>JBBGZY010000865.1:5516000-6161500 GCA_037952925.1 Lithobates clamitans
CTTTGCGATAAACATTTCTTATCAGTTGTTCAGCTTGTTTATTGTTGAGAACACATAAAAGTGTGGTCTCTCTAATTCTCTGAAACAATCTCACTCACATCTATGAGAGAAGTACGAATTTCCGGGATACATACCAGTGGGAACATAGGCTATAGATCAGCCATGGAGTGGTTAAGAAGTTAGATTGTAGAAAAGAAGTAAAAAAGAATAAGAAAGTAAGATAATGAAGTGAATGGCAGAAATAGAACACAGAGGTAGGGCACCCGCCCAGATCGCGATATCCCTCCCAGACCTAATTCAGGAAGGGAATTCTGCAGAGTATTTGAAAATCAACCAGGGTTGCCAAGTTTTGTGGAATCGGTCGATATGGCCTTTGTCTTGGGCCAATACATCCTCCATTTCATGGATTTCACTGACTCTCGACAGCCAATCCCTCACAGTTGGGACAGATGTGGAGAGCCAGTGCAGAGGTATTTGAGATTTGGCTGCGTTGAGGAGATGGATCGTCAACGAGCGTTTGTAGCGCTTAAAAGAGATATTGGATAGGTGTAATAGACAACATGCTGGGGTCAGTTCTATTCTGGTATCTGTAATTTTTTTAATTAAAACCTTCACTTCATTCCAGAATGGTTCAATTTTGTGGCACTGCCACCAGATGTGGGCTAACGTGCCTTTTTCGGAGAAACATCTCCAGCAGGTGTCTGGTTTTTGTGTATCCCATTTGTGTATCTTGTCAGGAGTGCTGTACCAATGGGTCAAAAGTTTGTAATTTGTCTCTTGCAGTTTTGTGCTTATGGAACATTTATGTGCTAGAGCAGCCACATACCTCCATTGTTTGTCCGAAATCTCCAGGTCAAGTTCTTCCGACCATCTCCTCCTGTGCCCGTCCGATATCTCAGTCCCCGAGCGACTCAGCCACTCATATGCAACCGAAGTGGCCTTTTCAATTGGAGTTCCCTCCCGACACACCGACTCCAGAGCCGTCAGGGGTCTGTATAGTGATTGGGGTTCTTTAATGTTACCTAAGTAGCTTCTTAATTGGAAGTATGTCCAGAGTTTCAGTTGGGGTCGGTTTATGTCTGTCTTGAATGACGACCAGTCTCTGAATTTGTTTTCAATATAGCAATCTCCGGCCAGTAAGGGCTCTCCTGCCGGATTCGACCTAAGAGTCGGATTATGCAGGCCTGGGTCGAAGCCTGGGTTATCTGTCAGGGGCGTTAGAGGACTAGGTGATGTGGTCAACTTTTTTTGTCTAGCTAGGTCGGTAATGATCTTCAGTGTGGTGCCAGTGATCGGGTGTGACCTAACATCATGAGGTAATGTTTTGATAGAGGACCATGGCAGGTATCTAAGTGGCAGCGTGGCAAGCGTTGACTCAAGTGATACCCAGTCTTTCTCCGGTTCATGGCAATGCCAGTCTATGATTCTGGTTATGTGTGTGGCCTGGTAATAACTGCGGAAGTTCGGGAAATGGATTCCCCCTAGATCTTTGGGTTTGGCCAGAGTGCCTAGTTTGATTCTGGGTTTTTTATGTTGCCAGAGAAATCTCGTGACCATTGTATTAAGTTCGTTGAAAAATTTCTGAGGTATCTCTATCGGTAGTGTGCGGGTCAGATATAAAAATTTGGGCAGAACGACCATTTTCACAATGGCCGCCCTGCCAAACCAAGAGAAGTAATTCTCATTCCAGGCTGTGAGGTCCTTCGCACAGTTTTTTAGAAAGGTCACAAAATTTCTCTCGTATGTCATTTTTAGAGATGGTGTGAGCCAAGTCCCCAGATATTTTAGTTTGGACTTATCCCAGGTGAATGTTGAGTTCGCCTGTGTTAATTTGAGTACACTGTCTGGAAGGGAGAGGTTCAGGGCCTCTGACTTTGTGTAATTGATTTTTAGGTTGGATACAAATCCGTAGTGTGCAAATTCTTGTAACAGGTTAGGGAGAGTAGTGATCGGTTTCGTTAAGAAGAACAATAAGTCATCTGCATATGCAGCTACTTTGTACTCTCTATTTTTAATCTGGAAACCCTGTATTGCTGTATTCTTTTGCACTGTTCTTATAAAGGGCTCTAGTGATAGAATAAATAAAAGGGGCGATAGGGGGCACCCCTGTCTAGTTCCGTTTTTAATATATACTTTTTCTGAGAGAATTCCATTTATTTTTAATTCCGCTGTCGGGTTTTGATAGAGAGTCGAGATCCAATGTAGCATGTTCGGACCCAAGCCCACCTCTCCACACACCGCCAGCATGAAATCCCAAGCCACACGATCGAAGGCCTTCTCCGCATCTGTTGAGAGGAGAAAGCCTTCGATCTTCCTTTGTCTCGCAGCCTGTGTTAGCAAAAGAGCTTTAGTAACGTTGTCTCTGGCCTCTCTGTTTGGCATAAAGCCCACCTGCTCCAAGCCAATTAGTTTCGAGAGCAGCGGTCCCATTCTCAATGCAATGATTTTTGCGAACAGCTTAGCATCAAGATTCAACAAAGAAATGGGACGGTAGCTAGCACATTCCTCTGGGTTTTTGCCCTCTTTCGGTATCACCGTAATATGGGCAGAGAGGAAACCAGGAGTGATACGTCTTGGCTTGGATAAGGCGTTCAGTGCATCTTTTAAGGGTTCGGTTAGGATCTCTATGAAGGACTTGTAATATGTGGCGGAATATCCATCAGGACCCGGGCTCTTTCCCGCTTTAAGTAATTTGATGGCCTGTTTGACTTCCTCTGTTGTGATTGGAGCTTCTAGGAGATCTGTATCCTCTTTGGGGAGAGATGGTAATCCGCTATGTCTTATGTAGTCTTGTATGATTTGTGTCCTATCTCCTGACAGTTGTGGAGGTTTATGTTGTGGGGGCAGATTATACAGCTTCGTATAGAAAGCATGGAAGTGCTTAGCTATTGCCTCAGGTGTTACCTCGAGCTTTCCCTCTTTGGATCTGATACCACCTATCTGATTGATTGAATTTTGTTCCCTAAGGGCTCTCGCCAAGAACCTCCCCGCTTTGTCACCTGACTCATAATAGAGCCGCTTCTTAAAGAAAAGAATCCGTTTGGCTTTAGTATGGAGAATCTGCTGTAGATCCTTCCTTGCCTCTAGGAGGCTCTTGGCCGAGGCCTCCGATAGAGATTGTTTGTGTGATAGTTCTAGTGTCTCAATTTGGGTGAGTAATTTTCTGGTCTGGGCATCTCTTTCCTTTTTGCGTCTTGAACCCATCCCTATCAGGACTCCTCGTATGGTACATTTATGTGCTTACCATAGTAGTAGGGGGTCTATCCCAGGTGTGTTATTATGCTTGAAGAAATCGGTTATGTTGTTTGTAAGTGTAGGTAAGAGTGTCGGGTCTGATAATAAAGACGTGTTCAGTCTCCAAGTCTGCTGTTGTCTATTTGAGTTCTGTAAATCCAGTGTCAGTGAGACCGGTGCGTGGTCCGATATTGTTTGTGTACCTATTCTCGCGGTGGATATTTTAGATAAATCTCTCTGGGGAACAAATATGTAATCCAGCCGGGCATATCTGTCGTGTGGTGTCGAGAAATGGGTATAGTCTCTACCTTCGGGATTAAGGAAGCGCCAGGAGTCCACCAGCTGGAGCCTGTGTAGGAGAGACTTAATCTTTTTCAGAATTTTGTAGGTAATGCATGTCTTTCCATTGGACGTGTCCAGAAGTGGATTTAGAGGTACATTAAAATCCCCTCCAAGTACAATACAACCATTGGCGAACTCCTGTAGCCTCCTCACAATGAGTTGGCAAAAGGTTATGTGGGACTTATTTGGGAAGTATACATTGGCGAGAGTTAAAGGCAAGTCGTTGTATGTACCCTTCAGCAGTACGAATCTGCCCTCAGGGTCACACAACTGTTCGTTTAGTTTAAATGGCGTGTCTTTGCCTATTAATATCGTGACCCCTTTTGACTTGGAATCGGGTGTGGTAGCATGGAAAGCTCTCGGGAACTGTGGGGATGTTAATTTAGGAATGTTGTTTGTTTTAAAATGGGTCTCTTGTAGGAATACAAATTGTGGTTTACCTTTTTTAAGTTCTCTGAGCAGAGTGGAACGTCGCTCGGGTATGTTTAAGCCTCTGATGTTGTGAGAAATCACACGGGGTCGATTCCCCAGCGATGAGTATACCATGGTGTCGGCAGAGGAGGAGACGGTCGGATTTCGGACCTGCAAAGATAAGACTGTTACCTGAAGGTCTGACACAAGATCTCCAATCAGATATAGAGTATTTCTGATAACCCGGGCGAGTGCCCCTCCTCCACTAAAATAAAGGGAAAGTAGAGAAGAAGAAGGAAAAAGGGTGAGTAGTAAAGAAAGAGAACAAGCTTAGCAGGGAGTTATTACTATGGGGGTTAATCTCCGCAGGTACTTAAATCAACCCAGTCGGAGGTGTACCCCCAGGCGTAAAATATCGAGTAAGATTTGTGGGGACTGTGGGAAGCGACTACGACCAAGTGTAGCTTGGGCTCCAAGTAAATGGGGTGTTGTGAAAACTATGAATGTGTAGTCCCAACGTGACACACACGGAGTCTCACGGTAGTAAAGATATTAATATTATAAAGGTCACACCCGACCAGGATGTGTAACAGGTTAACTCGGGTAATAAACATAGAAACCAGAACCTGAGCCCACATAATGTAGCTTTAACAGTTATTAGTCATACTCTCAACTAAGTGGGAAATCTTAGCTGTCACCTGTGGAGACACCCCTCATATAAGTATATAATCAAATCTAATCAGTCTGCATATGATAACATAGTAAAAAAAAAAAAAAAAAAAAAAAAAGAGGGTGAGGGGGGGGAGGGGGATGGAAGTTAGAGGGGGAGGGGGGGGGAGGTAGGTAGAGGGAGAGAAGGAGGGGAGTGGAGGAGGGACAAGGGTAGGGGGGGGGGGGAGGCAGAGGGGAGGGGTGGAGGGGAGTAGGGGGGGGACAGGGGGGGGAGGGGGGGGGAGAAGGGAACATCAGCAAACAGCCTCTACTCCTATTAATCCTCTCCCATCCAAACTTCTTGCACCCGCACAGTTTTGTAAATCTTCATGGTCTGCAGCCGGAGTTCCCATGTTTCAGGACTAGGTGTCGGTGTTGCAGTGAGCCACGTCCAGGGCACCTCTTTTGTCGCACCTGGGGTCAAGAACCCCCATCAATCAACAAGAAATATGGTCCTGAAGGGGTAGATTTCCTCCTGATCAAACTTCAGAGCTCGCATCTCAAGCTTACTGGCTGTGCAGGGAGCCATGGAATGTTGTTGTAGGTGCTCCTTCATATGGTGTTTGTAAAAGTGATCATCCTTATTTCCCCTCTTCCCTCGTCTCCCCCCTTTAGGGAGGGTGTTCCACAGGCGACATTAATGTGACATGTACATCAGTGTGGTAAGAGTCATGTTCTGGGCTGTAGGTTTGTTAAGGTCATGTCCATTGTGGAGTAAAGGAAACTATGCACATTCCTGGGCTCTGGATGGACCAGCTAGCCTCCTCGGGGTTTCTGCGTGGGAGCTGTTTCCTTTGTTCTGCTTGTGTTTTTTCGCTAGCCTTTTGTCTGGTGAGGAGAACGGAGAAGTGGGGGGGCTCCTTACCAAAGGTGGTTGTAGGATCTCCTCGTACCATTCCGGCAATTCCATTGGTTCCAAGTCTAAAGCTTCACAGAACTCTGGTAAGTCTGCTGGCGAACGCAGGATAGCTTGATGACCATTATAGGTAACTGTGAGCGCGAAGGGAAATCTCCAAGTATATCTCAGGTCTTTTGCTCTCAATTTCTCCAGCAGGGGTCGCAGTGCACGTCTGTTCTTCAGAGTAATCTGAGAAAGATCCTGGAACAGCATAATCGTGGCGCCATTAAATATAATTTGCTCATTTTGTCTCGCTTTTCGCATTATCTCTTCTTTGGTAGCAAAGCTTTGTAAGCAACAGATTATGTCACGGGGCGGTGCAGTATCTGGGCCTCTGGGTCTGAGGGCTCTGTGAGCTCTAACAAAGTCGATTTCCGTGTCTTCCTGCCTCTCAAGCAGGCTGTTGAAGACTCTCCGGAGTGCTGTGGTGATCTGATCTTGATCTACTGATTCCGGGATCCCCCTGACTCTGATATTACACCTCCTCCCCCGGTTATCGAGGTCTTCAATGTGTCTATTCATATTAATAAAGTGCTGCATGTGATTTGACGAAACCATCTCTAGCTTGTGGATTGCTTTATCTCTCTGTCTGCCTGCATTTTCAGCTGCCGCCATCTTTTCATTTATCACCATCATGCTCGTTTTCAGGTCCGTTATGGCGGCGGAAAACGTAGCTTTTATGTCTGCCGCGAATATCGACATGTCCGCAAATGTGAGCGGGTGGTCCGGTGTGGACTTACCCCTGCTGATGTCTTCAGAAGCGGATAGTGAGTCCTCGCTCTCCCCTTCCTCCTGTGGCGTCGGCGCCATCTTGCTTCTCGGGGTGCCGCTACGGGCCGCTGAGTTATGTCGGAAGATTTCAGCGATATTGGCACTTGCAGAAGCCGAGTTTCGGCGTGTCCGTGGTCCAGGCGTCCAATGCAGCTTTCTACCCGGCATTTGTGAGCTGTAGGTCGGGTGTAAGGGCTCAGAATCTCCGTGTGTGTCTCAGAGCCTCTTCAGTGAGCAGCCATCTCCGCCGCGCGCCAAGCCACGCCCTCATTCTTTATATTTTATGTAGTGGGGACCTACTCTAATGTAGGTGACCTTTTCTGAGCTTACAGTTTCAGGTAAAATTTAGGCAGGCTTGTACTATTATATCAGGCCTGGTTGTTTATTTTGGGAACTGGGAGTGTCAGTATAGTGCAGGGTGTGGCCACCTGTGCTTGGACCCAGAGATGCCTCCTCTTGCTTCCAATGAAATGATTTTTGGAAGATAGGTTGGACTTGGGATCTGAGTGACAGGCAGCTTGTAGGTGAGTTCCGGCCAATTATTAATTTGTTTGGAAGGAGGCGGGACTCTCATAAAAGCTGGGGTCACATGACAGAATGAGGTCTTTTTGCAGCAAGGGAGAGCCTTCAGGGAGAGGTTCCCCTGCGGGGAGCCGAGCGGAGCCCCCCCTATGGGGAAGGAGGGGGGACCGGGATACGCGGAGGAGTTGCTGACACCGAACAGCATTTAGTTGCAGGTGTCGCTGAACACCCCTACGGGGAAGGGAGCATGCCAGATTGGAAAGAAAGTACAGAGAAACACTTATGGAAGAAGTAGCAACTAATCGGACTACATCTGGGCAGTCGATTGTTTGTAAGTGGAACATGGACTATCGATCAAGTGAGTGAAGCCCAGGGGAAGGTTACTACCAGAGGCTGAGGGATGTTGGTATGCAAGTCAGCGAAACAGGTGGTGATGGCCTGTGACTTTGGGTTCAACAATGCCCCGGGATTCCAATCAGTCAGGCAGGAGGACTTATTCAGAGTAATCTCTTCTTTATCTCAACTTGGAAGTACCATGCAGACGGGAAGTAGTGGTAAAAAGGTGGCGGTAAAGCTCCAAGTACAAATAGAGATACAGATTGTTCTAAGAAGTTCTGCAGGTGAAGTAGTTATTCAGAGTGACTCTTTACCATATATTCTCTAGTAAATCTACTTCCGTCTTCCCCACAAAGAAATCATTGAGAGTGATTTCTTATAGTCTGCATTGTTATAAGTCTTTGCATGGAACAGGCAAAGGAAGAAATTATAAAGCAGTATAAGAGCATCTCAGAAAAACCCTTCTCCTATCCCAGTTCACATTGTATCAATAAAAGCAAGAGAAAACTACAATATGGACTGTTTTCTATTTCTATGGGCTGCGATGGGCTAGATGGTAAATATGATTTACGGATATAACACACAAATTGCAGCCCCTACGGGGGCAGTGCGCTATATTTACAAAATAAATTGGGTATTATATTGTGTTTGTGTGCACTAAAATTCATTCAAGTGTATTTTTTCCTGAAAACTTCTATTTAAAAAAATGGCTACACAAACAGCAACAGCACCATTTTATTTTCCAGTTCCTTTGCTTTCAGAAAATATATAATGCTTGGAGGTTCTCAGTAATTTTCTAGCAATTAAAATGCTGATTTTAACATGTATGTGAGAAATGTAAAATTTCCCAGAACGGCAAGCAGTTAAATATGGGGGGATTAGGCAGACTCCCAGGTTTTCATTAAGGGTAAAGTGCTCTTTCAGACAAATACACTTAAGCTAACTTTTTTTTTTTTTTTTTAATCAGCCAGAAAGCCGATTTGAAAAAAATTAACAAATTCGACAAAAGTAAGGTGGATGAAGGAATCCTCCCTGTTGGACATTGTATTCTAATAGTAGGACTCTGCGCTGTCAGATTACATTGATCAGAAACTGTACTGTTGATTGAGAACAATTTTCCAACATTCCCATTCAACAGAAGTCTGAAGTCAATCTAATGATTGACTTCTGCTGAACAGGGACAGCCACACATGAATCAAAATTCACCTGGTTGCTGCTGAATTTCAGTCCACCAATGGCCAGCTTTACCCTTTAACACAAACCTATGGCCAAAGCAAAATAACAAAGCTAACAGCACCAACTAGTACCTTGACGGCATAATTGCTCATGTAGATTGACTATGTTTTCCCCTTCCGAGGGGAAACTCTGCCTTTTAAAGCTGTTAATGACATTGGAGCCCCCCCGGGGGATTTCCTTTCGACTCCTGTTCTGATGACTATAAAATGCTAGTTTTTCTTTACTGTTAAAGAAGCATTTTTTTGTATTAATTAAAAATGATTGGCTGTTATTGAGTTTATGTTAGCATAAGTATCCAAAATATCTACTTGTGTCCATTCACACCTGCCTACCTCTAAGTCAGATCAGGCCAGCTAAAAAAAAAAAAATGAAGGAGGACTGCATCCTCCTCAGTTTGGATGGACTGGATCAAAGGCAGCCAGGTGTAAACGGACATTTACTACCGGTCACCCATAGAGCAGAGTGGCATCTGTCTGTGTCTGCTCTGCATAAACTGAGTGGACACAGACCCGTTATCAGCCCTGCTCTGCTCCAATCAGCAGGGGATTAGCTGGAAGATCTCCTGCTGATCGAAATGGAAGGCGTTTGTGTGAAAGGGCCCTTACATTTAGCTTACTGGAGCAGTAGCACCCCAATCTGATTCTACTAGGAAAACCAAGGTTAAGCCCCTGCTCAAAGGAATGCACATGCATTCAGAAGGATCCATAAAAATGTGTGCAGAATTAAAACCCTGTGCGCATCTATATGAGCACATGCATGTGCCCGTGAGCACTAGCGTGTTGCGCATGCTCATGAGCATGCATGCTTGCTTTTTTTTTGTGCCCAGTAGCCTATTTAAAGTGGTCATCAGCTCCTACTGTGACCTGATTTTGTGTACTTTCATATCCAGACCCAGTATGTGGGTCTGCTTGTTCCTGAACCCCTGTTGTAGACTTCAACTTCTTACCTGACCTTGCCTTCTACCTGCTGTTCCAGTACCTCCTCTGCCTGCTTGATACTGACCTTGGCTTGACTTTGATTCTGCTCCTTCTGCCCTATTCTTGCCGACTCTGTTTGTTTGACCACCCATCCAAGGTCCTTCATCTGCTAGCTGCCAGGATGCTTGCTGCATTGTCTTCAGCTTTGTGTCTGCTACCAGATCTCCTGACCCAATCTTCCACAGACACCCATAGTACTCTGTGCCCTCTCATCAACTCAGCCTCAACCAGGTACTTGACAGATTCATTACAACTTGGAATAGACTTTTTTAGATAGGTAGGGCCGCAACACCTATTTTTTTAATCCAACTGTAAAAAGACTGAATCGAAAAATGAAGTAATAGCCACAACTAAAAGGTATAGGAAAGTTTACTCTTAAAAAAAAATAAAGCTTAAGTCTTCAGCTTTGTACAAATTGGCCAGTGCCAAACAAGTTTTATAGTATGGATAGTTGGCGTCTTTTTTTAACAGTACCACACTGCATTGTCTTAACAGTTTAATACATGGTCAAAACACTGAAAATTCACGACCCCACTGTGAATCACTTTGGGCAGGAGGCCCATAGAACCCAGAATCCCTTGGAGAGGTTGAGAAACCCTTGTTTCATATCCCCATGCACCTCCTAAGTCTAAGTCACCCTGTGTCTATTAGGGGCACAGGGTGACTGAGGAAATGTGGCTTGGATTCTTAAAATGGAACAGTTATATTTATCCACAATATCTCCCAGGAAATATACAAAGACTATTCCTGCTTTGTTTGATTCTGAACTATATGTGTTAATTGAAAGAGCTGATCACATTGGCCTCTGTACAATGTAGGAGATGGTACGTCTTCTACTGGAAGCGCCTGCTATTGTGTGAAGGTATCCTGTGTTTATACTTATGATAATGTATAATCTATTGTGTGAAGCTCAGTGCCAACAAGTCTGACCTGTAGCAAAATCCTGATTAAATCACAACAATGGCCATGTGGGCATGGAGTCACCTTGGCTTCTTTAAGAGACAAGTTAATTAGCTATGTTAATTCTGTTTCTGGTTACAGTTTGTATTGCTAGGGTAATATGATAAGGGGGGGAGATGTCCTCCTGGTGTATATATTTGTGTGAGTTTGTTCAAATAAACATTCCATGTTCCTGAAAGCTAGTGTCAGCTAGTGTTGTACATTTGGCTGCAATATCTGATAACTGATGTCCAGATTGGAGGAAGCAGTGTACTGACAGAAGCACTCAAGCGGAGTGCGACGGGGTTCCGTTACACCTACATTCCCACATTCCACATTCCCCAAAACCCCTCGCTTTCCTGAATCCCCATTTAATCCCACAATGTTCCAAATTTAGACTTCAAGTTTGTGTTTAATAGAAATTGTCCAGCATCCAGAGAGTGAGCACTTGACTAGGCAGCAAATAGAATGAGTTCTGCAGTGTGTTCCTTTATTAAAGTTTCTGCTGCCTATGGCACCATTGTGTTCTGCAGACTAGCATATTAGCTGCGGTGAAAGTACCAGCTATTTGGATACCATATGCATGAGGAAACACATAACTGCACAACAGAACTTGGTGGGAGCAGCACTTCAATGAGGCAAGTCAGCAGCAATTGACCATTTCTCCATCCTCATTCCTCTTCTATTTTTTTTAGACTGCTTCTAATGAAATATTTTTCCTCCTCCTCTTCATAAAGGGTGCACATTATTGTAGAGTGCTGCTAACATGTCCTGTTCCCCTCCATCCTACTCAAGGTTCATAGCAGTCATTTTATTTTGAGGACTGTTAATGTGCCCTTTCGCCCTCCTAAAGGGCACATAATAGCCAGATTTTGAAGGACTAATAATCTGCCCTTTTTCTCGTCTTCTACTGCCACAGAAGGAAGAGGGTTGGGGTGTTGGCAGAGAGAAATAAAGATGTGGTACTGGCTTTGAAGAGGAGGAGTTTGTCAAAAATAAAAATAACTAAATAGGAGAAAGTACAGGCAGCATGAAGCAGAGAGGGGACATGATTAGGCTAGGCAAAAAGGCAGGCATCAGCATAAATGAAGTGTGCTATGTGTGTTATTCGCTTCTCTAATGTTTTGGTCATCACATCTTTATCACGTCTTCGTTACGCCCTCTGGCGAAGATGTGATGATGAAACGCGACTTGACCACGTGGCCTCTCCAGACAGTCGGCAGGTTGTGACTCAAGCTGGGCATAACGGCTATCAGGATTACCAGGATTACCAGTGAGCAGTGAGAGTACACACATATGGTGCCACTTGAGGCATCTTATGTGATTTGTTTCTTGCATTATTGTAAGCACAATTTTATGGGGGGAATTGGAAATAAACATTTTTAAATGCTATGTGGTTTGTCCCCACTCTTTTTATGGTTTTTGGCTAACCGCAGTTGGAGGAGGTTCCCACATATGACGTGACTACACGCTTACCAAAGAGTTTGGCGACATAAGGCGTATTGCATTTACAGTTGTGGTGAGTTTATTACCTAAGGGGAGTGGCTCACATGAGGTGTGGTGGTGACGGAATTTTAAGGATTTCATCTTTCCTAAACACTCTGAATTGGACTCATGTCACATTATCCATCTTTGTGATACAGACTCTTATAAGGAGCGACACAGCTTGCCTTGAACTGTTCTAAGCACACAGTGTGTATGGCACTGGAAGAGTGCCGCTAATGCTGTTTGGAACATTAGTGTTTAAGCATATGATAGTGATGGATTTTATTGTTAATAGTGGCAGCTAATGGTGCTAAATGTTTTAATTCGATCACCTATTTTACATGAGTCCTGGGACCAGTGTATCATATATACAGTGCCTTATTTATACCCCTTGAAATTTTCCACATTTTGTCATGTTACAACAATAAACGTAAATTTATTATATTGGAATTTATGTGATAGACCAACACAAAGTGGCACATAATTGTGAAGTGGAAGGAAAGTGATAAATGGCTTTTCACATTTTTTACAAATAAATATGTAAAATATGTAAAATACTTTGTAGAACCACCTTTTGCTGCAATTACAGCTGAAAATCATTTTGGGTACAGTGCCTTGCAAAAGTATTTACCCCCTTGGTTTTTTACATATTTTGTTACATTACAGCCTTTGTTTTTTTAATCTGAATTATATGTGATGCATCAGAACACAATAGTCTAAGTTGGTGAAGTAAAATTAGAAAAAATATATACATAAAACTATTTTTCAGAAATTAAAAACTGATAATTGGCATGTGCGTATGTATTTATCCCCTTTGTTATGAAGCCCATAAAAAGCTCTGGTGCAACCAATTACCTTCAGAAGTCACATAATTAGTGAAATGATATCCACCTTTGTGCAATCTAAGTGTCACATGATCTGTCATTACATATGCACACCTTTTGAAAGACCCCAGGGGCTGCAACACCTAAGCAAGAGGCACCACTAACCAAACACTGCCATAAAGACCAAGGAACCCTCCAAACAAGGACAATGCTGTTGAGAAGTACAAGTCAGGGTTAGATTATAAAAAAATATCCAAATCTTTGATGATCCCTAAGAGCACCATCAAATCTATCATAACCAAATGGAAAGAACATGGCACAATGGCAAACCTGCCAAGAGACGGCCGCACACCAAAACTCACGGACCGGGCAAGGAGGACATTAATCAGAGAGGCAGCACAGAAACCTATGGTTACCCTGGAGGAGCCGCAGCGTTCCACAGCAGAGACTGGAGTATCTGTACATAGGACGACAATAAGCCGTATGCTCCATAGAGTTGGGCTTTATGGCAGAGTGGCCAGAAAAAAGCCATTACTTTCAGCAAAAAACAAAATGGCACATTTTGAGTTTGCAAAAAGGCATTTGGGAGACTCCCAAAATGTATGGAGGAAGGTACTCTGGTCTGATGAGACTAAAATGGAACTTTTTAGCTGTCAAAGAAAACGCTATGTCTGGCGCAAATCCAATACATCACATCACCCAAAGAACACCATCCCCACAGTGAAACATGGTGGTGGCAGCATCATGCTGTGGGGGTGTTTTCAGTTGGAACTTGGAAACTGGTCAGAGTTGAGGGAAAGATGGATGGTGCTAAATACAGGGATATTCTTCAGCAAAACCTGTACCACTCTGTGTGTGATTTGAGGCCAGGGTGGAGGTACACCTTCCAGCTGGACAAAGACCTCAAACACACTGCTAAAGCAACACTTGAGTGGTTTAAGTAAAAACATGTAAATGCGTTGGAATGGCCAAGTCAAAGCCCAGACCTCAATCCAATAGAAAATCTGTGGTCAGACTTAAAGATTGCTGTTCACAAGCGCAAACCATCCAACTTGAAGGAGCTGGAGCAGTGTGCAAGGAGGAATGGGCAAAAATCCCAGTGGTAAGATGTGGCAAACTCATAGAGACTTATCCAAAGCAACTTGTAGCTGTGATAGCTGCAAAAGGTGACTCTACAAAGTAGTGACGTTAGGGGGGTGAATAGTTATGCACATTGACTTTTTCTGTTATTTTGTCCCATTTGTTGTTTGCTTCACAATTAAAAAAAAACATCTTCAAAGTTGTGGGCATGTTCTGTAAATGAAATGATGCAAATCCTCAAACAATCCATGTTAATTCCAGGTTGTGAGGCAACAAAACACGAAAAATGCCAAGGGGGGTGCAAGGCGCTGTAGGTCTCTACCAGCTTTGCACATCTAGAGAGTGACATTTTTGCAGATCCTTCTTTGTAAAATAGCTCAAGCTCTGTCAGATTGGATGGAGAGCGTCTGTGAACAGCAATTTTGAAGTCTTGCCGCAGATTCTCAATTGGATATAGGTCTGGACTTTGACTGGGCCATTCTAACACATGAATATGCTTTGATCTAAACCATTCAATTTTAGCTCTGGCTGTATATTTAGGGTCATTGTCCTGCTGGAAGGTGAACCTCCACCCCCATTTTCAAGTCTTTTGCAGACTCTAACGGGTTTTCTTCTAAGATTGAGGTATAGGGGGGGAGGTGCTGCGCTAACCAGAAGAAAGCTGTAAATCTCTGTCTGTGGTCAATTAATAAAATGACATAAAATTGCATAATAAATCGCACAAAATCGCATAAATAAGTGTTGACACTAAAAAACATTCAAGTCTTAATAATCAACATCATGTGTATGTGAAAAAAGTGCATAAAAATCCTTTTCAATTGCTTTTGCAATTAGTAAAATGACATAAAATCGCATAATAAATCGCAAAAGTCGCATAAATAAGTGTTGACACTAAAAAACATTCAAGTCTTAATAATCAGCATCATGTGTATGTGAAAAAAAGTGCATAAAAATCCTTTTCAATTGGTATATACTAAATGACAAAAAAATCGCATGTTAAATCGCATAAATAAGTGTTGACACTAAAAACATATAAATCTAGATAATCATGTGTTGGTGCACAAAGGGACATAAACACTACTTCATGTGAATAATTCTAAATAAAAATACATAGAATAAATCAGGAATAACCATCAAAAACATATCCTTATAAATGGTGCAAAACGTACAAAGTGCCAGTGCTTAAGGGTGATCTAGATATCGCAAATAAAACACATCAATCCAACGCAATATGGATAATAAATAATATAAATAAATGTCCCAATAATAGTGATATAAAATATATTGTGCTGGTCTACGAAACAAATGACCAATGACATGCCAGTAAGTGCAGCAAACTTAAAGTGCCAGTGTAAAAGTCATTGAAGGTGCAAAAGCAAGTTCTGGTGTATTCAACAAAACAACAGTGGGGTGTCTGGGATGCAATTCACTCAGTGTCCTCTTCGTGCATAAAACATTAATGTAAGCAGTGGCCCCTTACCTAGCGGTGCTAGGTCAACCGCATGAATTGTAGCTAAAATGCCAGGTCCTGAGCCTCAATCGCGTCCCTATATCCACGCTTGCCGGTGTTGGGTTATCCTAATGGCAGCTGATTACAAGTGGCTATGGTCCTATCAGGGGTCCTGGACCAGCGCGGATCCTAGCTCAGCCTCCACATCTCAGGTATGTATGTACAGGAATATGCAGGACAAAGGTACTTGATAGTGAAGTATGTATTAACCAGGTAATGCTTTATTAAAAATCTTTAAGTAGATAACACATAAAAACAATGCAGAGCAAACCTCTCCTACGAGCAGCGAACTCGTTCCATGTCTAGCAATGTGAAACAGCCTATTCCGTCTCTACGCGTGTCATCACCGATCACTTGACTTCTTCAGGGGATCCACAATGGCTTTCTTCTTGCCACTTCCATAAAGGCCAAATTTGTGGAGTGCACGACTAATACCCGTACACACGGTCGGACATTAATCGGACATTCCAACAACAAAATCCATGGATTTTTTCCAACAGATGTTGGCTCAAACTTGTCCTGCATACACACGGTCACACAAAGTTGTCGGAAAATCCTATCGTTCCCTAACGCGGTGACTAAAAACACGTACGTCGGGACTATAAATGGGGCACTAGCCAATAGTTTTCGTCTCTTAATTTATTCTGAGCATGCGTGGCACTTTGTGCGTCGGATTTGTCTACACACGATCGGAATCCGTTGTCGGAAAATGTTATAGCAAGTTCTCAAACTGCGTGTCAGAAATTCCGATGGAAAATGTGTGATGGAGCCCACACACGGTCGGAATTTCCGACAACAAGGTCCTATCACACATTTTCCGTCGGAAAATCCGACCGTGTGTACAGGGCATAATAGTTACTGTGGACAGATTCTCCCACCTGAGCTGTGGATCTCTGCAGCTCCTCCAGAGTTAACATGGGGCTCTTGAATAATGCTCTCCTTGCCCGGCCTGTCAGTTTAGGTGGACATCCATGTCTTGGTAGTGCTTCAGGAGATGTTCAAAGCTTGGGATCTTTTTTATAACCTAACCCTGCTTTAAACTTCTCCACAACTTTATCCCTGACCTGTCTGGTGTGTTCCTTGGCCTTTATGATGCTGTTTGTTTACTAAGGTTCTCTAACAAACCTCTAAGGGCTTCACAGAACAGCTGTATATATAGTGAGATTAAATTACACACAGGTGTACTCTATTTACTAATTAGGTGACTTTTGAAGGCAATTGGTTCCACTAGATATCAGTTAGGAGTATCAGAGTAAAGGAGACTGAATACAAATGCACGCCATACTTTTCAGACATTTATCTGTAAAAAAAATTGAAAACCATTTATCATTTTGTTCCACTTCACAATTATGTGCCACTTTGTGTTGGGCTATCACATAAAATCTGTTGTGGAAATTTTATGAAGATGTATTTAATATATATTGTCGGGCGCGTATTAGCGCAGGTGAGATTGATTACGTATAGCGAAATTTCCACGTCAGATCCCAATAAAAATCATTTTTGGTTGTAATATGACAAAATGTGGAACATTTCAAGGTTTATGAATACTTTTTCAAGGCACTCTATATATTGTATACTGGTATTGTAATTTTTATCTTTAGGCTGGGTTCACACCATTGCGAATTGGATGTAGGAAAATCCAATGTGGATTTTCCTGCATCCAATTCGCATAGCAGGAGATTGTGACTGGCTCTCTATAGAGTCAGTTCACACATCTCAGGAGCGGCTCCAGTGCGAATTGCACAGGAGTCCCATGCGTCTTTTGGTCCATTTCAGGTCCAAAATCAGACAAAAATTCGGGCTGAAATCAGACCTGAACCGGTGAATGGAGATGGATCGGACCCCCTGCTGTGAGCCGCTGACAGGGTAATTCCACTTTCATGAGGAAAAATTATAGCAAATAAAATATATAGCATATACAATTGCTACACAAGCCATTATGTAATTTGTTATTTAAAATAATCCTTCCTTCTACATTATATTTCCTTCTACTCCTTCTACACAAATCTACACTATTTTTATAATCTTCTGTAAAATGTAGTCTGTGTGCAGAACTTACTCAGAAATGTAATTTTCTGCTTGTGGCATTGCCTCACTGATTTTCCCAGAAGTCTGCACTAAAATACAAGTCAGATTTTAGGCATCCCAAAAGGGTTAATCACTTCTAGAGGGATGCTGAAACTACAACTTTTCTAATCAGAAGACTGGAAGGGCATCAGTTGACTAATAATGAAAAAGTCAGATTCACTCTGCACACAACTGTAGCGCCCTGCTCCTGTTGATCAGGGGCTTATATGTAAATTTAGTGGGTTGTCTGTTCTGTACATAGTTCAGATTTAATCTATGGCTAAATTAGCCTCTGTTCCAGCATTGGCTGTGTTGTGTGCAGTTTCATGCTGTCGCCTGTAGGTGTCGTTGTCACCACGGGCCGGTGTTGAAAAGCAACAGGCTGAAGTGTATTGAGTGCTCTTCTTTCTCAGAGGTAACTCGGCAGAGGTGGTCCACTGCTGTGCTTTCTGGGAGAGAGTACTTAAGGGGCAGACGCCATTTTTGGTTCTCTTTTACCTGCTGGCCCTCCTGGCCTAAAGGTATGTGACGGCTTCTTTTTAGTCTCGGGGCTATGCTGGCCCGAGGTTGCGTTACTATAAGTGGGCCCAGAGGTCCTCTGGGGCCCGCTGGTTTAGAGGTGGTCTTGTGCTGTCTGTCCTGCGGGAAGAAGCCAAGCAATTGAGAAGATCCAGGGGAGGACTCATCTTGGAGAGGACCGTGCAGAAGGCTGGTGTCAAGAGGGGCCTGGTGATTCAATTGGAGGATGCATCCTAACCTAACTTACCACCCAGTACTGCCGGGTCGGCTTAAAGGTTCTGGTACTGTGTCGCTGTTCATCTAAAACCATTAGGTCCTTTGGCAGAGGATTGTTCATCTAATACTACATCCTGTGGCAGAGGATAGCAATTTTGTTCCTTTAAAGTCTGTGGCAGAGACTTTTTGTTCGTGCTCCATTCCGGCTGCTAGGTCAGTGAGAGAGACCTATCTGGGTGGACAAAGATCTTTGGACTGAAGGTATAATCGTTTCTAAGATCTACAATCCCTCAATGATCTGACAAAGGTATTTGAATTTTCCTGCAACTCCCTTTCTACCTCTTCACTGCTATTTCTTTCAAGTTCTTTCATTAAAGCATTGAAAAACATACTAAAGTGACTGGTGCGTACATTGGTGGATACAAAGTTCAACATGGACTCTAGGTTCTTGATGTGGTGAAACTACAGGTAAAGGGGTGACAGTGACAACCCGATTCATTTCAGCAGCTTCTTCGGGGGTTAGTGCTACACAATAAACAACTTTTTCTTCAGAGCAGAAACAGATGCATTTACCTGATCTTGTGAAGAAACTTGCCAGAATCGCACAGGCTTTCAAGGACAATGTGGCCTACTCTTCATTCTCTACCATATGTAAGAGCTGAGTGAGTGTTATGCCCCGTACACACGATCGGACATTCCGACAACAAAATCCACTTTTTTCCGATGGATGTTGGCTCAAACTGGTCTTGCATACACACGATCACACAAATCTTGTCGGAAATTCCGAACGTCAAGAACGTGGTGACGTACGACGGCACTAGAAAAGGGAAGTTCAATACCAAGTGTGCCACCCTTTGGGCTCCTTCTGCTAATCTCGTGTTAGTACAAGTTTGGTGAGAGACGATTTGCGCTTTTCAGCCTCGTGTTTTTCCGATCGTTACTGCTCTTCAGTTTGTGCATGTGGGTTCGTATCTGGTTTTCAGTGCTCGCCCCCCAAAAGCGCACGAGAGGTCTGTAAAAATATATGGAGTACTTTGCGGGTAGGGGGGCCATTGATATGCCAGAAAATGTTTAATAAACCTTTACATTTTTTTTTTTTATTTAAGCTGAAATAATATTTCCTTTGATGTACTGCTTGTGTTTCTTTTAGCTGTCTCCTAGGTTCTCCAATGTGCTTTTATTTTTTGACATTTTCTTCAATAGTGCAAACGTAATTTATTTGATACATGAGGTGACAATCTCTTCAGCGAACTATTATTATGTTGTGGGTCTGCTACACACACACCTTGTTTTTGTTGTTAATGTATTTAATGCATTACAGTTATAAATATACATAATTTTCAGCACCATGAATGAATTTTGCAGAGTCACGAAAATGGCATGATTGTGGCAAATTATAAAGCACTGTGGGAGTTATTTAATAAAGGAAAATCCACTGCACTAAAAGTGCACTGCAAAAGTACACTTGAAAGTGCACTTGTAGTGCAAAGTGAATTTGCCTTTAGGAAATATCCCCCATTGTCACTGTAAACAACAGATTACTTCAAAAACTGCTATTGAGCATTGAAAGAAGAAGCCACACATTGTTGAGTCTTAAAATTTTTACTCTGTGCGCATTCACATGTGCGTTAGAAAAGGGTTTTTGAACAAACCAACATATTTTAGAAATAACATTTTTGTTATAGACAGTACAAATAGCCTTTTTTGTGTTAAATAGGCATGTTTAAAACCATAAAACAACACCCAACTCAGGAACTTACAAAGTTCAACTTTAAAAAAAATTAAGGCAAGATCAGACATTAGTATGTCCAAACTGTGTTGATCTTGCCTTCATCAGATGGGGTAATGTCACCCCTGTGAAAGCCAAATTTTGAAGATGCACACAAATTAAGAGTCAAAATGGGGATTTCCCTCCTGATCCCATGCCTAATGTCAGCATGTGCTATCTCCCATCATGGCGGATCAATAGACGTGTTTCGGGGGTGCAACCCCTTCCTCCCAGCTACTTTAGTTGTGAGGAAGGGGTTACACCCACCAAACGCGTATCTTGATATCCCGTGATGGCAGATAGCACATGTTGACACACTGTGTGCATCTTCAAAATTTGGCTTTCAAGATACTTAAACAATTGGTGAAAAATAGCAAAAAAAATGAAGACTTTGGGTGTTTTTTAGATTCAGCCTAAAACATCAATGATGTTTTTGAGTCTTTTTTCAATATCATTGATGTCTTCCTTGATCTTTTGTAAATCACGATTGCACACCATGATGTGCAAAGCTGTGGTCTCAGACACTCACCTGTTGTGGTCACTATTTCTCCCACTTCATAAACCACTCCTTCCTCCACATCTTCTGGTTGTGGTGTGGGGATTTGCTTTTCCTTTGAAGGTGGGGGGTCCCTGGTGTGCTCACATGTCCCGAGTCTTTTCTCCCCTATGTGAATAAAAAAAGGTACTTAGCACATAGATATTTGAGGCCAGAAATAGTAATATGAAACATTGCTTGGAAGTGTCGTACAATTGTCTTTTTTGGCAGAGTTCCAAGCTGAAGACATTTTTTTCCCCTTTATAAGGCTGTAATACTTACCTTTTTTTGTACAATTTTCACACATGGAGAGACCCATAGTATCCACTGGAGCACCTGTGTGGGACACCCTAAAAAGTTTGTTCTGGTGTCCCACACTAGTGCTCCTGCATTCAGATGTGTAAACAGCTGCTGAGTGTCCTCTCCTTACACTGAATCAAGTTTGAATTTCATTCTAGTACAAACCCATCAAGACAACAATGTACTAAACTTCTTTTAATACAAATAAGCCTGAACAAATGTAGTTAACCTGTATCTGCCAAAAACATCATATTAGTGGGCGAACAAACGATGATTACTGTGCCCACAAACCTGAAACTTGCCATTTTAAACTGTGCAACAGTAAAGAAAAGCACATGGAGCAGCATGCAAATAATGATAATAATAGGAACACACGACAACTACTTACTTTTTTGAAGAACTCTCTTGATTGTTCTGTAATGATCATGTTCCCTCAATTTGAGGTCTGACCAGCGTTTCCTCAATTGATCCTTGGATCGTCATACCCCAAAATTCCTGTGCAGACATTTCACAACTTTAGTCATGATCTTGGCCTTTCTGACATTTGGGTTTAGGTAAGGTCCATGCTTCCTATCATAGTCGGCCCTCTTCAAGATGTCCACCATCTCCACCATTCCTATAAAGGACATATTTGAGGCCTTAAATCTCCTCCGGCATCAGGATGTTTGCGGCTCCGGGCTTTCGTCGTTGCTGCTCTCCTCTGCATGTACTTGCTCTTTCTCCGCCATGTGCTCTCCCACTGCGCCTAAAGAGAAGGAGCTGTCAATAGACTAGAAAGAACGTCAGAGGCGGGCGGAGTTTCACGCATGCGCAGTGTATATAAAGTGTAACACGTGTGCATCGTCCGTACGATCTGTGAGAGGAGGAAGGTGTATCGGAAGCGCCGATCATTTGAACGAAGGTACAATTTGAACTTGGTGCATCAGTGGCCTATACTGTTTCTAGATTGAGGCCTATATTGTGACAAGATTAGGAAAGTTTAGCCTGACATTAGGATTTGTCTTGTGTTGTGTCTTTCAGAAAAAATGGATCTATTGAATGATCAGGACTTTATCCCCATATTCATTGATATGTACAGGGAGCTACCCTGTCTGTGGCAGGTAAACGACCCCTTTTATAACAATCAAACAAAGAGGAAGGCAGCGCTGGATCAATTGCTGGAATTTGTGAAGCCGGTGATCCCCACGGCAGACAGCCCCTATTTGATGGCCCTAATTGGTGGCATGAGGAGCACTTATAATAGGGAGCGCAAGAAGGTCCAGGATTCCCAGAGATCAGGACCTGCAGCAGATGACTTTTTTGTCCCCAGGCTGTGGTACTATGACAGACTGCATTTTCTGGCAGGCCAGACTGAACCCAGGCCAGCACTCTCCAGTCTTCCTTCAAGGCTTCCTTCCACCTCAGCTGAGGCTTCCGACGTCCAACCTGGGCCTTCCAGCCAGAAAGATGTGGAGGAGCCCAGCTTGAGCCAGGTATAGCATTGTTCAACATATTTCTTGTCAAATAATTAATGATGTTAACTAGATGTTATTATTAAGCATTCATTTCAGATTTTACAAAGTGTTTTACATATCAATAGACAGTAGTGGCCAAGAATGAAAAATGCTGGGGTCAGAATGATAGTCTGTTCTATTTATTACCATTCAATTTGCAACAGTCATGAGCTGAAAATTGTGTGTGATTGATGAAGCAAAAACTAAAACTATGTCCCTTTTTCATACACAGGAAAGTCTCAGCCTGGAGGAGGCTGTGGAAAGTGGCAGCCAGGAGGTGGCGGGGGTAAGTGGCAGCCAGGAGATAGCGGGCACAGTAGCCTGCCCGAATCCCAGGTCCCTCCCCTCCGCCTTCCAAATAAAAAGGGCCAGGAAGAGGAATAACCTGGAGGAGGCAGCACTTGGCCTATTTCGAAAGGCTACTGTGGCCCTCAGAACCCACCCAATATTCAAGAGGACTATGACTATGTGAGTTCAACCATGGTCAACCATGGTCCTCCTCCACCTCCTGCCACAACTACAACACCAGAGCCACAGCCTGGAAGCACGCGTGAAAGGAAGACAAGAGAGTGATGGCCTGGGTTCAGTCTGGTCTGACAAAAGACGCAGGCTGTTGTAAGACCACAGCCTGGGGACAGATATCTCATCCGCTGCTGTTCCAAATCTCTTGTAGTCCTGGACCGGATTGTGCTCACTATTTTAAGGACTCCTCAGGCCACCAATTTTGACTGTAAAATAATTGATTTCTGCTCTGGGGTACAAAGGCTTCACAAATTTCACCAGTTTCTCCAGCTTTGCCCTCCTCTTTATTTTGTTATGACCCAGAATAAATGGCTATTTATTTTTCTCAAATACTTGCCTATGTGTTTTACTTCAAAAAGGACAGTTTGTTTGTGAGTAGGCAGGTACATTTCAAAAATACAATGTCAAATTAACAAGTGACACCAACACCAACCTCCTTGAGGTTAAAAAATACAAGATAATAATGGTGTTGTTGTAACGTGACACAAAACGAAAGAAAAAATTATGGAGATCACTATTAAAAAAACTATATAAAAATAGGAGATCTGGATTAAATAAACATTGAGATGGAGATCTGACGAAAAAAGAAAAAAATTTCATGCGATAACAAAAAATACTAAAGAAATCAGTTTGTCAGAACTCTGTGTGAATATCAGCAGCAAAACAACTTCATTATTCTAGCATTATAAAGAAGAACCAATGTGCTATCTCCATTACAAACGCTAGTTTTACCAGAACAAGTGCTTTGTGAAAATGTTCGAGCTTGTTGTCAGAAATTCTGACCGTGTGTAGGCTCTATCGAACAATTTCCATCGGAATTTCCGTCACACAAAATTTGAGATCTGGATCTCGAATTTTCCGAAAACAAAATCCGTTCTCGTAAATTCCGATCATGTGTACACAATTCTGACGCACAAAGTTCCACGTATGTTGGCTTAAACTCATCTTGCATACACACAGCTTGTCCGAAATTCCGAGCGTCAAGAACACGGTGGCGTACAACACGTAAGAGGAGCCGAGAAAAATGAAGTTCAATAGCCAGTGCAGTTCTTCTGCTTGATTCCGAGCAGATTTGTGTACACACGATCGGAATTTCCGACAACGGATTTTGTTGTCGGAAAATTTGAGATCCAGATTTGATGGAAAATGTCCGATGGAGCCTACACACGTTCGGAATTTCTGACAAAAAGTTCCCTTCGAACATTTTCCGTCGGAAAATCCGACCGTGTGTACGGAGCATAAGTGAAGTTTTGCCAAAGAGGACTGTATCACTTACTTTGCTCTGTGGATTAGAGATGTTTTCATTTGAGAGTGAGTGCTTAACTGAGAGTTAAAGGCTCCAACCCCTGCAGACTGTAGCTGATCCTTTATTCACAAGAAGCAAAGTTAGGGCCTTGGGATATCAGATAGGCCACATACAGTATCTCACAAAAGTGAGTACACCCCTCACATTTTCGTAAATGTTTTATTATATCTTTTCATGTGACAACACTGAAGAAATGAAACTTTGCTACAATGTAAAATAGTGAGTGTACAGCTTGTATAACAGTGTAAACATGCTGTCCCTTCAAAATAAATCAGCACACAGCCATTAATGTCTAAACCACTGGCAACAAAAGTGAGTACACCCCTAAGTGAAAATGTCCAAATTGGGCCCAAAGTGTCAATATTTTGTGTGGCCACCATTATTTTCCAGCACTGCCTTAACCCTCTTGGGCATGGAGTTTACCAGAGATTCACAGGTTGCCACTGGAGTCCTCTTCAACTCCTCCATGACAACATCACAGAGCTGGTCGATGTTAGAGACCTTGCACTCCTCCACCTTCCGTTTAAGGATGCCCCAGAGATGCTCAAAAGGGTTTAGGTCTGGAGACATGCTTGGCTAATTCATCACCTTTACCCTCAGGTCCTTTAGCAAGGCAGTGGTCGTCTTGGAGGTGTGTTTGGGATTGTTATCATGTTGGAATATTGCCCTGCGGCCCAGTCTCAGAAGGGAGGGGATCATGCTCTGCTTCAGTATGTCACAGTACATGTTGGCATTCATGGTTCCCTCAATGAACGGTACTCATGCAGCCCCAGATCATGACACTTCCACCACCATGCTTGACTGTAGGCAAGACACACTTGTCTTTGTACTCCTCACCTGGTTGCCGTCACACACGCTTGACACCATCAGAACCGAATAAGTTTATCTTGATCCCATCAGACCACAGGACATGGTTCCAGTAATCTATGTCCTTAGTCTGCTTGTCTTCAGCAAACCGTTTACAGGCTTTCTTGTGCATCTTTAGAAGAGTCTTCCTTCTGGGAGGACAGCCATGCAGACCAATTTGATGAAGTGTGCGGCGTATGGTCTGAGCCCTGACTGGCTGACCCCCCACCCATTCAACCTCTGCAGCAATGCTAGCAGCACTCATACATCTATTTCCAAAAGACAACCTCTGGATATGACGCTGAGCACGTGCACTCAACTTCTTTGGTCGATCATGGCGAGGCCTGTTCTGGGTGCAACCTATCCCGTTAAACCGCTGTATGGTCTTGGCCACCATGGTGCAGCTCAGCTTCAGGGTCTTGGCAATCTTCTTATAGCCTAGGCCATCTTTATGTAGAGCAACAATTCTTTTTTCAGATCCTCAGAGAGTTCTTTGCCATGAGGTGCCATGTTGAACTTCCAGTGACCAGTATGAGAAAGTGAGAGCGATATCACCAAATTTAACACACCTGCTCCCCATTCATACCTTGTAACACTAACGATTTGCGTGATACTGGGGAGGGAAAATGGCTAATTGGGCCCAGTTTGGATGTTTTCACTTAGGGGTGTACTCTTTTTGGTATTTTGAGGGGACAGCAAATTTACACTGTACAAGCTGTACCCTCACTACTTTACATTGAAGAAAAGTGTCATAAAAGGCTACACAGGAGTTTGCTGCAGATAAACATGTACAACTTACATAGGAGGATTTATTTAATCTCTATGTATCACCTGAGGCTAGTCACTTCACTGGGTATATGTAAGCCACTATAACTTCTCCTTTTTCCGCAGGGCTTTTATGCTGCTTTTTATAAAGCAGAGTTTATGCTACTCATGTGTTAATGATTGTTGGGTCCAGGTACAGGGCAAGTCAACCCTGGCAGTGGCAGAAGGACTCATCTATCCATGTGCTCTACATTTTTCAAAGAGGGTTCATTAACACTTGAATAAGGACTTGTTCACACCAGCAGCCCTGTGTTATACTGTGCATAATGCAAACCTTATGTTGTCCATTGTTAAGGGGCAGCCTAACATGTTGTTACTGTGCATCACACTGTGTACCAGTGGCAGCTGGTGGTAAATTCTATGGGGGGGCGGCAAACAGTCCAACTCCCCGGTTGGGTTGGTCGGGTCATCCGCTCTGCACCCCGAACCCACCCTTTTTTGAAGCCTATTAGAGCCTCTGGCTCTATTCATGTGCTTAAAAAACATTCGGAGCCCCGCATGTAGATTAGGAGGCCGGACGCATGAATAGGGGGGGCATAGTCCATGCATAAGGCGCCCCTTATGCATGGACTTGCCACTGTTATATACCTTTGTTTTGTTTTTATTAACTTTATTGAAAGGTCACAAAACATTTCATTCAATTCAATGGCTCATTGTGGTGAGGTACAGAGTGCTGTGTAAAAATGCAGACATGATGCATTTATATGCAGACACCACAATGCATCTGTATGATGTGAACAGGGCACCTGGAAAATAACTGTTGATTAGAGCAGCTCAATGCACGTGGAAATATAATAAACAATAAGCCATTGACGATGTGCTAAATATTTTTGGGGGGATTTCCCAAATAGTTTATTTTAAGGGTTTGAAAAAAAAGATGTGACTAGTGCACCATTTGTTAAACAACCCCAAGTGTGGCTTTTCGCAAAAAAAAGTCTAATCTGTGCCAAATAATAAATGGTACACTAAACAAATTTGTTTATATTTGCCACAATAGTGGTGTGCAGTATTGCCTCAAGAGGCTGCTGATATAAGACAGTTACACATTCTTTTGTGCACCAATTAAACTATTTGCGCTGCACCACAAAAGTTTGACATGGGATGCATCAGAATAAGGTGTCATGACAATTTGCATTCCTCAATAGCTGTCAATCTTAGTTTAGCTAGCTTAATGTATGCAGTAAGTAGACTAAAGCAAGGAACACCAGGGCAAATGAACTCCTGTAGCTTTCTTGAAGACAATGGGATGAGCATAACCTTAATTTAAAAAGTGGTTGAAATTAATATAATCAACCATCAAATTTGTAATACAAAGTTCAGGGTAATAACTCACATTAGCAAAAGTGCTTGTTTTGAACCCTGTAATTTTCTGTCTACTGGTGATATAAACTATTTAAAAAAAACAACCATATTATAAACTTCATAGAGGATAAGGCATCAACATAATCCACTGTTTATGCAAGACTTCACTTGACTGTCTTACCTAACCAACCCTATTATGCATGTACTAATCTTTACTCCATCACATCTTTTCCTGCTACTCGGTTTGTTGTAATTCCTATTACCGAGATCATAGATCTTACTAATTCTAGTCTAGCTCCGTTTTATAAATGGAATATATGGAATGTCTGCTAACAGAAATGAACAAAAAATATTACAGCGCACACATGCAAAAAAGACATTTACCTCCAGCAAGGCTAGTTTAAAACACCTAAACATTTTCAAAAAATATTATCAAAAAATATGGGGATTTGGTCACACCATATCGCTATATGGTGCTTAAGCCCACTTACTGTGACAAAGTACCCCATGATTAGTGGGTCCTACACTATCCATAGATTGGGAGATCCTGCTTCTCTGAACCATGAGAGCAATACACTCTTCTATATGGGAGAACTGTGAGGTCTCCACCCATGGCACAAATGGACACCAATGAGAGGTACTTAATGAGGGAGTGGGGTGCTCCTCAACCAAAAGGATTTGGTCAGAATCCCTACAATAGACAAACAAGATATTTGGGGGGCACACCCTAAAAGATGCATTAAAGATGCTGCAGCCACAAGACCACACAGCAGAACAAAAAATATTACAGCGCACACATGCAAAAAAGACATTTACCTCCAGCAAAGTTAGTTTAAAACACCTAAACATTTTCAAAAAATATTATCAAAAAATATGGGGATTTGGTCACACCATATTGATATATTGTGCTTAAGCCCCCTTACTGCGACAAAGTACCCCATGATTAGTGGGTCCTACACTATCCATAGATTGGGAGATCCTGCTTCTCTGAACCATGAGAGCAATACACTCTTCTATATGGGAGAACTTTGAGGTCTCCACCCATGACACAAGTGGACACTAATGAGAGGTACTTAATGAGGGAGTGGGGTGCTCTTCACCCAAAAGGATTTGGTGTGACCAAATCCCCATATTTTTTGATAATATTTTTTGAAAATGTTTAGGTGTTTAGCCTTGCTGGAGGTAAATGTCTTTTTTTGCATGTGTGCGCTGTAATATTTTTTGTTCTGCTGTATGGTCTTATGGCTGCCCCATCTTTAATGCATCTTTTAGGGAGTGCCCCCCAAATATCTTGTTTGTCTATTGTATGGATTCTGACTAAATCCTTTTGGGTGAGGAGTAGGGATGAGCTTCGAGTTCGAGTCGAACTCATGTTCTACTCGAACATTGGCTGTTCGCAAGTTCGCCGAACAGCGAACAATTTGGGGTGTTCGCGGCAAATTCGAATGCCGCGGAACACCCTTTAAAAGTCTATGGAAGAAATCAAAAGTGCTAATTTTAAAGGCTTATATGCAAGTTATTGTCATAAAAAGTGTTTGGGGACCCGGGTCCTGCCCCAGGGGACATGGATCAATGCAAAAAAAAGTTTTAAAAACGGACGTTTTTTCAGGAGCAGTGATTTTATTAATGCTTAAAGTCAAACAATAAAAGTGTAATATCCCTTTAAATTTCGTACCTGGGGGGTGTCTATAGTATGCCTGTAAAGGGGCGCATGTTTCCTGTGTTTAGAACAGTCTGACAGCAAAATGACATTTGGAAGGAAAAAACTCATTTAAAACTAGCCGCGGCTATTGCATTGCCGACAATACACATAGAAGTTCATTGATAAAAACGGCATGGGAATTCCCCACAGGGGAACCCCGAACCAAAATAAAAAAAAAAAAATGATGTGGGGGTCCCCCTAAATTCCATACAAGGCCCTTCAGGTCTGGTATGGATATTAAGGGGAACCCCAGCCAAAATTGAAAAAAAAAATTGACATGGGGTTCCCCCTAAATTCCATACCAGACCCTTCAGGTCTGGTATGGATTTTAAGGGGAACCCCGCGCCAAAAAAAAAAAAAAAAAACGGCGTGGGGTCCCCCTAAAAATCCATACCAGACCCTTATCCGAGCACGCAACCTGGCAGGCCGCAGGAAAAGAGGGGGGGACGAGAGTGCGGCCCCCCCCCCCTCCTGAACCGTACCAGGCCACATGCCCTCAACATTGGGAGGGTGCTTTGGGGTAGCCCCCCAAAACACCTTGTCCCCATGTTGATGAGGACAAGGGCCTCATCCTCACAACCCTGGCCGGTGGTTGTGAGGGTCTGCGGGCGGGGGGCTTATCGGAATCTGGAAGCCCCCTTTAACAAGGGGACCCCCAGATCCCGGCCCCCCCCCTGTGTGAAATGGTAAGGGGGTACTTACCCCTACCATTTCACTAAAAAACTGTCAAAAATGTTAAAAATGACAAGAGACAGTTTTTGACAATTCCTTTATTTAAATGCTTCTTCTTTCTTCTTTCTTCCTTCATCTTCTTCTGGTTCTTCTGGCTCTTCTGGTTCTTCCTCCGGCGTTCTCGTCCAGCATCTTCTCCGCGGCGTCTTCTATCTTCTTCTCCTCGGGCCGCTCCGCACCCATGGCATGAGGGGGGAGGCTCCCGCTCTTCTCTTCATCTTCTTCTCTTCTTCATCTTCTTCTTCATCTTCTTCTTCTTCTTCCTTCTTCTCTTCTTCTCTTCTTCTCTTCTTCCTGTCTTCTGCGGGCCGCTCCGCAGCCATGCTGTGGCATGGAGGGAGGCTCCCGCTGTGTGACGGCGTCTCTTCGTCTGACGGTTCTTAAATAATGGGGGGCGGGGCCACCCGGTGGCCCCGCCCCCCTCTGACGCACGGTGACATGACGGGACTTCCCTGTGGCATTTCCCCGTGACGTCACAGGGAAGTCCCTCAAGTCACCGTGCGTCAGAGGGGGGCGGGGTCACCGGATGGCCCCGCCCCCCGTTATTTAAGAACCGTCAGACGAAGAGACGCCGTCACACAGCGGGAGCCTCCCACCATGCCAGCATGGCTGCGGAGCGGCCCGGAGAAGACAGGAAGAAGAGAAGAAGGAAGAAGAAGAAGAAGAAGAAGATGAAGAAGAAGATGAAGAAGAGAAGAAGATGAAGAGAAGAGCGGGAGCCTCCCCCCCATGCCATGGGTGCGGAGCGGCCCGAGGAGAAGAAGATAGAAGACGCCGCGGAGAAGATGCTGGACGAGAACGCCGGAGGAAGAACCAGAAGAGCCAGAAGAACCAGAAGAAGATGAAGGAAGAAAGAAGAAAGAAGAAGCATTTAAATAAAGGAATTGTCAAAAACTGTCTCTTGTCATTTTTAACATTTTTGACAGTTTTTTAGTGAAATGGTAGGGGTAAGTACCCCCTTACCATTTCACACAGGGGGGGGGCCGGGATCTGGGGGTCCCCTTGTTAAAGGGGGCTTCCAGATTCCGATAAGCCCCCCGCCCGCAGACCCTCACAACCACCGGCCAGGGTTGTGAGGATGAGGCCCTTGTCCTCATCAACATGGGGACAAGGTGTTTTGGGGGGCTACCCCAAAGCACCCTCCCAATGTTGAGGGCATGTGGCCTGGTACGGTTCAGGAGGGGGGGGGGGCCGCACTCTCGTCCCCCCCTCTTTTCCTGCGGCCTGCCAGGTTGCGTGCTCGGATAAGGGTCTGGTATGGATTTTTAGGGGGACCCCACACCGTTTTTTTTTTTTTTTTTGGCGCGGGGTTCCCCTTAAAATCCATACCAGACCTGAAGGGTCTGGTATGGAATTTAGGGGGAACCCCACGTCAATTTTTTTTTTTTAATTTTGGCTGGGGTTCCCCTTAATATCCATACCAGACCTGAAGGGCCTTGTATGGAATTTAGGGGGACTCCCACATCATTTTTTTTTTTTAATTTTGGTTCGGGGTTGCCCTGTGGGGAATTCCCATGCCGTTTTTATCAATGAACTTCTATGTGTATTGTCGGCAATGCAATAGCCGCGGTAGTTTTAAATGTGTTTTTTCCTTCAAAATGTCACTTTGCTGTCAGACTGTTCTAAACACGGGAAACATGCGCCCCTTTACAGGCATACTATAGACACCACCCAGGTATGAAATTTAAAGGGATATTACACTTTTATTGTTTGATTTTAAGCATTATTAAAATCACTGCTCCTGAAAAAACGGCCGTTTTTAAAACTTTTTTTTGCATTGATTCATGTCCCCTGGGGGAGGACCCGGGTCCCCAAACACTTTTTATGACAATAACTTGCATATTAGCCTTTAAAATTAGCACTTTTGATTATTCATGTTCGTGTCCCATAGACTTTAACGGCGTTCGCGTGTTCGAACGAATTTTTTTCCTGTTCGCATGTTCTGGTGCGAACCGAACAGGGGGGTGTTCGGCTCATCCCTAGTGAGGAGCACCCCACTCCCTCATTAAGTACCTCTCATTAGTGTCCACTTGTGTCATGGGTGGAGACCTCAAAGCTCTCCCAGGTGGCTGCACCACCTTTAATGTATCTTTTAGGGTGTGCCCCCCAAATATCTTGTTTGCTAACAGAAATGAATCTCCTATGAGCCTGATGTAACTATGGCATTTTGTGGTTATGGAACAGTTAAAGTTTGGATATCCTGAATGGGCCTTATATACATTTAGTGATTTAATGTCAACAACAAAAATTTCCATAGGGGAATAACAGACACATATGGAGTTTATTTACTAATGCTAAAGGGTGCAAAATCAGTCACACTTCTGCATAGAAACCCATCAGCTTCTAAACTCAGATTGTTCAATTAAGCTTTGACAATAAAACCTGGAAGCTGATTGGTTTCTATGCAGAAGCGTGACTGATTTTGCACTCTTTAGCTTTAGTAAATAAACCCCATAGTGTAAACGTCAGGGTGGGTACTCCATTTTGTGTTGTGCAAACTCCAGTTACTTTTGTTTTTATAAATAACCAGTCCATAGTTGGTCTTTCAAGGATTGTGTGTGGCAGAGTATTATTAATTTTATCTGTTACAAGTATATTTGTCTACACCTTTGACTATATAATGCCATTGACATATGATGGGCTCTTCCTCCATTCCCAGTGGTTACCCATCCTGTAACTAGATTTGACAATGCACCGACACACCAATGGCTGTATTATGGGCTTAATTATAGCAGAAATAAACCCTGTGGAAAATGATTGGTTAAACAGGCCTAACAATGGGAAAATACAACAGTTCAATACCAGTGGGCTTATTTAATAATACCATGAAATGGAGAGGACTGATGTTCATTCTCTTTACCATCCAAGAAGGGCCTTGCCTTATATACTGGGCAAATGGAGATGGAAGCTACAATCAATAATACATTTAATGGTGATGGAGCTCTTAATCTTCAAGTGTAGGTATTTGTAAACCACCAGGGTAAGTATATCTTCACAAAAGGTCTCCAAAGTATTTCTCAGTAAAGGGATATAGACTTTCCTTTAGGGAATAGGCAATAGTGTCCCGGACAAGTGCAGGCAACTTTCAACACAAAAGTGTGACCAAAGACTGCTAACCACTCTAGTCTAAAGAATGTCATCCTGGTTACTGTCTGTCATCTGATGGTGATACCTTTTAGACTGGGCTACTGGCAAGCGGGACTGGATTAGGGTGGAAGAAGTAGGCTGCTCTGTCCCCCGCAAGATTAAAGTGTTTGTTAACCCCCACAAAATATACAGATCCTGCTCCCTTAAATGGAGATTACACTGCACAGTGCTTGTGCTGTGTAATCTGCCCCCCTTTAAACTGTAAAAAAAAACTCCCTGAACCTGGCACTTCCTGTATCCCCTCTCTATACTGACCACAAAAATCAGGGCTGCTCAGCTCTGACCACCGTAGTCAGAGTACATCCCTACATCATACGCTGCTGTCCCCTCTGTTCTCCTCTCTGCCCTTCACTTTCTCTCCTTCCTGCCTGTCATCTCCATCTCTGTGTCTGTCTCCTCCCCGCCCCGCCCGCCCGCCCCGCCCGCCCGCCGCTATTCTTGAAAAAAAAAAAAAAGGTACAATTGTCACTGCCAGCCCCTGTATTACCTGTATTAGAGGCTGGCATAGCACACAATGTAAGTAGTTTTAAAAATTGAACTTTCTAAATACTGAAATTGAGCTGTCTTCAGGCCGGTCATGTGACTCGCGGACGCTTTACAGTTACGAGACAGAGCTTCTGCCGAGGAAACAATCGGCCACGTGATCTCCCCGGGTGATGTCAGAGGGAGATCATGGCTCCTTACGCAGAAGACATACATTGAAGCTGTAAAGACAGCTCAAATTCGGTATTTAGAATGCTCATTTTTTTAAACTACTTACATTGTTTGCTATGCCAGACTCTAATAGAGGGGCTGGCATAGTCTTATATAAATGGGTTAACAAACCCTTTAACCACTTGAGCCCCGGACCATTATGCTGCCTAAGGACCAGAGGTCTTTTTCCAATTTGGCACTGCGTCGCTTTAACTGCTAATTGCGCGGTCATGCAATGCTGTACCCAAACGAAATTTGCGTCCTTTTCTTCCCACAAATAGAGCTTTCTTTTGATGGTATTTGATCACCTCTGCGGTTTTTATTTTTTGCGCTATAAACGGAAAAAGACCGAAAATTTTGAAAAAAAATGATATTTTCTACTTTTTGTTATAAAAAAAATCCAATAAACTAAATTTTAGTCATACATTTAGGCCAAAATGTATTCGGCCACATGTCTTTGGTAAAAAAAATGTCAATAAGCGTATATTTATTGGTTTGCGCAAAAGTTATAGCGTCTACAAACTAGGGTACATTTTCTGGAATTTACACAGCTTTTAGTTTATGACTGCCTATGTCATTTCTTGAGGTGCTAAAATGGCAGGGCAGTACAAAACCCCCCCAAATGACCCCATTTTGGAAAGTAGACACCCCAAGGAAATTGCTGAGAGGCATGTTGAACCCATTGAATATTTATTTTTTTTGTCCCAAGTGATTGAAAAATGACAAAAAAAAAAAAAAAAAAAAATATTTACAAAAAGTCGTCACTAAATGATATATTGCTCACACAGGCCATGGGCCTATGTGGAATTGCACCCCAAAATACATTTAGCTGCTTCTCCTGAGTACGGGGATACCACATGTGTGGGACTTTTTGGGAGCCTAGCCGCGTACGGGGCCCCGAAAACCAAGCACCGCCTTCAGGATTTCTAAGGGTGTAAATTTTTGCTTTCACTCTTCACTGCCTATCACAGTTTCGGAGGCCATGGAATGCCCAGGTGGCACAAAACCCCCCAAAATGACCCCATTTTGGAAAGTAGACACCCCAAGCTATTTGCTGAGAGGCATATTGAGTCCATGGAATATTTTATATTTTGACACAAGTTGCGGGAAAGTGACACTTTTTATTTTTTTTTTTTTTTTTTTTTCATAAAGTTGTCACTAAATGATATATTGCTCACACAGGCCATGGGCATATGTGGAATTGCACCCCAAAATACATTTAGCTGCTTCTCCTGAGTATGGGGATACCACATGTGTGGGACTTTTTGGGAGCCTAGCTGCGTACGGGACCCCGAAAACCAATCACTGCCTTCAGGATTTCTAAGGGTGAAAATTTTTGATTTCACTCTTTACTGCCTATCACAGTTTCGGAGGCCATGGAATGCCCAGGTGGCACAAAACCCCCCCAAATGACCCCATTTTGGAAAGTAGACACCCCAAGCTATTTGCTGAGAGGCATGGTGAGTATTTTGCAGCTCTCATTTGTTTTTGAAAATGAAGAAAGACAAGAAAAAAAATTTTTTTTTTTCTTTTTTCAATTTTCAAAACTTTGTGACAAAAAGTGAGGTCTGCAAAATACTCACTATACCTCTCAGCAAATAGCTTGGGGTGTCTACTTTCCAAAATGGGGTCATTTGGGGGGGTTTTGTGCCACCTGGGCATTCCATGGCCTCCGAAACTGTGATAGGCAGTGAAGAGTGAAATCAAAAATTCACGCCCTTAGAAAGCCTGAAGGCGGTGCTTGGTTTTCGGGGTCCCGTACGCGGCTAGGCTCCCAAAAAGTCTCACACATGTGGTATCCCCGTACTCAGGAGAAGCAGCAGAATGTATTTTGGGGTGTAATTTCACATATTTCCATGGCATGTTTGAGCAATATATCATTTAGTGACAACTTTGTGCAAAAAAAAAAAAAAAAAAAAAAAAATTTGTCTCTTTCCCGCAACTTGTGTCGCAATATAAAATATTCCATGGACTCGACATGCCTCTCAGCAAATAGCTTGGGGTGTCTACTTTCCAAAATGGGGTCATTTGGGGGGGTTTTGAACTGTCCTGGCATTTTATGCACAACATTTAGAAGCTTATGTCACACATCACCCACTCTTCTAACCACTTGAAGACAAAGCCCTTTCTGACACTTATTGTTTACATGAAAAAGTTTTTTTTTTTTTGCAAAAAAATTACTTTGAACCCCCAAACATTATATATTTTTTTAAAGCAAATGCCCTACAGATTAAAATGGTGGGTGTTTCATTTTTTTTTTTCACACAGTAATTGCGCAGCGATTTTTCAAACGCATTTTTTGGGGAAAAAACACACTTTTTTTAATTTTAATGCACTAAAACACGCTATATTGCCCAAATGTTTGATGAAATAAAAAAGATGATCTTAGGCCGAGTACATGGATACCAAACATGACATGCTTTAAAATTGCGCACAAACGTGCAGTGGCAACAAAATAAATACATGTTTAAAAGCCTTCAAAAGCCTTTACAGGTTACCACTTTAGATTTACAGAGGAGGTCTACTGGAAAAATTACTGCACTCGATCTGGCCTTCGCGGTGATACCTCACATGCATGGTGCAATTGCTGTTTACGTTTGACGACAGACCGCCGCTTGCGTTCGCCTTAGCGCGAGAGCAGGGGGCGACAGGGGTGTTTTTTTTTTTTTTTTTTTTTTTCTTTATTATTTTTTTGCTTTTTTAATCTTACTTTTAAACTGTTCCTTTCATATTTTTTTTTTTAATCATTTTTATTGTTATCTCGGGGAATGTAAATATCCCCTATGATAGCAATAGGTAGTGACAGGTACTCTTTTTTGAAAAAATTGTGGTCTATTAGACCCTAGATCTCTCCTCTGCCCTCAAAGCATCTGACCACACCAAGATCGGTGTGATAAAATGCTTCCCCAATTTCCCAATGGCGCTATTTACATCCGGCGAAATCTAAGTCATGAAATACTCGTAGCTTCCGGTTTCTTAGGCCATAGAGATGTTTGGAGCCACTCTGGTCTCTGATCAGCTCTATGGTCAGCTGGCTGAATCACCGGCTGCATTCTCAGGTTCCCTGTTGAGACAGGAGATCCAGAGAAAAACACGGAAGACGGTGGGGGGGGGGGGGCATTCCCTCCCACGGCTTGTAAAAGCAGTCTAGAGGCTAATTAGCCACTAGGATTGCTTTTACATGAAAGCCGACCGCTGGCTGAAAAGAATGATACCAAGATGACACCTAAACCTGCAGGCATCATTCTGGTATAACCACTCAAAGTCGTGAATGGCGTACCTGAAGACAAAAAAATGGTTAACAATGGTTAACAATAAAGCACAGTAAAGTGTAAATAATTACACACCTGAAAAACAAACATGATAAAACATAATAACAATAACAATAACAATCAATAACAATAACAATAACAATAACAATAACAATCAATAACAATAACAATAACAATAAAACATTGCAGAATAGAATACAGTAAAAAAGAGCAGAACAATAGAGAGAGAGAATAGAGAGAGAGAGAACAATAAAACAACAACTATTTTTTTTATTTCATATTTTTTTTTTTTTTTTACACTTTTTTTGTAACTAACTTTTATAACGGTAACCGGTTCCAGGTTCGGGTCTCTCAAAATGCGATGGCATCTCGGGAGACCCTGTGAAAGTGTGCCTAGTCTGTGCAATGCTGTACCCTACGCTAATACTCAACTAGTGAATGGTAGCGTTCAAAACATTCACCAATGCAAAGACCAGGATTATCAGGACAGAAGGGACAATAATAGCGGGTGTCACGCCTATATCCGCGCTTGCTGCAGACATGACATCTTTTTTGGGGGGGTTCGTTGGGTAGGGGTACTCGGGAGGACATAAAAATGCCTCTCATGCAGCCGACTGCATTTGGTTGGGGATGTGAATGGGGGAAGTACGGGCGCTGCAGAAGCGGTGGGTTCCCAATTAGGATTGGCGAATGCAGCAGGAAGGGCATTATGGGCACGACGGGCCTGTGTTTGTCTTTTTGGTGGCAGCGGGACACTACTTGTGCTTGCCACCTCACCAGCTTGAACTGCACTTATGGGACTCGCCACGTCACCAAGTGTTACTGCAGTGCTGGTTTGACCACGACCGGGGTGTACTAGGCCGCTGGTGCTTGCCAGTTCACCAAAACGCTACAAAAAAACTGTTAGCGATTGCAGGGATCAGGCCTGACTCTGCGAACGCTGCAGTTATGCGTTTAGTGCCTTGTAAGTGACAGTGATCGATTGATACTGCACTTGGGTGGGCTGGGCCGGGCCGGGCGGAGGGGCAAAACGCAGGTGCTAGCAGGTATCTGGGCTGATCCCGCTAACACTGCATTTTTGGGAACCCTAAACTGCTGGTGACGCTAGTATAGATCTGATCGGATCAGATATTGATCCGTTCAGATACTATACCACTAAGGGAGGTGTATGGTGCGTGCGTGGGTGTTAGCGGTACTGGCGCTAATCTGACGCTGCCTGGGGCTGGTGCTTGCCAGTTCACCAAAATGCTACAAAAAAAACTGTTAGCGATCGCAGGGATCAGGCCTGACTCTGTGAACGCTGCAGTTATGCGTTTAGTGTTTTGTAAGTGACAGTGATCGATCGATACTGCACTTGGGTGGGCCGGGCGGAGGGGCAAAACGCAGGTGCTAGCAGGTATCTGGGCTGATTCCGCTAACACTGCGTTTTTGGGAACCCTAAACTGCTGGTGACGCTAGTATAGATATGATCGGATCAGATATTGATCCGTACAGATACTATACCACTAAGGGAGGCGTATGGTGCGTGCGTGGGTGTTAGCGGTACTGGCGCTAACCTGACGCCTGGGGCTGGTGCTTGCCAGTTCACCAAAATGCTACCAAAAAAACTGTTAGCAATCGCAGGGATCAGGCCTGACTCTGCGAACGCTGCAGTTATGCGTTTAGTGCCTTGTAAGTGACAGTGATCGATCGATACTGCACTTGGGTGGGCTGGGCGGAGGCACAAAACGCAGGTGCTAGCAGGTATCTGGGCTGATCCCGCTAACACTGCGTTTTTGGGAACCCTAAACTGCTGGGGACGCTAGTATAGATCTGATCGGATCAGATATTGATCCGATCAGATACTATACCACTAAGGGAGGCATATGCTGCGTGCGTGGGTGTTCGCGGTACTGGCGCTAATCTGACGCTGCCTGGGGCGACGCATATCACCGCCGGGCGATCGGGGGGCTAAACCTTTATTCGGTAATAAACGGCGGGTGCCCTGACACTATAAAAAATAAACGAACTAACCAGCGTCAACCGTAACGGTTATACGGTGATCAGTGGTGAAAGGGTTAACTAGGGGGCAATCAAGGGGTTAAAACATTTATTAGGTAGTATATGGGGGTCCCTGACGCTATAAAACGCTGACGGCGAACCTAAATATTTACCTCACTAACTAGCGTCACCAGCGACACTAATACAGCGATCAGAAAAATGATCGCTTAGCGACACTGGTGACAGGGGGTGATCAAGGGGTTAAAACTTTATTAGGGGGGGTTAGGGGGGTACCCTAGACCTAAAGGGGGGTAACAGTAACTGTGCTAACACAGTAACTGTCACAAACTGACAGCTAGCAGTTATCAGGAAAAAAAAAAAAAAAAAAAAAAAAAAACTGCTGGTGTCAGTTTGTGACAGGGGGGGGGGGGGTGATTGGGGGGGGATCGGGGGGCGATCGGGGGGGGGATCGGGGTGATTTGTGTGCCTGGCATGTTCTACTGTGTGTGTGTAGTGTTGTGCACTCACATACTTGTCGTCTCTCCTCGGGCCGGAACGGAAAATACCGACCCGAGGGGAGATGACATCACTTCCTTTGCTGCTGTTTAGCATACAGCAGCAAAGGAGCGTTTTCATTGGCCGGCGGCGATCGCGAGGGGGGGGCCACGAACGGATGGTCTCCCCCTCATCACCGATCGCCGCTGGACATAGGACGACCGCCTCGGGCACCGGGGGGGGGTCCGATCGGACCCCCCACCCGCGGAAGGCAAATCACGTACCCTGTACGTGATTTTGCCTGTCCGTGCCACTTTGCCGACGTACATCGGCGTGAGGCGGTCGTCAAGTGGTTAAGGTGGAGGAAGGGCACGCTGCACAGCCTGTTGCAGGATGAAGTTTTTCCCGTGTAGTGTCTACTTACTCTGTTATCTCTTTCTCTCTCTGGGTAAACTAGTACCTCTGTGCTGCTTTTTTCAAATGAGCCAAACCTACCTGGGTTCAGTTTGAAGCCGTCAATCCAAACCCCATTGAAACTAAAAGCCGAAGGGAAGAGCATGGGGTGCAAAGCATTCTCTGTTTAGATGAAGTGGAAAGGCAGGGTAGTAATGTCACAAACTCCAACTCATCCAATCAGAGAACATTGTGTATTCATTGAAAAAAATGCAAAGTGTTTTTTGAATGGTGCCCATGCCAGATGAGTGACCTCCTGTGTTCACTAAGCAGCAGGGCACTTTCTTGGAACAGGACCCAGAAGCTATCGGAGATCACTGTGGTTGTGGTGTGTGCTACAGTGATTTCCAGCTTCCATGGAATACCACAGGTATGCATTGATCCAAACGGACCAATATAACTATGAAAGCAAGTGGATTGCATCTGGAAATAAAAAAATGTTGTCTTTTTTCTAAGACTTAATGAACAGAAAATTCTAACAGAATTGTACCACAGCTTTAAGTCATTTTGGACAGGCCACTATTTCTGAGGGCTAAAGCAAGTGGCTTGCATATGGAAAAAAATTGTTGTCTTTTTATTTTAAATTGAAAACAGAAATATTGTGTTTATTATAAATTGAAAAAAGAAACATTGTACCAATTTGCAGTACACCTTGTAAGACATTTTGGATTAACTGCTATATCAGAGGGAGAGAGCAGGCAGATTTCATCCACAAATATTAACTTAGATTTTATTTTTTCAGAGACAGATTATAACTATTGTACAGATTTGCTGCCCATAATCTTCTCTTCTCCTCCTGTAATAAACAACTGATGCTGACTGACTGATGCTCAAATAATTCCACCGAATCTTCCATGCAGGTTTGCAGAGTAAAAATCCAGATTTGCTGTGGATGAAGAAGAAGAGCGGGGTGTATTTGCAGCTGCAGATGACATAATGCTACTGTGCACCTCGGAGATGCAGGTAGAGGATGACTGGAGCTTGGTTAGCTACTCCACCACCTCCCTAGTGTGCTTAGGCTGTATGAGACACCTACTACTAGAAAAGAAAAGCAGACATGCCCTGCCCTTATGAAGGAGCAACCTGATCACTGCTTTGGCGTGTGAAAACAGAACCTTTTGGCCCCCTAATAGCTGCATGAGAACAACCTCTGCCTCTCCCTTTAGGTCTCCCAGGCATGATGGTAATGAGTAATTACCTAGTTTAATTATTGGCCATGGCAAGAACTGGATGGGCAATGTGGTGCTTTGATGCACCACATAATATTATATAGGTATTAAAACAAAAAAAACTCACAAAAAAAAAATATCTAAAAGCCTAAAACCTCAAACCAACCCTAAAATACCTTTATACCATAAAAACAAAATACAAAAGTGAGTAAAAACTTAAATAATAAAAACAACCCTCGAAAAAGAAAATAAATTAATGAAAAAAAGGGAAACAGCGGCAACTCAGCAACAGAACACATAAAAAAACAGCAACAATAAAAAAAAGTCCTAAAAAGAACTGTTTTTTTTTACAGTGAATATGGGTGGGGTAACAGGCCACTCTCCCTAGCCCAACAAGCTGCATTTCACTGCAATGTATCAATAGCACTATACAGCACTGAGTATAAAACTAAATTTAACACTGTATAGCTCTGTGGTTGAACACTAGCAACTTTTTAACAGCACAAAACTCTCTATCCCTGCAATCACTGTCAGTTGTCCCTCACACTCCCTCACACTGACAAAGGGCCACTGGGAGAGCTGACTTAATGAATGAGCTGGGACTTCCGCCAACATTTTTACTGGCCATAGAATTGCATCTGGCAAGAGTTCACAGTACACTGCAATGCATTAGGGGACATTTAGCTTAAATCTCCCACTGAACGTCCACCAAAGTTTTCAGCTGAACCGCAAACATGTAAAACTGAAAAGCATCGCTACTACTGATCTGTGTAAAGGGGTAAGCAAGATAGGCCACCAGCTCCAGTTTTCTCTTCTCTGTTGTCTATTGGGTCTCTAAAACTCCAGCTCTCTGCTGTGTAGCACTCTTTCCCTTTCCTGCATCCCCACTGCTGGTTCAGTTCTAGCTGCCAAAGCACCAAATCGCAGTCCTGCTTCCTTTTTTTGTCACTTCAGCCTGTCATTCATTGGCCAGGTAAGAGAGAGGCTAGTGGCTGTAGCAATAGAGAGGTTCAGGAGTAGTTGGCTGGAAATATACAAGCAAATCCACCTAGCAGATGACACAGGTTTACCTCAGGTGCAGGGTCTAAGCACAAGCCAGTTCTCCCCAGAGCTCCTTATGGTGGAGATGGGTTTTGCTGCATGCTAGTACCAGGTAGTGGTCCTCAGGATCACCCCACTAAGAGGTGAGAGTAGTGATATAGTAAAGGAATGATTACTGATAATTATTATAGGCAAAAAAGAGAACAACCAAGCTAAAACTTATGTTCAGTTAAATGAATTCAAAATACACCCTAAACCAGAAGCAGCATGAAGTGGGATACACACAAGGAATAACTCAGGATAGGGAAGCTGCGCTGCAAAAGTTTTGATCGATCAATCAAATCAAAACATACACAATATATAAAAATATAAAAAATTTATAAAAAGAGTCCATATTGAATCACTTTGAAATCTTGATGTCACCATAGTGTAATCCAACACAGACAAGAGAGTGCCCAACCATCGTAATGTAAATCTGCTTACCAGATGGCAAGCATAAAGGGCAGGTGGTTATAATCCAGCCGCAGCCTTTAGATTTCAGATGTCAGCACCGGTAACAGCAGACTGGATCATCCAAATCACTCTCTCTCTCTCTCTCTCTCTCTCCCACTATGGAGTCCGTCTTAACTCAGGTGGATACCCCAGAAGAAAGAAGACTGACCATAGTGTGATATTGCCTCAAAGGTGAACACATGGAGGAGAGGCAATATCACACTATGGTCAACCTTCTTTCTTCTGGGGTATCCACCTGAGTTAAGACGGACTCCATAGTGGGTGAGAGAGAGCAATTTGGATGATACAGTCTGCTGTTACCGGTGCTGACATCTGCAAGCTAAGGGCCGCGGCTGGGTTATAGCCACCTGCCCTTTAGGCTTGCCATCTGGTAAGCAGATTTACATTATGGTGGTTGGGTACTCTCTTGTCTGTGTTGGATTATACTGCGGTGACATCAAGATTTCAAAGTGATTCAATATGGACTCTTTTTATTAATTTTTTATATTTTTATATATTGTGTATGTTTTGATTTGATTGATCGATCGACACTTTTGCAGCGCAGCTTCCTTATTCTAATAATTATTATCATTGAATTATTCCTGCAGTTATTTGGTTCATCCAGTGAGCATTTATTGAGACCCAGCACAAAGCGAAGTCCACAAGATACTTTCAACAGATGACAAAATCCAGCGTAGTAAATATTACAATGAACAGCAGCCTTTAGCGTCCCATCTGTCATTCATGTTATAGCAAGCATAGAGACACTACAATCCAGCATAATATGCCCTATGTATAATATGCACCTCAGTAGCTTCCATGCATGCAATAATGTGTATCATAATCTACATCTGCGTTTTCATTTTGATGTATGAATGTATGTATGAATAAATGTATGAATGTATGCATGTGTCTTTAACAGCTAGATAGAAACTTCCTCTCAAATACCAAGTCTAATTACCATAAATAAATACTTCTTGTATGGGCAAAAATGCATTCTTACTAAATTGTATTAACAACCCCCATGTATCTTTACTATTCCTTTCAAGTCTGATCAGACAAATTTACATTTTACAATTCCCTGTCAGTAACTCACTTAGTCCTTTTCGATATGTAAAATGCAATTTGTCTGCCAGCTGTGTTAGGCCTAGAACACACCTATGTACACAGTAAAAAAATGTGTATATATATATAGATATATATCTATCTATCGATATAGAGATATATAGATATAGATATATATATATAGATAGATATATATATATATATATATATATATATATATATATATATATATCTATATCTATATATATATCTATATATATATATATATATATATATATATATATATATATATATAGATAGATAGATAGATAGATAGATAGATAGATAGATAGATAGATAGATAGATAGATAGATAGATAGATAGATACACACACACATTATATATATATATATATATATATATATATATATATATATATATATATATATATATATATATACATACACTGTATATAGAATATCCTATATTCCCCCACTTGGGTCGGTTCTAACTACTAGAACTGACCCATTAATCAAACAACAAACATATTATTACGATTTGAGGTATTGAATGCTTCACAATGGCTCATATAAAATATGGAATTGAAAACTGGTTACATCTCTCTTCACCAGCCTCTAAAATATCCCCATGACACAGTTATTATATAATATAACTTTAGACCATGACTGGAAAAGGATTTGGTAAACATCAGTGGCCCGTATAACTGTTAGGCCTTATTTCATAGTTTGTAGTTTCTTCAGTATATCACATCAAGATCTTGAATATTGCACAAAGACAAGCTGATGTCACAGTCCAGTCTTCGGTTTGACTTTGTCACATCTCTCACCATCTCACTGACAGCAAACCTTGGTATCGTGCTCTGGGAGCTTCAACCCACACAAATCCAGGATTCTTCCATCTCCAGGCTTAGGGGATTCCTTTTTAAAGATGAATTATTCAGTTTTAGCAATCTTCATCACAAGTCCAAAATGAAACTTCTGACAGACACAATGTGCTTTTGTAATCTTCTATAGGCCGACCCCACGTTGCCTTTAAAAGAGCAGTTACTTGGATCATTCAGTCCATAATTCCACTGAATGAGACCACACAATAGTTTAGATCAGTTTTTTTCAACCAGGGTGCCTTGGCAAAATGCCTAAAAATTGATAAAAAATTCTTTACAAGGCAGCAGGGGGATCAAACCTGCCATTTAATTGCACAAAGCCCTCAGTTTTCATTATGCACCATTATGATTTTCTAGTCATCCTAGCAACCAATGATGTCATCAGTTGATAAAGATGGTGTCTGTTGCCTCCACAGCATCCTTCTGCCCCTCTTCCTCAACACTGGGGTCACATTAGCTGAGAGAATTGAGGGAAAAGAGAAACATAGGAATACTAGTCAGTACCAGTGTGTATTTGCTTTGAAAGAATAAATCCCCTGCAAGGTTGGGTGTCTACATGTGGATGTTGCTGCATTATGTAAAACTATTTGAATATTTTCTTACATTTTAGAATGGGGTGCCTCAAGACCATAATTTTAAAGGGTGCGCTGAGATCATCTATAATTGCGAAGAGTGCCTTGACTGAAAAAAGGTTGAGACTCACTGGTTTAAATAGTATCAGCTTGACATCAATGTTTATCAGATCATCTGTCCAGACAAAACAGCAGTAGAAATTCTTGCCAGTATCTTCGCTATGAAAGGTAGAAAGCTCTTTACATTCATATATGTCATAGCCTTCAGCATATTATAAACAACTGATTCAAAAAAGTTAAAATTATGACTCGAGTCATACATTTCACTCACCCCTCTTATAAGTTTAGGGAAAACCACCCAAAATACTATATCCTCAACTTATATTGTTCTACCAAATCTAAGTATCAATGTGCAAATACTTAGACACCCAGTTATTTGGGCTATGCAAAGCCATTGTGCGGCATCTCACCTTAGATGTCAAATATATTGATATTAACATATCAATACATATTACGTCATATGTACAGATGTTTTTATTTTAGGTTTAAATGCTTCTCTCTGGTTTTAAGATAAAGATCAATAAAACATAACAGAAATCAAATATTAAAGCAAAAATAGATCAGGAAAAGAAAAACAAAAAGTGCGGAGGTGAAAAAAAAAAGTCCATTGCTTGATGAATATTGACAGAGTCCATTATTTTAAAGTCCTTGTAATGGTGATATCAACACAAATTAAAACATTTGATTGTAAATCCAGAGTTACTTCCCCACCAACCAACACTGTCAGAAACTGTGCTTCTGTAATTCCCCTGCAAACGTGTATTTCCTGCATCTGAAAGACAAAAAAACTCTCTAACAAAGATTCATTAGTAATGTCCTTAAACATTGTGTTTGAAGTTAAAACAAAGTACTACTTACATTTTTATAGTTTGAAGCTAATTTACCCCCACTACCATAGAAATGTAATTTGCATTCAAAAACAGATCTAAAGGACCTTCACCGCATGCTCTGTACCCCTGGTATCCTGTAATCTCCTTAATTGTTCCAATAATTTGTCACGTTCCACTTTCTTTTTATCATACTCAGTTTTCAGATGGTCATATTCCTGTTTTTTTTTCTTCTCAAAGAAGTTTATTAAAGAAAACAAAAACATACAGAAAACATCAACATCTGTCATAATTTCCGGTTACAGAGATTACAATGTCATGTCCAATATATGTAGCAATCACTTCACGACAACCTATGACATGGGACAAGTAGAACCTATATACTGCCAGTGCATAATATTTCAGAAAGCACTGAACATCTAGCTAGCAGGCTTCCCCAGCACCTCAAACTGCTAGTTCAACTTCATTGTAGTAGTAGCCTATCCAATACTAGATCTATCGAAGAGAGGTTAGGGTATCCAACCAGGGCGCCCACAGTTTATCAAACTTGCAAAGGATCCTCTATGTTGGAAGATAAACTTCTCCAGCCACAGAGTATCTCCCATCTGAGCTATCCATTCTGTCACCGTTGGAGGGTCAGCTGCCTTCCAATGCCAAAGAATGAGCCTGCGAGCCTGAAACAAGGCTCTAGTAATGGCCCACTTTGAATGATCCTCAATTGGGAGATCGTCCAAAATACCCAGTATACATGGTTTGGGGTCTGTCGGTACATTGATCTGGAAAACTCTATTAACAGTAGTCAGAACACCTGTCTGATATAGATGCAGCTTGGGACAGTGCCACAGCAAATGAATGAGATCTCCATGGTCCCTCAGACACCTGGGACAGTCCGAATCTGGTCTCACCCCCATCCTTAACAGTCCAGATGGTGTAAAATGCACCCTCAGTATAATGTATAGCTGAGAAAGGCATTGAGCCACATTCAGGGAGCACAGCTGTACTGCCTGTGGGGCCTTCTCCCACTGTTCCTCCTAAAAGGAACCTACATCTCTCTCCCACTTGCTGACCGCCCCCAGAGGGAACCTGTCCAGGAAGACTGATAAAAGCATTGAGTAGCATCTAGATATAAAGCCCTTAAAGTGTGTCACCTCCTCCATATAATGGAATATGGGGGTCGGGGAAAGAGTCCACAGGGTCCCGCTCGATTGTTCTGTAACCGCATGATGCAGCTGCATGTAGTAAAAATACATTGTGTGGGGTAGCCGATACTGCTTCCTCAGAGAAGAAAAAGAGCACAATTTACCAGCGGCAAAAATGTGGCGCATGTGTGTAACTCCATGTCTCCTTCACCGAGCCCCACACTCCAGTGCCCGTAGCTCTTCATAGCATCCATTTGCCCAGATAGGGCTGTAGCTGGTAAAACTGTCTACCTCCTGTAACTGCCTAGCCTTATTCCAGACTTTTTGCATAAGGACATATGTGTCAAATCGTTTGTTGGATTTCGCATATGCTAGTGCCTCCAAGACCATTGCTACCTCAGTGAACCCTGTGGCATGGCACATAATAGCCCTAGTGGGGTCAATGTCTATATTCCTCCCTCCCTGTTCCTGCTCTGAGGACATGGTTCAGGCAATATGCCGCAGCTGGGCCTGCTAGGTAATATAGCCACGGGTTAGGCAACGCCAAGCCTCCCTCATCTTTGGATTTTTGCAGCTGCTCCAACTTAATCTGTGGAAGATTGTTGAGCCATAAAAATGCCCTGAAGATGGAGTTATTGATTCGGAATACCTTAGGGGGAACCACCATAGGGGTGATATGCAAAATGAAAAGAAGTTGCAGCATGAATACCATTTTGTTTGATTTACCCTGTCTACCAAGAACATCTTAAGGCGCTGTTACGTACCTTACAGTGGAGTCTGAAATGCTGAGGGAGGCCTCTCGCACGGTTCCGGTCTCAACACCCCTGGTAGTGAGGACAGGGAGTGCTGGGGCACGGAAGGGTGCAGGTGCCTGTGGCTGGAAGCTGGAACTTGGAGATTCAGGATCCTCTTGGAGAAGATGAGAAGACTGATCACCAGAACTGTTTAGTAGAAGCCAGGCAGGTAGGTATGGATTCAGGAACAACTGCAACGTCAGGACAGGCAAAGGTTGACAACTGGCTAGCAACAAGGTACCCAAACAGAAGGCAAGTTTGTAGTCAAGGTCAGGCAGAGGTTGGCAACAGGCAGGCAGCGAGGTACAAAGTCAGGAAGCAGAGCCGTAGTAGAGAGTCCAAGCCAGGGTCGGTATAATCAGTAAAGGTAGGTAACAGGCAAGGTGATCCAGGAGAGTAGTCAAGGAAGCCGGGTAGTCAGGATCAAGGTAACAGGTCACACAGAAATCAGGAACTCAGGAACAAGCTGAAGACGATCCAGCACTGGTGTCAGGCAAAGACCTTGTTTATATATGGCGCTGTGTGCCAGGATTGGTGGGCGTGAATGTGCGTGCGTGAGAACGTACACCCGCTCGTATGTGTGTGCGGGTGCGCACACACGTTTGTACGGTGGCGTGGGTGTGCACGTTCGATCCGGAACTCGTTCGCCTCTGTCGGGGACACTGTGCATGGCCGTCAGTCACTGCTGCACGAAGACAGGAGCTAGTACTGTGAGTTCTCTGACAGGCGCACCCATACTTTAGCTCTATTTTATATTCTATTGATCAAAGGTAACAAATTAAGGGAAACATAGTCCCGGCATGTACCGTACAGTAGGTGACCGGGATATTGTGTCAATCTCGCTGCATTTCTCGGCGAAATTTGACACCTGCGAGCCCCGTGGCAGGAGCCAGCGCCGAGACTTTGTTTTCCTTCCGCGATGAGTGACAGGCAGTGCTGACAGCTGTCTGGTATGAATCCTGAGGCGGGAACACCGCGCCAAATTTTAAATGAAAAACAGCCCTTAGGTCTGGTATGGATTGTAAGGGGAACCCCCACCCCAAAGCATCTTGTCCCCATGTTGATGAGGACAAGGGCCTCTTCCCGACAACCCTGGCCATTGGTTGTCGGGATCTGCGGGCGGGGGGCTTATCGGAATCCTGGTGCCCCCTTTAATTAGGGGGCCCCCAGATCCCGGCCCCCCACCCTGTGTGAATGAGTATGGGGTACATGGTACCCCTACCCATTCACCTAGGGAAAAGTGTCAATAAAAAAAAAAAACACAGTACACAGGTTTTAAGAGTAATTTATTAGTCAGCTCCGGGGTCTTCTTCCGACTTCGGGGGGGTCTCCTTCCAACTTCTCCCGGTGTTTGGCCTCTTCTCCCGGTGTTCGGCCTCTTCTCCCGGGCCCCGCCGCTATCTTCTTCTAGCTCTATTGCCAGCGAGGGGCCCGGTCTGCTGCCGCTGTCTCGCCGCCGCTGTCTCGTCGCTTCTTCTCTTCTTCTGATGTTGACACGACACTCTCTCCGGCTCGAATGCTGTGTGCGAGCTGCGGAGCCATTTATATAGGCGGTGAGCCCGCCCCCTTGTGACGTCATGGTCCCAGCATGCGCAGGGACTCTGGGGTCACGCCCCCTTATGACGCCAGAGTCCCTGTGCATGCTGGGACCATGACGTCACAAGGGGACGGGGTCACGCCTATATAAATGGCTCCGCAGCTCGCACACAGCATTCAAGCCAGAGGGAGCGTCGTGTCAACATCGGAAGAAGAGAAGAAGAGAAGAAGCGGCGAGACAGCGGCGGAGAAACAGCAGCGGCGAGACAGCGGCGACAAGACAGCGGCAGCAGACCGGGCCCCTCGCTGGCAATAGAGCTGGAAGAAGATAGCCGCGGGGCCCGGGAGAAGAGGCGGAACACCGGGAGAAGAGGCCGAACACCAGGAGAAGAGGCCGAACACCAGGAGAAGTCAGAAGGAGACCCCCCGAAGTCGGAAGAAGACCCCAGAGCTGACTAATAAATCACTCTTAAAACCTGTGTACTGTGTTTTTTTTTTTTTATTGACACTTTTCCCTAGGTGAATGGTTAGGGGTACCATGTACCCCATACTCATTCATACAGGGTGGGGGGGCCGGGATCTGGGGGCCCCCTTATTAAAGCGGGCTCCCGGATTCCGATAACCCCCCGCCCACAGACCCTGACAACCAACGGCCAGGGTTGTCGGGAAGAGGCCCTTGTCCTCATCAACATGGGGACAAGGTGCTTTGGGGTGGGGGGCCCCGCAGGGCGCTCCCCCTCCCCCAAGGCACCCACCCCCCCATGTTGAGGGCATGTGGCCTGGTACGGCTCAGGAGGGGGGGGCGCTCGCTCGTCCCCACCCTTTCCTGGCCGGCCGGGCTGCATGCTCGGATAAGGGTCTGGTATGGATTTTGGGGGGACCCCCACGCCGATTTTTCAGCGTAGGGGGTTCCCCTTACAATCCATACCAGACCTAAGGGCCTGGTATGCCCCTGGGGGGGAACCCACGTCGTTTTTTTCATTTAAAATTTGGCGCGGTGTTCCCGCCTCAGGATTCATACCAGACAGCTGTCAGCACTGCCTGTCACTCATCGCGGAAGGAAAACAAAGTTTTCCTTTCCCGATGAGTGAGCCAGCGTGACATGCACAGTACCCTGTCGCCGAGAACCAGCGCGATGGTATCGCACTGGAAACACAATCTCGCGGTGTATATACCAGGCTATACCGGGCACTAGTGCTCTATCTCCTGGGTTAACTGACGATGCCTGTAAATTATTTAAAAAGCCTACAAAGGTTTATGGCCATGGATTTTTGAGGCATGAAGCCAGATCGATCTGAGTAAATAATTGAGGATATACCCTTATTAAGCAGCAAGGCCAGTATTTTGGCGAGGATTTTAATATTGCTCTGTAACAGAGAGATCAGTCTATACGAGCTCAGATCCAAAGGATCTTTGCCCAGTTTCAGTATAAGAGCAATGTTGGCCCTAGTCATAGAAGCAGGTAGGCAGTGATCCTTCCTAGCCAAATTAAGTACTTTGAGTAGTTGTGGCAAAATAATTCCCCCGTATTATTTGAATATTTCCATAGGGGGCCATCATCCCCCATGGCCTTGGAGTTGGGGAAAAGGCTCAGCACCTCCTGTAGTTCCTCTATCTTAATAGGTGTGTCTAAGAGTGATCTTAGGGAACAGGGCAATGCTATGTCCTGTAGGTAGTGCTGTAAACCATTTAGTGAATATCCCCTCTTAGACTGATATAAGTCAGAGTATTATCCCACCAACTCCTGCATAATGTAATTGGGGATATTCACCACCTTTCCCTCTCCAGTACGTAGTGTTCCTATGGATGGAGAGGTCTGGGAAGCCTTGACTGTCTTTGCAAGCAGGCGACCTGTTTGTTCCTCTACCTCATAAAATGCTAATCTATTAAAAAAGCGTTTTCAGTCAGCAACCGAACTAGTAATGTGGTCCACGGCCTCCTGAGCCGGCAACCAGGCATCCCTGTTGACATCCGAGGGATTGGCTATAAACTCTGCCTCCATACAACTAACCAGCTGGGCAGCATGTTCTTTCTGAGCATTCATTTTAGATTTTATGCCGGTGACCTCAGTGATAAGAAAACCTCTCAAGAATGCTTCAAACGTCTCCCAAACAACATTCAAATCGGGGTGGGCTTCATGGCGTTGCCAAAACTCTGGGATCGCGACATTTATCTGCTCATGAGAGGTAAATAAGTTTAGCCAGACTGCATTGAGCTTCCACAATGCCCTAAGCATATCTGTGGCAGATTTGGCATTCAGTAATACCAGCAAGGGGGAGTGATCCAACACCCCCCTCACCAGATACTGGATGTCCCACAGCAGATGGGACGTCTGGGGCGTACATAAAGAGAGATCAATCCTCGATAAGGAGAGATGTGTCTTGGAAAAGCAAGAAAGTTGTTTCTGCTGTGGGTTTTGTCCCCACCATGGATCCACTCATCCCACCTCCTCCGTGAATTTCGTCAGTGACGCTCGGGCAATTTTGCGGCCCGCCACCGGAGGGGGATGTTTGTCCAGAACCGGGTCCAATTTAGGTCTTCCACAACTATGAGGGGTACATCAGGGCTGCCCAGCTGGTACATCAGGAGCGTTCTCAATACCTCAGATGTAAACAGGGGTGGTATATATAAAGCAGCAAGAATATATTCCAGTTGATAAATTCTACACAGTAGTATCACAAATCTCCCCTAGTCATCTATCAATTGATCAAGCACCTGGAAGTCTACTGAGCGGTGCACCAGTACACTCACCCCCCTTGAGTAGGAGGTATGGGTGGAGTGGTACGCCCATCCTACCCAGGAAAAATTTACACTGGACATTGTCTCTGGCGACAGGTGGGTCACCTGAAGTGCATAGATAGCCGGGGAGTACTTTTTAAGGATAGTGGACACCATAGTGCACTTAAGAGCTTTCTGAAGGCCTCTAATGTTTCAAGAAAGCAGAGGAACAGTGGCGGTAGTTTCGAAAATGCAGGGCAAGAAAAAACTAGGGCCACGGGCAACCCTCAGTCGCACACCATCCAGCTCAGCTCGGCAGGGCAGGTTGGGATAGTAATCAATACACAGGGCATAATACAGTACACACAGGTGTCATGATTCTTCCGTGTCGCATTCTCCTGCAACTGTTCGTTGGTTACCTCAGCACTGGAATCATGACAGGAACTTAGCAGGACAGAAAAGAAAAATGCATAACAAAAATAAATAAAAAAGAAAAAAAATCATAAGGTTGCCCAGGGCAGCATAACTTGTAATCCTCAAGAAGGGCCCGGAGGGCTTTCCGGTATGACTAAAACTTGGAGATATCCATTGGGAAAAAGTCATCCAAAGGTTTCATTAAACTCACTTGCTCACAAATTGCATGAGGTAGCTGTTAAGCATAGCTCCCAGCTGAGCCTGGTAAAACTGCACTTACTGCTCCTATGGAGTGTAGGGTCAATCATTGGCCTCGGCACCCCTCCCGGCCTGGGAAAGGGCATTTGCATTGGCATCTAGCCACAAGGAGGCCTCAGCAGCCGATTCAAAGTAGTGTGACTGACATCACGATCCGGAGTCTGGCCAGAAACAGCATAGCATAGGTGACATGTAGTTGCTGAAACCTTTTCTTCTGGTACGCTCTCTGGTTTTTTGTAGGTCATGGCGGATGAGCCCCAATTCCTCCTTGAGACCCCCGAAATGCTCCTGGAGAGTGTGTACCAATGCAGTGCACTTGTGCACAGTTTTAAGGTTCTCAGCTAGTGTAGGTTGGTCAGCCTCGTCTCCCTCCTCTTCCTCCTCCATATCATGAGGGGTCTGGTCATTGCTGCCTGAGGGCCTGAGGGGCCCTGGGTAGGCCGTGCATCCTTCAGCTGGGTATGGAATACAGTGGGGGTAACTGACATGTCATCCCCACCCCCCTGCCCAACTGTACACTACAGCTTCTGGGCATAGTATAGCATGTTGGGGGGGGGGTCTTTCACAGTGCCTTTAGGCATCTTAGGGGGCTAACCCGAGTCCTTTGGCTTATCTGTTCCACATGGGCGCTGGGAGATAGGAGCTGCAGCGCCATGTTGGATCTCTGGCGAGCCTCCTGTTTCTGTCTGTTTGCGAGTCAGGATCGCGTCCACAGAGTTCGGCAGCAGTACCGGGTGTGTCAGGGAAGTGTACCTGTGGGTTTGGGAGCAAAATCCAGTGGGACTGGGAGAAGGATCAATGTCGGATCAGGAAGGTGAGCGCCGTGAGACACGTCCTCTCACATGCCGCTCTTGGCTACGCCCCGCCATATTCCTGTTTTAACGTTATGAAATATTTACCTTAGATCAAAGCTGTTTCAGCGGTCCCCACACATCGTTGTGACTGGCGACATGTCTCCCCCGGAGTTATTTCCAGGTTCGCAGGTTCCGGCGCTGTGATGGAGGAGTGATGAAATCACGGAGCCAGTCACGGCACAACAACTAAAGAAACGGCACGCGTTGGTCGTTTCTTCAGTGCGTATGTGCCGATGACGTCGGCACATGCAGATACAGTGAATATCTCCTAAACTGTGTAAGCTTTGTTTTCATCCAGATAGTGTATATTAGCATGTGGGTCTGTGGTCCTCGGTCCCCTGAATCATGTGTGTTTCTGCTTTTGTAAGGTGCAATTACCATCTCGTCATTTGTTGGTTCCAAATATGGGAGGTAACTGTCCTAATTCTCACCCACCTGTCTGTGATCATGGTAAATGTGTAATCAGAATAAAGGTGTCTATTATTATTATGAAATATATTTTATTATGTTTCATGTTAATATAATATGGTGATTGCTTGCCTTATGCCCTGTCATTTGCTGTCCCCTTCTCGCGCATCTTGCTGGCTATTAGAAATTTATACCTAACCAAATATATTGAGATTGAGAGAAATTTATGGAATCAAACAACACAAGGATCGACCGCAAAGTCCATTTGACCCCCATGATCTTGATGGAATAGGGAGTGGTTGTAGTAACTCCATAGGAGAAGATCAAGGTGTCTTATTGCGTGCAGAGGTCGGGCACAAGGCCACATAGTTGTTTAAATATTTTGTATAATCAGGCCACTAAAAGTAACATAAAAAAGTTCTTCTGTCTTAGAAACCCCAAAATGCCCAGCATGTTTAGAGTCATGAACCAACCTGAGGGCTTCTATCTGAATTAATTAAGGTACATAGAGACTGTGCTTGAGTCCAAAAGCCGTTCTTGTGCTTAAGGTTAATGTCGTTAGGAGAAAGATTTAGAAATGGGCCATTCTCATACCCCTCTTTGAAAAGATTCAAAAATGTCTTAGAACTCATGGCCTCTAGAAAGTTCTTTTGAGGCAGGATCATACATTCAGAGTTGCTTTCCTGGAGAGGCTCAGACAACATCTATGGTAAGGTATTAGTCCTATGAAATAACACAATTAAACCTGGAGAAGAATAGGTCCAATGTGTTTGTATAGATGACAATCCTTTGCTGAATTAATAAATTAATAAATTCTAAATTTTTATGATCAGTGAAAACAGTTACAGGATGCTTAGCCCCTTAAAGCTGATTGTTCCAATCGAAAAATGCTTCCTTATTTGCCAGCAACATTTGATTTCCAATGTCATGTTTGTTTTCAGCTGAAGACATTAACAGAGAGAAATAAGCATATGGATGAAGCTGCATCTTTTCTCTGGTTGGCTTAAAAGTGATAGTTCCCACAGCAAAATCAAAAGCATCAGCTTCCATGATGAAAGGTCAAAATAGCCTTTATTTTACTAAAGGCAGCCTGTACCTGGAGTAACCACGCAAAGGCAACCCTTCTTCATCAGCCGTGTAATTGGAGCAATTATCTTGGAAAAAATCCTTATGAATCTTCTGAAAAATCCAACAAATCCCTGTATTTTCTTAAAGTTTCCAGGGGCACGCCTAATCATCACTGCTTTGATCATCTTGGGATCAATGCTCACTCCTTCTGGAGAAATAATGGGGGAGATTTAGTAAAACTGGTGTGCACAGAATCATTTGCAGCTGCTCATAGTAATCAGCTTCTAACGTCAGCTTGTTCAATTAAGCTTTGACAATAAAACCTAGAAGCTGATTGGTTACTATTCACAGCTGCACCAGATTCTGTGGGCACCAGTTTTAGTAAATTTCCCCCAATGCATCCCAAGAATTGAATCTGGGTTTGTTCAAACTCACATATCTCCAGTTTGATGTAAAGTTTATTCTTTCCCCAATATTTTAAAGACACTGCAAAGGCAACCATGATTGTTATGCTTCTCAAGGCTAACAGAAAAGATCACCCAAATATGCAATCACAAACTGGTTCAACAGATCTTGCAAAGTATTATTGATGAAGTATTGAAAAGTTGGGGAAACATTGCAAAGGCCAAAATGCATAACCAAAGACTTGAAATGTCCATATCTGCTCCTAAAGGTAGTTTTCCATTCGTCTCCAGGACGGATGCATACAAGGATATATGTCCTCTGTGAATCTAATTTGGTAAAGACTCTGGCAGAACAGATGTAGAAGGTAAGGATCATGCAGTAAGTAAACAAGCTAAAGGTCAGTAACAAGCAGCAGTTGGATGAGATCAGAGAGAATAGTAATCAATGAACAAGCCAAAGCTTGATAATCAGTGTTAGTGAAAATAAGGACTGCAGCACATATGCAAGCAGCAAGATATCAGCTGTAGAGAGCACAATAATGTGTCAAACAGAAATTGCAGAGAATGTTTTCAATCAGTAAACATGGGAGAAAAAAAGAGTATTGGGACTTTTTAGGTGCATCATACTAAATGACAATATTTCATTAAGAATTCAATAATTATTCAAAAGTAGATACAAATTTAGAGTCCATATAAAAACATATGCAATAATGACCCATTTCCTATGATTCTTGATTTCAAGGCGGTATAATGATGACAAAATCCCAACATGTTTCACCCTCCAGATTTCTTCAGGGGATATATTGTCCACTAATGGTCATGGCATTCTATCAAATAAAAACAAAATATAAATTCATAGACAAAAAATTGTTACAGCAATTTTCCCTAAACATTCAATGATGTTATTTCCACATGCTTAACCCAAACTTAATGGTATATAAATTGAATGAATAATGTAGATTATTTAAAAGGTGTTCCCAAAAACGTCCAACCAAATTGGATTGTGTGTGACCACAGGAAGCATACAATAGCTTATTTCCATTGACTACAAAGGGATTTGCAGCAAGAAACAATAAATATGAATTATAATATATAATACCACAGATGACCAAACGAGGGCGAGGAATCCTCATAAAGGTAATTGGTGTCAATACACAGCAAACTGAAAAAAAAGAACAAACAAAAACCTAAATCAGTAAGTTTATGGAAGGAGTAAAGAGTTCAAGGTTCACCAGAAACAAGATGCAAAGAAAGACACCACAGACATCCCAGGTTCAGATCCTGGACCCTGACAGATCCTGCAGTGGGGTGGTGGGATACTTATGTTGGCAGATGTTAGTGCCAGGGCCGTCTTTCGCATGGGCATGCTGGGCAGTTGCCTGGGGACCCCACTTGCCTGGGGGGCCCCACTTACCCAGTGACCCCAGCCAGGGCCAGACTGGCCTACTGTATACTGTAAAATGTGCCGGTAGGCCGCCTGCCCTGGGGCCGCTTTGAGTTGCGGCTGCAGAACTCCGCTCTTTCCCTCTCCCCTTCTCCTCCTCCTGTGTATCACCGAGATGGCTGGGTCCGTGTTCGCCGGCTGCGCTATAACAAGGTCCCGTCCCCTAGATCAGCTTGTGTATTAGTAGATTGAATCAGTGTTCCGCCTATCACACAAGCCAGTCTTACCGGTAGGCCGCCTGTCCTGGGACTACTTTGAGTTGCGGCTACAGCACTCCGCTATTTCCCTCTCTCCTCCTCCTCTTCCTGTGTATCATGGAGCTGGCTGGGTCTGTGTTCGGCGGCCGCACTGTAACAAGGTCCCGTCCCCTAGATGTATTAGTAGATTGAATCAGTGTTCTGCCTATCACACGAGCCAGTCTAGGGGGAGGGCAGGACCTTGTTACAGCGCGGCCGCCGAACACAGACCCAGCCAGCTCCGTGATACACAGGAGGAGATGTCCGCTGTGTGTGTGTTATCAGGCGATGGTGAGTCTGTATTAATTGGCACAGTGATGCTGCATTCATGGTGGGCACAGTGAGGGTGCAATTATGGGCACAGTGAGACTGCATTCATGGGCACAGTGAGGCTGTAATGGTGGGCACAGTGAGGGTGCAATGGTGGGCACAGTGAAGCTGCAATGATGGGCACAGTGAAGCTGCAATGGTGGGCACAGTGAGGCTGCATTCATGGGCACAGTGAGGCTGCAATGGTGGGCACAGTTAGGCTGCATTCACGGGCATAGTGAGGCTGCAATGGTGGGCAAAGTGAGGCTGCAATGGTGGGCACAGTGAGGCTGCATTCATGGGCACAGTGAGGCTGCAATGGTGGGTACAGTGAGGCTGCATTCATGGGCACAGTGAGGCTGTAATGGTGGGCACAGTGAGGCTGCAATGGTGGGCACAGTAAAGCTGCAATTGATGGGCAATTGTGCGTGATTGTGTAGACAGGACCCCAGTGCACTGTATTGCCTGGGGGCCTATAATGCTCTTTAGATGGCACTGGTTAGTGCCCCTTTATTAGTAGTCTTTCCTGTCATGATGCAGTGAGGTAAGTTGATGCCTTATATATGCAAGCTGTGTGTGGGGCCTGGTGGAGTTGGGGTATGGGAACAAGGAGCCCCTGACCAGCAATATATAGCTTTGTGCCTTAAGAAGAGAGAGAGCCCTCTGCAAGGCTGAACTGCAGGGTGACTAGAGCAGGACATATACAGGGAAAATAGAGGAACTTTGCCACCCTGACCTTCATTTAGCAGGTTCTGCGGCTTGGTTCAGGATGGCCTCGGGGCCTAAATGAGGAATACTCTATGTGAGAAACCACCTGTGGGAAGTGTTTGGTAACATCTGCGAAAATGACTACAATGGTACTGTGATTATAATGAGTGTTCTGCACTGTCAAGGAAGTAATGAGTGTTGTTCTGTAAGAAAGAAGACATGTCATTACATTAGTGTGATTTGCAAAATCATTAAAAATGCTTTTGGAGTGGACATTCTTTATTCTGGGTAACAGGCTTCCGACTGGGGGTAAGTGGGAAGGTGGGCCTCAGGCCAGAAGAGAGTGACACAATATGGTGAAATTTGGCCAAAAAGGCAGGCATGTGACTATCCTATCTGTAGAAGAAGCGGGGTGGGACCTGGGTCAGCATGGTGCGAATTGCTATCCAATCTAATTCTCTTACACCTGAGCAGCTCCTGCTCTTTTAAGAGCCACCATGGCAACACTGTTGCTTAAAAAAAAAAAGTTTACATATATTTGAATTCAATTTTGAAGCAACAATGTCACTTTACCCATGGCAAAGTGACAGCGTCAGTAAGAAGTCACCCTCTTGACCTACTGATATTCACCTTTCCTGGGAACCCCCCCTTTCCTGGGCACCCCCTACCACACTGAGTTGGCAAGGTAACGTTTGCTGTGACTATAAAATGTGCAGGGTTGTGCACATGCGTAATTATTTATACGTTGTATTCTAATACAGCATCGAATGCTTTGCTTAAAGTGATTGTAAAGACAGAAGGTTTTTTATCTTAATGCATTCCATGCATTAAGATAAAAAAACCTTCTGTGTGCGGTAGCCCCCCTCCACCCCCAAAATACTTACCTGAGCCCCATGTCCATCCAGTGAGTGCCTCAGCCATCCGGGATGCTCCCTCCTGATTGGACACAGCAGTGGCGCCATTGGCTCCGGCTGCTGTCAAAGTCAATTAGCCGATTAGAAGATGAGAGGGCGGGGCCAAACTGCCACTCCGTATCTGAATGGACACACAGAGCAACCGCTCGGCTCTGGTGCCCCCATAGCAAGCTACTTGCTGTGGGGGCACCTGGCAGAAGGGAGGGGCCAAAAGAGCCGGCAAGGGACCCGAGAAGACGAGAATCGGGCTGCTTTGTGCAAAATCACTGCACAGAGCAGATGGATATAACATGTTTGTTATTTTTAAAGGAAAAAAAACAAAAACGAGACTTTAGTATTACTTTAAAGCACAACTAAAGACAAACTTTTTTTTTTTTTAGTTCTGGACAGAGTAGAGAGAGATTAGAATGCCTGTCAGTTTTTATTGCTGTCTGTGCCCTCATTTAGGAGATTCACCTTCTCGATTTGTCCTGTTTACGATTGTCATTAAAAGTGAAAAGAAAATTCAAATTTTGAGTTGCCGCCAGAAAAGTAATAGAGGGGAAATCTTCCAATGGGGGACACTAATCCTGGTGACTTGGGGGTCCCCAGGAGATTCCTACAATTTGCAGGGATTTCAACTCCTTTACTGTTTTAGCTATGGGACCAGAAGTGAAGGGAAATCTCAGCAATAGGACACGGATGGCAAAAAAATAAAAAAGTGACAGGGGTTATAACCTAAAGCTTTGCCTATAGTTCTACTTTAAGATAAATAACAATATAATTCTGTCTTTCTACGATTAGTATGGCAGAACATATAAATAACTTCCAATTAGAATATTTAAATCATTTTAGCTTTATTAATTATGTCAGCTCTGGCATTATATAACTCAAACCTAAAAACATTGATATTGAAAAAGGATTTGCATCTCTCAGGATTCAACAGGGACACGCTGCTAAAGGAAAGGTGGTGGAAATGTTGGCAAGTCATTGTGATTAGGGATGAGCCGAACACCCCCCGGTTCGGTTCGCACCAGAACCCGCGAACGGACCGCAAGTTCGCACGAACGTTAGAACCCCATTGACGTCTATGGGACTCGAACGTTCGAAATCAAAAGTGCTCATTTTAAAGGCTAATTTGCATGGTATTGTCCTAAAAAGGGTTTGGGGACCCGGGTCCTACCCCAGGGGACATGTATCAATGCAAAAAAAACTTTTAAAAACGGCCGTTTTTTCGGGAGCAGTGATTTTAATGATGCTTAAAGTAAAAAAAAAAAAGTGAAATATTCCTTTAAATATCGTACCTGGGGGGTGTCTATAGTATGCCTGTAAAGTGACGCGTGTTTCCCATGTTTAGAACAGTCCCTGCACCAAATGTCATTTTTAAAGGAAAAAATCTCATTTAAAACTGCTTGCGGGTTTAATGTCATGTCGGGTCATGGCAATATGGATGAAAATCAGTGAGACAAACGGCATGGGTACCCCCCAGTCCATTACCAGGCCCTTTGGGTCTTGTATGGATATTAAGGGGAACCCCGCACCCAAATTAAAATAAGGAAAGGTCCCTATATACTCTGAACAGCAGTATTCAGGCGGTGCAAACAAGACAGGGACTGTAGGTTTGTTGTTAAGTAGAATCTGTTTGTAATTTTGAACATTTTTAATGTGTTTAGCTCCAGCCAAAAAATCTTTTCTAAGCTTTTTGGAAAACATAGGGAAGGGTTATCACCCCTGTGACATTTGTTTTGCGTCTTTCCTCCTCTTCAGAAGATTTCACCTCACTTTTTTGTCCCAATGAAAAATGTTTTTGGAAAATTTGGGTTTTTTTGTGGAACAAGGATTGGAAAGCATCAGTGGAAAGGAGAAATTGTTTTCCCATATTAACTCTTACAGGAGAGAATTTCCCTTCCTTAGGGGTAGATTTCATCTCACTTCCTGTTGTCTCCTTCCGTTTGCAAGTAGGAGTCGTTTGTAAGTTAGATGTTTGAAAGTAGGGTCCTGCCCTATATACTCAGCAGAAATTTGGGCCTTAGGTGTTGCTGTGGCCAAAACACTGTAAGCCCTCACAGGGCCCTGCTGTGAAATATTAGATCAAGAATTGTAATTACATGCCCCTGTTGAACAGGAGCTGAAAAATTAGGCCTTAGGCACTGGTGCTGGTGCCACAACACTGCAACCCCTCACAGACACTCTAGTTGGAACGCAGGAACGAGCCCTGCTGCAAAGTATTGCATCAAAAATTGTAATTACACGCCCCTGTTAGACAGGGGCAGAAAAATTGGGTCTTAGGCACTGGTGCTGGTGCCACAACACTGCAACCCCTCACAGACACTCTAGTTGAAACGCAGGAACAAGCCCTGCTGCAAAGTATTGCATCAAAAATTGTAATTACACGCCCCTGTTAGACAGGGGCTGAAAAATTGGGTCTTAGGCACTGGTGCTGGTGCCACAACACTGCAACCCCTCACAGACACTCTAGTTGGAATGCAGGAACGAGCCCTGCTGCAAAGTATTACATCAAAAATTGTAATTACACGCCCCTGTTAAACAGGGGCTGAAAAATTGTGCCTTAGGCACTGGTGGTGGCGCCCAGAACCAAAAATGTTCTTACAAGCTATCAGCGTGATGATTGAGGAGGAAGAGGATAATTACTCAGGGATAGTCACTCAGCATCAGCATAGGCAGTCTTTGAAGGGATCTGAGATTTCAAAAAAAATTATTCGGTTACATCTGCATCAGGTGCTTGGTAGCTGGTGGTGATCCAAGACTGATTCATTTTTATGAAGGTCAGCCGATCGACCGAGTCGGTGGACAGACGCACCCTGTGATCGGTTACCACGCCTCCAGCAGCACTGAATGTGCGTTCCGAAAGAACGCTGGATGCAGGACAGGCCAGTAGCTCAATTGCATACTGTGCAAGCTCTGGCCAGTGATCCATCCTCAAGACCCAGTAACCCAGAGGATTTTCGGTGGGAAAGGTGTCCAAGTCTGATCTTGCCCCTAGGTATTCCTGCACCATGTAAAACAGACGCTGGCGATGGTTGCTGGAACCGATCATACCTTGGGGCTGCGGACCAAAAAATTGTCTGAACGCATCGGTCAGACGGCCACCTTCTCCACCGCTCCTTCTTTGACTGACCGAAGCCTCAGCAACACGTTGTCCAGAAACAGGAGTTTGTAACCTCCCAGTCTCTGGGAACGCGTTGCACAGACCTTTCTGCAAGGCCTCCCGAAGATGTTTCATCCTCTGCTCCCTCTGCGATGGCAAGATAAGGTCCGCAACCTTACCCTTGTAACGTGGATCAAGGAGGGTTGCCAGCCAGTATTGGTCCTTCTCCTTGATACCACGAATACGAGGATCCTTACGCAGGCTTTGCAGGATCAGGGAGGCCATGTAGCGTAGGTTTGCTGAGGCATTCGGTCCGGAGTCCTCTGGGTCACTAAGGACAACAACGTCCGCAGCCACCTCCTCCCAGCCACGTACAAGTCCATGTGTTCCTTGGGACTGATCCCTTAAAGACTGCTGATGCTGAGTGCCAGGCTCCACCTCCATACTGACACAATCTTCCTCCTCCTCCTCCTCCTCCTCCTCATCCTCTTCCTGTGTGATCGGCGGGCACGCAGGAACACTGTCTGGATAAAGGGGGCCTTGAGAGCTAAGGAAGTCCTCCTCTTCCTGCCTCTGTTCTGCCTCAAGTGCCCTGTCCATTATTCCACGCAGCGTGTGCTCCAACAGGTGGACAAGGGGGACAGTGTCACTGATGCATGCACTGTCAGTGCTCACCATCCTCGTGGCCTCCTCGAATGGTGACAGGACAGTGCATGCATCCCTGATCATGGCCCACTGGCGTGGGGAAAAAAAACCAAGGTCCCCTGACCCTGTCCTGGTGCCATAGTCGCACAGGTACTCATTGATGGCCCTCTGCTGCGTGTGCAGCCGCTGCAGCATGGCCAACGTCGAGTTCCACCTGGTGGGCATGTCACAGATTAGGCGGTTCTTGGGCAGGTTAAACTCCTTTTGGAGGTCCGTCAGCCGAGCACTGGCATTATATGACCGGCGGAAATGCACAGAGACTTTCCTGGCCTGCCTCAGGACATCCTGTAAGCCCGGGTACCTGCCCAAGAACCACTGCACCACCAAGTTAAGGACGTGAGCCAAACAGGGCACATGGGTCAGTTGTCCCTGTCGGAGGGCAGAGAGGAGGTTGGTGCCATTGTCGCAAACCACCATTCCTGCCTTAAGTTGGCGTGGCGTCAACCACCTCTGAACCTGCCCCTGCAGAGCTGACAGAACCTCTGCCCCAGTGTGGCTCCTGTCCCCCAAGCACACCAGCTCAAGCACCGCATGGCATCTTTTGGCCTGCGTACTTGCGTAGCCCCTTGAACGCCTACGGAGCACCGCTGGTTCCGAGGAAGAGGCCATGGAGGAAGAAGAAGAGGAGGGGGTGGAGGAGAGAGGTGTGTCACAATCAGCATTTTGGAGGCGTGGTGGCGGAACAACCTCCAACACTACTGCACCTTGTCCTGCATCCTTCCCAGCTGCCAGCAGAGTCACCCAATGCGCCGTGAAACTTAAGTAACGTCCCTGTCCATGCCTGCTGGACCATGAGTCAGCGGTAATATGCACCTTACCGCTGACCGCCCTGTCCAGCGAGGCATGGACATTGCCTTCCACATGCCGGTAGAGAGCCGGAATCGCCTTCCGTGAGAAAAAGTGGCGTTTGGGTACCTGCCACTGAGGAACCGCACATTCCACAAACTCACGGAAGGGGGCAGAGTCTACCAACTGAAAAGGCAGCAGTTGAAGTGCTAGCAATTTTGCCAAGCTAGCATTCAACCGCTGGGCATGTGGATGGCTGGGAGCAAACTTCTTTCGGCGGTGCAGCAGCTGGGGCAGGGAAATTTGCCTGGTACAATCTGACGTCGGTGTACCAAAAGCAGATTGCCCACAAGTACTTGGCTGTGACACACCTAATTCTACACCTTCATTCCTCTCACTGCAGGTCGCAGAGAGGACTGAAGGTCTAGTGGGGTTGGAAATCTCAGCTGATGAGGAGCAAGGAGAGATCGTCTTTGTTCTTTGGTGTGGGTCTTTTAGATACGCTTGCCAACGAACTGCATGGCAGGTCAACATATGTCTGGTCAAGCATGTGGTACCCAAGCGGGAGATGTTTTGGCCACGCGAGATACGCTTGAGACATATGTTGCAAATAGCAGCGGTGCGATCTGATGCACTCGTCTCAAAAAAGGCCCACACCAAAGAACTTTTTGAATAACGCGCAGAGACTGCAGCGCCCTGCACATGTGGAGCTTTGGGGTGTGATGCAGTCAATGTGCTGCCCTTAGGCTGGCCCCTGGAGGGCATCCTGCCTAGTTGGTGATGTGCCACCTCCTCCTCCTCCTCCTCCTCCTCCTCCTCCTCCTCTCTCCTATCAGGCACCCACGTTGAGTCAGTGACCTCATCATCCCCTCCCTCCTCATCACTGGAGCAAACCTGGCAGTATGCTGCAGCAGGGGGAGCATGACTGCCAGATTGCTGTCCTTCTTGGGCACCCCCTCTGTCCGTGCTCATGTTACTGCCTTCATTGAGCTCAGTATCATCATCAGAGCCTTCCAAACGCTGGGCATCCTCCTGGAGCATGTACCCAACACTGTGGTCAAACAGTTCGAGGGAATCCTCATGAGGACATGGTGGAGCTAGGGAAGGAGTCACTGATGACATTGAGCTGAGGGAAGAGGCCGCTGCTTTGCCAGACAAAGCACCCTGGGCATGGGTGAGAGAGGATGAGGAGGATGAGGACGGCTTGGTCATCCACTCGACCAAGTCTTCCGCATGTTGCGGCTCAACACGGCCAGCTGCCGAAAAAAAGGCCAAGCGTGTCCCATGGCCACGTGCTGATGAGGATGCACCGTCTCCACGACCAGCACTAGACACAGAGCCTGCTTGCCCTCTCTTATTGGCTTGTGACTGTCTGCCTCTCCTTCTTGGCCTTCCAGACATACTAATGGCCTGTAGCTGCACTAAGCTGGGATAGAACACCTGTAATTTTCTTCAGGTAGCTTTATATACTGTAACCAGACAAGCCTGCCTGTCAGTAGGAAGATAACAGGAACGGATCTAGCTGAACACTGTGAGCAGGACGTACTGCACTAAATGTATATAGCAGGAACGGATCTAGCTGAACACTGTGAGCAGGACGCACTGCACTGAATGTAAATAGTCTAGCTGCCTGACCGTGGTACTAATAGGATCAAAAAGAACACCTGTAATTTTCTTAAGGTAGCTTTATATACTGTAACCAGACAAGCCTGCCTGTCAGTAGGAAGATAACAGGAACGGATCTAGCTGAACACTGTGAGCAGGACGTACTGCACTAAATGTATATAGCAGGAACGGATCTAGCTGAACACTGTGAGCAGGACGCACTGCACTGAATGTAAATAGCAGGAACGGATCTAGCTGAACACTGTGAGCAGGACGCACTGCACTAAATGTAAATAGCAGGAACGGATCTAGCTGAACACTGTGAGCAGGACGCACTGCACTGAATGTAAATAGCAGGAACGGATCTAGCTGAACACTGTGAGCAGGACGCACTGCACTGAATGTAAATACCAGGAACGGATCTAGCTGAACACTGTGAGCAGGACGCACTGCACTGAATGTAAATAGTCTAGCTGCCTGACCGTGGTACTAATAGGATCAAAAAGAACACCTGTAATTTTCTTCAGGTAGCTTTATATACTGTAACCAGACAAGCCTGCCTGTCAGTAGGAAGATAACAGGAACGGATCTAGCTGAACACTGTGAGCAGGACGTACTGCACTAAATGTATATAGCAGGAACGGATCTAGCTGAACACTGTGAGCAGGACGCACTGCACTGAATGTAAATAGCAGGAACGGATCTAGCTGAACACTGTGAGCAGGACGCACTGCACTAAATGTAAATAGCAGGAACGGATCTAGCTGAACACTGTGAGCAGGACGCACTGCACTGAATGTAAATAGCAGGAACGGATCTAGCTGAACACTGTGAGCAGGACGCACTGCACTAAATGTAAATACCAGGAACGGATCTAGCTGAACACTGTGAGCAGGACGCACTGCACTAAATGTAAATACCAGGAACGGATCTAGCTGAACACTGTGAGCAGGACGCACTGCACTGAATGTAAATACCAGGAACGGATCTAGCTGAACACTGTGAGCAGGACGCACTGCACTGAATGTAAATAGTCTAGCTGCCTGACCGTGGTACTAATAGGATCAAAAAGAACACCTGTAATTTTCTTAAGGTAGCTTTATATACTGTAACCAGACAAGCCTGCCTGTCAGTAGGAAGATAACAGGAACGGATCTAGCTGAACACTGTGAGCAGGACACACTGTACTAAATGTAAATAGTCTAGCTGCCTGACCGTGGTACTAATAGGATCAAAAAGAACACCTGTAATTTTCTTAAGGTAGCTTTATATACTGTAACCAGACAAGCCTGCCTGTCAGTAGGAAGATAACAGGAACGGATCTAGCTGAACACTGTGAGCAGGACACACTGTACTAAATGTAAATAGTCTAGCTGCCTGACCGTGGTACTAATAGGATCAAAAAGAACACCTGTAATTTTCTTAAGGTAGCTTTATATACTGTAACCAGACAAGCCTGCCTGTCAGTAGGAAGATAACAGGAACGGATCTAGCTGAACACTGTGAGCAGGACACACTGTACTAAATGTAAATAGTCTAGCTGCCTGACCGTGGTACTAATAGGATCAAAAAGAACACCTGTAATTTTCTTAAGGTAGCTTTATATACTGTAACCAGACAAGCCTGCCTGTCAGTAGGAAGATAACAGGAATGGATCTAGCTGAACACTGTGAGCAGGACACACTGTACTAAATGTAAATAGTCTAGCTGCCTGACCGTGGTACTAATAGGATCAAAAAGAACACCTGTAATTTTCTTCAGGTAGCTTTATATACTGTAACCAGACAAGCCTGCCTGTCAGTAGGAAGATAACAGGAACGGATCTAGCTGAACACTGTGAGCAGGACGTACTGCACTAAATGTATATAGCAGGAACGGATCTAGCTGAACACTGTGAGCAGGACGCACTGCACTGAATGTAAATAGCAGGAACGGATCTAGCTGAACACTGTGAGCAGGACGCACTGCACTGAATGTAAATAGCAGGAACGGATCTAGCTGAACACTGTGAGCAGGACGCACTGCACTGAATGTAAATAGCAGGAACGGATCTAGCTGAACACTGTGAGCAGGACGCACTGCACTGAATGTAAATAGCAGGAACGGATCTAGCTGAACACTGTGAGCAGGACGCACTGCACTGAATGTAAACAGCAGGAACGGATGTAGCTGAACACTGTGAGCAGGACGCACTGCACTGAATGTAAATAGCAGGAACGGATCTAGCTGAACACTGTGAGCAGGACGCACTGCACTGAATGTAAATAGCAGGAACGGATGTAGCTGAACACTGTGAGCAGGACGCACTGCACTAAATGTAAATACCAGGAACGGATCTAGCTGAACACTGTGAGCAGGACGCACTGCACTGAATGTAAATAGCAGGAACGGATCTAGCTGAACACTGTGAGCAGGACGCACTGCACTAAATGTAAATACCAGGAACGGATCTAGCTGAACACTGTGAGCAGGACGCACTGCACTGAATGTAAATAGCAGGAACGGATCTAGCTGAACACTGTGAGCAGGACGCACTGCACTGAATGTAAATAGCAGGAACGGATCTAGCTGAACACTGTGAGCAGGACGCACTGCACTGAATGTAAATAGCAGGAACGGATCTAGCTGAACACTGTGAGCAGGACGCACTGCACTGAATGTAAATAGCAGGAACGGATCTAGCTGAACACTGTGAGCAGGACGCACTGCACTGAATGTAAATAGCAGGAACGGATCTAGCTGAACACTGTGAGCAGGACGCACTGCACTGAATGTAAATAGCAGGAACGGATCTAGCTGAACACTGTGAGCAGGACGCACTGCACTGAATGTAAATAGCAGGAACGGATCTAGCTGAACACTGTGAGCAGGACGCACTGCACTGAATGTAAATAGCAGGAACGGATCTAGCTGAACACTGTGAGCAGGACACACTGCACTAAATGTAAATAGTCTAGATAGAAGATAACAGGAACGGATCTAGCTAAACTGAATACAGTGTATATATATATATGCAACACCTGGGATGCATATATATACACAATACACTGTAAGTGCAGCTAACTGACTGACTGTTCTGCCTAATCTATCTAACTCAAATCAAATGACACTGTCTCTCTCTCTCTCTATCTCTCAGCACACCGGAACACACACTACACAGGGCCGCCGTGCAGGCGGCCTTATATAGTGTGGGGTGTGTACTAAATCCCCTGAGCCATAATTGGCCAAAGCCACCCTGGCTTTGGCCAATTACAGCTCTCTCTACTGACGGCGCTGTGATTGGCCAAGCATGCGGGTCATAGTGCATGCTTGGCCAATCATCAGCCAGCAATGCACTGCGATGCCGCAGTGAATTATGGGCCGTGACGCGCCACACGAATTTGGCGCGAACGGCCCATATCGTTCGCAATTCGACGGACGGTCGAACAGCCGATGTTCGAGTCGAACATGGGTTCGACTCGAACACGAAGCTCATCCCTAATTGTGATATAAGTAAACATGTAAGTGAAAGTTTAACTGATATCTGGTGCCATAACTTTTCTTGGAATGCTTAACATTATGAACAACTCTAGACATAGAAAATATAAATACTTAAACAGTGCAGTGCAGTCTGAACAAAAATGCCAGTCATAAACGAAAGTATAATTGAGGTTCTAACTGTCTCAGAAGGCTCATATTTGCCTAATTGTACCCTCACATAAACATTTTAAGTAAGGAAGTTGTGACTGTATGCAGTTTTAATTTAATATGTGGCACACACATTGTGTTCCAAGTACTTCAGATGGGTATTGCCATTCCAAGGTGGTGATCTGCAAAGTTTCTGAGTAATCAAGGCCTGTTGTGCTTGCTGTCTTAGATAATGTCTTCACAGAACACTGGCACTGGCAGCACACAGCGGGTAGGATATGATGTTATGCTCCCTCTGGCTACTGGCTACATGTCAGGAGTGCTTGGTATTCTCATCAACCATCTAACAGTTACAACTTGGCCAAAGTAACCACACTACGCATGCACATAAGTGCATAAAAATACGAGAACATCAAATCTTAAAAACTGTGCAATAGCCGTATATGGTTGATACAAACAGAGAAAAGAAAAGATGTAAAATTGTTATTAAATATATGATGTTCCAGATTTAAAAACACTTACTGAAAATTATTTTTTTCACAAATAAGCAAAGATGAAGCTTGCTTGTTTTTTGTATACTTCTGGGCAGATACTTATACATACCTCCCAACATTTTGAGATGGGAATGAGGGACACCTACTAACAAACGTATGTAGGCTTAGGACACGCCCCCTGCCACACCCCCTTAAAAGGAGAATTAACCCCCAAAAAAGTTAATTAAATCCACAAGGACTTTTTTTTACCACTTCTATTCCTTTATATTGGCTTTTAAAATGTACAAATGCAGCAATTTAGAAAATGGATGAAAGGTTTAGCGCTGGGAAACACTTTTTGAAAGATAAAAAGTGCTTTTTATATACAATTATATGGATCAGACCAAAAGGAGAGACAAATGAGGGGGGAAGAGGAACAGAGGGACATTGTTCCAAATCAGGGACAGTCCCTCGAAATCAGGGACAGTCGGGAGCTATGCTTATAGGCAGCCTGTCCTTCTGTAAAGAGTGCTTGGATATGCAGATATTTTATAACTCATTTAAAGTAGACACAATCACAAAAATCTCATAAGCCTTATTATGTTGATGACATTTGAAAAGTTGTTTCTCTCGTAGGAGTTTTTCAGCATTTCTCTGTCACAAAACAAATGTTCATCAGCTTCCTGGCCTACATTTGCAGCACCATGGCACTGCCCTCAACACTCAGGCCCTTGTTTGTTCCTCCAGACAGTCATCTCTCACAAAGTCAATGCACACAGCAAGCAGCTCTCTGCTGTACTTGCTATCACCTGCCTCCCAGGTGGAGCCCTCGTGATGCCTGGACTGAGAACTCCTTTGTCCACTAAGGTAGATCCCTAAACCCTAATCACTTCTCAAAAACAAAACCCTGCACAGTGTGCTGGTTGTTGATAAAATCTGAACTCAGGTAATTCATTCCTTTCAGACCAATAAAAAAGTAGGCACTATAGCACTATACACACTTTATATGCACTTACAGTATGTCTAACCATTTAACCATATATCCAATATACATCACAGTCCACTGTAAAGGGAAAATAGAGTGAAAAAAGTTATGTGTTCCACATAAATCTTCCAATATTCATGATATGTGATATAAAAGTGTCCAGTGCCTTTCATAAAGTATATTTTTCCTTCACCTCCACCTCCTCTGTGCCAAGCAGTAATCCACCCAGTGAATCCAATAGAAATGCTCACTGTTTGCCAAGGCCCGCGATCGTGTCATGGAGCGGCAGAACGGGGAGATGTAAACAAGGCATTTCCCTGTTCTGCCTAGCAACATGACAGAGATCTACTGCTCCCTGTCATCGGGAGCAGTAATCTCTGTCATGTTCTAGTGAGACAATCCCCCCCACAGTTAGAATCATTCCCTTGGACACACTTAACTCCTTGATCTCCCCCTAGTGTTTAACTCCTTCCCTGCCAGTGTCATTTACACAAGAATCAGTGCATTTTTATAGCACTGACTGCTGTATAAATGACAATGGTCCCAAAATAGTGTCAAAAGTGTCCGATGTGTCTGCCATAATGTCGCAGTCAAGATTAAAATCGCAGATCGTTGCCATTACAAATAAAAAAAATTAATAATAAAAATGACATAAATCTATCACCTATTTTGTAGACGCTATAACCTTTGTGCAATCCAATCAATATACGCTTATTGTGATTTTTTTTTTTACCAAAAGTATGTAGAAGAATACATATCGGCCTAAACTGAGAAAGAAATTTGTTTTTGTTTTTTATATCTTTTTTGGTGATATTTATTATAGCAAAAAGTAAAATATATTGCTTTTTTTCAAAATTGTTGCTCTTTTTTGTTTATAACCGCAGAGGTGATCAAATACCACCAAAAGAAAGCTCTATTTGTGGGGAAAAAAGGACGTCAATTTTGTTTGGGTGCAACATCACATGACCACGCAATTGTCAGTTAAAGTGATGCAGTGCAGTCATAAAAAGTGCTATGGTCAGAAAGGGGGTAAATCTTTTTGGGGCTGAAGTGGTTATGGGCGTGCAAGGTATTTTGTAAAATGTATGCCTTCCAAGTCTTTATGAAGTCTCCAGACTTTAGGTCCCAGACCGGTTCTACCAACATTTGGGTAAACTGAAAATACAGTATACAGTACATGTGTATTTACATATAAATGGCCCTTAGGCCATTTGTCGTGTCGTGTCCTTAATTGACAATGGAGAAAATACAGTTTTTACACTTACCATAAAATCTATTTTTTTTAAGTTCAGTAAAAGGCACATGTCCCCCCTCTTACCCATGCTATGATTCTGTGTATTGCTTGCTCACCAAATTGAGACATGCTGGGTAGAAAAGGGGTTATACTTAGAATATCTTAATAGAGGAAGGAGAGGCCAAGTGATAATCATATCTTTTTCTCTCTAGCTCCATAAAGTCTCAGAACTATTAACTCCCTCAGCGCCAGAAGTTCAATAACAGGAAGAGGACCTTTCATCACTGCACAGAAGATTTCTTAAGGATCCAGCTGCCTGACAGAGGTGGGATATCCTGTACTTCTTTACTTGTATGTAATGTGACTACAGCTATAGGATCAACATATTTTTTGACTAAACTTTAATTCTATAGATTTTTTACAATCATTAATTTATTTGCAAGAGTAAATTCCAGAAATATAGTATGTAAGGTAAGAAATCCACATCTGGCAGCTATGTAGGTTAAAATAATTAATGGAATAATGAAATAGCAATACATTGCCTTGTAAAGTATTTTTTCACTTTACGCAGTTGTTGTCAGTGTCCCTTTCTGTCCCTTCTGGAAATACGTTAGGGCAGAAATGAAATGAATAGTACTTACCTGTTCAGTTTAAAAAAAGAAAAAAGAGTATTCACAAAATACTTGGTGCCTTTTGCACGTTGACAAAACTTTTTTTGACCCAAAAATTACATAAACCAGTTTTTCTGAAATGTATAAAAGTTCAATTCATTACAATCTCATCACACGATTATGTTTGTATTTGTATCTTATGGAAATATAGTGACTTAATCAGTACCACACCTCCTATCAAGAAATTTTCCAGGTCTTCAGGTACATTTCTTGAAACTTACACAGCTTGAAACAACTTTATGCTCTACAGCAGGAGTATGCAATTAGTGGACCTCCAGCTGTTGCAGAACTACAAGTCCCATGAGGCATAGCAAGACTCTGACAGCCACAAGCATGATACCCAGAGGCAGAGGCATGATGGGACTTGTAGTTTTGCAACAGCTGAAGGTCCGCTAGTTGCATATCTCTGCTCTACAGCATAATGTGCTATAATCTGTTTACTGCTATATTAGCTTTAATTCAATTTTTTTTTTTACTTTATTTGCAGCTGAGGAAAATGTGTACAAATGAAATGTAGAACAAAAATGTACTGTGTGAAAGGGAAGGAAGAGCAATATCTCATTGTACTAACAATTTATACTGGGCTGGATTTAAATCTAGAAAATATGCTGCATTTCTTCCTGCTTTTCAACACATGCCAGGACCTAATCCATATCTCAATTTGCTGATAAAAGCACATGCAAACATATGTAACAAAGCATGGGGTGGGATGGATATTGTACTATAGCAATGACTCCATAAGGAGCTGCTGGATTGTTGGATCCTCTGTGATGACAAATGCTTACTGGACCTGACAACTCACCGGCGCACCATTAGTGAATAAAATGGTCTTTGTTTAAGCAAGAATAAGCCCTGTAAAGGAAGTTCTGTTTAAACAGTTTTAACAATGATAGCATTAACACGTTATCAAATACTGAAACAATTAAAAGTGTAGCAAAGTAAATACTACTCATTCCCTTAGATGACTGTGAAACAGCCCTGCCAGAATGTACTTGTAAAAAGGGGAACAACTTTAACACAGCATTAACAGCAGTGTCAGGACAGCTTCAGGGTGCTAATACTTAGAACAGGGATCTTTGCCAGCATATACATAGGCATGCACGTTTGCATGAGAAAGTGTGTGGGAACTTTGCATGTAGTCTAACTGTGATTTATCTGTCAACTGATTGCCTCCCTAGGCTGGTTTGATGACCACGATCCTGTTGCTTTCCCAGTTGATGACCATAGTTTGCTTCCTGACCACAACCCTGTTGATTACCGATAGCTGATCTCAGCTTGCTTTCTAACCATAATCCTGCTGTCGATCCTTTGCTGACTTTGGCTGCCTTCTGTCCTGGCTGATAACTGCATCCCAATTTGTCAATCACTGGCTTTCTTAGACGCTGCCTCCAGTCTGTCATGGGTTCTGGTACCCCCTCTCAGATGTTGTTCCAGTCTGTTCTTCTGTAGTATCGTAATCTGGTTCTCCAATGATCTCCTCAACAGTCTACAATAATACACGTCTGTCAAATTACCTACTAGAAGTGATCACCTGTGGACTGGACTTTCGGCACCCATGCCACTTTGTGCTCTTTCACTCCCTGTCACCATTTCCAGGGGTGATTTAGACCAAAGCTGTATGGGAAGCCTTCTTGTCACTTTGTTCTCTAACCAGGTAGATTATAAGGAGTAACAGAGGTGAATATCCTTGTGACGCACGATAGTCACAATGCTGCCTAACTACCGTGTACAGGCCCTGTCTAGCCACTGGCCAATTGACTAATAAAACCAGTCTGTTGGCATTGGGGCTCTTGAACTTTGTTGGAGTATTTACCCTCCAAGCAAGGGTATTTGTAGTTCAGGAAGGGTGATGCAGCTCCCTCAGAACTCTGTTGGCCGCAACATTTTTGTGACAGCAAACAAGTCTGATACAAATAAAGGTGGCCTCTCACCGCTCCAATGCTGTGTGGCTATCCTCACGAAAAGCAGTCTCACAAATTCTGTCTCAACAGTCTAGGTGGTGGCAGCTGCAGCACAAGCCACTTTTCCCTAGATGCCTCTGCATTGCTCACACATGAAGCAGTAGCCTGCAATGCCATGGGCCTCCCTTCATGATCCTCTGGCTCAGCAATGCAGCACCCCCCTCCCTTATCAGTACAGTTGCTCTAAAGCCTGGCGGCCAATCCACAGCTCAATTCTCCAGTCTCTGCTTTCAGCCACTTTTGCAGTCTCAGAGGTGGTTCAATTTGTCTCTTTAAGAGAAAGTAAACCCTGCAGGGAAAAAAAAGTTTTTTCCTTCCCTGCAAAGTAAAGACATTTACCTGCAAATGAAGCCTGCGCCGTTCCCACTGCAGGCCGCATCCATGTTTGCCCCTCTTCCTTCCAGGGCTGCGGACTCCTACTATGTGACTGGCTGGAGCCACGTGATGTCACTCCCGTGCATACGCATGGGAGCCGCCAGTCACGGCACTCGCTCCTGAAGAAATGCCACGGGCGACCGTTCCTTCAGAGCGCATGCGTCAATGACATCATCGGTGCAGTATACAGTAAATATCTCCTAAACGGTGCATGTTTAAGAGATGTTTACAGTACCTATAGGTAAGCCTTATTCTAGGCTTACCTATAGGTACAAGTACTGCAGGGAGGTTTACAACCTCTTTAACTCTTTGTTCCATAAGTTAAGATAGCTCTCAGACTAATGGTTCCACAATAGTTTTGGGAAGCTGTGAAGAGGATGTTGACCATGGGTCTCCATTACCTCCTCTAGCTAATGGAGTGGCAAGAGTGGAATCAGATTGCTACAGCCATTTCACCTCTAAATCAGCTTCCTTATCATCATTGTTTTGTTCAAGAGGCGGTTACTGCAACTGAGTCATTAGATCTCATCTAGGATAGGATGAGCCATTTGGAGATGACTCAATCGGTCAGTGGGCACCCACACTGTGCTCAGTGGCAAAGGAAGTGTTTGCTGTGCCAAGTCTTCAAAATCCCTGTATTCCCCTCTGGGCAACCATGATATACTGGAAGGTTAGACATTTCAGTAAAGACAATGTCTGACTTGTAGGCAGTCTTTAGGTTCTTTCAGAGTCGGAGACTATAACTGTAAGATGCAGCTGATGTACCATTGACAGAGATGCCAAAGATCAGATCAACTGTTAACCAAGCATGTATGGAGGATGCTATGTTACATAAAGCTTTGTATTATTGTAGGCATGGACCACTGCTGCTGATATGTGCCTACCCCAGTATTGTTTCCCTTCATATGTGAGCACCCTCAACATGTTCAGAAATGTACAGTGAAACCACTCATGCTGTGGGTCTCCTTGAGGGTGTTAAAGAGTAGTTTGTGACTTCTTTACCCCAGCATACTCAATAGCTCTTTAATGAGTTTGCACTCAAAGCCTTTGCCCCAGTTTCCAGTTTCCAATTCAAATTTGATTTCCTCTCTGGAGTGAATCTTCCAGGATAATCTGAAATGGATGAACTATGCTACTATGACTTTGGCAACAGTAGAAACTTATCGTTTATTGGAAAAGTTTGTGAATACTGAGCGAAATGGTCAGTCACTACCAGGAGGTTCCCTTGTCCACTCATATCATGCTTTAATCAAAGGAAATCAATGCACACTATTTCCATGGGAGGCTGACTCTGCAGAAGGCCACACCTTTCTTGGGTAAAATTGTCTGCTGTATGTACCCAAAACATGAATGAATGTCCTTCCTGATCCCAGATGACTGTGTACATTATGAAGGGCTGCTAGTACTGTACTTCTATATTTTACAGGAAGGAACAGCTGCCACCCATCTTCACAATTTTTCACAGGGGGCCCTTTGGTAAATCAATCCATCATGGAGTTGCAGCTGATTCCATTGTCCATGGATCAGTTTGGCTCCGTTAGTCGACAGAGTGGATCTTCTTCTTGGTCCCTCCGAGGTTCTTTTGACCAGGTGTGGGCAGGTCATTGTCTGTCACTTGAGTCAAGCTGCTATAGAGCTTGGGAACTCCTATAGCAGTATCTCCAGTGGCCTTAGCCCCTGTTGTTCCACAGGCTTGATACGCGACTCTCTGACACAAAGGCTGAATACTGTCCAGCATCAGTCAATTATATCTTGCTTCTGTAACTTTAGTATTGTATAGCCATTGGAACAAGACATTAGCATCCCTATTTCAAACATCTGGTCAGTACTTCAAACTGAAGCCAAATCTAGCCAAAATTGTCAATCATCAATGTCCAGTGTCATCTAACTTTGTAGTGATGAGAACATGAGGAGGTTGTTGTCCATTTTGACCTAGAATTAAAAGTAATATTAGCTTGTCTACAACTGCCCATTTCACTGGACACTGATGGTTCACAATTTTGACTGGGTTTCACTTCAGTTTGAAGCATACAGTCGAGCAGGTGGTGGGAACAGAGATGCCTGTGCCCTGTCCCAAACAGTGGGTCAACTAAAATTCACTGGGCTGCTTGCAAATGGATTCAGCTGAATTAGCTGTACTTCAGCATCACTTGTCAGTTGTAGGTTCACCCCTACCTACCCCATTAAATATCTCTAAAATGCAACCATAACCTTTATTGTTATACTTTCTCATTAGGTCCCAAGCCATACTCCACAGAAACAATTGTTCAATTACACAGTACTGATGCTGGCCAAAAAGCCTGTAACATCTGTATGCAGTTTGGAATCTGTGCTCTACACCAACAGTTCTGCATGTGCAGTTGGCTATTGGGCATAGAGGAATATATGCATGGCTTCCCCACTGTCCTAAAGTAAGGATGGGAATTGTAAGTATAGTTGATGAAACATGACATGGAAATATTTTCTGTTCAAAGAAGGCTCTATTGTGCTACGAGTTGGAGGGTATTTTGGTTTGTGCTAGTCCAATCTCACCATAACCCTTATGGTTATACTTTCTAAAACTGAACTAAAAATACAGCAAGTTAAGCATTCGATTTTTACATATGTCTCGATTTTTACATATGTTTGACTACATTAAAATTAGCATTCCACTTGAGCCTTACTGCTGTGTCTTTTTTGTAGCTTCTCCACTAGCGCAAATGCTGTTTATCCCTAAGATTTTTTTTTTTATTTAATTTTAATATGCCACCTGTGTCACGGTAGATGACATTTTTATTCTTTCTAATATTTGTCACCTTGACAGAAAAGGAGGAACAAATCTGCTTCATGGGGACACAGACAGCAGTGAAATGCTTTATTAGAAAATGTGTTTTAATTGCTGCCCATGGTGGGGATTCTAACTTTATTTTGTGTCTTACATCCACCAAATATACAGGAAGTGAAAATAAATCTTCCAAATTGGAATTCAGGCAGCAATAAAAAGTTGACAGAGGGTGTAGCTGTTTCATTATTTATCCAAAACTAGAAAAAATATATATATGGAGTTTGGCTTTAAGGTCTGCTCAATATCTTAGGTTGAGTTTGTTGGCTGTACACTGAATAAGCAAACAAGTAAAGGTCGCTTACTGTAAATTTTAATTACACTGTGAGTATGTCTGGCCAGAACACTTTTTGTTAGGATTTTAAATATGAAACAAAGAGGAAGAGAATATTGTGGATAATGTTGCGGAAATTGAAATTTGGTTGTCCTTGAAAAGAGCTCATTACATCAGGTTCACAAGATGTTGGACAAAAGTGTTTTTATGGCAAGCAATGGAGTTGGATCCACTTATATTTTAAAAACACAATTCTTGTTTTTCATGCTATACAGTGCAAAGAAGCAAGTCTCATATTTTTTTTAGGTTACAGTTCATAGTATTACAGAATTCTCTTTAAGACTAGAACTGAACTTAAGGTGCGTATTTGTAATTTGTGTCAAAATGTACTGTTCCTAAGCCTGATTAATAAACTCTTGTGCCACCATCCTGTATTTTGCATTAGAGAGTTCACATTGCGCACGATCTGCAGAGTCTAATTTCAGAACTGAATAAAGAATATTGTACAACAACAGTGCCCACAGTATTCAAAACCTTCAGGGACATTACACTACACAGCTCAAAGTGACACAGAGCAAAGATTAATGGGAGCAAGAGGATGACTTTATTTAAATCAATCCAATTATTACCATTAGCTAATCCACATAAATTATTGTATTTAATTACTGAATCATGAGTAAAATGGTAAAGAGGTCCTGAGCGGTTTATTACAGTTAGAGCACCTATCCAAAAGTACCGTAGTTTAAATGGCCATGCAATTACTAAATAAACTGCTTACATCATTAATGTCAAAGTTTCCATTTCATATTGTAAAGGTATTGTGAACAACTGATTATGTGTATCCTCTAAAATGTTGCTTTTTATGTGTTTTATAAAGGCTTTTGTATAGTTATATAATTTATAGAGACACTTTAAGAGGGTGGAGCAATCAGTCTATGGAAGCGCTAAACAAATACTATTACCAAAAAAAAAGCCTAACTCCAGCCAATGCTTCTTGGATAGAACAGGGAAGAATTAGTGCCTTGATCTAGTTTTAATGCCATGTTCTGGGAAAATGGAAAGCATGATTGAAGTACTATGCTTTAACCTTACATATATGTCTGTGGCAATGAAATGCTCATAACAGAATATTGAATGATACAGGCATATGCACATAATTGTGTATTAAGACTGACCAACTTCCGGTTTCCAGCACCTTATGTAGCGGGAGTGAGAGACGGCGGCTCTAGCTGGGACTGCAACTAAAACCGGTTCACCTACCATGCCCCACACGTCTCTTGCTTCACTCCCGATGGAATGCTACCTGATAACGGGCGGCCCTGCTCAACCCGCGCAGGCCGATCCCTCCTTGCTCATCTCCCAGCCACCCAAGATGGCCAACGGCTCCTGCACAGCCTCTGCCTTTCATACAGCCCACACTGCTACATTATCCCTGGCCTCTGCAGACGAACAATATATTAAGATGGCCCAGGCAGTGGCAGATTTGCTCTCCCCCATAATCACTGCTGCTGTGGACAGGGCAGTCACCGCAGGGATTGATCAGAGCAGAGATCATGATAAGAGAGCGGGCAGGCAGGCTCAATGAAGTTGAGCAACGTGTGTCAGACTTAAAGGAGGGGGCACAGAGCTCTCAAGCAGCAGCACACCAAGCATCTCAGACCCAGCATTACGTCTTCAAAAAACAAGATGACCCGGAAAACCGTTCATGCCGCAATAACCTTAGAATTATAGGCCTCCCGGAAGCTTATAACTCGGGTTCACTGACAAAGCTGTGTAACACCCGTATCCCTGAGGCCCTCGGCACTACTGCTCCCTGCGTAGTAGAAAGAGCCCACTGAGTGGAAGCCCCATCTAACGACAGACGCCCCCCCGCCTGATAATCGTTCGATAGCTAAACTACTTGTACAGAGTTGCCATCTTAAAATCTTTCTGGAATGCTAACTCCTTTCAATTGGAGGGGTACAAGCTGCTCATTTTCGCCGACTATTCGCAAGAAGTCTTGGTGCCTTTGCCTCCCTCCCAGGGGGTATGGCACCAGAGATTCCGCTTGTCTCCCCCTTTCTTTCTCCAGTTCGGAACCGAGGAGGGGTGATGCTGAAGGGATTGGAGTGTTATCAAACCCCCCAGTATTTGCACCAGTAATTTTAGCTCATTTGTCATTTCACCCTATATATAAACATTTTTCTGTATTGATATTTGTTTGTTGAACTTATCCAGTATTTTGCCTGTATGTGGAACATAAGTTTACCTGTTCTTCTTTCTGCCTGTTTCTTCAGGATATACCTGAACATGTTTATTTTGTCTGCTACATTGTCCCTTTCTTGTTGGAAAAAACAAAGTATTTTTCAAAAAAAAAAAAGACTGTTCACTAAATTTAGTATAATGTCGTGGCAGTGTTTTTATATACCAAGTCTTGCATGACTTGAGTATATTCTGCGGCATTAAAATGGGCATATTGCAATTCTCCTCCACTAAAATGTTTCATTGCAATCAAATTATTTCCTTTGTGCAAACGAAGCTTAAATTGATTGTGGGCCTGCTGACCCTTACAACCTTTAAATTGTCATGTCAATCTAGAGATCTGATAAAAGGACATATATCCACTTTGTATGCTTCTCTGATCCGAATTGTAAACTTCCCTTTATGACTTTTTGGGAAAAAGACATAATTATCTCTTTTGAGTTAAATGAATGGCAGGAAATTGATCAAGCCCTATCTAAAATTAGTCAATACAATATTGATAGATTCCAATTATAAACAATTATTGAGATGGTACCTGGTACTTACAAGAATTGCAAAAATGCACTCATCAGCTTCACCGACCTGTTTTAGGCACTGTAGCCAACTGGGGATCATGTATCATATCTGGTGGCAATGGCCCAAAGTTAATTTTTAACCTTATCCGTTCTGTAACGGAAGTGAATATTTGAAGATTGTCTGAGTTAGCTTTATTTCAGAAATTACCTTATGAGATCCCAAAGAGCTCCAAAAAGTCAATTATGTATATGACTTTAGCAGCCAGGATCACTATCATGAAACATTGGAAGCAGCCTAGGATACCGCTTGATTACGTCAAACGCAAACTTAATTTGATTATGGTTAACGATACGCTTACTTGCATCCTCCAAAATAGCACCACAAAATTTAATAAGACAAGGCATCCATGGATGAAATATCTGTAAATAAACTAACAAGTCCTGGGACAACTCTCTACTTTTTTTCCTTTACTTTCTTATACTTTATTTCCTTGCCCGGCCTGGCACCCCTTCTCCTCTTACTTTCTGTACCTATTAGCTATGGTATACTTTTAGATATTACAAAGGGGCCTCCCCCTCCTGCCCCTATTCTTTTTCTTCTGTAATAGATACTAACTGTGCCTATTCAAAATTATATTAGGAAGCAACACTTTCATTATTTTCATCATTATAACTATTATTGATTGGTATGCTCTTTAACCCATTTGAAATTTCTACAAGAGGAAGAATGTATGTTTGGCAAAAATTGTTCGAACATTTTTCTTAAATACTATTGGTGTACATTAGGGATGCCCAACCTTTTAAAGAGTGAGGGACACTTAACCGATTTGGTAACCAGTTGTGGGGCACAATAAGTTGAGCGGGCGGATGACAGGTCTGTGTCCACTCTGCATATGCAGAGCAACCATTGACACAGCCCAACTCTATGGGCCCTCCAATCCTATCTGCCCAGACTGAAGGGGACGGATCCTCTTCTGTTTTTTTTTTAGAAGATCAGATTGGAGGTAGGCGGGTGTAAACGGACACAAATCCATTTACATCTGCCACTCCGTAGAGGTGAATGAAGGGTTCGATTGGGTCCACCTGAAAAATGGACAGGCGGACCCAATCAGACTGATCGTGTGAAAGAGGCCTAAGGTTGTTTTCACACTGATGCGCTGCAGTTTACCTGCACCGCAGCTGCAGCACAGTGTACCTGTGGCTTTCCTGCGGATGAGCTGCACTTTGCCAAATAATTCTATTATATATTGCAGGTGTTGTGCACTTTCTGAAAGCAAACTAAACCCGCAGGTAAAAACAGAATTCTATGACTCAGTGCAAGTAACCCGCAGGTGCAGTGGAGCCCAGTGTAGCCAGTGTACCAGTGTAGAGATATGCCCATTGCTGCTTGATTTGAATTAAAAACTGACCTCAATCTTCACTTTTTCCTAAGGATTTCTGCAGGTATTGCTGGCTGCTGCTGTTCCCCAGGCGGGTATGACTGGCTTCTGCTGACCCCCAGGCAGGTATTGTTAGTGGCTGCTGTATCCCAGGTGGGTATGGCTGGTGGCTGCTGCTGTCCTCCCAGGCGGTTATGGCTGGTGGCTGCTGCTGTCCCCCCAGGCGGTTATGGCTGGTGGCTGCTGCTGTCCCCCAGGTGGGTATGGCTAGTGGCTGCTGCTGTCCCTCAGGGCATGTATGGCTGGTAGCTGCTGCTGTCCCCCAGGTCGGGTATGGCTGCTGGGTGCTGCTGTCCCCCAGGACATGTATGGCTGGCTGCTGCTGCTGTCCCCAGGGCGGATATGGCTGGCGGCTGCTGCTGTCCCTCAGGGCAGGCATGGCTGGTGGCTGCTGCTGGCTGTCCCTCAAGGTGAGTATGGCTGGCAGCTGCTGCTGACTGTCCCCCAGGGCAGATATGGCTGGCGACTGCTGCTGGCTGTCACCCAGGGTGGGTATGGCTGGTGGCTACTGCTGGCTATCCCCCAGGGTGGGTATTGCTCATGGCTGCTGCTGTTTCTCAGGGCGGGTATGGCTGGCAGCTGCTGCTGGCTGTCCCCTAGGGCAGATATGACTGGCGGCTGCTGCTGGCTGTCACCCAGGGTGGGTATGGCTGGCAGCTGCTGCTGGCTGTCCCCCAGGGTGGGTATTGCTGGTGGCTGCTCCTGGCTGTCCCCCAGGTAGGTATGGCTCGTGGCTGCTGCTGTTTCTCAGGGCGGGTATGGCTAGCAGCAGCTGCTGGCTGTCCCCTAGCGTGTGTATAGCTGGCAGCTGTTGCGGTCCCCAGGGCGGGTATGGCTGGCGGCTGCTGCTGTCCCCCAGAGCAGGTATCGCTGGTGGCTGCTGCTGGCTGTCCCCCAAGGTGAGTATGGCATGGCAGCTGCTGCTGACTGTCCCCAAGGGCAGATATGGCTGGAGGCTGCTGCTGGCTGTCACCCAGGGTGGGTATGGCTGGCAGCTGCTGCTGGCTGTCCCCCAGGGTGGGTATAGCTGGTGGCTGCTGCTGGCTGTCCCCCAGGGTGAGTATGGCTGGCAGCTGCTGCTGGCTATCTCCCAGGGCGGATATGGCTGTAACTGCTGCTGGATGTCCCCCAGGGTGGGTATGGCTGGCAAGTGCTGCTGCATATCCCCCAGGGCAGATATGGCTGGCAGCTGTTGCTGCATATCCCCCAGGGTGGGTATGGCTGGTGGCAACTGCTAGCTGTCCCCCAGGCAGGTATGGCTGGCAGGTGCTGCTGGCTGTCCCCCAGGATGGGTATGGTTGGCAGGTGCTGCTGGGGCTGCTGTCCCAGGAGGCAGAGTGCATTTGGTATCACTCCGCCTGTGACAATAGTCAGCACTATACCAGAAGCATCGGCTCTGCTCAGCTATATATATATTATATATCATCAGCTGCATGCTTCCTATACCGCCGGCTCCATTTTTCACACTGATGCTCTGGACTCCAGATCTACCCCCAGACTCAGTGTCAGGACATGGTTACCTAGAGCCCAGGGTAAACATGCCATACTTCGCCCCCCAAGATGTATGAGCATTATGTGTTTAAAAGAATTGAGCACTAATCTGCATGCTTACCCCCTAAGCATAAATTTTCCCTCCTCCCAGTACAAACCTGCCCCCCTGCCGAAACCCCCCTCTCAGCACAAATCTTTGCCCCACCCACCCCCAAATCCCTCCAGCACAAATGCCCTCCCCCCAAAACAATCACCCCTCCTGGCATAAATCCACTATCCCTCAAATCCCCCTCCTAATCCCCCTCCTAATCCCCCTCCCAGCACAAATTCCCACTCACCCAATATCCCCTACCAGCACGAATCCCCCCCAAAAAATAATTACCTGCTAGCGCAAATTCCCTCACCCCTCTACCATATCACCTTTTCTAACACACCACCCCCCACCCCAATCCCCCCTCCTAGCACAAATCCTCTTCCTTCATTACCCCTCCTAAAACAAATCCCCCTAAATCACCACTCCTACAAATATTTGTTTTTGAATTTAATAATGCTTTCAATAAACTCATCCTCCAAACTGGGTAATTGAAACTAAAACTGCTCATAATAGGCACAGCAAGATGCTTGCCATTAGCTACATGCAGAAAAGCATCCCCTGTGACCCATCTAAGAATATGCCCACTCTGCTATTGTAGCACCCTAGTCTTAGGCAGGGTTGCTGAAAAACTTAGTTTGCTAGGTGGTAACCAGCCTGGCTGATTGTAAGGGAGATTCACTGACCTTTTCCTAAATCTGGGTTGATGCACCTCTCTCTTCTGTCACTAGGTGGCATTGTTACCTGTAGTATTAGATGGAATAGGGCGTAATAAATCCAGACTAGGAGTGGATGGGTTGTCTCAGCCAATTTGCAGGGGTCTCTTTGTCCTTGGCCTGCTGGGAGAGCCTATTTATTTGGGAGAAGTCAGGTGATCAGGGTTCTGTGCCACCTGGAGGGCTGTCTGGGTGGACGTGTGTTGAAAAGCTCCTGGCTGCTAGGCCAGAAGCCTGAGGCCTATCCAGAAGTACCTGGCTGCTAGGCGGTCTGGGACCTATCCAGGTTGGAGTAGTTGTCACAGGTGAAGAAAAGCAATTGCCATCAGAGACGACCACTTCTGTCGCCAGAGGCAAGCGAGAACCAGAGTCAGAGGTAAAGGGAATCTCTCCTGTTATCAGAGGCCAGGTTCTGTGGAGACTGTAGAAGTACCAGCAGCCTTTTTCACTAGCCGGGGACAGTGAAGAAGTTGGGAAAGCTTTAGCAGAGTCAAGCTAGGGAGCCAGTGGAACAGTGTGGGTGACGCTTGCAAAGTATTCAACAGGTTAGCTAAAGAGCCAAGTCAGGGACCCAGCGGGACAGTGTGGGTGACACAGCGGGTTAGTTGTGGAGGAGCTCAAGGGATCCAGTGGAGGCTGGGATCTGAAGAGTCCAGTGAAAGAATGGGAGCTCTGTGAGAGGATCTACAATGGGATACTGTGAATTGTGATCTGCATTGAAGTTACAAGTTCAGTTGCTTAAGGAGAAGGCAGTCTACAGATACAGTTTGCTGCAATTCAGCTTAAAGGTCCTTGAACTGTATAGCTGTTCTTCTATTCCTATTTTTGTCTCAGAGTTTGCCAGGCATTTTGCATCTGCCTAAGGGTGTTCAGGCCCTAACTCTCTCTCTCCAGTTCTGTTAACAGACAATAAATCTCTTTTTGCATTCTCAAAGTGTCTGGCGCCCAACTTACTCTATATACACCACACCCACTATGCCTAGTAACCCACACTTTGAAGATGGATGTCAGCTCTCCCTGACTCTGGAGGTCACCATTAGGCCTCTAGGGGTCGGAGCCATGGCTACACTATGGAAGCCTTAACTTCTGGAAATAGAGGGAATAAGCCACACATACTTGTTTGTCAAAAAGGCATTCTTAAAGGGCCATAGAGTGGATGGGGCTTATGCACCAAATTTGAGTTGAGGTCTGCATAATGAAATTAAATATTGATAGCGCATAAACAAGGCCCTTCTGTTCAAGAGAGCTAACATCTGGCATCTTGGGGTGCCTGCTTTCAGGTAACATTTTTAGATAGTTGCAGTGGAAGAAAGGTTTACTTTAATTGTGAAAGGGCTGATTGCAGAAATATTAAGCAGCAATACAGCCTTATGGTCATGGCCATGCATATCAACTGCTGTTATTAATACAGTTATGAAATTTACATTAGCATTTACGGTAATAGCTGGATTGTATATAGGTGAAAAGTGGTGACAGTCTGTGAAAACTGTATAATCTATCACCTGGATTGCATCTATTGTTGATCCAACAATGGAATATTGCCTTTTCTCCTGACATGACATTTGTTATTTTATTGGCATTGTGACCATAATTGTTATTTATGATGATATTGTGACTCCTATTTATCTTTTGACTTTTCTACATACAAATACTCAAACATTCAAAACCCTGAGAATTATGTACAAGCAGGGGCGGACTGACCATTGAGCCACTCGGGCACTGTCCGAGGGTCCTGGGCCACTAGGGGACCCCATCAGGGTTGCCAGCCTCAGTAAAACCAGGGACAGTATGTATAAATCTGTGTTTTTTTACATCTGTCTGTGTATACATGTATGTGTATACTGTGTGATTGTATACTGTGTGTGTATACTGTGTGGCCCCATAATCTCTGATTGCCTGGGGGCCCCATAATCTCCTATTGCCCGGGGGCCCCATGAGTTATCAGTCCGCCCCTGTGTACAAGTAATTAAATCCTGGGACTGCAATCCTCAATAATAAATCTTCAAGGCAGCCACCACATCAATTCCAGTTGTGGGTCAAAAGATTCTGCAAATACAAGAAAAAACAATGGCACCCCTAAGATTACCCTAAAGCATATTCCAGATATCCAAAGTGGATATTACAAGGATGAGCCAAACACCCCCCGGTTCAGTTTGCACCAGAACTTGCGAACCGGCAAACAATTTAAATGAACGTACGAACACTGTTAAAGTCTATGGGACACGAACATGAATAATCAAAAGTGCTAATTTTAAAGGGCGGCGTGAGATGGATTTGCATTGCATTTTTTTTTTAAATAAGGGATTGGCCCAACGTGTCTCTTGTCATTTTTAACACTTTTTTTGTGAATTGGCAGGGGTACGATGTACTTGTTTCCAATTCACATGGGGGGGCGGGATCTGGGGGTCCCCTTGTTAAAAGGAATATTTCATTGTTATTGTTTCACTTTAAGCATTAATAAAATCACTGCTCCTGAAAAACGGTTGTTTTAAAAACTTTTTTGCATTGATACATGTCTCCTGGGGCAGGATCTGGGTCCTTAAACACTTTTTTATGTTAATAACTTGCATATAAGCCTTTAAAATGAGCACTTTTGGTTTTTCATATTAGTGTCCCATAGACTATTTGACGCGAACACCGCATAATGTTCGCTGTTCGGCAAACAGACAAACACCCGATGTTCGAGTTGCACTTACATTTGACTCAAACATCAGGATCATCCCTAGTGTTCACCTTTAATTGTGACCAATTGAAGACATATACAGGTGTTGGACAAAAATATGGAAACACTACATGATTTGCAGATGTGAAAGTGATGACATGTTTTGTGTTGAAAGCAGAAGTGATGTAACATTCTTTTGCTTCCAATGTGTGATGAGACACCTAGCTAACAGGTGGGAAGCCTCACTTTGGTCATACACTGCATGTAGCTGCTAGTAGTACGGAGTCATGTCAGAGCTTACTGAGTTTCAAAGAGGGCTAATTGTTGGTTCCCACTTAGCTAGGACCTCTGTGACTGAAGTAGTCAATTTATGTGTCGTGTCGTGAGGTACAGTATCAACAGTTAAGCATATACAGTTTCCAGGAAAATGTCGCCTGAAATGCATAAGCACGGTCCACATGGTCAACTGAACAAAAGAGACAAAAGGACGCTACGCAGGACTGTGACACAGATTTTTGCATGAAGAGTGGTCAGATTCCATTATAAACCATCCATGACTTTGTCAATTCCCAGGAAAATTAAGGATGGCTTGGATACCGTCTTGGACGGCAACACCTTATTAGGTGACAATTTTGTTCACATGACAATGCCATAAGTGCACTTTTATAACAGCAAATTCCAGTGATACCAGGCCCATATGACACCCACCAGTAACATGAGGCTCCTCATCACAAATCTACTTAAAGCGGGGGTCCACCTATCTATCATTTTATTTTTGTGAGTTAATTCACAAACTTTTCTTCTCAGCATTACATAATCACATATTGTGTGTAATATGTCCGCCTGTGTCAGATTTCGTCGGAAAGAATAACTTATATTATTCACTGCATGCGGTTTCCATCTTCATTGTGGGCATTTGAAGCCCACAAGCATTTATTTCCTGGATGTGGTGAATGCTGTGCTCCCAGCATTCACCGCTCATTCCCGCACATGCTCAGTGGCATCCTGGGAAGCCTGAGACTAGCTCCCAGGAGTCTGGGAGAGGCTAGAAACACGCCTACTCCCACGGGAGGAGAACCAGGAAATGCAAAAAAGAATAGAAAAATAAAAGGTAATTACGGTGATTTAAATTTTTTTAAACGGCATGTCAGCATCTAGGCAAGGAAGAGAATACATACAGATATTGTTCAAAATTTGGGTGGAACCCCGCTTTAACTGTACCAGCTACCATCAGCCTTAAATGACAACATGCCCTCTATCCTCCTGATTATAAAATAATTGTAAAAATGCAGCCCTGCTTTCTAAACTGAGCGTCCCAGCCTACCTCTCATACTTTAAATTTCATCATCCTGCCTGAGCCACCATGAAAGTATGTAATCAATCATCCCCATTGTTTACACAAACTATTAGAGAGAAATTTTAAATATTTTTTGGGTTGGGGTATGGGGGGGGGGGGTCAATTTTATTTTATTTCAATCCTTACTTAATAATATTATAAGGTGCATTCAGGTTATAATGCCTAGGCTTGTCTTGGGATTTGATTACCGGTAAATATTGCCACCATTTGTCACTGAGGTTATTTTGGTACAGCAGGCACTTTCTCTGCTTTCTTTGCATATCTACGCATCTCTTGAGAGATAAGATTTGATCAGACACTGATGGCTATATAATGTCACATTAAATGAAGATACTCATCATGAATGAGCATCTATAATGTTAGAGAGTTTGATAGCATAATACACATGTCCAGCTCTTAAACAAAGAATAACTTTGAATTTGCAATAATTATCTATTTAATGATAATTACAGAATAGCATTGAATATAACCTACTGTATATACACGCTAATGCAATTGTTTGCCAAAACAAACCAAACATGCCTAATGTTATTTTCCTGGTGTTAACTGAATGAAGTCACATCTCTAATAAAATAAAAAGACTTGACATACAGCATGTAGCAAGATGTACTGTCCATAAGCCTAATGGCTAGAACAAGTGTAGCATCATCTCATATTTAATAATTACTTTCATTTTCCACCCTTTTGTCCAGTGTCCAGGTTACATCCATCTCAAATGCTTTCTATGAAGGTAAAATATTCCAAAGCCTATACCTCCCCCAGAGACATTACACCATGAAATTCCTTATGATATGTAACTAAGATTGATGAGAAGAGCTACAGACCTCATCAGTTATGATAACTAAATTAGATAATGTCTATTCATTTCTAGGTTGATGTCACTATCATTTGCACATAGTAATCGATTTGGTGGTAGAAAGACAGTACTGGTTTAAGTTAAAGAACTGTGTATTAATGATCATGTAATATGTAACATCTTCTTGGAAAATATTACTCATTAAATCAAACACGCAAAGTGTTATGAACTGATTCAGAATAACAGAATATACTGTATGTTAATTTGTTATGAAAATACACAAAGATGCCTAAGATACCCAATTTATTTGTGGTCTTCAAAGAGGGCAGAAAGAAAACTATGATGAAGAATAACTATACTTCCAAAAATCTGTACTACTCTATTTTCCCATGCTGAAAAATATACATACAACTCCAGGCATTACAATGACCTGAAAGCTGCACATTGTCCAGACCTAAACTTTCTTTTCACGTCTGCAGTATCAGTGAATTGGCCCAAAATGTACTATTAGAGATGTCCTAGCACAACACTGAAAGACTTCAAGAACATTATTGACAAAGTCAACTATTATTTATGACTTCGAACGCCTTAAAAAGCATCCATTTGACTCCCTCATACTTGAATATTTTAAAAACACAATGATCCTTATTAAAGCAAACCTAAATAAAAGGAGGTATGCAACCACTGATGACCTCTTCTTCTGAAAATGCTGGTTTCCAGAGTGTAATGCTGATCCAATGGCTTTATTCTTTGACTAATTATTGGATAAACAAGCAGGTCAGAAGCTTTGACTTTTTCTATATACTGTATTTGATTTGTGTTAATGACAGCCAGGCAACTAACATATTCAAACAAAGGTCATCCATGGCAATGGCATCCTACATATTGCCCTATGTAGAGGTTTTCTCCTAGTTTTGTTATAGGAGAAATATCTCAGTTGGCTCTACAAGATGCCCAAACAGGCCTATGAACCTAACAATAAATGTAATCAGCCCTTTGGCTACAGTGCTTCATCCCAGACCCATATGCATCCATATTCCAGTTTGGACAGACCCCTTTTAAAAACCTTTTACACAGTCCCGAAAAATACTTTTTATGCCTTTTTTATTAATCTATAACTATCTCATACCTAAGGTTTTTGTTCCGCCTATGCCAGAGATGGATAATAGAATTCAGGCCTTTAATAATCTATTTTATCTCAACTAAATTACTGTCAGAGTTGACAGGTAATACCACCAGTTCCAGTAGGAAAATGTCCCAACTCCAATGCATCCTCTTCTCACTTTTATAAACCATTTGAAGGTAATTTGGCCTCAGTTCTATCTTCAACATTTAATTCAGCCTCTGTTGAAAATCCCCTGCCTGCCTTGCATTGCAAGCCCAAATTGTGCTCCTGTATACACAAGGTAAGGCCCTTCCTCCAATTATAGTTCAAATTTTTACTCAGTATACTGTAGATGTAAATACTAAATCTTATCAACTATGCTCAAAAGAAGTTAATACCTACAAGACTTCTTGATGTGGAGAAGACTTCCGATAGGGTTAATTGGCATGGCATGTGCCTTTTTTCTAGAACAGAATTTGTTATTTTAAAATAATGCTTTGTACACATCTTCCCCTATCAGGGTCAGAGCCAAAATATTTTTATGAATCACTTTTGTCTGTTCATCTTGGCATTCTTTATAACTGGTCTTACCAAAGAGATTTTAAATAAAACAATGTTATTTGTAAATACTTATATGCGATATTGACTCTTGTAAAGTGTGAAATGTAATAATAAGTCCAGTTCCAAAATCAAAGTAACTAGTACCCATTTAAAGCCCAACTCCAGGCAAACAGCCAATATATACAGATGCAATACATACAGTATATGGAAGCTGCTTTACCTGTCAAGGATTTGTATTCCTGTTGGTCCAGTGTGGAGATTTATACAGCTCTGCCACACATCACAGCCTTGTCTCATAGGACAAAAATAGAGAAAAATGGGATTCCCGCCAAAAGTCATATACTAGTAGTACTCACCGATTAATTATCGGGGGTGTGATCAATAATAGCACTATATATATCACTATATAAAACTAAAAAATAAAGAGATCCATACACCCTAAGGAGTTAACTGCAATATAATTTATTGCTTAAAAGAGCAAAATACAAAAATGCACAGCAAGCCAAAAAATCCTGCCTATCCCCTGTATATAGGACAAAGAGAAATTATAAATAAATTCCCTAGTGTTCTATACTTCCCTACCTCAAAATAGGAACAGATAAACCTGTATAAAGATATAGCTATCTCCCATTAGGGAGAGAAGTGGGTAAATGCAGCAATCTACAGGCCCCTCCCCCCAGATAAAAAACACCCCCTATAATACCTATAAAGATCTCCCAAGCACCTCAAAAAGAGTGACCAGCATATAGTTCCTAAGAGGAACAGTGTGTCTCTTTGAAACACAGAAAATAATCACACTGTTCCAAGATGGAATGATACACAATACACACTAGTCTGATGCGCCCATATTACTTATGTCACCGGTCAGTCAGTCAATGGGGATATGTAAAAAAACAAGTTAATTAATCACAGTAATGCCCCGTACACACGGTCGGATTTTCCGATGGACAATGTCCGATCGGAGCGTGTTGTCGGAAATTCCGACCGTGTGTGGGCGCCATCGGACATTTTCCATCGGATTTTCCGACACACAAAGTTGGACAGCAGGAGATAAAATTTTCCGACAACAAAATCCGATCGCGTCAATTCCGACCGTGTGTGGCCTGTTCCGACGCACAAAGTGCCACGCATGCTCAGAAGAAATTCCGACACGGGACAGCTCGTTCTGGTAAACTTCTTCTTTATAATGTGACAAGAATTAAGTCGTTTTGCTGCTCATATTCACACACACGTCTCACAAAGTTTGATTTGTGTTTTTTTAGTGGGATTCCCTCAATATATTGTTATTAGTTGTCACATCTGACAGTTTTATATTTTTTTTAGATTTTTTTTTTGGTTTTTAAGCCTTTTTTTTTCTTTAATGTTTGGATTTTTTCCAAGGCTGATCTTTGTTCAATGTTATTTTTATTTTTACTCCAGAATATTTTTGTGTGTGTTTTGTGTGGCAAGTTACCCCAACACCATTGATATCTGTAATTATTTAATCTCAAGGAGATTGTTTGTTGTTGGTGTCCCTTGTTCATTTCACATTGTATTCTAGAAATGTACCTGAATCCTCACAAACAAACCATCATTTTTGAAGTAAAACACATAGGAGAGTATAATTCAAAACAAAAATCCTTTATTAAGGGCTCAGAACCAAACAAAGAGGAAGGCAACACTGGATCAACAGGAGAAATTAGTGAAGCCTGGGACCCCCACGGCAGACATCAATTCTTAAACCTCAAAATTGGTGGCCTGAGGAGTCCATATGTAAGGGAGGGCAGTCTGGTCCGGGATTCACAGAGACTTGGATAGCAGCAGATGACATCAGTGTCCCCAGGCTGTGGTACCACAAGAGGCTGCATCTTTTGGCCGACCAGACTGGATCCAGGGTCCTCACTCTCTGGTCTTCCTTTCACACTTCCTTCCCGGCTGTGGCTGTGCAGTAGGAGATGTGGCAGGAGGAGGAGTAGGACCTGGAGGAGGAGGAGGAGTAGGACCTGGAGGAGGAGGAGGACTGGGAGGACCTGGAGGAGGACTGGGAGGACCTGGAGGAGGACTGGGAGGACCTGGAGGAGAGGGAGGAGGAGGAGGAGGACCATCCCAAAGCTGTGTGTGAGGTGTAAGTTGGCCCCTCACACTTTTCTCCAGAGCCTCTGATATGAGGGCCTGACACATGGCTTGTTGGCCCTCCTCCATCCTCTGCAATTTATAGGCAATGAATGCCGCAAGGTTCTCCTGCATGGTGTGTGGTGCTCCCAGGACCTCTGTAGCCCTCCAAAAAAATCTGATAGCCGCCTCCTCTAGGCTACTCCTCCTGCTGCCACTTTCTGTTTTCAGGGTGGGTGGAGGGACCTGCAGATCAGCCACCTCCTGGCTGAGACTTCCCTGTGTATGAAAAAGGGACATGGTTTTAGTTTTTGCATCATCAATCACAATCATAAATTAGTACTCCCAAATAACATCTAGTTAACATCATTGATTGGACAAGCAGAAATATTTAGAGGAATGCTATACCTGGCTCAATCTGGGCTCCTCCACATGTGGCCTGGAAGGCCTAGGTTGGGCATCAGAAGCCTCAGCCGGGGGGGAAGGAAGCGTGGAAGGAAGACTGGAGAGGGATGGCCTGGGTTCAGTCTGGCCTGCCAGAAAGTGCAGCCTGTCGTAGTACAACATCCTGGGGACATAGATGTCATCTGCTGCTCCGGATCTCTGTGAATCCAGGACTTTCTTGCGCTCCCTCAGATATGTGCTCCTCAGGCAACCAATTAAGATCTTTAAATAAGTGATGTCTGCCGTGGGGATCACCTGCTTCACAATTTCACACAATTGCTCCAGTGCTGCCTTCCTCTTTGCTTGGTTTTTGAAATGGGGGTGGGTAATCTCCCACAGATAGGGCAGCTCCCTTAGCATATCAATGAATAGTGACATGAAGTCAGTATCTCTCATTAAAATATCCATGTTCACTGCAAGACACAACACAAGACAAAGCCTAATGTCAGACCAAACTCTCCTAATCTTGTTACAATATAGGCCTCAATCTAGAAGCAGTATAGGCCCAAGTTTGTCTCTTACCTTCGTTCTTACGATCGGCGCGTCCAATGCTCCTTCCTCCGCTCACAGATCGTACGTAATACGCACGCGTGTTACGCTTTATACACACTGCGCATGTGTGTAACTCCGCCCGCCCCTGATGTTCTTTCTATTCTATTCCCCGCCCCTTTTCGTTCGGCGCAGTGGGGGAAGAGCATGATGGCGGAGTCACACCAGGTGCGTGCTAATTGTAGCAACGAGGAGGAGGAGGAAAGCCCGGATCCAGGCACGTCCCGATCCAGAAGGAGACGTTTTAAGGCCACAAATATGTCGTTTGGGGAGATGTTGGAGATGGTCGACATCATGAGGAAGTCCGACTATGATGGAAAATATGGGCCTTACCCCAACCCGAACATCCGAAAGGCCAAGATCATGGCGAAAGTGGTCAGGAGTCTCGAGCGGAATTTCGGGGTACGAAGATCAAAAGATCAGCTCAGGAAGCGGTGGTCGGACCTGAAGTTGGGAGAGCCGGAGCAGTACCGAAAGATCCGGAGAGTGCTGCAAAAAAGTAAGTAGTTGTGCTGTGTTTCTATTCTTTCTGGCTTTATTCCGTTCGTTCTGCTCCATATGCTTTTATTAATTGTAACGTTTAAAAAGGGCAACTTTAATGTTCATGGGCCCATTATTCGTTCGTATCAAACATTTTTCGTTCGGCCTCTAGAACACCATTGTTTAGGCCATATGCATTTTCCCACATTTTTTTGGGGCCTACTTGGATGCCAAATATTTGTTTAGGTAGATGGGTTTGTTACTAGAATGAAATGCAAACTAGATTGTGTGTAAGGAGAGGACACTGAGCAGCTGTTTTCACATCTGGACACTGGAGCACTAGTGTGGGACCCCAGAACACCATTTTTATTAGGGGGGCACACAGGTGCTCCAGTGTATACTATAGGGGGGGTTACATGTGTGAAGCTTGTACCAAACAGGTAAAGTATTGCAGCTTGACAAAGGGCAATAAAAAAAAGACATCTTTGAACTCGGCTAAAATAGACAATTGTACCCCACTTCCAAGCAATGTTTCCTATTTCTATAGTTCTGCCATCAAATATCTGTGTGCTAAGTATACCATTTTTGTTTTACATAGGGGAGAAAAGACTCGGACACTCCTCATCCCAGGAGAACACAGACCCCCCCCCTCTGGAAGAAGGGGAACTACCCCAAACACAAGATGCTGAGCAGGAGGAAGAAGAAGACGTGGTGGAGATTGGCACCACAAGAGGTGAGTGTCTGCGACCACAGACTCAGGTAAAAGAGATGGCTGGTGGCAGATTTTTGAGACCTTTTTTTTTGTTCTTTATCTCTTTTTAGGTGATCGTGATGTGAGGGAGAGAGAACGCTTTACATCAGAAAGTGCCCAGATACTGATAAGGGAGATCATGGGATGTAATCTCCAATTGCAAAACATCCAGCAACAAATACATGATGTTATTACAAAAAATAATAACATCATTGATGTTTTGGGGCGAATTTAAACCCCACAAAATGACCGGTTTTATGTAATTTAAATTTTTACAATGTTTTGAAAAGCCAAATTTGGAGGATGCACACAGTGTGCCAACATGTGCTATCTGCCATCACGGGAGATCAATGGACGCGTTTTGGGGGTGCAACCCCTTCCTCAATTATAAAGTAGCGTTGAGGAAGGGCTTGCTCCCCCAAAACACGTCCCTTGATCCCCCCTGATGGCAGATAGCACATGTTGACATTCGTAAATTGGTGTGCATCTTCCAAATTTGGCTTTTCCAGGGGTGAGTTCCCCCCATCTGAACGCTATATCAAACCCAGTTCCTAAATACTGATGTCTGATATAGCCTTCAGGTTTTACCTAATGTGAACTTTGTAAGTTCTAGTTTTTTGGCTTTCTTGTTGGTTTTACACAGGCCTGTTTTATCTGAAATGGATATTTTGATTTTTCATAATGCTACTGCAAACATTTTATACAACAAACATGTTGGTTTGTTTTAAAAACCTTTGGTAAATGCACATGTGATTTTGCAGGTATAAAAAAAGTGCCTTACTCAAGAATGTGTGGATTATTGTCTCAACACTACAACACTTTTGGGGTGATGTAATTGTTGTTTTATGCACAAATGGGGGTTATTTCCTAAGGGCAAATACACTTTGCACTACAAGTGCAGGTTCAGTGCAGTTGCAAGCGCACTTGTAGTGAAATGTGTTTTTGCATTTAGGAAGTACCAACCAACAGTGCTTTGTATAAGGTTACCCAATCACGACATTTTCTGCACTCAACACATTTCTGTCAGGGTCAGCTAAAACAAACACAAGCAGTAAATGTCCACCAAGAATTGCTTTTGGTTGTTTTTTATTTGAAAAAGGTGTCACATATTGTCTGGCATATTGATAGAACTCCAGGTATCGTAACCGGACATCACGGGCATTCAGGGAGGGCAAGCCAGGACGGCCGCTTTCAAGTGCCGTCATTGTGGAAGTATTTGGGATTCCGGCCTCAGGCCCAACTGAGCCAGCATAGTTGGCTGAATGTTTTCTTAAAAAATTATGGAGAACACAGCACGCCAGTATAATATGGTTCAGTTTATACTCCGCCATATGGATGGGTGTCAGAAATAGTCGGAACCGGCTGGCCAGGATTCCAAATGTGTTCTCCACCACTCTTCGGGCTCTGGCCAGCCGGTAATTAAAAACCCTCTGTTCCGGGGTGAGGGTCCTCATCGGGAATGGCCACATCAGGTGGTCCCCCAGCGCAAATGCTTCATCAGCAACGAACACAAATGGGAGACCTTCAACATTGTCCTCTGGAGGTGGCAAGTCTAAACTGCCATTCTAGAGACGCCTGTAGAACTCCGTCTGGGCGATGACTCCACCATCGGACCATACAAGAACTCGTAATTAGCCGACACCACCGCCAACATCACTATACTATTAAACCCCTTGTAGTTATAATAGTACGACCCCGAGTTGGGTGGTGGGACGATGTGGACGTGTTTCCCATCAATTGCCCCTCCGCAGTTAGGAAAGTCCCACCGCTGGGCAAAGTGGGAGGCCACAGTCTGCCATTCCTGTGGCGTGGAAGGAAACTGTTGAGGAAAAAACAATAAACATTACTATTTTTTCACAGAAACCTGGCAAGCAGATTAGACACAAACATTATGGGTCAACCTCCAGATAGCATTTATTAAGGGGAATTTAACAACAACAAAGTATAAGGTACACCTATCATATTCCCCCTCCCCCCCTCTCATGGGCCATTTCTAACATTATAGGGGGGGGGGGACTCTTGGACAGGTAACCCTCTTCACTTCATTGAGAGATGAATGCCTAAATACAGGGTATTACTTGGAACAGCCCCTCCTTAGTTACACTATTGGCAGCCCACTGGACAGGTAAGAAGTGTCATAATACAAAGATATAAATACACACTGTACACATTTGAGCACATTTGGACATTCTGCTATTACCTATCAAGATCATAATAGGATACAAGAACTTTAAACAGTACCATTGGAAAGTATACAGGCAGGCCCTTGCACATGCTTTGGGGAATTCATCCATAAATCTGACCAGTAAAGAGATGGGTATAGTGTGTATGGGTTTGGCAAAGTCAGCAGATAGATGATTGAGGATAGAGAATTGGGATCAGCTGACTTAGCAGTTGGGGGAGGGAGGGTTACCAAAAATTTGGGGACACCACAAAAAAAAGCCTCTGGCCCTCTGCCTGAATTTAAATCCAAAATAACATTTCCAAACATTTTAGGGGGTGTTTGGGGTAAAGCACTACTATGGAGCTGATAAAATACATTGTTAAGTGACTACATGAGGTGAATATAGGGCAGGAGACACCATGCTGGAGAGGTTATTGAAGGGCAAATATGTATGAAGGACATAAAATAATAATGACATAAAAATCCAGCATGCATGAGGACAAAGGGGACATTCACAGCATATTACAATCATGGTAATTAGGGAATGAGGAAAGAAATACAATATATTAGCAAACATTCAATACAATAAAGTGTGATATTAAAGGATAAAAATCTTACCTTCATATACTCCTTCTGTAGGACCTGGATGATGGCAGAACAGGTCTCTGGGATAATGATCCCCAGAGCCTGGGGGGAGATACCTGTCGAGAACTTGAGGTCCTGCAGGCTTCTCCCTGTGGCCAAATACCGCAAGGTAGCGACCAACCTCTGCTCCGGAGTGATGGCTTGCCTCATGCAGGTATCCTGCCTGCTGATATAGGGGGTCAGCAAAGCCAACAAACGGTGAAATACGGGGTCCGTCATCCTGAGAAAGTTCCTGAAATCATCAGGATTATTCTCACGGATCTCACGGAGCAAAGGCATATGACAGAACTGGTCACGCTGAAGCAACCAATTCTTGGTCCATGAACTCCTCCCCACCCTGTTCATGGACTGGACTTGTGTCAAGGTCAGGACCCCAACACCAAGCCCCCGCACAGCACGAACTCTACGAGGAGTACGCATACGAAACATGGCTATAAAACGGTCGGCTGCTCAGAACGAAGTAACAGAACGCACTGAAGAACAGCAAGGCCTGTGAAGAGCGACCTGAAAACCAGTAACGAACGAACAAGAATACAGTGACTAAAGTCACGCGGAACTTGCTTGCACGCACTGAAGAGCAGATACAAACCCACAAGCACAAACTGAACGGCAGAAAACGATCTGAAAGCCACGAGTCTGAAAAAGCGCGAATCGTCTCTCACCAAACTTTTACTAACACGAGATTAGCAAAAGGAGCCCAAAGGGTGCTGCGCTTGGTTCTGAACCGGCCTTTTCTAGTCTCGTCGTACGTGTTTGACGTCACCGCGTTCTTGGCAATCGGAAATTCCGACAACTTTGTGCGACCGTGTGTAGGCAAAACAAGTTTGAGCCAACATCCGTAGGAAAAAATCCGAGGATTTTGTTGTCGGAATGTCCGATCAATGTCCGACCGTGTGTACGGGGCATAAGGGTTATCCAAGGCATGGTAAAAAGACTTCCCAGCTGCGAGGTGTATTGATTCTCCAATATGAATAAGTTCCTGTTATTCTCATCCTGATGTTTAAAGTGCAATAGTGAAGGCAGAGATATATATCCACATACCAGAAAGATAGTGTAAGTCCCTAGACACTGCAACTCCAGGTGATGCAGTCTCAAAGCCACAGATATATTCACAGGTATATTCAATGTAACCACATGTTAGGTTCTCCCGCAACGTGCAGGTAACTTCCCATAGACATTTTGTATAATGATACGATTTTTTCAATCTGTAGTGGTTACTCACGGATCCAGCTGGTAATGCAGAGATATCCACTAATCGTATGTGGAGATGGATCTGTCAGTGTATGTGCGATACATACAATTCCTCAGCAAATGGTTCCTCCTCTGATTTTTCTGTAGGTTTCCAGTTGCAATATTTCAAATGCTGTCATGGCAAGCTGGTGGTAGTCCAACGGACACTTTGATCAATGTTCAGGGAGTCTAGTATGCAGGATAGATCTAAAAAAAAACATTCAGATTAGTAATCTCCGGTGGTGCATCATTTGCTGTCAAAACGATATCCCAAACGGGACAAGATGTAGGCTGAGGTCGGCATAAAGCAGGGGTACTGTCCCAGTGTAACAGTTTACATGTTTTGTTCCTCTAAATACCAGAACTTCATCAGAACCTAGGGATAGTCAGCTGTCACTTGCTTAAATATAGGGCCACACCTCACCTTTAATTATACTAAAAACAACACTGGTGCCACCCACCCATTACTTCCAATAATCAATGTAGTGATTCAACAAGTGCTCAAACAATTAAAAATGTGGGTGGTGTGTTGCCCCCACACTTACATCGTACTCATTCCATACAATAATTCCCATACAGGAAAAACGATAGTATTAATAACACATACCAAGAAATGTTGTTTTCAGACAGACATATTAATTGAATGCTCTCAGACTAACAGGCTCTCCGCTATATCCTCCATGGGAACACATATGTTCATTTATAGTTATATTGGTAGACAATAATATAATTGCCATCGTTGTTTAGTAGTTTTCACTATTTGTTGCTACTATATCACAGTTTCTGTGTTACAATGTGTGAACAGAAACAAAAACAAACTATTCATACACCAAACAGGTACTCCAATGTTTGTTCAATAAAATCCCAGTATTCCCATAGATAGACAAGCCGAGACGCGATGTCTGCATTCCATTATTCAACACACATATACGTACAGATAGAGCACCATATCGAGCGATACATAGATAGCGCTCAGTGCCACATCGCACATATATTCACATTATTGCTGACTTCCTTGGTGTAACGTCCACCTACAGAGTGGTAACCAGTGAATACATGGGCCAATCTTCTGCATATTAATGCTCTATCATGCACGAAACATGCATGTATAGTCCATTTATGCTATTTATGATGTCTGATCGATCGGGCATAGGAACAGGGAATCAGGGGATACCCAAGGAAAGGGGGGAATAAACCCATATTTATTTGGTTCAAAAATAGTGATTAGGGCAGTCATAACAGTACTTGGGCACATTTCTTATGTATCCAATAAATATGATTTCCCATCATTCACCTCATTTGCTAGCTTAATTGAATTAGGTCACCATGTCATTGTAGTTTCAAGCCACTGTGCAACCTAATAAGGTAATGGGGCACCTCGATATGTTAAAGCCTATTTTCAGGACTCCTCACTCATTCATTGATATATACTGTGAAGTATAGTAAAATATGTACTGTGTGATGTGTAATTTTGGGCTTGTGCCCACCATAGACTACTGCGTTATCATTCCCTATAAAAAGCTGTACCACCCTGTAACCTGCATCACATTCCCTTGAAAGATGTGATCCTCTGTATGTACAGTGCATATTCTGAAGTAAACATACATTGAGACGAATGCAGCTCTATTGGCATTGATGTCCTTTATTTCAAGGTTCAACTTATCAATACGACACCTGCTAACGTTCCATACACTCCGATGAGCTGAGTGTACATACACACTAACCTCCCACACATCGGACAGTTTTCGTTAACTGTGCCCGATTGGCCCAGCATAATCATCACCGCAGTCATATCAGTCCACAACCATTCACCTGAATGGTGTGTTACAATAGATATGCCTGAGACATAGTAGCAGATAATACTATCTGCTACCCATCTCGCACATCGGTAAACTGCATCGCTCGAAGACAAGGGGCGTATGCAAAGAACATGGAGATGCGGGTGAGGTGTTGGACCAAATGGGCACAGTGCCCAGGCTTCAGTAGAGATGTAACATCGCTCCAATCAAAAAAAATTTGAGGTGCAACCCAGGGTTTCAACGGGTCATCTAGCTGGAGTATTTAGGCACTAATCCCATTATGTTCCATTGTAGATTACTAGCATTCGGTTAAGGACATAACAGCATGCCGAATACGACTGATAGAGAAAATAAATGGTAAATGTATATGATATAACGGTCTCCTACAAAAATAGGAGTCTGTTAATAGCTCTCACATCTACAATAGAAACATATATGGAGTCGTTTTCAATAGTAATATGTGTCTTCTTAGGTGGAAACTAGGAATCTCACAATTACAAACAGGGAAAGATTAGTACTGGTATTAGATGATGTTATAAAAAGCACTGCAAGGACATGTCACTGTTTAACCCCCTCAGCACCATTGAATTTAGTAAGTAGATCCATTTGGCTTCCTTCTGCAAAAGGGTTTTGTCCCACTCCCCTCTTCTATTAGACATCTCAAGTTTACAGACAATCATGCATGCACTCCCTGAACATTGATCAAAGTGTCTGTTGGACTACCACCAGCTTGCCATGACAGCATTTGAAATATTGCAACTGGAAACCTACAGAAAAATCACAGAGGAGGAACTATTTGCTGAGGAATTGTATCACACATACACTGACAGATCAATCTCCACATAAGATTAGTGGATATCTGCGTTACCAGCTGGATCCGTGAGTAAGCACTACAGATTGAAAAAATCGTATCATTATACCAAATGTCTATGGGAAGTTACCTGCATGTTGCGGGAAAACCTAACACGTGGTTACATTGAATATACCTGTGAATATATCTGTGGCTTTGAGACAGCATCACCTGGAGTTGCAGTGTCTAGGGACTTACACTATCTTTCTGGTATGTGGATATATATCTCTGCCTCCACTATTGCACTTTAAACATGAGGATGAGAATAACAGGAACTTATTCATATTGGAGAATCAATACACCTGTCAGCGAGGAAGTCTTTTTACCATGCCTTGGTTAACCCTTAGAGCCCTTTCACACCGAGCCGCGGGGGGCATTGGCGGTAAAGTGGCGCTATTTTTAGCACCACTTTACCGTTGTTTTAGCGGCGCTATTTGGCCACTAGCGGGGCGGTTTTAACCCCCTGCCAGCGGCCGAAAAGGGGTTAAATCTGCCCGCAAAGCACCGCCGGAGTGGCGTTTTGCTGGCGGTATCGCAGCGCTGCCCCATTGATTTCATTGGGGAGTAGCGGTGGAGAAGCTTTCGCACTGGAGTGAAAGGAGCTGCTTTTTTGGGGCGCTATACAGGCGCTATTTTTAGCGCTGTAGCACCTGAAAAATGCTGGCAGTGTGAAAGGTACTGTGATTAATTAACTTGTTTCTTTACATATCCCCATTGACTGACTGACCGGTGACATAAGTAATACGGGCACATCAGACTAGCGTGTATTGTGCATCATTCCATCTTGGAACAGTGTGATTATTTTCTGTGTTTCACGGAGACACATTGTTCTTCTTAGGAACTATATGCTGGTCACTCATTTTGAGGTGCTTGGGGGATCTTTATAGGTATTATAGGGGGTGCATTTTATCTGGGGGAGGGAGGGGCCTGTGGATTGCTGCATTTACCCACTTCTCTCCCTAGTGGGAGATAGTTATATCTTTATACAAGTTTATCTGTTCCTATTTTGATGTAGGGAAGTATAGAACAATAGGGAATTTGTTTATAATTCCCCTTTGTCCTACAGTGGGGACGGAAAGTATTCAGACCCCCTTAAATTTTTCACTCTTTGTTATATTGCAGCCATTTGCTAAAATCATTTAAGTTAATTTTTTTCCTCATTAATGTACACACAGCACCCCATATATTTACTAAAAAAGAAAAACTGAAATGTCACATGGCCCTAAGTATTCAGACCCTTTACTGTGACACTCAAATATGTAACACAGGTGCTGTCCATTTCTTCTGATCATCCTTAAGATGGTTCTACACCTTCATTAGAGTCCAGCTGTGTTTGATTATACTGATTGAGAAATAAGATTCTGATGAGACCAAGATTGAACTTTTTGGCCTTAATTCTAAGCGGTACGTGTGGAGAAAACCAGGCACTGCTCATCACCTGTCCAATACAGTCCCAACAGTGAAGCATGGTGGTGGCAACATCATGCTGTGGGGGTGTTTTTCAGCTGCAGGAACAGTACGACTGCTTGCAATCGAGGGAAAGATGAATGCGGCCAAGTACAGGGATATCCTAGACGAAAACCTTCTCCAGAGTGCTCAGGACCTCAGACTGGGCCGAAGGTTTACCTTTCAACAAGACAATGACCCCAAGCACACAGCTAAAATAATGAAGGAGTGGCTTCACAACAACTCCGTGACTGTTCCTGAATGGCTCAGCCAGAGCCCTGACTTAAACCCAATTGAGCATCTCTGGAGAGACCTAAAAATTGCTGTCCACCAACGTTTACCATCCAACCTGACAGAACTGGAGAGGATCTGCAAGGAGGAATAGCCGAGGATCCCCAAATCCAGGTGTGAAAAACTTGTTGCATCTTTCCCAAAAAGACTCATGGCTGTATTAGATCAAAAGGGTGCTTCTACTAAATACTGAGCAAAGGGTCTGAATACTTAGGACCATGTGATATTTCAGTTTTTCTTTTTTAATAAATCTGCAAAAATGTTAACAATTCTGTGTTTCTCTGTCAATATGGGGTGCTGTGTGTACATTAATGAGGAAAAAAATGAACTTAAATGATTTTAGCAAATGGCTGCAATATAACAAAGAGTGAAAAATTTAAGGGGGTCTGAATACTTTCTGTCCCCACTGTATATACAGGGGATAGGTGGGGTTTTTTGGCTTGCTGTGCATTTTTGTATTTTGCTCTTTTAAGCAATAAATGATATTGTAGTTAACTCTTTAGGGTGTGTATGGATCTCTTTATTTTTTATTTTTATTTTTTGTGATAGGGCAGGGGACCTGATTTTTCTCTGTTCTAACACTTAGGACAGTAAGTGACCGTGGTGGATCATTTTTTAGAGGCATTTGACAAGCGGCTCATAGGCAAAATTGTCATATCCTGGATGCTGGGTTTATCCCATGAAAGGCCTCAGCACTACACCGCAGCCATGCGTAATTCATGCATTTGCGGGGAGGTTGCTGTGCAGACCCTTTCAATTGAATAGGTTTCAATAGGTGTGTTACTGCCTGCTGAATGTGACATGGGTTATCATTATTTCTGTGACTCACCCTGGCTGCAGCATTGTGAACTAGCGTGGTAAATGGTCATGTTAAGTTGCCATTGGGTGGTCGAGGGTGGTAAAATCATGGCTCAGCCACTTATTTTACCTGCCCCTTGGTTGCTTGTGCAAACAAGGCAATATACAATAGCGTTAGGTATTTTGACCCTAAAGATAAACAATGCCACATCCCCAATTGGAAGCATTTAACAAAATTGTTTTGGAATAAGACTTTTAAGGCACAGATATCAGTACACAGATTATAAAAATCATGCAAAGTTTATTCAACAAATCTCATTAAAATCACATGAAAAACAAGAGAACAGGTATAATAGTGATCATGATGCAATTTGGGTGAAAGTTTCTCATGTTCCACCGCAAAATATTCTCTTCTTATGGTAAGAACCAAATAGATCACATATCCTGTTATTGTTAAAGAGATTTCACACTGGAGATGGTTGTCTGCTCATTCATACATCTGGCTTCATGGTCCTGCCTTATTTGCTAAACTGTTTCCCTTGGAGCATGTGGTTGGCTGACAAACTATTCTTTGGAACAACACCAGATTGTGGTGCAGTCTGAACATATCCTTCTTATGAGTCTGTGACCCCCGCCCCTCTCCCCTTTTTGATTTAAAACTGGGCCCTTGATTACTGTTTGAGGGCAGGATGTCTCCATTCCCATGAAATCGATTCTTTGAGGTGTGCATTCACAGATTTTGTGAGATTGAGATGGATCTGTACTATTGCGCGGAGCTGTAGGCACATTCCCCAGTGTGATGTCTTTGTACCAGTTACAGTGCCTTGCAAAAGTATTCACCCCCCTTGGCATTTTTCCTGTTTTGTTGCCTCACAACCTGGAATTAACATGGATTATTTGAGGATTTGCATCATTTAATTTACAGAAATGCCCACAACTTTGAAGATGTTTTTTTTTTATTATTGTGAAGCAGACAACAAATAGGACAAAATAACATAAAAAGTCAATGTGCATAACTATTCACCCCCCTAAAGTCAATACTTTGTAGAGCCACCTTTTTCGGCTATCACAGCTCCAAGTCTCTTTGGATAAGTATCTATGAGCTTGCCACATCTTACCACTGGTGTTTTTGCCCATTCCTCCTTGCAAAACTGCTCCAGCTCCTTCAAGTTGGATGGTTTGCGCTTGTGAACAGCAATCTTTAAGTCTGACCACAGATTTTCTATTGGATTGAGGTCTGGGCTTTGACTAGGCCATTCCAACACATTTACATGTTTCCCCTTAAACCACTCAAGTGTTGCTTTAGCAGTGTGTTTGGGGTCATTGTCCTGCTGGAAGGTGAACCTCCGTCCTAGCCTCAAATCACACACAGAGTGGTACAGGTTTTGCTCAAGAATATCCCTGTATTTAGCACCATCCATCTTTCCCTCAACTTTGACCAGTTTCCCAGTCCCGACTGCTGAAAAACATCCCCACAGCATTATGCTGCCACCACCATGTTTCACTGTGGAGATGGTGTTCTTTGGGTGATGTGATGTGTTGGGTTTGCGCTAGACATAGCATTTTCATTGATGACCTAAAAGTTCAATTTTAGTCTCATTAGACCAGAGCACCTTCCTACATACATTTTGGGAGTCTCCCACATGCCTTTCCCCAACTCAAAACGTGCCATTTTCTTTTTGCTGAGTAATGGCTTTCTTCTGGCCACTCTGCCATAAAGCCCAACTCTATGGAGCGTACGGCTTATTGTCGTCCTATGTACAGATACTCCAGTCTCTGCTGTGGAACTCTGCAGCTCCTCCAGTGTTACCTTAGGTCTTTGTGCTGCCTCTCTGATTAATGCCCTCCTTGCCTGGTCCATGTGCTTTGGTGTGCGGCCATCTCTTGGCAGGTTTGCTGTTGTGCCATGTTCTTTCCATTTGTTTATGAATGGTGCTCCTAGGGATCATCAAAGATTTGGATATTTTTTTTATAACCTAACCCCGACTTGTACTTCTCAACAACATTGTCCCTTACTTATTTGGAGAGTTCCTTGGTCTTCATGGCAGTGTTTGGTTAGTGGTGCCTCTTGCTTAGGTGTTGCATCCTCTGGGGCCTTTCAAAAAGGTGTGTATATGTAATGACAGATCATGTGACACTTAGATTGCACACAGGTCGACATCATTTCACTAATTATGTGACTTCTGAAGGTAATTGGTTGCACCAGAGCTTTTTATGGGCTTCATAACAAAGGGGGTGAATACATACGCACATGCCAATTATCAGTTTTTTATTTCTGAAAAAAAGTTTTATGTATTTATTTTTCTAATTTTACTTCACCAACTTAGACTATTGTGTTCTGATCCATCACATATAATTCAGATTAAAAAAACATTGAACTAAAGGCTGTAATGTAACAAAATAGGTAAAAAGCCAAGGGGGGTGAATACTTTTGCAAGGCACTGTAAATGATATGTGATCTATTTAGTTTTTCCCTGAAGAGAATGTCTCAAAACGCATTGGAACATGAGAGACTTGCACCTAAATTGCATCATGATCACTATTATACCTGTTCTCGTGTTCTTATGTGATTTGATAAGATTTTCCACTCTACCAGTAGTGCTGTGACCAATATTTTCAATATCATAAAATCTAAATAAAATAAATTCAATAAGATGACTCCAAAAAAATATAGTGTTCAAAATAAAGTCCACCCAGTGCTATTCATGCTCAAAAGAACAAAAGTCCACCAAGTGCTATTATCCGTGATTATTTGTGTTTCCACTCTTTCCTGGTCCCTCTTCCAATGGAAATAACTCATTACACACATTAAAAACATATATAGAGCTTTCTTTACACAATGGTGTCAGGAGTGCATTGCATACAATGGTGGATCACAGTGTCTCACCACCTACGGATGCTGTTGTTACAGTCCTAACGTCTCCTTTGGTTGCCATGTATCCACGTCCCAACGTATTTCATCAACTCCTTTAATGAGATTTGTTGAATCAAATTGTATGATTTTTATCATTTGTGTACTGATATCTGTGCTTGGACAGTAAAAGGAGATGCAACTCCTATCATAATGCTCTTTGCATTGCAGTACCTGAATGGCTCTTCATGCTGTTTCTCATTGTCACGCTTACCCCAAATGCAGGTGGTCAGACACTATAGCTGGCTACTGTGTTCTTCACCTATAGCAGCCCCCTTTCCCATAAGGCAAGCAGGGCTACCGGTACTTGGTTACACCCAGGTCTTATACACATTGCTATAGTGCCTGGCGACTACGTCAGGGCAGGCACGAACTGAGCAAAGAGGTACTTGCGGTTGGCAGACAGGCAGAGTGGTTCAATGACAGTCCAGGTAAAAGGCAGACAGAGTTCAGAGAATAGTCCAATATCCAATCCCAGGTCATACACAGGGAAATTCAAACTAGCAGGGCAGACAAACAAGCAGCTTGATTAGGAATTACACCTGTTATCACTCCCTATCACAAGCACGAGACTGAAGGTTTGGCTGGCGTGTAACAGGTTTGGTTTCCACCCAGAGACTGGCCACATTAATCACCTTGCAGATGGTCAGACAGACAAGGAGAGTGCCATAGCCAAAACCAGGATGCTGGAATGAGGAGCAAGAGCTCTAGAAGCTCCTGACATATATCTTGCTCTGAGCTCTGTTGTATAGGTCAAATTCAAATATTTACATTGTATGCATTAAAAACATACATTTGATGATGTACTAATGATTACTTGGTTATATTAATTTGTGTCTAGAGTTCTGTTGTAAATTTCTACACAATGCTCAAAAGATCTCATCCACTTTGGGCAGAATATCAGGACTTCCCACAGTTAAAGAATGGTATGTGTTATGTTATTCCTCTAGTTCAGACAGGACAGTTGGATAGTCTGACCATCCTGTTCTTTAGTATGGACCCTACTTACATAGACATTTTTTAATCATGTTTCCATGTTCTGGTAATCCTGTACAGACAGTTTATAATCTTCTAGAAATGCATTATTATTATTATTTTAATTTATAACATCTATTAAATGGTAACATGGAGCTCAGACTGATGAGAGTGAGATCATTAGAGCAATGTAATTGTTTGAAATAGAATCTTTTCTAATCCATATAAAGCTTTTCTGGTCACCACATGAACTTAAGTGCAATTACCATTGGGTTTTAAAGAACTGTAGGGTTCTGTTGTCTTCAAGAAAGTCTATTCTTTCTGATGACATAGTACCACATCTGGCACATGCTGAGTGTGTGAAACCCAGGTAAGGAATTCTAGGGCTTTCATTTATAAAGCTTATGGAGAGAACATCGTAATGCTACACTCATAACTGTAATGGTCTTTCATCATTCTGCCCAAAGTTTTACTGGAAATACAGGTTTTCTCCTTTTAACACAGCTGACAAATGTTGGATGTGTTCTGCTATAAGGGACAACTTCTTATGTGCCGTCCTGTCAAAGCCAGCTGTTTGGATACTCTAGTGGATGCACACAAGGTTTCAAGCAAGAGCTGTCAGGCTGGCGGGTTGAAGCTGTCAGTACTAATATAATGAACATTTGGTCTGGGTGGAGAATAGCTATGTCTGTGTTTACTAACCAGCAACACTTGTATGGTCTAGGTCTGCAGCAATGAAATCTTTCAAACACTCCATAAGTGATGCAGCAGTCTGCTAGTGATAGCAGGGGCACTGGGGAAGCCTAGCTAATAGAACATATTAGCTTCTTTTTTCAAAGGTGAAGTTTGTATCTTGCTGCAAAAATATAAAACTTTGTAATAGTTTACTGTATAACTTGAGAGCAACAACAAAGGGCTGCCCAAAAAGGACCCCGTAGGATGTAATTAATGAAATTAGACATAATGATTATTTATTAAAAATGGCTAAAATAAATCCTTTAAAAGCAACAAACTATTAAAGCTAAACCCTGGGCTCAAAAATGTTCCTATATAGAACATATGTTCAATAAACAGCCACAAAATATATACATTGACTTTGTGTATGCAAATGCAAACAAGGTATTACCTTGTAACCATAGGCATGCGCACAGGGTTTGCCAGGTGTGCCTGGGCACACCCTAAACACCTCATGTGGTGCAGATTCCCTCTGCTGCCTGGGCCCCTGTTTCATTTACTGGCCCTTTCCGTTTGTGAATGAATACAGTAAGTGATCGTTACCGATTACTCACTGTGTTCATATATAACTGAAGCATAGTAAACTGTGTTATATGCACACACACACAGATATGTGTTTGAGATTTGGGGTGCACACCTTAATGCAATAGGCTGCACACAAATGAGTAAAAAGATTGAGCCAACAACTCTGTAGTCAGTATAGCGATTTTAATGGTTGGTTGCAAAAAGTGACAATCAAAACTGCTGACCCGTTTCGGCAACAGCCTTAAATAGGCTGCGCACACCTATGTTGTAACAGTAATGGTGACCTCATCACTCTACTTCACATACCATGTGCAGAAAGCAGAGCTGAGTGAGGGGCTCAGCAGGCTCCACCCACTACAGTCTGTCTGCAGAAAACTACAGGGGGCGGATACAAGACCAGTTACCCTGCACAAGGAGAGAGAGCAGCACTGATTGGTCTTTCTACAGGAAGTTGCTGTACAGAGGCAAAGTTACACGGGATTGCTATACAGATACTATACACAAAGCACAACAAAGATTCATGGTAGAATACATAGGCCTTTTAAATTTAGAAAACATTTAATTTTCACAGCCCAACTTTAAGATAACTTACCATAACTGCAAAAGCTGTCCACTGTGACACTCCAGCCCCTGTGAACACTTTGACAGTCAGAGCACTCTTACTAAACAGAAACTGTTCTCACACCTACGAGACTAGCTAAGATATTTGGGAACCAATCCTCCCTTTGCTAGCGATGTTCCACACCAGATGCAGATTTCATGCATGTTTTTTGGAACTGTCCAGCTATAGGTCCCTTCTGGAGGGAGGTTTTGGCATGAATCACTTCTATAACCAGCATTTATGTTCCCCTCTCTATAGAAGTGTGTTTATTAAGTCTGGGTGACTCACTTGCCACAACTAAAGCTATACGTGCACTCTTTACGCTCCTGTTTTACGCTATGAAGCTGATTATATTATCTTGGAATAAACCCTCAGCACCTTCTGTGGCAGCATGGAAATCATTGATGAACAAAGTTGTCCCTTTATATAAGGCCACTAATGCAAGTAGAGGTGCATTTACCAAGTCTGATAAAGTATGGAGTGGATGGTTGTCTCCTACGGATACTGTTTCGGACCAATTACTGTATGAACTCACTCACTGTATATTTATGGTATATTCCCCTGATGTGTTTTTTTTTTTTTTATAGCTCTGACATAGACTGTATATTCCTTGTTCTGACTGGTGGGAGGATGGGTATTGTGATATTATGTGTATCCTGAAGTGAGTGGCATGGGGGGGGGGGGGTGGCAGCATTTCACTGGTCAAGGGTTTTTCACCTGGTTGGGTAACTTAAACACTGGCAACCTTGATGAGGCTACTACTGTACTGTTATTTTTTACTTTCTTTGTTAAGTTTTTCTTTTTGAATTTTGTATGCTTATTACCTGGTAGCTTGTATGCTGCAAATTTGTGTTTACCCTTTAAAATTCAGTAAACAGATGTTTACAAAAAAAAAAAACAGAAACTGTTCTCAAGGCTGGTGATTGATAGCTTAAGCACTGCCTTGTAAGAGGTGGGGGAACGGCCTCCATACTTTGAAGTTTGGTTTTTGGGGTGGTTGCAATGGTTGTCTGTAGGAGGAGTAATTATCTAATAGATTTGTTGAGGCATCTTAAAGCTGCTCTGAGTAGGGGTTTGCTAGATAAATTTAAAAAAATGTGGGAACCATGGATAGTAGCAACTGGCTTGGCGCCTTTTTCCATAATACCCGATGGTACTATAGGCGTGGATAGATTATCCTTAAGATACGGGGGGCAGGGGATTTAGGAATGATAATTATTCCCAAATAGACCTTAAATATCTAGGGGAGATATATGTTCTGTAGTAGGGTAGGTTGGATGGGGTAAGAATATAAATTGATGTGATATATAGGTGTATGGTGAAGGTAAAGTGAAAAATAAGGAAATAGGAAGTAAAAATTAGCTAATAATGAAATGTCGCTATGATGCGATAATATGCTTGGGAATAATATATATATATATTTTTTTATGTTGTTCTGTTTTTAGTTGGTGTTGTTTGTTTTTATAGGTTGTAATAGGAAAATGATGTGTTAATAAAGAAGAGAATTGAAATGAAATTGGAAAATCTATTGAGCCTGGGTATGCCCAATAGGCTCTGTTTTGTATCTTTTTTTTCCTCCTAATAAAAAAGAATAAATTTTAAAAAAAGCTGCTTTAAATTAAAGTGGAGGAAGCACCGACAACGAATGGGCCATGAGGGCCTAAGGGTGACTTCATGGCTCCAGCAGTTGTCGAGAGCTACTTTACACAGGGGAGCTTGAGTTGTTGAATCACATGATTCAAAAAGAAAAAACAATTTAAAAAAGCAAGTACACAGATCTTTTTTGGTACATGCAGTATGCAGGATAGGTAGGAGGAGGGGGTGTTGATATTTGTAAGAAAAGTTAGAGTTAGGCTTTATTACCACTTTAACATCTAACGTTTGGCTGTCCAACCAGTATTCATTAGTACAGTTAATGTGACAAATCAGTCAGTAAAACCCCTCTGTTCTTCTAGCCTCAAATGTGCCTATAAGGACTGTGCAATTATCAGAGACATATCCTACAGTCTCCTGCTTCTGATCCCTGGATTAGGGATCATCAGGGGGCCAAGTCTAGAAAAAGAGGGCTGCCTTATGAAAGCTTGCAATTTCACTAATATGGTGACTGCCTTGAAGATACACAGCATTAACCCTTTTCTGCCTGCCTCGGAGTCCCTTTATCTGGGCAATTATGCTTAGAGTGCAGGAAGGTCTGCCTAATCATGTGACCACTGAGATTGGCTGTCACAGTAGCCACATGATCAGGAGCTGACCCCACTGGTTCTAGATCATTAGTACAGGCGGAGAGCTGTCTTTGACTTTCTCAATACAGAAATTTCTGCCATGCATTAAAGTCCACCCTTGTTGCTACCGCACGTATGCATTACATGGGTGGCAAGAGGCTAAGGAATTGATACAAAAGTGGTCATGAGTATAAGAGGTTGATTACTGATAGCTGTTCACTTTGCAAGGGGAGCTTAACCAAAGTTCCCCCCAAAGCTTAGTGAATGAAATGAACCTCTGCTGACTTTCATCATTCAATCATGTGCAAGCAAAAACATTTTTATTATTTTCCTTACATGTGATTGGGCATGCTTTGCAAAATAAAAACTTCACCACATTCACTAAGCTATGCAGTAAATTCCCTTGTCAAGTGTACAGCCTATTTGCCGTTAATAAATCAACTCAATGGCTGGCTTTAGGGCGCCTTCTATTAAATACAGGCCTAACTTTGTAGTGTATTGTCCAAGTACAGGTTCACTTTAGTATTTTCCTTATATAGTCCTTCCTCCTCTAGCCTACAAAATTTTGAGGAGTTCTTTAATTAATTAGTATATGATACAAAATTACTTTGAAGGAAGGTTGGAGAAAACGACTTCACATATATATATATACAATTAACTGACTAAATAAATGCATGCATGATTCAAGCATAACATCCTGAACTCATTTTTCCTGGTGCCAAGTTCACTCATGATCAGAATCTCCTTTAGTGTGGCTTTTGCACATAACACTTGTTTTACAACATCCTCATAAGCCAGCTTTGTGTGTACCATCTGGTACCCTCAAAATACACTAAAACAGCTGCGTGCCTGGAAAAAATGGAGTCACTATTTCCCTTTGCAGTCTGGCATGATACTGAGATTATGGTAATGTCATCAAAGGCTGGTCACGCATTGCAAACAACCATGGATAGTGCCTAAGGGGACAAAGTGCCACAGCCACATGTGGCAATGTCAATGGTTACCTTTTCAATCCTAAACTCATCTATAATAAATTGAAGATCGCTTCTACTAATATACTGCACACTCCTTTCTTAACAACAACAATGCATACAACTTGAAAAGAAAGGACAAGAGACTTAATCCAACAACTCTGATGTGAGAACTATTCAAGGACCTCCAGGGGGAGTTCACAATCTGGAGCAAATGGTTATGATTAAAGTGTAACTGAAATTATAATAAAGAATTTTTGTAAACTCCCCCCAGCACTGCTCAAGATGTACACTAAATACGAATGCAGACCTCAGACCAGACAGATTTTGTATGTAGCTTCCAGCAGACCAGTGCATTGGTTTTATTTAAATCAGGCCGGCTGAGCAGAGTACTGTGCCTTGTTTTATCCATTTCCCTTGCATTCTTATTCAAAAGGAGATTTACAAAATTCTTTTTTATGATTTCAGTTCCATTTTTTACATTAAAACTGTAAAATGACTTTAAAGGTTCATTCACACTTCTCCTTTCCTATGTGTGTCAATTGTGTTAATTGTGTTCTGTTAAAGGAGAAGTATGGGTTTTCTTTTTTCCCATGATCATACTTACCTAGGTGGATGCAGCATCGGTTTGATGCTGCATCTGTCCCCCGGTGTCTCTGCACTGAGAACCGACCCATCAAATATCGCCAATGGCTCGGTTCTCTTGGCTCCCAGAGAGGAGAGCTGCTGACTGTCAATCAGCAGTTCTCCTGCTCTGCTCCTCCACACTCACTGGAGCGATAAGCTGTGGAGGGGTGTGGAGCGACCATCTCAGCGGCTTGCTGAGAGTCTGAGACTACCATCAGTCCATGTACCTGGAGGATACAGACTTTTGAAGTCGGGATGACGTGGTGCCTGGACTGATCTTGGTGACATCAGCAGAGAGTGGACTTCACAGGCCTGCCATCAGTGACCTGTAAGTACTACCAGCAGTACCGTCACACAGGCCCGCCATCAGTACTGCCATCAGTACCGCCACACAGGCCCACCATCAGTGACATGTCAGTACCACCAGCAGTACCGTCACACAGGCCCGCCATCAGTACTGCCATCAGTACCACCACACAGGCCCACCATCAGTGACCTGTCAGTACCACCAGCAGTACTGTCACACAGGCCTGTCATCAATACCATAATCATGGCCAAAAGAGTTTTACACACATATACCATGCTTACCATGTCGGACTAGAGAAGTGGGGAGCTCCCATCATCCGATTCTGGTTCAGAATATGAGCCAGTAGAGGGCAGTGGATTGGGGTCCAAGTCAGGAGATCAAGACCAAGATCAGAGGACCTGCCTACCACCAGCAGCGCCAGACCCCAGGAAGAGAAGCCCAGAACCAGTACTGAAATTACACACCAAACCCAAAGAATCTGGGCTCAGTCCTATCTTCCTGATGCCCTGGCAAACCCCTTATGGTTGCTTGCCAGCTCAGGGTCAGCTATAATCTCCCCTTTCACCACACAGCCAGGTGTGCAGCCCAACACTACAAATTTTTCCCAATTAGATTATTTTTATTTGTTTTTCCACAAAGATTTGTTGCAGAATATGGTGGACCAAACAAATCCCTATTGCCTCCAACCCCAATTCGTCCTACGCCCGTATGTTCCAGTGGTGACCTCTCACACTAGACAAATTAAAATTGTTTTTGGGCCTTACTTTTAATATGGGCCTTACAAAGAAGAATGAACTGCATGCCTACTGGTTCACCAACCCCATCCACCACATGCCGATATATTCTGCTGTTAGGTCCAAGACACGCTATGACATGATTATGCGTTTCCTACATTTTAACCACAATTCAGTGCTCTCACGAGATCACCCTAACCACGACAAATTGTACAAAATACACCCCCTAATAAATTATTTTTTCCAGCGATTTGCTGAAGTGTTTAAGGCAGACCAGAATATTTGTGTGGATGAATCCCTTATCCACTTTACTGGCTGACTGCAGTTCAAACAATATATTTCAAGTAGGAGAGCCAGGTACAGGTTAAAACTAAACAAACTTTGTGATCGAGCCATTGGATACGTGTAAACCTTTTGTAATTATGAAGGCAAAGACAGCCAGCTCCATCTCCCTGAGTGCCCCACAAATATCGGAACCAGTGGAAAAATTGTGTGGGAGCTGGCATACCCCCTGTTTAAAAAAAGATACCATTTACTTTATATGTGGCCAATTATTATACTAGTTTGCCCCTTTTTCATCACCTTTACCGTAAAAAACCCTGGCCTGTGGTACCTTAAAAAAAAAACAGGAAGGGCTACCCACAAAATTTAGTGACAAAAAAGCTACAAAACGGGGAATCTGCATTTATGAGAAATGAGGAAGTGTTGGCCATGAAGTGGAGGGACGAGAAAGATGTTCACATCCCTTCTACCATCCACAATGACACCTTGGTGGAGATTCAGAGAAGATGCGGCCCCATTGTAAAGCCTGAATATGTCCACGACTATAATCTGTTCATGTGGGGGGTGGATTTAAATGATTAGATGCTACAACCAAATTTGTCAACCAGAAAGTTCCGTTACTGGTATAAAAAAGTTGCATTTCATCTATTTCATATGGCCATGTTTAATTCGTATGTCTGTTACCAAAAATCAACTGAAAACCAACCCATCACCTACCACAAATATATTGAAGACATTGAATTTGTCACTGCCCTGATTTACCAGCAAGGATCCGCTCCAGAAAGCATTCGCTCTGATAGGGTGAGTTGACTTCATGAGCAACATTTTCCCTATAACATTCCTCCCACTGAATCAGTAAGAAGACACCAAAAGAATTGTTGTGTATGCAGCAGAGAATGAGTTAGGAGAGATACTAGTTATTATTGCCCCCAAAGTCCCTCCTAACCTGGCCTGTGCATTGGAGATTGTTTCAGAAGTTATCACACATCCATTATATATTAGTTCCCCTTTTTTTAACAGACTGCCATTTTCCCGTTTCAAATACCTGTGTGGTTCAATTGCCTGCTACCATGTTTCTACCTTCCACGTTAACTGATCCTGGCCTGTTTACTGACAATGTCTTTGCCTGCCATTTTAAACCACGTTTCTGACTTCCACGTGCACCGACCTTGGCCTGTTAATCGACCATGTTTGTGCCTGCCACTTGGACTGATCTTTTGCCCTTCTACTTTAGTACACAAGGGGTCTCACATATGTGAGGAGCTTCAGAAAAGCATTTTGGGTGGGAGAAGCCTTTACCCCTGTCCCCCTTGCCCTACGCTTAATAGTCCTTCCTGCTGCCTGGAGCAATGCTTTGGCTGTGCTGACCATATTGGTGCCTGCTGCCTCTACTGACTATGGACTGTATTTCTGCCTGAACATCTCTGCCTGCTACCTAGACCAATGCTTTGGCTGAACTGACAGTATCTCTGCCTGTACTAACTATGGACAGTATTCCTGCCTGCTAACTGGACAATTGCTTTTGCTGTCACTGACCACATCCCTGCCTGCAGCCTGGACCAATGCTCTCCTCTGTGGACCACTGCACTACTAAAACCACAGGTAATCTTTTGTTATTTGGTATGTACATGCTATGTGTTAGAAATATAAAGGGCCTTCAAAAATGTGATCAGTAGTCATAAAATTATGTGTAATTTATGCTCCTAGAACGCCTGAAGGTGCTACTTCAATGTTGGGCCTCTGTATGTGGCCAGGCTGTGTAAAAGTCTCACACATGTGGTATTGCTATACTCAGGAGAGGTAGAAGAATGTATTTTGGGGTGTCATTTTTGCTATGTATATGCTATGTGTTAGAAATATCTCATATCTCTAAAAGACTCATTATGCCTCAAAGATGATGCATTGGGGCATTTGCTTTCCAAAATGGGGTTATTTTGTGGGCAATTCCATTGTCCTGGTGCTCCAGGGCCTTTAAAAGTGTGATAGATCATTGTGAAATTATATGTGTCATTTATGCTCCTAGAACGCCTGATGGTGCTCCCTACATGTTTCGCCTCTGTGTGTGGCCACGCTGTGTAAAAGTCTCACACATGTGGTATCACCATACTCAGGAGGAGTAGCAGAATGTATTTTGGGGTGTAGTTGCAAGTATGCATATGCTGTGTGTGAGAAATAACCTGTTAATATGACAAGTTTGTGTAAAAAAAAAAATTCTTACGGTAATTACAACTTCAAAAAACTCACCATGCCTCTTACTAAATACCTTGGACTGTCTACTTTCCAAAAAAGGGGTAATTTTGGGGGTATTTGTACTTGGCTTGTTAGTGTCTCAGGAAATGAGATAGGCTGTCAGTACATCAATTGTGATCAGGTGTGATGAATTTTCAGTGATTGGCACCATAGCTTGTAGACTCTATAACTTTAGCACAAAGTAAATAATATCCACTAATTTGGGTTATTTTTACCAAAGACATGTAGCAGTATATATTTTGGCCAAAATTTATGAAGAAAAATGTCTTCTTTGCAAAATTTTACAATAGAAACAAAAAAAAAGTATTTTTTTCGAAATGTTCGCTCTTTTTTCGCTTATATCGCAAAAAAAAAAACAGTGGTGATTAAATACCACCAAAAGAAAGCTCTATTTGTGAAGTGGTGATTAAATACCACCAAAAGAAAGCTCTATTCGTGAGAACAAAAGGATAAAATTTTTGTTTGGATACAGTGTAGCATGGCTGAGTAATTGTCATTCAAAGTGTGAGAGCACTGAAAGCTAAAAATTGGTCTGGGCAGGAAGGTGTATAAGTGCCCTGTATTGAAGTGGTTAAGTGCCAATTACCTTGTCTAATTGGTTCAAAAGAGCTGGTTAAACCACAGTGGCTCATTCATATGGTATGGTAGAAAATACTTTGCCTTGACTGCTGTATTTGTCTTGCAAGAAACTGATCTACAAGTCAAAATAAAGGTGCTGGGGAACTCCACTTATTGCCGTTAAGTTCACCTTTGCTGCCTCTTGCAGGTATAGCCCATTTATTTCTTTAAAGAGAAACTCATTAGAGACGCTGATTAAATTGAGGCAGATTCTTTACACTGTATCAACTTTGGTACCACATGATTCCTGTTTGTCACATCTACCCCTAACGTAGGTAGTGTCAGGGGTTAGCTCAATAGGAATTACCTTCCTTAGGAAAAAGTTAGTCCAAACGGGAGGTTTTCTTAAAAATCTGACTTTTAGTCAGTTTTATTTTAAATGGTTGCATGAAAATTAAATAAACAAAACAGAAAATAAATCCTTGCCATCCAGGCACAAACTAACCATTGCAGGTTCCTAACTCAGAGGTGAATGGCTTCTCCCAGTCACCCACAAAACAAAGATCATGCAAACCTTTTCTTTCTCTCACAAAGCAAACTTCACATAAGCAGCTCTCTCAGGTTTTGGCTTCCAGAGTCCCAGGCCAAGAGCAATCCTTTGCTCTAGTGCTGCTTATTTTATACCACCTGTTGGTGGACACTAGGGATGAGCTTCGAGTTCGAGTCGAACTCATGTTCTACTCGAACATTGGCTGTTCGCAAGTTCGCCGAACAGCGAACAATTTGGGGTGTTCGCGGCAAATTCGAATGCCGCGGAACACCCTTTAAAAGTCTATGGGAGAAATCAAAAGTGCTAATTTTAAAGGCTTATATGCAAGTTATTGTCATAAAAAGTGTTTGGGGACCCGGGTCCTGCCCCAGGGGACATGGATCAATGCAAAAAAAAGTTTTAAAAACGGACGTTTTTTCAGGAGCAGTGATTTTATTAATGCTTAAAGTCAAACAATAAAAGTGTAATATCCCTTTAAATTTCGTACCTGGGGGGTGTCTATAGTATGCCTGTAAAGGGGCGCATGTTTCCTGTGTTTAGAACAGTCTGACAGCAAAATGACATTTGGAAGGAAAAAACTCATTTAAAACTAGCCGCGGCTATTGCATTGCCGACAATACACATAGAAGTTCATTGATAAAAACGGCATGGGAATTCCCCACAGGGGAACCCCGAACCAAAATAAAAAAAAAAAAAATGATGTGGGGGTCCCCCTAAATTCCATACAAGGCCCTTCAGGTCTGGTATGGATATTAAGGGGAACCCCAGCCAAAATTGAAAAAAAAAATTGACGTGGGGTTCCCCCTAAATTCCATACCAGACCCTTCAGGTCTGGTATGGATTTTAAGGGGAACCCCGCGCCAAAAAAAAAAAAAAAAAACGGCGTGGGGTCCCCCTAAAAATCCATACCAGACCCTTATCCGAGCACGCAACCTGGCAGGCCGCAGGAAAAGAGGGGGGGACGAGAGTGCGGCCCCCCCCCCCTCCTGAACCGTACCAGGCCACATGCCCTCAACATTGGGAGGGTGCTTTGGGGTAGCCCCCCAAAACACCTTGTCCCCATGTTGATGAGGACAAGGGCCTCATCCTCACAACCCTGGCCGGTGGTTGTGAGGGTCTGCGGGCGGGGGGCTTATCGGAATCTGGAAGCCCCCTTTAACAAGGGGACCCCCAGATCCCGGCCCCCCCCCTGTGTGAAATGGTAAGGGGGTACTTACCCCTACCATTTCACTAAAAAACTGTCAAAAATGTTAAAAATGACAAGAGACAGTTTTTGACAATTCCTTTATTTAAATGCTTCTTCTTTCTTCTTTCTTCCTTCATCTTCTTCTGGTTCTTCTGGCTCTTCTGGTTCTTCCTCCGGCGTTCTCGTCCAGCATCTTCTCCGCGGCGTCTTCTATCTTCTTCTCCTCGGGCCGCTCCGCACCCATGGCATGAGGGGAGGCTCCCGCTCTTCTCTTCATCTTCTTCTCTTCTTCATCTTCTTCTTCATCTTCTTCTTCTTCTTCCTTCTTCTCTTCTTCTCTTCTTCCTGTCTTCTGCGGGCCGCTCCGCAGCCATGCTGTGGCATGGTGGGAGGCTCCCGCTGTGTGACGGCGTCTCTTCGTCTGACGGTTCTTAAATAACGGGGGCGGGGCCACCCGGTGGCCCCGCCCCCCTCTGACGCACGGTGACATGACGGGACTTCCCTGTGGCATTCCCCGTGACGTCACAGGGAAGTCCCTCAAGCATTAATAAAATCACTGCTCCTGAAAAAACGTCCGTTTTTAAAACTTTTTTTTGCATTGATCCATGTCCCCTGGGGGAGGACCCGGGTCCCCAAACACTTTTTATGACAATAACTTGCATATTAGCCTTTAAAATTAGCACTTTTGATTATTCATGTTCGTGTCCCATAGACTTTAACGGCGTTCGCGTGTTCGAACGAATTTTTTTCCTGTTCGCATGTTCTGGTGCGAACCGAACAGGGGGGTGTTCGGCTCATCCCTAGTGGACACAAGCGGACCGCAAAACCTGGTCCAGAATCAACCCAGCCAAGGTGGCTGGTAAAACTCAGACCGGATTCCACCTTAGTACTCTGCAAATGAACGCATTCAAGGTGAAACATAATGTCCATCAATCACCCTGCCTTTCATAATGTCACAGTGGTCAGGCACTATACCTGGCTTCTGTGTTCACCTATAGCAGCCCCCTTTCCCATAAGGCAATCGGGCGTACCGGTACTTGGTTGCCCCCAGGTTTTATACACAATGCTATAGTGCCTGGCTACCATGTCTGGGCAGGCGCAAACTAAGCACAATGATCAGGACCTTGCGGTCAGGAGAGAAGCAGAGTGGTCAGTGACACTCCGGGTTCAGGGCAGGCTGAATTGTAAGCTTAGTCGATATCCAATTCAAGGTTGTCTACAAGGGATTCCAAACTAGCAGGCAAACGGAGAGCTTGAAGCAACTTTTTTCAAGCACTATCACAAGCCAGATTTAGGATTTTTTGCCACCTAAAAGAAAACCTTTAACCCATCGGCCACAACAGGTTTTACAGTACTCAGCAGAAAGGTCAGTGTGAAATGACATTTTCTAAATATTTTATGCCAGGTGCATTTGCAGTGTGATTGTTGTTTATCACTGTATTTTTGCAGTTTTTCTGAGCATCTCTGTGGTTCAGAAGGCAGGCTCTGTGAAATGTGTGACACTGCAATGCCTACTCACAGCACATAGTAAATATGTGTCACAGAATTCAATCTTGTAAAATCTTCTCAAAGTAAGTTTATGAACTTCAACACTATTCAGATTATTAGGAGTAGGCTAGAAATAATTGAAATACAATGTGGAAATATACTGTATATAAAATTACATTTTGACCATAGATATGCTTTACCCCCTCTTCCCACCCCCTCCAACTAATCATTAGATTAACAAAAAAATGAAAGGTCCTTTTTAGAAGTCTATAGTCATGATCACTTGATGCTTCAGTCCCATGTTTATACCTTCATTTCCTTACATTCATTAGGATCCTTGTTAAGGTGACCGTTTTACTGCGTGATGTGGACACTTCCTATTTTGACTTTCCAGTGGCAGACTTCTGTTAAGAGAGAGGAGGTAGACAGGCATGAGGGTACTGTAGGGACTGGATGGCAACGGTACATCAATAGCCCTGGATTGGACTGTTCCAATAAAAATCAGGACTCTCAAGTCAAGAAAACCAAAGCAAGGGGCACTACTCCAGAAATAAAGCCTTTCCTCCTCTGTGGATGTATATGGTTTAGGCTATGGGGCTCATCAAGACTCCTAGTCCAGGTAGACAAGGAAAGCCACACACTTGTGGTTTAAATGTTTTTGGCTTCTTAAGTTTTGTAATAGGATATTGAAAAGAAAAAAAGCCCTTTTTTTCAGCAAAGTAGTTGTAGTTATATTTAGTTTTTTTGCCTATATATGCCCCTTGGAGAGTAATGTTTAAGCACAAACCTCTTTGATAAGGGCAGTGCTTATAATGCGCGTGTCCCATTTAGATATGCAAATGCTGTTTTTTGTTGAAAGAGACAAAGAAACAGAAATGTGTGCTAAATAAATATATTCTTACTGACTTTTGCTTTATCAGTCCAGACAAAAGGAAACTCATGTTTTCGTACTGTGCCAGTTATTCACAGTTGCCAGTGATGGTAGGACAGAACACAAAGCTTTGGCAATAAAACCTGGAAGCTGACTGGTTTCTATGCAGAGCTGCACCAGAATTAAGCCCCATGCACACTATCAGATTTTCTGCTGATTTTTTCCTTCAGATTTACCAAAACCATATAATATGAGGTCAAACCTTAGGAGTTTCAATTTGTATGCAATCAAGCAGGCCCTTGCACTACATGGTTTTGGTAAATCTGAAGACAAAAATCAGCAGAAAATCTGATAGTGTGTATGGGGCTTAACACTCTCCAGTTTTAGCAAATCAACCCCATGATATCCAAGAGAGACGAACGTGCAATGCATGCACAAAGTGTCAGCCAGAAAGTGGATTTTTTTTTACATTTTGAACCAAACAAACACAAATTTTTCGGCCTTGCAGGAGGGTACATTTGCATTTCATACTGTAAAACATCTTTACAGTTTAAAATCCATGGACTGTTCTAATTTATTAGGAATTTTTTTTTTTTTAAAGTAAATGTAGTTGTTCTTGAACAAAATGTGAAGCCATAAGTACAAAAGGTCTAGAACAATGGACAAAACAAGAACTACATGCACGCATTGCTAAAACTTATTTTTTAACCATGGCCACCTGTGATTATTTCCTGTTACATCCTAGATATGAACTTTTTAATAATCTGGGTAGCAACTGTAAAGTAGAAACTGAGCTAGCTGATTTTTTGAAATTTGATGTTGAGGCCTCACATATTTTAGCATCTTAAACCCCCAAAAAATTATAAGAGAAAATAAAACAGACAAAACTGTAGTTGGGCTTTTAGCTGATAACACAAATAGTAAACTTGATGGCTTGAACATAAAGAGTACCGATAATAAAGGGTGCTACCTATAATATTATCTCTAAAGTATGAGATGTACTTCAAAACAATGTATAGATTTTGGGATGTGCAGCACACATTTTGCACAATTGTGCACAAACAGTTGTTGCCGCGATTCCTGTAGACATTCATGGCAAATGCGTTTGGGTATTTTTATATTGATATAGCCGACAGCGGACTACAGTTATCTGGCACTGCAGACTTACCTTCTCCCTTCTTAAAGTGTCTCTGTGTTCCACTAGTGCTGGGCTCGGATTACATGCATCATATTCCTGAGCCAAGCAGAGAGCATTGTGGGAACTGTAGTCTTCTGTACAGACATCCTTGATCTGCAGAACTATCCATTAACTACACCTCCCAGCAAGCCATCTGCTCCAGGGAGAGAACTCTGGGAGAGGCTATAAAGGGATCAGCACACCAGGCCCAAGCTCTCTTGCTTCTAGGATCTCATCAAGTAAACACCCCTTTCTCTGCTGTGCAAGAGGACTCAGCACTCCCAGCTCTGAGGGGCACCACTGCAGCATCACTGTAAATAGCAGGACCAGGCGATTCACTGCTCCAGCAGCCAGGCCATCATCTCAGTCCATTCTGCAGAAGGAAGAATTGACTTGGATCGCTCTTCAGAAAGTTCCTACACTGTCTCCAGATTGGAGAGCGAGCCCCTGCCCACAAATCCAGGACATGTCACTAGCATACATCAAAGGACACTGTATACAGACACCTTATACCTGGATTACTACTGGTCAGTCTCAACTGTTTTGCCTTGACTGCATATCACTGTGCCACATTTAGAAGTCTTGTTTCTTTGAGCTTCAACTGCCGGTGAAGATAACAGCAAGGCCTTGCATTTTAAACACTGCTATTCTATCGCTATTTAAAGGGACACACCACTAGTACCTATATTACTTCATCTCTCATTAAAATTAAAGCTTTAATAGGCTGGCCTGGGGTTCCCCTTTAGCAGTGGTATTATATACAGTAACCAGTAGCCCTTTTTGAGATCCATTCATTTATTTTCTGCTTTCTGTATGCCTTGATATTATATATCTGTCATTTCAAATTGGCATTTAATTGCCTTGGGGACTGTTTCAACTTGAGTCTTGGCTGTTTATCCAGGATTTGGCTGACTAATACCCCATTACAAGACTCTCCTCTTGATTAAAATCTGAGAGAGCTAATCAGCCTGCCTTGTGTCCGTGTGTTATTTAAAGGTATATATAAAGTGTCCAAAAATGTACATAAACTAACTGAATGAGTAACACCAGGGGGCCCTGGAAAATGTGAAAAAATATACAGGTGTGTGGGTTATAGTCCAATCAAGGCTGATCTTCTAGTGAAGAGTGGTGAAGATCCAAATACAGTTGGATATGGTGGACATCAAAGATATTGCATCATCAATAATAAAAAAGTGCGTGCGCCCTTACCAGAACGGGTGGACTCCTATGTCAGTGACATGGAGTCATACAGACATGGTGCCACAAATGGCCAAAGTGTGGAGCTCAGCAGGGTCCAGGACTTCCAGGGTGGGATTCAGAAAAGAGACGGAAAACCTCCAAATGGACCTCCAATCCTTGGTGCATCAAACTGGATCTTGATCGTAGGATCAACAGGACTCCGGAGCCACTCTCAGCAAAGCATTATGTGGAAAAAGAAAATGCTTCCACATGGTGTAGATCAAAAAATATGGTATTTTATTACTAAAAAAAAAAAAAAAACAGCATACAAGTATAAAAGTGATCACAAAAATAAAAACTAGGCAATGTGGAGAGCGATAAGCCTAAAAAACCCTACGCGTTTTGACCAATAGGTCTTCGACAGGGGCTTATATTTGGTCCCCCACATTACAGAAATATTTATAGACCACTATGCACCACTAAGCCAACCAGAAAGTGACCCAGAAATGTGTATAGAACCACCCAGGGGTCACATAGCAGAACTCCGGGCTATCATTCTGTCATGTGACCACTGGGTGGTTCTATACACATTTCTGGGTCACTTTCTGGTTGGCTTAGTGGTGCATGTGAACAGCAGTATTCTTTTTTCATTGGATTCCAGAATAAGGTCTGGAACTCAGTGATCAGCTGATCACCTTATACCCAATCAGTGGCCATTTTTGGATCTGAACATTGATTGGTTGTTTTGAATTGTTTGATCCCTGTGTAGTCTATAAATATTTCTGCAATGTGGGGGAGCAGATATATGCCCCTGTCGCAGACCTATTGGTCGAAACACGTAGGTTTTTTTTAGGCTTATCGCTCTCCACATTGCCCAGTTTTTATTTTTGTGATCACTTTTATACTTGTATGCTGTTTTTTAGAAATAAAATACCATCTTTTTTGATCTACACCATGTGGAAGCATTTTCTTTTTCTACATAATGCTTCGCTGAGAGTGGCTCCCGAGTCCTGTTGATCCTACCATCAAGATCCAGTTTGATGCACCAAGGATTGGAGGTCCATTTGGAGGTTTTCCGTCTCTTTTCTGAATCCCACTCTGGAAGTCCTGGACCCTGCTGAGCCCCACACTTTGGCCATTTGTGGCACCATGTCTGTATGACTCCATGTCACTGACATAGGAGTCCACCCGTTCCAGTAAGGGCACACGCACTTCTTTATTATTGATGATGCAATATCTTTGATGTCCACCATATCCAACAGTGTTCGGGTCTTCACCACTCTTCACTAGAAGATCAGCCTTGATTGGACTATAACCCACACACCTGTATATTTTTTCACATTTTCCAGGGCCCCCTGGTGTTTGCTTACTTATTCACTGAGTTTATGTACATTTATTGGACAATTTATATGTCTGATTTGTTGCATCATTTTTCTCTACCACCTCTTTCATTTATTTATTTGCTTGGTTAGTGCTGCAGTATTTACCTTTCCGATTCTATATATGTTTGTCACATTTTTATGCAGCTGCTTGACATCCAAACTACTTTTGGGTTTAGCGCAGTAATTATCCCCACTCCACTGAACCTAGAGTGTCAGGAGGGCAGGAAAGTTCAGAGTCAAGGTGACGCAGACAAACATGCAATGCTAATCAACCCCCAAGGTGTCAGTGCTACATTTACACAGAGTCAAATGAGTCAATGAGTTTTGTGAATTTGTAGGACAGTAATGGAAAAAGGTGTTTAGCTTCAACATTGTAAGGTGGCTGTCTTTCTTACCAGCACTGGGATGATTTATTGAGCTGTATTGAGCTTTAACCACTTAAGGACCGGAAGAATTTGCCCCCTTAATGACAAGGCCATTATTTGCGATACGGTACTGCGTTGTTTTAACTGACAATTGCAGGGTTGTGCAAGGTTGCACCCAAACAAAATTTATGTCCTTTTTTCCCCAAAAATAAAGCTTTCTTTTGGTGGTATTTGATCACCTCTGCGGTTTTTATTTTTTGCGTTATAATAAAAAAAAGAGCGACAATTTTGAAAAAAAAAACAATGTTTTTGACTTTTTGCTATAATAAATATCCCCAAAAAATGTAAAAAAAAAAAATTCTTTCTCAGTTTAGGCCAATATGTATTCTGCTACATATTTTTGTTAAAAAAAAATTGCAGTAAGCGTATATTGATTGGTTTGCGCAAAAGTTATAGCGTCTACAAACTATGGGACAGATTTATGGCATTTTTATTTTTTTATTTTTTTCACTAGTAATGGCGGTGATTTGCGATTTTTAGTGGACATATCGGACACTTTTGACACTTTTTTGTGACCATTGACATTTATATAGTGATCAGATTAAAAAATACCCACTGATTACTGTATAAATATCACTGGCTGGGAAAGGGTTAACACTAGGGGGCGATCAAGGGGTTAAGTGTTCCCTAGGGAGATGTTTCTAACTGTATGGGGGCTGGACTGACTGGAGGAGGAGAGAGTTCATTGTTCCTAATCACTAGGAACAGACGATCTGTCTCTCCTCCCCTGACAAAACAGGGATCTGTTTGTTTACACTGACAGATCCCCGTTCTGCCTGTTTCTGGAGCAATTGCTGGTGGCTGTCGGACATCGAGTCCGCTGATTGGCTCCCCCACTAGTAAATAGGCACGCGCGAGTGCCCACAAATTGCCGTGTACGTGCCTGGCTTACAATGACAGTGATTCATGCAGGGGAGACAACTTGCAGTATAACTGCGGCGGGCGGTAAGTAAATAGTTAAAAGTCCTTTTCCTTTCAGATTAAACATTTTCTGCTTATCCTAAAAAATGGTTTTCTGACCCATGTACCTTGTTGTGGTTGAAATTTGCCCATTCCACTCTTATGTTTCTTGTGTCTCCTATGTTTCATGATTCAATAGGAAACATTGAACCATAGGGCAAGTCTACTGTAGACTCATCTATTGCCCTTAGTGAGCTGTTAGGAAAAATGAGAGCTAGGAAGAATGAAAATGTCATCCCTTCAGCTACTAAAAAGATTCTGGGAATGAATACAGAACTAGAATTGTTAATACTGAAATGAAGACTATAAGACTATAAACCAAACTTGGTATTAATTGGCTGAGAAAAAACCGAGGCGGCCTGAGCCCGCCGTCGTGCCGTACTAGCACAGGTACCGGTTGATGGCCCTCTGCTGAATGTATAGCTGCTGTAGCATTGCCAAAGTCGAATTCCACCTGGTGGGTATGTCACAAATCAGGCGGTTTACAGGCAGGTGGAATTCCCGCTGAATTTCAGCCAACCGAGCACTGGCTGTGTATGACCTCCTGAAATGGCTACAAACTCCTCTGGCCTGTTTTAGTACATCTTGCAACCCTGGGTACGTACTTAGGAAATGCTGCACCACCAAATTGAGGACATGTGCCAGGCATGGCACATGTGTCAACTTTCCCTGTCTAAGGGCTGACAGGAGATTTGAGCCATTACCGGACACCACCATTCCTGGCTCCAGCTGGCATGGTGTGAACCACCTCTGGGCCTGTCCCTGTAGAGCTGCAAGGATCTCTGTTCCGGTGTGGTTCCTGTCCCCTAAACACACCAGCTGAAGCACTGCATGGCATCTTTTAGCCTGACTCATGGAACAGCCCTTTGAATGCTTAGGGGGTACCTGATGTACATAGGATAATTCTGAAGAGGAGGGCATGGAGGTGGCCGAGGAGGAGGAGGGGGTAGAGCTTACAGGTCTGGCATCATCACCACCAGCTGTATGGAGACGTGGGTGCACAACAAGCTGCAGCACCGAGCCCTGTCCTGCATCCTTTCGAGTTAAAAGCAGCGTTACCCAGTGTGTTGTGAACTAAATATATCGTCCCTGCCCATGCTTGCTGAACCACATGTCAGCAGTAAGGTGGATTTTACGGCTGACTGCCTTGCCCAACGATGCCAGAACATTCCCTTCCATGTGATGGTAGAGAGATGGAACGGCCTTACGTGAAAAGTAGTAGCGACTAGGAACCTTCCATTGTGGTACAGCACATTGTGCGAATTCATGGAAGGAGGCAGAATCCACCAGGCTGAAAGGCAGAAGTTGGAGAGCCAACAGCTTTGACAAGCTTGCATTTAGACGCTGGGCACGTGGGTGGCAGGGACTGTATTTTTTTTTTCTGCTGCAGCAGATGGGGCAGATAAATTTGCCAGCTACAGGCTACAGCTGGTGGTGTGCTGAAGGCAAATGTGCTGCTAGGACATTGGACACCCTGTGCTATACCATCATCCCTGTCAGTGGAGGCTGCTGAAACATAATCGCAAACCCAAATCGCATCAGTGACCTCATTATCATCATCATCATCATCATCTCCATATCCTCCATCTTCATCATTACCACTGGAGACAACTTGGCAATACATTGTGGCTTGGGAATAGGGATGAGCCGAACACCCCCCGGTTCGGTTCGCACCAGAACATGCGAACGGACCGAAATTACACTTTGCTACAATGTAAAGTAGTGAGTGTACAGCTTGTATAACAGTGTAAATCTGCTCTCCCCTCAAAATAACTCAACACACAGCCATTGATGTCTAAACCACTGGCAACAAAAGTGAGTACACCCCTAAGTGAAAATGTCCAAATTGGGCCCAATTAGCCATTTTCCCTCCCCGGTGTCATGTGACTCGTTAGTGTTACAAGGTCTCAGGTGTGAATGGGGAGCAGGTGTGTTTGGTGTTGTCGCTCTTACTCTGTCATACTGGTCACTGGAAGTTCAACATGGCACCTCATGGCAAAGAACTCTCTGAGGATCTGAAAAAAAGAATTGTTGCTCTACATAAAGATGGCCTAGGCTATAAGAAGACTGCCAAGACCCTTAAACTGAGCTGCAGCACGGTGGCCATGACCATACAGCAGTTTAACAGGACAGGTTTCACTCGGAACAGGCCTCGCCATGCTCGACCAAAGAAGTTGAGTGCACATACTCAGCGTCATAACCAGAGGTTGTCTTTGGGAAATAGACGTATGAGTGCTGCCAGCATTGCTGCAGAGGTTGAAGGGGTGGGGGGTCAGCCTGTCAGTGCCTAGACCATACGCCGCACACTGCATCAAATTGGTCTGCATGGCTGTCATCCCAGAAGGAAGCCTCTTCTAAAGGTGATGCACAAGAAAACTTGCAAACAGTTTGCTGAAGACAAGCAAACTAAGGACCTGGATTACTGGAACCATGTCCTGTGTAGGGATGAGCTTTGAGTTCGAGACGAACGTAAGTTCGACTCAAACATTGGGTGTTCGACTGTTCGTCTAATTACGGACAACTAAACGGTGCAACTAAAGCTAACTGAAGACAATTGCTGGTGTTCTCTTCCTAATAATACCACAGGCAGGCAGCTGCAGTATTTTCAGTTAGTGCACTGTATCCTGTGCACAGTGTGCAACTAAAGCTAACTGCAGACAGTTTCTGGTGTTCTCTTCCTAATAATACCACAGGCAGGCAGCTGCAGTATTTTCAGTCAGTGTACTGTATCCTGTGCACAGTGTGCAGCTAAAGGTAACTGCAGACAATTCCTGTTGTTTTCTTCCTAATAATACTACAGGGAGGCAGCTGCAGTATAATCAGTATATATATACAACCCAGCTTTGTGCAGCTACATCTCACTGCACGCCATTCCTTGTGTACCTATTCCAATACATCAAAGACAGTATGTCTGGAAGGCCAACAAGGAGAGGCAGACAGTCACAGGCCAAAAAAAAAGAGGGCAAGCAGGCTCTGTGCAACAGTGCTGGTCGTGGACACGGTGCATCCTCATCAGCACCTGGCCGTGGGGCATGCTTGTCCTTTTTCTCGGCAGCTGGCCTTGTTGAGCCACAACATGCAGAAGAGTTGGTAGAGTGGATGACCAAGCCGTCCTCATCCTCTGTCACCCAGGCTACCTTGGTTGCCAGTGCAGGTGCCAAAGCGGCCTATTCCTTGTACTTGAGGTCATCATCAATTACTCCTTCCCTAGCCCCACCGGAGGAGTCCCCCAAACTGTTCAACCACAGTGTCGGGTACGTGCTGCAGGAGGATGCGCAGCGTTTTGAATGCTCCGATGATGGTACCCAAGCTTGAGGAAGGCAGTAACGTGAGCCCAGAGAGAGGGGTTGCCCAAGAAGGACAACAAACTGGCAGTCATGTTCCCCCAGCTGCAGCATGCTGCCAGGTTTGCTCCAGTGACGAGGAGGGAGGGGATGATGAGCTCACTGACTCTACGTGGGTGCCTGATAGGAGAGAGGAGGAGGAGGCACATCTCCAACGAGGCAGGATGCCCTCCAGGGGCCAGGGCGCTGGTGACTCCGCACGTTATTTCAAAAGTTCTTTGGTGTGGGCCTTTTTTGAGACGTCTGCAGCAGATCGCACCGTTGCTATTTGCAACATATGTCTGAAGCGTATCAAGCGTGGACTAGACAGCAAGCGCTTGGGCACCACATGCTTAATCAGACATATGTCGAGCTTCCATGCAGCCCGTTGGCAACATTACCTAAAAGACCCACACCAAAGAACAAGGCGGACCTCTCCTTGCTCCTCATCAGCTGGGATCTCCAACTCCACTATACCTTCAGTTTTCTCAGAAACCTGCACTCAGGAATGAGGGTGTAGAATTAGGTGTGACACTGCCAAGTACTTGCGGGCAATCTGCTATCGGTACACCAACGTCTGATTCTAGCAGGCAGATTTCCCTACCCCAGTTGCTCAACCGGCGAAAGAAGTTTGCTCCCAGCCATCCACATGCCCAGTGGTTGAATGCTAGCTTGGCTAAATTGCTAGCACTTTAACTGCTGCCTTTTCAGTTGGTAGACTCTGCCCCCTTCCGTGAGTTTGTGGAATGTGCGGTACCTCAGTGGCAGGTTCCCAAACGCCACTTTTTTTCATGGAAGGCGATTCTGGCTCTCTACTGGCATGTGGAAGGCAATGTCCATGCCTCGCTGGACAGGGCAGTCGGCGGTAAGGTGCAAATTACCGCTGACTCATGGTCCAGCAAGCATGGACAGGGACGTTATCTATCTTTCAATACGCACTGGGTGACTCTGCTGGCAGCTGGGAAGGATGCAGGACAGGGTGCAGTAGTGTTGTAGGTTGTTCCACCACCACGCCTCCAAAATTCTACTAGTGGTGATTCTGCCACACCTCTCCTCCACCCCCTCCTCTTCTTCTTCCTCCATGGCCTCTTCCTATGCTGATATGTTCTCGGAACCACAGGGCTCCGTAGGCGTTCAAGGGGCTACGCAAGCACGCAGGCAAAAAGATGCTATGGGGTGCTGGAGCTGGTATGCTTGGGGGACAGGAGTCACACTGGGGCAGAGATTCTGTCAGCTCTGCAGGGGCAGACTCGGAGGTGGTTGACGCCATGCCAGCTTAAGCCAGGAATGGTGGTTTGCGACAATGACACCAACCTCCTCTCCGCCCTCCAACAGGGACAACTGACCCATGTGCCCTGTTTGGCTCACGTCCTTAACTTGGTGGTGCAGCGGTTCTTGGGCAGATACCCGGGCTTACAGGATGTCCTGAGGCAGGCTGACCTCCAAAAGGAATTTAACCTGCCCAAGAACCGCCTAATCTGTGACATGCCCACCAGGTGGAACTCAACGTTGGCCATGCTGCAGCGGCTGCACATGCAGCAGAGGGCCATCAATGAGTACCTGTGCGACTATGGCACCAGGACAGGGTCAAGGGAGCTTTTTTTTTCCCCATGCCAGTGGGCCATGATCAGGGATGCATGCACTGTCCTGTCACCATCTGAGGAGGCCACGAGGATGGTGAGCAGTGACAGCGCATGCATCAGTGACACTGTCCCTTTTGTCCACCTGTTGGAGCACACGCTGCATGGAATAATGGTCTGGTATGTATTTTGAAGGGAACTCCGTGCCAAAATTTAAAAAAAAAAGGCTTAGGGGTTCCCCCAAAAATCCACACCAGACCCTTATCCGAGCACGCAACCTGGCAGGCTGCAGGAAAAGAGGGGGGGGATGAGAGAGTGGCCCCCCTCCTGAACCGTACCAGGCCACATGCCCTCAACATGGGGAGGGTGCTTTGGGGTAGCCCCCCAAAGCACCTTGCCCCCATGTTGATGGGGACAAGGGCCTCATCCCCACAACCCTTGCCCGGTGGTTGTGGGAGTCTGGGCAGGGGGCTTATCAGAATCTGGAAGCCCCCTTTAACAAAGGGGAAACCCAGATCCCGGCCCCCCATGTGAATTGGTAAGGGGTACATTGTACCCCTTCCATTTCACAAAAAGGAAGTGTCAAAATGTTAAAAAAAACACAGGAGACGGCTTGGGACAAATCCTTTAATAAAAATAAAAAAATAAAAAAGAGATTTCAGCAATGTAATCCAATAAATCCATGCTCCTACTCCAGCGATGTTTTTTTGATATTTTTCAATGACTTTCAATGACTTTTTGTGTATTGTCGGGACCGACAATTCATTAATAGCCGACACTAGGGATAGTACTTTTAAATGACTTTTTTTCCCTTTAGAAATGTCATTTTGCTCTCGGATTGTTATAAACACGAGAAACATGCACTGCTTTACAGGCATACTATAGACACCCCCCAGGTACAAAATTTAAAGGAATATTTCACTTTTATTGTTTCACTTTAAGCATTATTAAAATCATTGCTCCCGAAAAAACGGCAGTTTTTAAAACTTTTTTTGCATTGATACATGTCCCCTGGGGCAGGACCCAGGTCCCCAAACACTTTTTATGGCAATAACTTGCATATTAACTTTTAAAATTAGCACTTTTGATTTTTCATGTTCGTGTCCCATAGACTTTAACGGTGTTCCCGTGTTTGAACTAATTTTTTTGCCTGTTCGCATGTTCTGGATGTGAACCGAACAGGGGGGTGTTCGGCCCATCCCTATAGGATACATGGAGGAAGTTATTTTCAAAGAAGATTTAGCAGGTGGAACATTTGTAGGTGAATCTTGAGTTTGTCTAAGAAGAGATTCTAAATTGATTGTATCAATGAGATCTCTTTGTTCGCTTTCTTCTAAAAGGGAATTTAGATTATCTAGGGCCTGACGTTCGCTAAACGTGCGACAGTCTTCACTATCAGGCTTTCCCTTCTCAAACATACATTTAAGTAATAGTTTGCCAGTGTATAAGTGTAGATCTTTTATAGATACTAACTTGTCCAGTTTGTTGTTTGGACAAAAGGCAAAGATTTCATCTAAAGTGAGATTGTGTGCCGAAAGATTAATGATATTCAATTGTGAGGAAGGAGGTGATGGGTTTAAAGAAGTATTGGATCTGGCAGTAATGCACACAGAAGTAAATGGCGTTAAACTGGCAGTAATGCACACAGAACTATATGGCGTTAAACTGGCAGTAACACACACAAAACTATATGGGGTTAAACTGGCAGTAACACATGCAAAACTATATGGCGTTAAACTGGCAGTAACGCACGCAAAACTTTATGACGTTAAACTGGCAGAAACGCAGACAAAACGATATATGGCGTTAAACTGGTACTAACACACACAGAACTATATGGCGTTAACTGGCAGTAACTCACACAAAATGATATGGCGTTAACCACAAGAGCACCTTTTGTGATTCGGCACTGCATTGCTCTAACTGACAATTGCGCAGTCGTGCAACGTGGCTCCCAAACAAAATTTATGTCCTTTTTTTCCGCAAATAGAGCTTTCTTTTGGTGGTATTTGACCACCTCTGCAGTTTTTATTTTTTGTGCTATAAACAAAAAAATAGCGACAATTTTGAAAAAAACGCATTATTTTTAACTTTTTTCTATAATAAATATCCCCCAAAAATATATAAAAAAATTTTTTTTCCTCAATTTAGGCCGATATGTATTCTTCTACATATTTTTGATAAAAAGAAGGATTCGCCCCAGGACTTTAAATGAAGTGGGTACAGTTTCCGCCAGTAAACATAACAGTAGTAAATACAGTTCATGGTTTATTCAAGTAAAATTGTTTACATGCATAGATATCACCAACAGTTGCCAATTTAAAAAGATACATAAACAAGGAATATTGGTACATAAATGTAATAGCAGTCATAGTACACGGGCATCATATTACCCGACTCGTTTCACGAGATCCAGCTCGCTCTTCAGGGGTGGATGTGTATAATAATGTACCACTGAGCTTGACCATGGCTACAGGTGTGCGGCTCCAAGATGGCAGCAGCAGGTGCCTTACCAGTGAGCTGAGGGGGTGGAGTCAGATAGGACCCCGCCAGGGGCCAAACGGAGAGCAGGCATGGCATGGGTGTAGTGGTGTATCCCTAGAGACCTCGTTAGTCCATAAAGAGTATAGGCTGAGTATGGTGAATATGTTAAGTATAAGAGTAATGAATCACAGCAGGCAACCTCGACAGCTGTGTGTGTCCTCAGTGAAGAGTGAACATTTTTCACTCTTCACTGAGGTTACACACAGCTGTGGAGGTTGCCTGCTGTGATTCATTACTCTTATACCTAACATATTCACCATACTTTATACTGTGGGGCGGGAATGAGCCATGATTGGATAAAGTCATGATGACAGTGTCCAATCATGACTCTGACAGTGCTTTGTGCCCTGTTTGGCTGAAGCTTTCACTGCTTCAACTAATCAGGGCTTGCAATGCACTGTTCAGTGCTGCAATGCATTGTGGTCGGTTCGGGGGGGGGGGCGAACAAACGGTTCGGCCCCCCATTTGTTCGGGTGTTCACTGAACAACAAAATTTCGGCCCAAACTTATGCTCGGGCTGAACCGTTTGCCCATCCCTAATCACAACCTGCAGAGTCTCTCTCCTGCTTCAGGCTCCTACCTTGTGCTCTCCCCACCATGTGGATCTCTCTCTCCAGGTTCTAGAGGGAGAGGTAAAAGGAAAGCTTCTGTAAGGCAACCACCCAAGTTCCTTTCTTGGTCTCCAACAGGTTGTTTATCAAGACTAGGGAGAAAGCAATGATCTGTAGCAGAAGAAGATGCTTTATTGTGTGGTTTAGCCACTTCAGCCCCAGAAGATTTGGCTGCTCGATGACCAGGCCATTTTTTGCGATACAGCACAGCGTCACTTTAACTGACAATTGCGCAGTCGTGCAATGCTGTACCCAAACAAAATTGATGCCCTTTATTTTTCCCAAAAATAGAGCTTTCTTTTGGTGGTATTTGATTGCCTCTGCGGTTTTTATTTTGTACGCTATAAACAAAAGAAGAGTGACAATTTTGAAAAAAACACTATCTTTTACTTTTTGCTATTATAAATATGCCACATTTTTTATCAAAAAAACAAATTTTTTCCTCAGTTTAGGCCAATATGTATTCTACATATTTTTGTTAAAAAAAAAATCGCAATAAGCGTATATTGATTGGTTTGCGCAAAAGTTATATCTACAAAATAGGGGATAGATTTATTGCATTTTTATTATTTGTTTTTTTTTTTTTACTAGTAATGGCGGCAATTTGCGATTTTTATTGGGACTGCGATATTGCGGTGAACAGATCGAATATTTTTGACATATTTTTGGGACCAATGGCAATTATTCAGCGATAGTGGCCAAAATGCGAAGCAACGCAAGGTAACGTCATTTTGCCCAGCCATGCCATTCTGCCGCAACTGGTTGGCAAGCGGTTAAAGGAGGGCTGGCAAAACTAAGAACCCATTTTCCTGTAATTGCTTTAAATGTCTGGAGTTTTGTTTGCACAGAGATCATGGACCAGCTATAACAGCAGCTAACTTGCTTTTAGTGTATCCCTGTTGCATATAGGCTAGTGCATTCACTAGGAAAGGATAGGTAGCATGTCCATGTGTGTATGTGTGCATATTTGTAGCACTTTGTATGTCTTGCGTTGTATTCCGGTAACTTAAACTGTTTGTTTACAGAGCATTCTTGTTTAGTAAATCACATTTCTATATTACTGGGTACCGTTACTGCAAGAATTAGAGAAGACAGCAAGAACAAAACATTACATCACAAAGGTGTGTTTTGCCCCGGAAAGTTCATCAGTGAAAACGCAACTTGTTTGTGAAGGTAAACAAATCACAACTTGATTATTTCATACACATAAAATTTTATATTACCTTTCATGTGTATTGTCATAACAAAATATGCAAAATATTTTATTAAAATGACTCTCTAAAGTCTCTGTAACTTTCCAGGTGTAAAAATGGCCACACTTAAAGGGGTTGTAAAGGCAGAAGGTTTTTTTTATCCTAATGCATTATATGCATTAAGATAAAAAGCCTTCTGTAGGCAGCAGCCCCCCTCAGCCCCCCTAACACTTACCTGAGTTCCCTCTCTGTCCAGCGATGTCCACAAATGTCTCAGTCGTCCAATATTCTCCTTCCTGATTGGCTGAGACACAGCAGCGGCGCCATTGGCTCCTACTTCTGTCAATCAAAGTCAGTTAGCGAATCAGTGGTGAGAGGGGCCGGGGCCGGGTCAGGGCTCCGTGTCTGAATGGACACAGGGAGCTGTGACTCAGCTCAGGTGCCCCCATAGCAAGCTGCTTGCTGTGGGAGCACTGAACAGGAGAGAGGAGCCAGGAGCACAGAAGAGGGACCTGAGAAGAGAAGAATCCGGGCTGCTCTGTGCAAACCCACTACACAGAGCAGATAGGTATAACATGTTTGTTATTTTTATAGCAAAAAAAACAAGCCTTTACAATCACTTTAAGATTCAGAGGTTACTGTATGCTCCCTGACTGCGTAGTGGTCTGATTTCCATAGAATTATTTTCTTCGCCTTGATGCATGTCCTGTGGTCCCAGGGGTTATAATTGATTCTAGCTACCTATTAGCTTACAGTGGGAACTAATTCATAACCTAATCTAACCACTCAGAATGCATTCTCTACAGTGAAAACAACAAAAGATATTGACTTGATCCTGTCTCATAATTGATAGTTATCTACCACCCTTTATACCAGCAACCCCAAGGTCCTCTCCATTTATTTCTGTAAACACTATCCAATTTGTGATGCGGGAGAAAATCCTATCTTTAAGAATGTTTGCCTGGAAGTGGAGCTTCACATTACAAGCATGGTTGTTGATAATGATTTCTATCTAAATGTATTGCTTGTTTCCCACCACCTAGAAGTAAAAAGTATTTTCCCATGATCGTGGACTCTAATGATAAATCTGTGGAAGCTGTTTTACAAAGACTTCTATAATCAAAGCAGGAAAATCCCCTAATCATACTGCAAGTATCCCTGACATTTCCTCTGGAGGATATGAGGAAAGCTAATGTCCAACTGAACTTCCTCCTGGGGAGTTAGCACATTACAGGTTTATATGAATGTTAAACACAGGGCAAATGACAGCTTTTTCCAGCTAAAGGGAATGCAGCCTTTATTCTGTAAGGCTCGATTCACACTGCCGCGGTCTGAAAGTCGTGCGACTTAAGGTGAGACTTTGCCAGGAGACCTCTTGGCGACCTGAGTACTACTTTAAGGCACAAGTCTGATAGAAGTCGCCTAGAAGTAGTACAGGAACCTTTTCTGAAGTCAGAGCGAAATCAATAGTGCTAATTAAAACAGCTCTCACTGACTAACATGGGATTTCACATGTCATGCAACTTGGGGTCTCAGAAATTGGATCCCAAGTCGCAGCAGTGTGAACCAAGCCTTAAGGCTGCATGGAGTGGGTATAAAATAGTTTCAGACAGTAAACACCATCACTTTAGTTGATGTTATTATTCAGAAAAATACTGTATACCTAGTACCAGCCTGATAGAAGTTTCTTACTGATATAAAGTAAAAAAACCTTAATTCCTACCTACAAAGTTTGGAAAAAAGGAAAACTGCTTGGAGTTTCAACTTAAGATCCTGATAGCTCCAAGAACATGGGTGAGCAGATGATGGAGAACAGTGACATCTTCTCTAACATTGATATGAACATAGGGTGTGCTAAAAATACTCATCAGAGAGCTTCTAACAGATGCCTTTTACACCTGAGTACATTTAGTACTTAAAGCAATATTAAACCCAAAAGCAAACATTTATATTATTACAGTTCACCAATTCTTAGATGTGATGGCTGAATTAGTTTTATTGTTTAGGCTTTTTTTCTTCTATTTTTATCAGGTGATCCATCCAGTAAGTTTGTTGTTTTTTAAAAGAACAAGCTCTGTTGCAGTTACAGGTATGATATAAACCATTTAAAACTGACAAGAGTGATAACAATGATCAACTGTATTTATTTATGTAAAATATTTATCCTGAAAGGAAAAAAGAACTGTTGCTGTAATTGATTATAAAGTGTTACTGTAGCTAGAGTTTGGCTTCAATTTGTCAGTGTTTTTTAAATTTTCTAGTGTTCACCTAAAACTCCCCTCCCCCTAGACTGACAGTGCTGCTGTCCAAAGGTGTCTCTGTTGCTCCTTCATACAGAGTGGGGACACTTTAATACAGGAGGTGTGTTACTGGCCAGATCACCAGGGGAAAACAGAAGGAAAAAAGCCAAAAAAAAGGAAAGTAATTCAGCCACCACATCGAATGATTGGTCAGCTGCAATATATTACATTTTTGGTTTTGGGTTTAACCACTTGCCGACCAGCTCACGCTGATATACGTCGGCAAAGTGGCACGGGTGCTTGAAACCACGTACCCGTACGTCACTCCATCATTGGCGGGTCCCGCGATCATGGCACAAAGAGGCAGAACGGGGAAAAGTCTATGTAAACAAGGCATTTCTCTGTTCTGCCTAGCAACATGACAGGGATCTACTGCTCCAAGTGATCGGGAGCAGTGATCTCTGTCATGTTCTAGTGAGCCCATCCCCCCTACAGTTAGAACATGCTGAGGGAACACAGTTAACCCCTTGATCGCCCCCTAGTGTTTAACCCCTTCCCTTCCAGTGACATTTACACAGTAATCAGTGCATTTTTATAGCACTAATCGCTCTATAAATGTCAATGGTCCCAAAATAGTGTCAAAAGGGTTCGATCTGTCTGCCGTAATGTCGCAGTCACAATAAAAATCGCAGATCGCTGCCATTACTAACAAAACAAAATTATAATAAAAATGCCATAAATCTATTCCCTATTTTGTAGACGTGATAACTTTTGCGCAAACCAATCAATATATGCTTATTGGAATTTTTTACCAAAAATATGTAGAAGAATACATATTGACCTAAACTGAAAAGAAATTTGTTTTTTTATACTTTTTTGGGGAATATTTATTATAGCAAAAAGTAAAAAATATTGCTTTTTTTTCAAAATTGGCGCTCTTTTTTTGTTTATAGCGGAAAAAAAAATGCAGAGGATAGCACCAAAAGAAAGCTCTATCTGTGGGGAAAAAAAGGATGTCAATTTTGTTTGGGTAGAATATCGCACGACCGCGCAATTATCAGTTAAAATGACAAAGTCCTGTATCGCAAAATAGGACTTGGTCGGGAAGGGGGTAAATCCTTCTGGAGCTGAAGTGGTTAATACCTGCTGTCCACTCTGGATAAGCATGACCAGATATTGCTGATTAAGCTTCTATCACCTGAAAAAAGAACTATAAACTTTCTCTCTATAAATGTAAATTTGCTTGCTCTTCTGTAAATGAGTAGCAACTAATCCTGCCAAAGTCGCGATTGTATGTAACTGGGCTTGTCTTACAAAAGATTATTCTTGAAGTTTTGTAAGTACTAGTCTATAAACCTCTAATAACAGGCAGATTAATAATATTAGGTGGGCCAAAAGGAATGGGGGGAAAAAAGGGGGAAGCCGTCTTAGGCCCCCCTTTGCCTCATGGGATTGTGGCATCGGCCTTTAAGGAATATTTTTTAAAGGGTTTTAATGAGGCTTAATCTGACTGACCAGTGGGTGACACAGAGGGTTATATAAGGTTAGCGATTGGTCAGTTTAGGTCAGGTGTCATAGAGGTTTCTGGAAGGTCAGCAGTTTAGATAGAGATTGGTCAAATAAGGTCAGGTGTTTAGAGGGTTCTGGAAGGTTAATAGTCAGGCTGAGATTCGCCAGTTAAGGTGAGGTGACCTTTTAGAATATTCTTTTCTAGGCCTTTTCTGGCCTATTTAAGGAGCTGTTCCGCCAGGGTCTTTGCCAGTCCTCAGAGAAAATACAGCGCAAAGAGCTCCCCGCCCTAATTCCCCCCCTGTCCCCGTCCCGTCGTGGCCGATTTATGTGGTGGCTCCCTTTGAAAAGATATAAAGGGGAGATTTAAGAAAAGGTTTAATGATAAATACCGAGTCAGCTTGAGTCTCAATGGCTGGGCTGAGTATGGTTTATTGAGAAATGATTTTTGGTTGACAAAAATGATTTTATGAAAATAAAATTTGATGTTATATTAATTAATTTGTTTAAACCAATAAATCAGGCGGTGGCCAATTTTTTCCAAAATATGTTGTTGTGTGTTTTTTATTATTATTCTATGCATGTTTGCTAGTTTTGCATGATGGCTGCAATCCCATCAAAAAGATCTCCACTAAAACATTGCAAAGGAGTGCAGAACCTTCTTGCCTCACTTCCTTAAGAAGTTAGTCCTTATTTCAGTGGGTACTGCCATCAAAACCATTCTTAAAAGTACAGTTCCTGTTGGGATTGCTTATCACTGACATTAGCTACACTGTCCCTTCTTCAGAGTAGAATGCCTCCCTGAATATTTTACTAGATATGTTGAGAACACTCCCTACTAGCTCTAGGAAAATATGAAGCTGACACATGGGAGCTATAGCACATGCCCATAGCTCTCAACTGTCCCTGATTTCGAGAGACTGTCCCTCCTTTGTGACATAGTCCCTCTATCTGCCTCATTTGTCCCTCATTTTGGTCTAAACTATATAGTCCGCCTCATTAGTCCCTCATTTTGGTCTAAACTATATAGTCGTATATTAAATACACTACTTATCTATCAAAATGTGTTTTATAGTGCTAAACCTTCCATCCAATTTCTAAATTTTTGCATTTATAAATTCCAAAACCCAAAAAAGAAATAATGGTGGTAAAACAAAGTACTTGTGGTTTTAACCAAGCTTTTCTTTTATTTTTGTATAATTTTCCTTTAAGGTGGGCGTGGCATGGGGTGTGTCCTATGCCTACATACTTTTGCTAATAGGTGTCCCTTATTCCCATCTCTAAAAGTTGGGAGGTATGCATGCCTACAATTGGAGCATGCCAATTTTCTTTGCTTCACTTCCTTCTACCTCGCTTCTCCCTACTGTCATTCTTCTGGCTGTTTGTAGTGATGGAATGGCATGTCAAAGTGACTATTACTATGTTGCATGACTCAAAAGGAGATTGAAAGAGGCCCAACAGGTGGCTGCATAATAGTCAATTATACAAATAAGATATAAGTTAATGTGGAATTTCCATATAAAGATATTCAACCTCCACAATTTAGGTCCTTCAAACAAACATGAATTATCTAGTGGCTGGAGGGAAGAGTTATCTAAGGGTTGTGGAGTTACTTACAGTATTAACGTTTATTAATATGATTGACAACTTTTTTGGTACTTACTGTGCATAGGGTTCCTGGAGGCCAAAGTGGTAATCCATAGGAGTAGGACAAAAAAATACAAAGGAACCCTCTGGTAATGTATGGTATTCATTATTCTGGATGGTACATCAGTTTAGCAACATTTTAACACTGAAGGTTGCAATACATTGTTATGTTGAAATGGAGCATTGTAGGACATATTTTTCATCAATTATTCTCAGTTCTTGTAACAATGCTCATCTTTTCCACTCTATGAAAAATGTGTTTTAAATCATGTAAACTATTGTTCCACAGCTAAATGAAAAACATATCTATGAAAAATAATTATCTGGTCTATTATTATTATTATTAAATAATGCCACAAGTTATTTGTGTAACTACAATTTTAAACAACATTCGTGAGTTGTGAAGAGTGCTGATCACTTATGAGGCCACACATAAACAGCAAATGTGTGAACAGGAATCTGAAAGCTGGATTGTGAAGGGTAGCAGTGTTTTTAAAGAAGTTATGCCCACAACATATGTTCAGTTTGGCAGAACACAATATATACTCTGTTTTCTAATTGGCTGAATTCAATTTATTGTGTTAGCAACACAAGAGTTGGTGAACATCACATCCTTTTATAGAAAGTTGCTTTATAATTTAAAATACTTTTCTTAAAGCGGAACTTCACTCTCTCAATCAACCTTGACTGTTTGTAATTCTTATGCTGCTAGCAATAGTAAATAGGAAAGTATATCATATTTACTTGTTTTAAACTTTTTTTTTACATTTCTTTAGTTACTTCCTGTATTCTAGGCCTAGGCAAATGATGTCATATATTCCAGGAGTCTTCAGGAGGGAAGGAGGGGCTTTCTCAGCTAAGCACACCCTCCTGCCTGCATGTCTGAGCTTAGGCCAGATGGAATCCAGGAAGTAAATGCTACATGAATCATTTGCCCTTACTCAAGATGGCCAAAGCCAGAAGTGTTAAAGCGGAGTTCCACACAAAAATGGAACTTCCGCTTTTCGGAACCCTCCCCCCCTCCGGTGTCACATTTGGCACCTTTCAGGGGGGAGGGGGGTGCAGATACCTGTCTAAGACAGGTATTTGCACCCACTTCCGGCATAGACTCCCATGGGAGTCTATGCCTCTTCCCGTCCCGACCTCGCTGTCTGCTGGGAACACACAGCTCCCAGGAGAGAGCGGGGACCACTAGGGACGTGCAGCGCGACTCGCGCATGCGCAGTAGGGAACCGGGAAGTGAAGCCGCAACGCTTCACTTCCTGATTCCCTCACCTAGGATGGCGGCGGCAGCTGCCGAGAACCGAGTGGGTTCTCGGCGTCCCCTGCCGACATCGCTGGACCCTGGGACAGGTAAGTGGCCATGTATTAAAAGTCAGCAGCTGCAGTGTTTGTAGCTGCTGGCTTTTAATATTTTTTTTTTTTGGCGGTGTGGGTGAACCCCCGTTTTAAGGGGTGTTTTTCAAAGTGATTTCTCAGCAAAATAAAGCATGTAAACATGGATGGATTGGTGAGTTTACTTTGAATATTAAAAAAGAATTAAATAGCATTTTTTTTGTTTGTGGTGCTCAGATGCAGTGTAGTGCTACTTTAACACAATAATGATGCTTTAGGTTCCTCTTGCTTTCAGAATCCAAAAGAACTGACAGACTTGACAGTGCTTTACAAGTTATAACTGTATTCACTGGCCATGTTTATGGTTCAGAAAAGCAACTTGATGATTTTGGACTACATCGCCCGAAATGTAAAGCAACTTCTACTTTTTTCTTGAATTACAATAGGCATATGAAAGCTGCTGTTTATTTAAAAGTTTTCTTTTTTTTTTTCACCTGATCATATTATTATTTACTACTATTTTTAGTTTGCACCAGATGTGTCTGATCTGAGAGAGAAGGTGTATCTGAGCTGAAGTTCATCCATACAAGAACAAAGGGGATTTGTGAGATCTAACCACATGAGACACCTGAGCAATCTGGCTTCCCTATGGGGTTGATTTACTAAACCTGGAGAGTAAAAAATTTGGTGTAGCTCTGCATAGAAACCAATCATCTTCCAGGTTGATTTATCAAAGCTTAATTGAACAAGCTGAATTTAGAAGCTGATTGGCTACCATGCACAGGTGCACCAGATTTTGCACTCTCCAGTTTTAGTAGATCAACCCCTATGTGTTGTCTAATTACCTCTGCCTGTGTGACTCACTACCGTAAGGTATTTGGGTCCACACTAGGGATGAGCCCGATGTTCGAAACTAATGTAAGTTCGACTTGAACATCGGGTGTTTGCCTGTTCGCTGAATTTAGAACATTGTGGGGCATTTTTGCCAATTTTAGCGCCACGGAATGTCCCATAATGCACTGCGAGAACAAAGTGCATTGGCTGAGCTCTTATGATTGACCAAAGCATGCACCTGACCTGACCTCACAAGAGCCTTTGGCCAATCAGGGCTCAGGGGGCTAAGTCCACGCCCCACACTATGTAAGGCTTCTTACATAGCGGCCATACATAGTGTAATGAATGAGAGCAGCAAAATTAAATTTCTAAAGGAAAAATGTCATTTAAAATTGCTCATGGCTGTAATGTATTGCCGGATCCTGGCAATATAGATAAAAATCATTGAAAAAAAAACATGGGTTTCTCCCCCTCCCCTCAGTCCATTACCAGGCCCTTTGGGTCTGGTATGAATATTAAGGGGAACGCAACCTGGAAGGCCACAGGAAAAAGGGGGGATGAGAGAGCGCCTCCCCTCCTGAACCGTACCAGGCCACATGCCCTCAACATGGGGAGTGTGCTTTGGGGTTCCCCCAAAACACCTTGTCCCCATGTTGATGGGGACAAGGGCCTCTACCCCACAACCCTTGCCTGGTGGTTGCGGGGGTCTGCGGGCGGGGGGCTTATCTAAATCTGGAAGCCCCCTTTAACAAGGTGGTCCCCAGATCCCGCCCCCATGTGAATGGGTATTGGGTACATTGTATCCTTACTCATTCACCAAAAAAAGTGTCAAAAAAGTAAAAAATTACAGGAGACAGTTTTGGACAATTCCTTTATTTAAAAAAAAAAGTTGTAAAAGGGGGCTTCCATATTCCGATAAGCCCCCCCGCCCGCAGACCCCCACAACTACCTGGCAAGAGTTGTGGGGAAGAGGCCCTTGTCCCCATCAACATACGGACAAAGGTGTTTTGGGGGGACCCCGAAGCACCCTCCCCATGTTGAGGGCATGTGGCCTGGTACGGTTCAGACGGGGGGCGCTCTCTCGTTCCCCCCCTTTTCCTGCAGCCTGCCGGGTTGCGTGCTCGAATAAGGGTCTAGTATGGATTTGGGGGGACCCCAATGCCATTTTTTTTTAATTTTGGCGCAGGGTTTCCCTTAAAATCCATACCAGACCTGAAGGGCCTGGTATGGATTTTTGGGGGACCCCAACGACATTTTTTTTAAATTTTGGCATGGGGTTCCCCTTAATATTCATATAAGACCCAAAGGGCCTGATAATGGACTGGGACGCCATTTTTTTTCAATGATTTTTACCTATATTGCCGGGATCCAACAATACATTACAGCCACGAGCAGTTTTGAATAAAATTTTTTCCTTTCAAAATATCATTTTGATGTGGTACTGTTATGAACATGAGAAAGATGCGCTACTTTACAGGCAGACTAAGGAGACTCCCCAGGCACAATATTTAAAGGAATATTTCATTTTTATTGTTTCATTTTAAGCATTATTAAAATCACTACTCCTGAAAAAACGGCAAATTTGAAAACTTTTTTTGCATTGATACATGTCCCCTGGGGCAGGACCCAGGTCCCCATACACTATTTATGGCAATAACTTGCATAGAAGCCTTTAAAATTAGCACTTTTGATTTTCCACGTTCGTGACCCATAGACTTTAACGGTGTTCGCTCAAATTTTTTGCCTGTTCGCATGTTCTGCTGCGAACCAAACCAGGGTGTTCGGCTCATCCCTAGTCCACACCCTCTGGTAAGCGTACCCCCATTATCCATGGTGGCGTAAATGCCACGCTGGTGGCTGTCATTATTCTTCACTTAACTTCACATCTCCTTACTGAAATTGCTTACATTGAGCTTCTCACAGTGGGGGTTATTTACTAAAACTGAAGTGTGCAAAATCTGGTACATCTCTGCATAGAAACCAATCAGCTTCTAGGTTTTATTGGTGCATATAAAGTGTAGCGCTGATTATATCAAATGAGCAAATAGTTGTAATATTGCATACACCGAAAACAGAAAGAAACAAAGTGGACAGATATCTCTAACACTTCACATAGTACATAATATAATCTCTGATGGTCTTCAAATGTCAGTTGAGTGCAGAGAAGTGTTCATAGTCCAATATTTTGAATAAAATGGTTCTGTTCACCACGTGAGTAGCTAATATAAAGAAACGTGAATGTGATGGGCCCTACACATAGAAGCAGTGCAGGCTTACCAAAAGAGTTGGACTCATATGAACATATGCCCAATGAGTCAACAAGGCTTGTATTACCAACCGGCAATAAAGGAACATCTTTTGACCAGATGGCGGTGAAATCCCAAAAACATCCAGAACTTTAAAGGAACTCTTCTAAGTAGTAGCCCGTCTCAGGAGAATAGCCCATAAAGAATAGAAAAAGGGGCCACATAGCATAATTCCATTTTGTAAAGCAAATTTATTTAAAAAGGTAAAACACTTTCATTTTTCGTAGTAAAAAAGCGCTTAGTATAAAATTATGGCAGGCAGTGGAGTCTCCCGACGCGTTTCGTCTCACTAGACTTCATCTGGGGTACTCAACCACTGCTGCCATACTCCTTTATAAAGGTACTGTGACCCCCTTAATAAGAATCCAGTTCGTACCAATTTTCTTAATGCACTTCCGGGTACAGTCAAGATGGTGGACCCGCGTGCATTCCAAGCCTCTTTGTTATTTGTTGCTGTGCGTTCCAGCACCCTATTGATAATAATGAATTACAACATATGTATCATTTTCCCACATTATATGTATTATTCCAGTAAAACACCTCTTGTAAAAAACGAATATAAAGAAGGGGGACTATCCGTCTCTAAAAAACGTCGAGTTCCGGGTTCATCCTATGAGATGTAAGACGGCAGACATTGCGGACGAAAGCGTCATAACCCGAGTGACGTTTGTAACGTCAGGGTCAGTTGCGCGCTTCCCATAGTGTGGAGCGCAGAAGCAGAGCCGCCGTCCTTCGCGTGCGTGTCACGCCTCTGTATGGTGGTTGGCTAAGCGTGATGTCGTCACCATTAGCCTGGCATTACAACACGCCACTGAGAATGACATGACGTGTTGCCATGTCAACACACAAAGCTATGCCGGTGGGCGGGCATATTTGACAGAAGTAGATGGGGCCGCCCCCAGGACCTCCGTGTATTAGAAATGATTCTCTCATATCTCCCCGTTTTGGAGACATTAAAGAGAAACAGCGATGCACAAATTAATCTAAAGAAAAAAGAAGATGGTGATTAATCCAAAATAAAGGTGAAAAGGGAATGTCGATAGACTTCCCATAGTATTACAAAAACCTTAATGTGTGGATTCCAGGTTTTATTGTCAAAGCTTAATTGAACAAGCTGACGTTAGAAGCTGAGTTGCTACCATGCACAGCTGCACCAGATTCAGAATTCTCAAGTTTTATTAAATCTCCCCCAGTGTGCATTAGAAGTTACAGCAAGTCTCAAAAAGTCAAAAAGTTTCCTGGCTGGAGAACCTCCAACATCATCCTACCCTATGCTACCCAGCCTTAATGTCCTTGGCATTGGATTTCAGTATCACATGTGGGCATTGCCATGGGGAGACTGACATCCACCTATCAAGGCATTTTAAATTTTTTGTGTAGCAAGGGCCCCAACCCCTAGAAGTCTAATGGTGACCTCCAGAGTCAGGGAGACTCTGACATCCTTCTCTGTAGAGAGGGTTTACAAGGCATGGTGGGTGTAATACAGGGTGAAGTGATGGGCGCCAGACACTTTTTGAATGCAAAGAGATTTATTGTCTCTTGAACAAGAAGTGTGGGAGAGAGGGTTAGGGCCAGGGCACCCTTAAGTAGATGCAATGACAATTGGCAGACCTCGAGACTTCTTTAGGTAGACAGCTATACAGTGGAGGGCCTCCAGCCGCACACCACTTCTGTATAGGTAGGACTGCTGTCTCTTATGGCAACAAATCTTGTAACAGTCACTAACGGTAGTTGTATTTAACTATTGGTAACACAGATAGTTCTCCTCGCACTCTGCAGTCGCTCACTGTAGGTCTTCACTCACCGAGCTCCCAGTCTTTCACAAAACTATCAGACCCAATCGCCACTGGATCACCTGTGCTCTTCCACAATTTGGTATCTTCCTCAAGCGTCACCCCCGCTTCCCTCCTGGGTCCATGGCTTGGCACTCACAGATACTCCTCAAGCTTCACCCCTGCTGACCCGCTAGGTCCCTGGCTTGGCACTCACTAATGCTCCTCAAGCGTCACCTCTGCTGTCCCGCTGGGTCCCTGGCTTGGCACTTGCTGAAGTTTTCCCACTTCTTCACCTACCCCAGCTGGTGATAAGACTGCTCTGGTACTGGCTCCAGCTCACTCACAGTGGTCTGCAGTAACAAGGTGGATGGTCCCTTAATGGCGACAGCTTCCCCTATATCTTCGACCACAACTGGTTCCCTGTCCGGCTGAACCGTTACTCTAGGTTGGACTCTAATTCTGCAGTCCCAACCCTGTGCTACTTATGCTTCTGGATGGGCCCTCAGACAGCCTATCAGCCAGATGTTCCCAGGATAGGCCTCAGGCTTCCAGCCTAGCAGCCTGGGGCAGCATAACATATGTCCACCCAGACAGCTGTCCAGGTGGCACAGAACCCCCGATCACCTGACTCCACCCAAATAAATAGGCTCTACCAGCAGGCCAAGGGGCTAAAGAAACCCCCGCCAATTGGCTGAGACACCCCATCCATTCATAACCTGACCTTGCTAAGCCCTTGTCTATCTAATGTCACCAACATATGCCACTTAGCGACAGAAGAGAGAAGGCGCAGCAAGTCCAGGGCAACTACTGCCTGGCAAACTAAATTTACTAGCAACCCTGCCTAAACACCAGGATGCTACATTTACAACTTCTCTCCAAAGCCATCACACTGCTTGCATCAGGGCTGAAGGCTGTTGAGAGGAATATTGAGACAGAATACTCCTGATGTTTTCAAAAGCTATGTACAGCACCCTGCTGGTGCCACCAGCCATAATTAGCCCGTATGTAAGCTCAAAGACCAAGTGATGATGTCACTAGGTCTAAAATAAAGTAAGTAATTAAAATGAAAAGGTTTAATTTAAACATTTTTTTTAGGTGAGAGAGGAACCAGAGAAGGCACATTTATGAGCACACTAAACCCCAGCTTTAAGGCTGGGTTCGCACAGCAGCACGGAGCTGCTCACAGCAGGGGTCTGGTGCGTCCCTGTTAGACGGTTCAGGTCGGATTTCAACCTGAATTTTTGGCTGAATTCGGACCTGAAACAGACTAGAAGACACACAGGTCTCCCGTGTAATTTGCACCAGAGCCGCTCTGGAGATATCAGGGAAATAGGAGCATCCCCAGGTGCAATAGTGCAGGGATCGCGAACCAGCGTAGGCAAAGTCACGCTGATGCGAATCAAAGCACAAGAACGCGCAGCGCCATGAACAGAGACGAAGGCGAATGTGCGGCGGCACACACAACGTGATAGTGGCGCCACTGCCTTTTTAAACCCGCTGCTGATAGTGGTGCATTGCTGGTTTATCGTCATCTTCCCTCTGTGTTCCTGTGCCTTGTGTATCCTGCTGATCTGATTTTCATGTGTACCAACCCAGCTTGCCTTGACCTGCTCTTCTTGATCTCCCGGCTTGACCCCTTGGCTTGTACCCTGACTTGTTACTGCTTGCTCCCTGCATCTGCATCTGGTCACTGGTTCGCATCTCCTGGACTTTCCAAGCACTCCTGCCTTGCAGTATACCTTGCTTGTCCCAGAAAGTTCCTGGCAACCAGCTCCAGCAATCAGGCAACCCGTGCTTCTGTGGGCACCACACCTCCTGTGTCACCTTCAGGTGTGCGCTGCACTCAGCCACAAGGGGAGCCCTCCCAGCATCTTGGCCTCCTACCAAGTTCCTGACAGTATAAACCAACCATGTCAGAAGCCACGGAGGTGTCTCCTCGTTGGAAGCCATATGTCAACAAATAATGGCCCTCACTCAAGCCATCCAAAAACTTCAGGAAGGATACTTACATTTAGAGGGCGGCTGCAACACTTGTCAGTGACACCTGCTTCCACAGACCAAGGCCCATCCTCAGCCAGGTCCTTTGCTGCAGCTTCTGCCCAGGAACGCACCATGGCTACTCCTACTGTAGTGATACCCCCTCCAGAACCACGAGTACCAACACCGGAACGTTTTTCTGGAGATCAAAAGAAATTCAGACCCTTTTTAAATGCTTGTCTCCTGTACTTTGGCTCTGCAACCACTGGCTTTTTATATTGAAACAGTGAAGGAAGGATTTATCATTTCCTTACAAATAGCTGAAACTCAAGCATGGGCCCATGGCTTATTGGAGCAGAAGAGTCCTGTCATTGACTCTGTGGACCTATTTCCTGAAACCATGGCACAATTATATGACGACCCTCAGAGGGTGGCCACTGCTGAAGCTACTCTGCATACCTTACAGCAGGGTCAGTGCCCTGTGGAAGATTACTTGGTGGAACTCCGCACATGGTCCGCAGACACAGGGTGGAATAAGGCAGCCTTAAGATATCAGTATCGACTGTGGCTGTCTGAACCCCTCAAAGATGAAATGGCCAGGGTGAAAACCCCCTCAACTCTAGAAGGTCTCATCCAACTGGCCATTCAGCTAGACAGACGCCTACGAGAACACCGGTCTGAACGTGTTCAAACCTTTCGTCCCACCTGGATGCTGCCTAAAGCCCCGCCTACATCGGAACCCATGCAGTTTGACTTGGTCTGTCCAGCACTGACTCCAGGTGAGGGACTTTGTCGCCCACAGACGAACCTTTGCATGTATTGCGGGGAAGCGGGACATTTCATAAACAGTTGCCCCATAAGACCTAGGAAATAAATCCCCCGCACTCCGGTCTACTTACGGGTTTCCAGGTTGTTTCCAACTCCCATTGTTCTCCCTGTCTCATTAGAGGTGGCAGGAGAAGAAGTTCAGCTTCAGGCAATACTTGACTCCGGAGCATGAAGCTGTTTCTTGCATCTGACCTTAACAAAGAGACTCACTATTTCTCTCCATTAGGGATGAACCGAACACCCCCCGGTTCGGTTCGCAGCAGAAAATTCCTTTGAACACGCGAACACCGTTAAAGTGCTAATTTTTAAGGCTTATATGCAAGTTATTGTCTTAAAAAGTGTTTGGGGACCTGGGTCCTGCCCCAGGGGACATGTATCAATGCCGCCTATGATCTGCCTCCATGGGAGGCACCCGCCACCCATAATGACCGGCCTCTCAGGTGACAGCTCTTTTATAACTGAGGGCGGGGCCACACGATGACGTTGCCCGGTGACCCCGCCCCCCCTCTGACGCACGGGGACATCCCTATGGCTTTCCTGTAGCATCAGAGGGGGCGGGGTCACTCAGTTACATAACCGGGTGGCCCCACCCCCCTCTCATGCTATAGGGAAACCATAGGGATGTCCGCGTGCGTCAGAGGGGGCGGACCAGGTGGCCCTGCTCCCCTCTGACGCTACAGGAAAGCCATAGGGATGTCCCAGTGCGTCAGAGGGGGGCGGGGTCACCCGGCGACGTCATAATGTGGCCCCGCCCTCAGTTTTAAAAGAGCTGTCACCTGAAAGGCCGGTCATTACGGTGGGTGCCTCCCATGGAGGCAGATCATAGGCGGCGTGCGGCTTTTTTTTTTTGGTCCGTCAGAGTGAGAGAGGAAAAAGAAGACTTCGTGGAACAGTTTTGTTTTTTTATTTTTTTTAATAAAGGGCTTGTCCCAACAGTGTCTTGTGTTTTTTTTTTACCATTTTCACACATTTTTTGTGAAATGGTAGGGGTACATTTGTACCCTGTTACCATTTCACACGGGGGGGCTGGGATCTGGGGGTCCCTTTGTTAAAGGGGGCTTCCAGTTTCTGATAAGACCTGAAGGGCCTGGTATGGATTTTGAGGGGGACCCCCACGGCATTTTTTTAAATTTTGGTGCGGGGTTCCCCTTAATGTCAATACCAGACCTGAAGGGCCTGGTATGGAGTTTGAGGGGACCCCCACGCATTTTTTTATTTTAATTTTGGTTTGGGGTTTCTCTGTGGGGGAATCCCATGCAGTTTGTATCAATGACCAACAATTCATTATAGCCGCGAGTACTTTTAAATGACTTTTTTTCCTTTAGAAATGTCATTTTGCTCTCGAACTGTTCTAAACACGGGAAACATGCGCCACTTTACAGGCATACTATAGACACCCCCAAGGTACGAAATTTATAGGAATATTTTACTTTTATTGTTTCACTTTAATCATTATTAAAATCACTGCTCCTGAAAAAACTGACGTTTTTAAAACTTTTTTTTGCATTGATACATGTTCCTGGGGCAGGACCCAGGTCCCCAAACACTATTTATGACAATACCATGCAAATAAGCCTTTAAAACTAGCACTTTTGATTTCTCCCATAGACTTTTAAAGGGTGTTCCGCAGCTTTCGAATTTGCCGCGAACACCCCAAATTGTTCGCTATTCGGTGAACACCTGATGTTCGACTCAAACATCAGGCTCATCCCTACTCTCCATTACAAAAAGCAAAGACTGACAGTCTATCTAGCTGATGACTCAATGCCTAGTTCCGGGCCTGTCACCCAAGAAACGGCACCTATCTTTACTAACTCAAGTCACCAGGAATTTATATGTTTTGATGTCCTGAGCTCCCCTATATTCCCTGTCATCCTGGGAATCCCATGGCTACAGTCGCACAACTCTCAGATTGATTGGTTCAAAAAGGAAGTACTCTTCACTTCTTCCTATGGCTGGCAGCATTGCCCTGTTCCTGAATCCAGACTCAGGCTTCCGGCCTAGCAGACTTTTCTAGCTGCCTAACAGTACTACCTACAGCCAGTGTGGACCACAATATACTAGAAGCTTACCGGGAATTCCTAGACGTCTTCAACAAGAATACCCTTCCTCCACATCATCCCTACGACTGTCCAATTGAGCTACTACTGGGGGCTGAGATACCTTTTAGCCGCATATTTCCTCTTTCCAAAACTGAACTTGAGACATTGAGGCAAAATATTGATGAAAGAATTTATCTGCCCTTCCTCCTCTCCTGCCGGTGCTGGCATTTTCTTTGTTGAAAAGAAGGATAAAACATTGAGACCATGTGTGGACTACAGGGAACTAAATAAAATCACCCTTGAGAATCGCTATCCACTCCCCTTGGTCCCCAAACGCTTTGTCAGAAACCATGAATCACACTGAGACAGAAGCACAGTTAAATCACACTTGTTTAATAATAATAATAAAAAAAGGTAAACAGAGTAAACAGTCAAAACATAGCCAGAATTTAGGAACCGGAACGGATAGTCAGACAAGCCAAAACGTCAGGGAGCCAGAGAACAGCATAGTAAAACAGCAAGCAGGATCTGGAGCCAAAAGGAATGTCAGCCAAGCAAGTCTTTATCAGGAACACAAGTGAGTGTCTCTAAAGATGTGACCAAGGCGAAGGCTGAGATCATCGGGACTGGACAGCTTAAGTAGGCAGGACCAATGAGCAGGATCATCAACAGGTTAGTCACTGTGGAGAGATAGGAGCTGGCAATTAGCCGACAGCTGAGCGGCCAGCTCAGAGAAGGAAGGGCTGGGCCCAGCCCTGACAGTACCCCCTCCTCAACGACCCCTCCCCCTCAGAGGGCCAACAGTCTTGAGGGGAAAACATCTATGGAAATCACGGAGGAGGACGGGGGCATGTACATCCAAGGATGGACCCAAGTGCGTTCCTCCGGACCCTACCCTTTCCAATGCACCAGGTACTGTATGCACCCACGGAACCTATGGTAGTCAACAATGGACTGTACTTCATACTCCTCATGGTTCTCAACCTGAACAGAGTGAGGACGTGGCACCAAGGTGGTAAAGTGGTTACAGACCATAGATTTTAATAAGGAGACATGAAATACATTTGAGATACACATATTAGAAGGAAGGTCTACTGCATAAGCCACTGGTTTAATCCTGCGAAGAATACGGAAAGGCCCAAAAAACTGAGGTGCGAACTTCAGAGAGGGAACACGAAGTTGGAGGTTGCGAGATGACAGCCAGACCCTGTTCCCAACCTGGTAGGAAGGCGCAGGCAGACGTCTGCGGTCAGCATGGAGTCTGTACCTATCATTAGCATGTCGCAAAGCCTGCTGGACTTGTGCCCAAGTGGAACAAAGACCACAGAGATGCTCCTCTAATGCAGTAATACTCTGCCGAACAAAAGAGAGTCAGGCAACATGGAAGGTTGGAAACCATAGTTCGCCATAAACGGGGACAACCGGGAAGCAGAATTCAAGGCACTATTGTGCGCACTTTGCGCACAGTAAGAGGTCTGACCAGTTGTTATGATGGTCAGAAATATAGCAATATAGGAATTGCTCCAAGTACTGATTGGCTTGTTCTGCTGCCCCATTAGATTACGAATGATACGCAGAAGAGGAAGCAAGCTGAAGTCCCAACTGTGCACAAAAGGCTTGCCAGAACCGGGACACAAACTGACTACCCCTGTCCGAGACAATCACCTTGGGTACCCCATGTAAGCGAAAGATCTCCTGAGCAAAAATGGAAGCCAGTTCCTTAGAAGTGGGCAACTTCTTAAGTGGAATATAATGAGACATTTTCGAGAACCGGTCAACCACCATAAGGATAACTGTGTTGCCCCGGGAGTTGGGTAACTCCACAATGAAATTCATAGACAGGTGTGTCCAGGGCCTCTCTCCATTGGGTTTAGGTTGTAGGAGACCCACTGGAAGGTATCGTGGATCTTACTCTGAGCACACACGGAACAGGCAGCTACGAAGGCGGTTACATCAGCACGTAGACTAGGCTACCAGAATTGTTGGGAAATTGCCCAAAAGAGTTGATTCTTCCCAGGGTGGCCAGCAGCCTTGGAAAAATGGTAAGTCTGGAGCACGGCAGTACGGAGACTCTCTGGGACAAAGCAGCGGTCACAAGGTTTCTCAAGAGGAGCATGGACCTGAGCAGCAAGAATTTTGTCATGGAAAAGTGAGACTGATGCGAACCATAGCCAGAATACGATCAGGAGGAATCACAGGACCCGTGAACCGACTCCATCTTGGAAGTGGAGGAAAATTGTTGAGACAAAGCGCCAGCAATTACATTCTTAGTATCGGGTAAGAATGAGGCAATGTAATTGAAACTTAACATGAAAAGAGCCCATTGTGCCCTTCTGGGAGAGAGGTGTTTAGACTCAGACAAGAATGTGAGATTCTTATGGTCAGTAAGAATGAGAACTGTCACAGTGGTACCTTCGAGCAGATGTCTCCATTCTTTCAGGGTTAAAATAATCGCTAACAGCTCTCTGTCACCAATCTCGTAATTGCACTCTGCAGGTGCTAATTTCTTGGAAAAGTAGCCACAAGGATGCTTAGCGCTCTCAGAGGTAGGACGTTGAGAAAGAAGGGCGCCAACTCCAGTCTCTGAAGCATCAACTTCAAGGATAATAGGTAACATAGGATCAGGATGTGCCAACACAGGAGCAGAAACAAAGGCAGCCTTGAGACTCTCAAAGGCCTTAATGGACTCCGGAGAACAACTCTATGGGTTACTGTGCTTTCTGGACATATCAGTCAGGTGCTTGACCAGAGATGAGACGTTATGAATAAACTTCCTATCATAGTTGGCAAAGCCAAGACGCTGCAGAGAACGTAAACCCATAGGTCGGGGCCACTGTAGGACGGCTGAAAGTTTCTCTGGGTTCATCGAAAAACCAGCAGTGGAAATGACATAAACCAGGAATTTAACCTGTTCATGATGGAATTCGCACTTCTCCAATTTACAATAGAGATTGTTCTCTCTTAGTTTCTGAAGCACACGACAGACATCTGTGTGGTGACTCTCCAGGGACTTGGAAAATATGAGGCTATTGTCGAGATAAACCACCACACATAACTGCAACAAATCTCAGAGGACATTGTTAATAAATTCCTGGAAAACTACTGGGGCATTACAAAGGCCAAAAGGCATTACGAGGTACTCATAATGGCCTGTTCTGGCATTAAACGCAGTTTTCCACTCGTCGCCCTCCTTAATCCTCACAAGATTGCATCCCCTCTCAAATCAAGCTTCGTGAAAACCGCTGCTCTCTTGAGGCGGTCAAATAACTCTGTAATCAACGGAATCGCATAGGCATTCTTAATCGTGAAATGATTGAGACCCTTATAATCAATGCAAGCTCTCAATTTACCACTCTTCTTCACAAAGAAGAAACCAGCACCAGCAGGAGATGAGGATTTGTGGCTAAAACCTCGAGAAAGTAAGTCTGCAACATACTCCTCCATGGCCTTATCCTCCAAGACCAACAAAGGGTAAACCCGACCACGAGGGGGTATGGCACCAGGTTGAAGGTCAATTGAGCAATCATACAACCGGTGTGGAGGCAAACTATTGGCTTGACCTTTGTCAAAGACATCGCTAAAATCGCAGTACTCCTCCAGCAGGGAGGAGAGTGAAGAGGTGCACAGGACCTTGGCTAATTTCTGGAAGCATGTCTTACTGCATTGTGGCAACCAGGGGAGAACCTCAGCACGGAGCCAATCAAAAGAGGAGCTGTGCCTCTGTAACCAAGGATAACCAATAACTGTCAGAAACTTAGGTGAGGAAATAACTTGGAATTGGATTATCTCATGGTGAAAAGCCCCTACGGCCATGGACAATGGAAGAGTCTCATGAGTCACATGGGCAGGCTGTAGAGGTTTCCCGTTAAGAGCCTCAATGGCAAGTGGAGTGTCACGCAGCTGCAGCGGAATCAAGTGCTTCAATACAATGGCAGCATCAATGAACAGGCCTGCAGCCCCAGAGTCCATGAGAGCCTGTATCTTGACGAACGACTCAGCCCAAGAAAGGGTAACCAAAACCAGGGGCTTATCCTTCTGGATAACTGGGGAAGAAACAACGCCACCTAAGGTCTGACCTCAAGGTTCTGGCGTTCCCTGGATGGGTAGGACAAGACTTCAAAAAAGTGACCTGCCTGGCCACAATAAAGGCACAAACTCTCCCTCCTTCTAAAGGTTCTCTCATCTGCAGAGAGACGCGTGAAACCTAAGTGCATGGGTTCACCTTCACTGAGCGACTTGGTAACAGGAGGCACGGGAGGTGATGGAGGCAAGGGGACTGCAAAGCTTGGAGACAAATGTACAGGAGGCTTCCACAAGCGCTCCTTAAAATAGAGTCTTTCTCTGAGTCTGGAGTCAAACGTGATCAACTTCTCCAGCTCAGTGGGTATATCTTGGGCTGCTATCTCATCCTTGATGGTATCCGAGAGACCATTAGAAAACGCAGCCATGAGGGCCTCATTGTTCCAACCTCTGCTGCCAGGGTACGGAATTCAATGGCGTAATGGGCAACAGTTCTCGCTCTTTGTTTGATGGACATGAGGCACTTGGCAGCGTGCGGGAACGTCAAATACCCTTTTAAAAGAAGCCACAAACTCAGGGTAACTCAAGACAACAGGTTTTTGCGCCCCTCATAGAGGGTTTGCCCAGGCCAAGGCTCTCTCAGAAAGCAAAGATATCACAAAACCTACTTTGCTTCTGTTCGTGGGAAATGCCTGGGGCAGCATCTCAAAGTATATCTCAACCTGGTTGAGAAACCCTCTGCATTGGACTGGATCACCCCCAAATCACTGGGGGAAGTGCAGTGGAACCAGACATACCTCTTATAGAGGTAATACTCGAGGCGGGTGCCTGCACAGAGACTGGAGCAGCAGCAGGGACGGCCTGCAAAACAGGTTGTATCAGAGCAGCCACAGAGGGAGATTCCAGGTGAGCCGTGCAACTCAGGAGCATTTGTAATGCCATGGAAAACTGATCCATGCGGTGATCCTGCTCATCCAATCTGGAAAAAATATTACCGACAAGTGGATTGACTGCATCTTCTGAATTCATGGCCTTTGCCTACTGTCAGAAACCATGAATCAGACCGAGACAGAAGTACAGTTAAATCACACTTGTTTAATAATAGTAAAAAAACGTAAACAGAGTAAACCTAGTCAAAACATAGCCAGAGTTCAGGAACCGGAAAAGATAGTTAGACAAGCCGAAAAGTCAGGGAGCCAGAGTACAGTGTAGTAGAACAGCAAGCAGGATCTGGAGCCAGAAGGAATGTCAGCCAAGCAAGTCTTTAACAGGAACACAGGAGAGCATCTCTAGAGATGTGACCAAGGCGAAGGCAGAGATCATCTGGACTGGACGGCTTAAGTAGGCAGGACCAACGAGCAGGATCATCAACGGGTGAGTCACTGTGCAGAGTTAGGAACTGGCAATTAGCCGACAGCTGAGCAGCCAGCTCAGAGAACGAAGGCTTGGGCTCAGCCCTGACAGGGGTTCCGTACGGCTCACATCTCCACCAAACTAGACCTACGTGGAGCTTACTTGTCCGCATCCGGGAGGGGGACGAGTGCAAAACAGCGTTCAGAACAAGGTTCGGACATTTTGAATTTCTAGTAACGCCATTCGGATTGTACAACGCTCCAGCCACAATCCAAAACTTTATAAATTACATTTTTTGGGAGTGCCTAGGCCACTTTGTCATCGTCTGATTTGCTCAGTTTTATTAGTAAAAGAAACACACCAGAAAAGTTTTCTTGTCTTGAATAATCAGAGAGATACAGTATTCTATGATAGCAATGTTTTACAATTTATGTTGTTTAAAGTAAAAGTAATTCAATAGACTTTTTTTGAAGGACCCAATCGTACATCACCAAAGCACTGTGGATAAATCGCAGAACAATTACATTCTGTTCTGTGTTTAAGACATCTGGCGTGGCATCACATATCACAGAGAAAGTTCATTTTTTTTCCCTCCCTCATAGTGTGCTGTAAAGCACATGCTTTAAAAAAAAAATAATAATTAAGAGGGGGATGGGGGGTTACCCTTAAAAAACAATAATTCTGTATAATTTCCCCCCATTTTTCTCCTGTTGGCTGCTGTTCATCTAGGCTAAACGTTCCTTCAACAAAGGATCATAATGTGATATCAGCTCTAGTGCAATAAGAAAACTTACTTCTGGCGCTTGTGCCAAATATTAGATGCCAAAATATGGTAATATCCAGTAGTCTTTCTAAAATGTCAGCAAGTGTCTCTAGTTTCTCTATTCTCCGATGCAGAATTCTAAATAGTTTACAGTGTAGTACAGGGTCTATAATTGGTTTTGTTCCTTTACCTCTCTTCGCTTATTTGTGTCTTGTGTACATTTAGGTCATATTGAATGCTGAAAGTTCAGTACTAGATGGAATTTTTCGTACTAAAAAAACACTGACACGCTGACAAATCAGTCCAGTCAACACAGTAAATTGTGGCTCCTGACCTCTAGGTGTGTTGTAATTGTTTTAAGGCAGATGCCGAATATTTTCATTACTTAGGCATGTTTGTCACTAGATCATGAAGCTGTATACCCCCTGAGAATTGCTAACAATGACATATTACTTAAAACAACAGGGAAAATCAAGTCACATATGGCTGTGCATAGTGCGTATTGGCTGTACAATAATACTGAGGGTGGTAATGGTGAAACATACTTGCATTTGGTGCTGGAACACCCGCTTTGCTGCCTCTAACACAAATAAACTCTGATTTTAAAAATGTCAGCATTGAGAAATGTCTAATAGCCAACTATCCAATTCAGACCTGCCTTGGAAATGAGATTAGTAATGCAGGAAACAAGGAAAGGAGAAATGAAGTGATATTAAGGCTTTTTTGTGTCTTTGCTTTAACTACTTCAGCCCCGGAAGGTTTTACCCCCTTCCTGACCAGAGCACTTTTTACAATTCGGCACTGCGTCGCTTTAACTGCTAATTGCGCAGTCATGCAATGCTGTACCCAAACGAAATTTGCGGCCTTTTCTTCCCACAAATAGAGCTTTCTTTTGATGGTATTTGATCACCTCTGCCGTTTTTATTTTTTGCGCTATACACGGAAAAAGACCGAAAATTTTGAAAAAAAATGATATTTTCTACTTTTTGTTCTAAAAAAAATCCAATAAACTCAATTTTAGTCATACATTTAGGCCAAAATGTATTCGGCCACATGTCTTTGGTAAAAAAAATGTCAATAAGTGTATATTTATTGGTTTGCGCAAAAGTTATAGCGCCTACAAACTAGGGTACATTTTCTGGAATTTACACAGCCTTTAATTTATGACTGCCTATGTCGTTTCTTGAGGTGCTAAAATGGCAGGGCAGTACAAAACCCCCACAAATGACCCCATTTTGGAAAGTAGACACCCCAAGGAATTTGCTGAGAGGCATGTTGAGCCCATTGAATATTCATTTTTTTTGTCCCAAGTGATTGAATAATGACAAAAAAAAAAAAAAAAATTACAAAAAGTTGTCACTAAATGATATATTGCTCACACAGGCCATGGGCATATGTGGAATTGCACCCCAAAATACATTTAGCTGCTTCTCCTGAGTATGGGGATACCACATGTGTGGGACTTTTTGGGAGCCTAGCCGCGTACGGGGCCCCGAAAACCAATCACTGCCTTCAGGATTTCTAAGGGCGTACATTTTTGATTTTACTCCTCACTGCCTATCACAGTTTCGGAGGCCATGGAATGCCCAGGTGGCACAAACCCCCCCCAAATGACCCCATTTTGGAAAGTAGACACCCCAAGCTATTTGCTGAGAGGCATGGTGAGTATTTTGCAGCTCTCATTTGTTTTTGAAAATAAAGAAAGACGAGAAAAAAAATTTTTTTTTTTCTTTTTTCAATTTTCAAAACTTTGTGACAAAAAGTGAGGTCTGCAAAATACTCACTATACCTCTCATCAAATAGCTTGGGGTGTCTACTTTCCAAAATGGGGTCATTTGGGGGGGGGGTTTGCCACCTGGGCATTCCATGGCCTCCGAAACTGTGATAGGCAGTGAAGAGTGAAATCAAAAATTTACGGCCTTAGAAAGCCTGAAGGCGGTGCTTGGTTTTCGGGGTCCCGTACGCGGCTAGGCTCCCAAAAAGTCTCACACATGTGGTATCCCCGTACTCAGGAGAAGCAACAGAATGTATTTTGGGGTGTAATTTCACATATTCCCATGGCATGTTTGAGCAATACATCATTTAGTGACAACTTTGCGCAAAAAAAATAAAAAAAATAAAAAATTGTCTCTTTCCCGCAACTTGTGTCACAATATAAAATATTCCATGGACTCAACATGACTCTCAGCAAATAGCTTGGGGTGTCTACTTTCCAAAATGGGGTCATTTGGGGGGGTTTTGAACTGTCCTGGCATTTTATGCACAACATCTAGAAGCTTATGTCACCCATCACCCACTCTTCTAACCACTTGAAGACAAAGCCCTTTCTGACACTTGTTTACATAAAAAAATAATTTTTTTTTGCAAGAAAATTACTTTGAACCCCCAAACATTATATTTTTTTTAAAGCAAATGCCCTATAGATTAAAATGGTGGGTGTTTCATTTTTTTTTTTTCACACAGTATTTGCGCAGCGATTTTTCAAACGCATTTTTTGGGGAAAAAACACACTTTTTTACATCATAATGCACTAAAACACACTATATTGCCCAAATGTTTGATGAAATAAAAAAGATGATCTTAGGCCGAGTACATGGATACCAAACATGACATGCTTTAAAATTGCTCACAAACGTGCAGTGGCGACAAACTAAATACATTTTTAAAAGCCTTTAAAAGCCTTTACAGGTTACCACTTTAGATTTACAGAGGAGGTCTACTGCTAAAATTACTGCCCTCAATCTGACGTTCGCGGTGATACCTCACACGCATGGTGCAATTGCTGTTTACATTTGACGCCAGACCGACGCTTGCGTTCGCCTTAGCGCGAGAGCAGGGGGGACAGGGGTGCTTTTTTTTTTTTTTTTTTTTTTTCTTTATTATTATTATTTTTTTATCTTATTTTTAAACTGTTCCTTTCATTTTTTTTTTTTAAATCATTTTTATTGTTATCTCAGGGAATGTAAATATCCCCTATCATAGCAATAGGTAGTGACAGGTACTCTTTTTTGCAAAAATTGGGGTCTATTAGACCCTAGATTTCTCCTCTGCCCTCAAAGCATCTGACCACACCAAGATCGGTGTGATAAAATGGTTTCCCAATTTCCCAATGGCGCTGTTTACATCCGGCGAAATCTAAGTCATAAAATGCTCGTAGCTTCCGGTTTCTTAGGCCATAGAGATGTTTGGAGCCACTCTGGTCTCTGATCAGCTCTATGGTCAGCTGGCTGAATCACCGGCTGCATTTTCAGGTTCCCTGTTGAGACAGGAGAACCAGAGAAAAACACAGAAGACGTTGGGGGGGGGGGCATTCCCTCCCACTGCTTGTAAAAGCAGTCTAGAGGCTAATTAGCCACTAGGATTGCTTTTACATGAAAGCCGACCGCTGGCTGAAAAGAATGATACCAAGATGATACCTAAACCTGCAGGCATCATTTTGGTATAACCACTCAAAGTCGTGAATGGCGTACCTGAAGACAAAAAAATGGTTAACAATAAAGCACAGTAAACGGTAAAGTATAAAAAATGACATACCTGAAAAGCAAACATGATAAAACATAATAACAAAAAAACATTGCAGAATAGAATACAGTAAAAAAGAGCAGAACAATAGAGAGAGAGAGAGAACAATAAAACGCCAACTATTTTTTTTTTATTTTATATTTTTGTATGTGTTTTTATTTTATTTTTTTTACACTTTTTTTTGTAACTAACTTTTATAACTGTAACCGGTTCCAGGTTCGGGTCTCTCAAAATGCGATGGCATCTTGGGAGACCCTGTGAAAGTGTGCCTAGTCTGTGCAATGCTGTACCCTACGCTAATACTCAACTAGTGAATGGTAGCGTTCAAAACATTCACCAATGCAAAGACCAGGATTGTCAGGACAGGAGGGACAATAATAGCGGGTGTCACGCCTATATCCGCGCTTGCTGCAGACACAACATCTTTTCTGGGGGGGGTTCGATGGGTAGGGGTACTCGGGAGGACATAAAGAAAATGCCTCTCATGCAGCCGACTGCATTTGGTTGGGGATGTGAATGGGGGAAGTACGGGCGCTGCAGAAGCGGTGGGTTTCCAATTAGGATTGGCGAATGCAGCAGGAAGGGCACTATGGGCACGACGGGCCTGTGTTTGTCTTTTTGGTGGCAGCGGGACACTACTTATGCTTGCCACCTCACCAGCTTGAACTGCACTTATGGGACTCGCCACGTCACCAAGTGTTACTGCAGTGCTGGTTTGACTACGACCGGGGTGTACTAGGCCGCTGGTGCTTGCCAGTTCACCAAAACGCTACAAAAAAAACTGTTAGCGATCGCAGGGATCAGGCCTGACTCTGCGAACGCTGCAGTTATGCGTTTAGTGTTTTGTAAGTGTCAGTGATCGATTGATACTGCACTTGGGTGGGCTGGGCTGGGCCGGGCGGAGGGGCAAAACGCAGGTGCTAGCAGGTATCTGGGCTGATCCCGCTAACACTGCGTTTTTGGGAACCCTAAACTGCTGGGGACGCTAGTATAGATCTGATCAGATCAGATATTGATCCGATCAGATACTATACCACTAAGTGAGGTGTATGCTGCGTGCGTGGGTGTTAGCGGTACTGGCACTAACCTGACGCTGCCTGGGGCTGGTGCTTGCCAGTTCACCAAAACGCTACCAAAAAAACTGTTAGCGATCGCAGGGATCAGGCCTGACTCTGCGAATGCTGCAGTTATGCGTTTAGTGTTTTGTAAGTGACAGTGATCGATCGATACTGCACTTGGGTGGGCTGGGCCGGGCGGAGGGGCAAAACGCAGGTGCTAGCGGGTATCTGGGCTGATCCCGCTAACACTGCGTTTTTGGGAACCCTAAACTGCTGGGGACACTAGTATAGATCTGATCGGATCAGATATTGATCCGTACAGATACTATACCACTAAGGGAGGCGTATGCTGCGTGCGTGGGTGTTAGCGGTACTGGCGCTAATCTGACGCTGCCTGGGGCGACGCATATCACCGCCGGGCGATCAGGGGGCTAAACCTTTATTCGGTAATAAACGGCGGGTGCCCTGACACTATAAAAAAATAAACAAACTAACCAGCGTCACCCGTAACGGTTATACGGTGATCAGTGGTGAAAGGGTTAACTAGGGGACAATTAAGGGGTTAAAACATTTATTAGATAGTATATGGGGGTCCCTGTCGCTATAAAACGCTGACGGCGAACCTAAATATTTACGTCCCTAACTAGCGTCACCAGCGACACTAATACAGCGATCAGAAAAATGATCGCTTAGTGACACTGGTGACAGGGGGTGATCAAGGGGTTAAAACTTTATTAGGGGGGGTTAGGGGGGTACCCTAGACCTAAAGGGGGGTAATACTCACTGCCCTAACACTGTAACTGTCACAAACTGACACCATGCAGTAATCAGAAAAAAAAAAAATACTGCTGGTGTCAGTTTGTGACAGGGGGGGGTGATTGGGGGGGGATCGGGGGGGCGATCGGGGGGGGGATCGGGGGTGTAAAGTATGCCTGGCATGTTCTACTGTGTGTGTGTTTGTGTTGTGTGCACTTACTTGTCTTCTCTCCTCGGCGCTGGGATGGAAACTGCCAAGCCGAGGAGAGATGACATCACATCCTCTGCCTGTGTGAAACTACACACAGGCAGAGGAGGATTCCCATTGGCTGGGAGCGATCGCGAGGGGGGGGGCCACGATCGGATGGTCTCCCCCTCGCCTCCCGACGCTCCCAGTGAAATGCCGACCGCCGCTGGCACCGGGGGGGGGGGTCCGATCGGACCCCCCGCCCGCGGGAGGCAGATCACGTACGGGTACGTGATTCTGCCTGCCCGTGCCATTCTGCCGCAGTATATCTGCGTTAGGCGGTCGGCAAGTGGTTAAAATAAAAAAAAAAGATGTTAGACCATAAGTCAGGGGTAGGCAACCTTAAAGAGGTGGAGATCTACCTGTACAACATGGGAGTAGTCAAAGATCACCGGGCTATGGCTAAATGGAGCAAACCCACAGGAAACACAATGAGGGTAAACTGCAGTGCATTATTATAAAAGCAGCCCTATACTATTATGCCCAGTGTATTGCTTCACACTGACCTGAAGATCTCTTCTTTCCTGCTGCTGGCACCACTCTGGAGACCACTAGCATGGGACAGGAGCCACAGAGGAGGAATTGGCATATGCAGCTCTTGCTCCCTACTACAGCTTCAACTTTACAAGTAATCCCTCTGCAATGCACTCAGTTTGATGCTCTGGGATGGAGGGTCAGCAAGCCCAGACTGCGATCTACCAGTCACCTGGCTGCGATCGACAGGTTGCTGACCCCCACAGTAAGTCCCCTACATACGAACATTCAACTTGCGAACTTTCAAAGATTTGAACATGTGTTTGCATGTCCAATCCTGTAAAGCTTGGTACACACACTGGTACAGATTTACTTAAACTGGAGAGTGCAAAATCTGGTGCAGCTGTGCATAGAAAACCAATCAATTGAACACGGCTTTGAAATCATGCAACTTCATCTGAAGCCACACTATTTCAAAGCCGCATCTCCAGGTGACTTTGGGTGCAACTTGAAAGGCATCTGTGCTGCTTCATGCACAGATGTCTATTGAAGTTGCACCCGAAATCAGCAAAAGTAGTGCAGGAACTACTTTTGCAAATCGGAGTGGCGCTGCAAAGTCGGCGTTGCACCGATTGGAATGGTGCGATTGCCGGCAATAGGCTGCGACTTGTCATGCGATTTGACCTGTCAAATCGCATGACAAATCGCTTCAATGTGAGTGAGGGCTTAGGCTGGGTTCACACTATAGAATGCAGCGGTTTACAGCAGGAGTCCAGTGCGTCTCCATTCACCGTTTCAGGTCCAATTTCAGCCTGAATTTTGGTCTAAATTCGGACCTGAAACGGACCAAAAGACGCACAGGACTCCTGTGCAATTCACACCGAAGCCGCTGCAGAGATGTGTGAATTGGCTCCATAGAAAGCCGGTCAGAATCTCCTGCTATGTGAATTGGACGCGGGGAAATTCACATCCAATTCGCAATAGTGTGAACTTAGAATCATTGTCAAAGATGAAATGAACAAGCTGAAGTTAGAAGCTGACTGGCTACTATGTACAGCTGCACCAGATCCCGAGTGTTCCAGTTTTAGTAAATCTCACCCATTACGTTTTTTTTTTTCATTCAACCCAGTGGGCTGAAAAAAAAAACCTGACAGATCACTATACGAACGCAAGCAATGTTAATGCTGCGATCTCCCCCACCGGGGATCTCCCCCCACCAGAACACACTGATCGGAGCTCACAGTGTTTGTCTGCAAGCGCTTAGATTTGCTGGACTCACGAACAAGTTGGACTTACGAACGAGCTTCCAGAACGGAACTCATTTGTTAACCTCTCTGGCGGTATGATTAGGTCAGATTTTTGATGCTCAAAGCAGCACATTGTTTTGCATTGAAATTTGGCATTTTGTATTGTAGGCCTGTAATTCTTAGGAATAACACACTTAAATCTGTCCAAACAAGAGTCTAGTAGACAGCCCGGGTATGATATGATGATCTAAACCTATGTTAGTGAGCACTTCTCCTTTGCTGAGATAATCCATCAACCTCCCAGTTGTGGCATATTAAGATGCTGATTAGACAGCATGATTACTGCACAGGTGTGCCTTAGGCTGGCCACAATAAAAGGCCACTCTAAAATGTGAAGTTTTACTGTATTGTGGGGTCCAAAAACCAGTCAGTATCTGGTGGAACCACCAGTTGCTTCATGCAGTGCAGCACATCTCCTTTGCATAGAGTTGATCAGGTTGTTGAATGTCGGTCTATTCCTCTTCAATGGCTGTGTGAAGTTGCTGCATATTGGCAGGAACTGGAACACGCTGTTGTATATGCCAATCCGGAGCATCCCAAACATGCTCAATGGGTGACATGTCCGGTGAGTATGCTGGCCAAGCAGATCCTTGCAACATGGGGCCGTGCATTATGCTGCAACATGAGGTGATGGTCGTGGATAAATCGCACAACAATGGGCCTCAGGATCTCGTCACGGTATCTCTGTGCATTCAAAATGCCATCAATAAAATGTACCTGTGTTTGTTGTTCATAGAATACGCCTTCCCATACCATAACCCCACTGCCACCATGGGCCACTCGATCCACAACGTTGACATCAGCAAACCGTTCACCCACACAACGCTTTAGACGCTGTCTGCCATCTGCCATGTACAGTGAAAACTGGGATTCAACCGTGAAGAGAACACCTTTTCAAAGTGCCAGACGCCATTGAATGTGAGCATTTGCCCACTCAAGTCAGTTACGACGACGAACTGCAGTCAGGTTGAGACCCCGATGAGGAAGACGAGCATGCAGATGAGCTTCCCTGGGACGGTTTCTGACAGTTCGTGCAGAAATTCTTTGATTATGCAAACCCATTGTTGCAGCAACTGTCCGGTTGGCTGGTCTCAGACGATCATGGAGGTGAAGATGCTGGATGTGGAGGTCCTGGGCTGGTGTGGTTACACGTGGTTTGCGGTTGTGAGGGCGGTTGGATGTACTGTCAAATTCTCTGAAACGCCTTTGGAGGCGGCTTATGTTAGAGAAACGAACATTCAATTGAAGGACAACAGCTCTGGTGGACATTCCTGCAGTCAGCATCCCAATTGCACGCTCCTTCAGAACTTGCGACATCTGTGGCATTGTGCTGTGTGCTAAAATTGCACATTTTAGAGTGGCTTTTTATTGTAGCCAGCCTAAGGCACACCTGTGTAATAATCATGCTGTCTAATCACCATCTTGGTATGCCAAAGGTGTGAGGTGGATGGTTTATCTCGGCAAAGGAGAAGTGCTCACTAACACAGATTTAGACACATTTGTGAATAATATTTGAGAGAAATAGGCCTTTTGTGTACATAGAAAAAGTCATAGGTCTTTGAGTTCAGCTCGTGATAAATAGGGGCAAACACAAAAGTGTTGCGCTTAAAATTTTGCTCAGTGTATGACTGTGCGGACCAATAGGCAGCAGAGTTTGACTTTTGGCACTCTGTTCAGACAGGGGCGTACCTTTTCCTCATTAATATTATAAGTGTGTAAGGACACCTGATGAGGGGTTTGACCTGTACTCATCTATGCCAGCCCAGAGCACCGAAGTAGAAGCAGGAACCCTGTTTTCAGCATGAAAAAATGTATTTTTAAAACAATTTCCAAACAAAAAGCAGTTCAAAATGATAACTTGTAAGGGTACAGGACTAAAAAAGTGTGGTACTTTAGCTTGGTTTTAAACACAGCAAGATTCAGAAAGGACCCTTTTACTGCCCTCCTACTGACCCTCATTGGACCTCAGTGTCCTTATTCTACAGAGGATCATACAATACTCAAATAAAATAGTGCTAATTCTGACTTTATTATATATGCTGAATTTACTGGAAAGCATTAGCAGCTGGGTTTAGAAACCCACCATTCAATGTGTTCTTATGTGTTAATTATCAGTGTGATCCAGAGAAAAATATACATTTGAGCAGACATTTTTCTCTAGGCATTATCAGTGAATTTTTAAAAATCAACCCATCATCTATAACAGTACTAGGACAGCCATTACCAGACTCTGGATTGTGCAATATAGTTTGCCCAGATATGAAAATTCACCTTTCACCAACTCTGCAATTGTGTTTTCTGGTTTTACCGAGGCATGAGGTTTGCTAAAGAATGATTTTGTAATATTCTTACAAGTTCCCAAATGATCTGAGCAGTGAAGCTGGTTCTCCAGCTGTGTCCTATAATAGCCCTATTAGTGCAAGGTCTAAATTAGTCTGAAGCATAATAGGCAGGTGTCAGAGCAAAACTTGTGAAGTCTGGCAGGGGTCAGTTACCATATGGTCTGAGCTTTATGGGAAGTTTCTCTATTATAGATGTATCCAAATATTAGACAAAGGTTCACACCAAGGTTAGACCTCTATCAATAACCACTAAGAAGTCCCTTGAACGTAGCGTTTAGTTGTAAAAAGATATAACTAAAGATCAGTGATTACCAAGTGGTGGTCTCTCTGGCTTATACAGTTTTCTTTGTTTGTCATTTCAGCTGAGGATGAAGAACGGCTTTATAAAACTATTTTATTAGTGAGTTTTCTTTCCTCGCCAATTTCTTTTATGGTGTGAAAAGTTAAGTGCCTTCCAAAACCGCCAACATTTTTTTTGTTAATCTGGCTTTGTGTTGCCCAATTATTTAAAAGTTGTTTCTTATTTATAATTTAATTGTGTTTTCCATGTGAACTAGTGGAGTGAACCTTAGAATCATTCCTAGCAAGAGGCCTTTATACTTAATTTTCTGGGATTTTAAAGTGAACCTGTGGCCAGGCTATGGATTTTTGAGTATTTACAAATCCTGACTGGCAGTGAATAAGCTCGAAGACTGGAAGTTTGGAAGACTGGTCAGTCACTACTAGGAAGGTGAGCAGGGTTAGCTGAGCTGCTGAAAAAAACTTGAATGACATAGCTTTAGACTTTTTTCGCTGTGAACTTGAGGCTGGGTTTACACTAGTGCGAACTGGATGCGGCTTTCACTGCATCCAATTTGCATTACAGGAAATTGTGACCTCCTCTCAATGCCTTTGGGCACGGGCAACTCTGCCCGTAGCGGCACTTTTCCAACAGCAACCAACGCTTGTGGGAGTAAACCCTCGCAGGCCCTGAACGTTGCTGGACCTCCCTTGCTAGCAACAGGGGACAATTAAGTGCACTCCTGGGACCCACAGAAGTAGGGCCAAAAGAGCTTTGGCCCTACTTCTTTTTTTCAGGAAGGAAAATGCATTAATGGAAATTGTAACAAGACACAAAGGTTATGTCAACTTTCTTACATAAAGAATTAGCCTTTGTAGCTGCTATATGTACATGTTTATGTTTGTGATAAAAAGCTCTTAGCAAGAGAAGTGAGGCACTGCCATGTTGAAAATGGTATTTACTCATGGAAGGAAAATGCATTCATGGATATTGTAACAAGCCACATAGATTATGTCAACTGTCTTATATATAAGCCTTGGTAGCTGCTATATGTACATGTATATGTATGTGATAAAAAAAAAACTCTTACCAAGAGAAGATCTTCATTTTCAAAAGTGAGGCACTGCCTTGTTTAAAAAAGAAACCCTTTTAAGGTCCATTTACATTTATTATCCATTTAAAGAACATTGTATCACATTTTAGGTTAAAGCTTTCTGATAAACAAAAACCTGCTGCATGATACACAAAGCTCTCCCATTTGAAAATGGTATTTGCTCGTGGATTCTGGAAAGTTGATTTTCAACCTAAGCTCCATACTTTTTATTTTTCTAACAATCAACAATCAGATTTCTGAGCCTGAAAACAACATATCCTTTCTGATTCAAACTGACGTATACACAAACAAATCTCAGATTCAGTTACAGTCAGACAAATCGTGTCTATGATCCAAATACGAGCTATGCTGTGTATATTTACTGAAAATTATCATCACATGCTCCAAATTGCAATGGCATGCTTTTTATAAATCTTTATTTAACATTCATAGTGAAATACAAAATAAACTTATAAAGCTTAAAAATGTACACAAGCATCACATCTGCAGAGTAACTCTGAAAGTAGCAAAGAAACTAAAGCAAGATGTAAAATGCAAGCTTTGGTATATAGGAGATAAGCTTTTGGATTGTGTCATTGTTTGCTGTGGGTTATTGTTGTCATACATAATAAAAGATTGACTAAATGAACAAATTATTATTTAATGGAAACAGTGAGGTTAAAGCCCAACTCTGGGAAACTTGAAAATGATCCCTTGCAGTGGACCTGCACCCCCGCTGCAAGGGCTAGTTGCTCATTTATTCTAGGGAAGAGTAAGAGCGCTTTTACTTACCTGTCCTCTGCTACCCCTGCGAGTGGTCCTGCCCCCCCCGCTCAGGTGGTGGACTGTCCCTTGGTGTCATCATGTCTAATGAATCAGGCTATGGACCCTGCATTGGTCTTGATGACGTCAGGGCCTTAGACTGCTGGGCAAGGTGATGCCGCGGGGACTGGTCTAGCAGCGAGGAGTAGCGGTGGATCAGGTGAGTAAATTTACTTTAACAAATCTACTTTACGTGTGGTGCAGCCCCACTGCAAAGGATGATTTTCAAGTTTTTCAGCGATGAGCTTTAAAATGCTGTAGGAGCTGTTTTATTTGCAAAGTGAATATTCAATGAGTTTGGTAAATAAGGTGCTCACTTCAAACTATCAAAAATCCTGTATTTTAATTTCTTACCACACGAATAGGTGTTCAAAGTAAACACAGGTTAATTTTGTTAACACAGTTTCTGTTCCTTTCGCAAATCAAACCCAGGGTAATTCATTTGAGTTGATTTACCAAAGGCAAAGAGAGTATTCACTTCCAAAGTAAATCTTCACTTATCTTAATGAATGAGGTGAAACAAAATGAAAATTCACTTTACAAAGAATACCCAATCATGTGCAAGGAAAATTTAAAAAAATGTGTTTTTGCCCACACGTTTGGAAGATTTAAATCAGCACAACTTTGCCTCATTACCAAGCTAAGTGAATGTTCTATTATCAAATAAAATTTTCTCTTAGCTTGGTAAATGGGGTGATGTAACCAGGACCTCAGTCATGTATCCTGAGAATGCTAGGTCATCAGTGCCTTCTCTCTCAGATTTTGTGCTGAATTCCAGGAACGCTCCTTTGATTGGTGAACTAATGCGAGGGGATGAACGCACGCCATCCAGTAAGATGGATCCGAATTAAGCTCTATTCAATTATGGTCTAATTACTTTGTAAATGTTTATATATATATCTATATATAGATAGATATATCTATCTATATATAGATATATATATCTATATATATATAGCGCAGTGTGAGAAGATGGCAGTCTTACACCCCAGTTGAAGTCCTGTAGGATGAAACGCGCCGGGTTATTGCCTGCCAAGCTCCACACACTGTGCCTGTTTTATCAGTTGTCTGTGATCACATTTTAATGTACACATCTCGAGCGATGTTTGTACTTTTTTACATTAAATTCATACGTTGTTTGATCTACGCCTTGTGGAAGCCTTCCTTTTTTCTTCTATGATCACCATTTTATTATTGTTGGATGAGAGTTACATGGAGTTTGTATAAACCAGGAGATCGTGGTTGAGTTCCTGTCCCCTGCATCGCTGGTTTGTTGCATCATTAGTACTCCAGGAGATCGTGGCCTGTGATCCGGGTTTCCATCCATGCCCGTCTGGCCCACCGCCGTTGGCGTGTGTATTCACACCTCATGGTAAGAGTATCTATCACTCCCTTGGGTGGTGGAAGTACAGTCCTGGGTGTTTGAACCTTTGAACATTTTGAACACTGGAATATCACCATCTAAGTTTATAAGATCTGCCAACATCTTATACCTACCAAGGGTTGTTCTAGAGGAATACACATAAAAATGTATTATTGATGGACTCTACACTGTGTTATAATTTGTTGAATTTAACTCTGATCAGTCAATAATATAACACGAGCACTTGTTATATTGTTTTATATGTTCATAATTCACCACTAGGATCTTACGGCGTCACCTGACCCATGACTCTACAATTTTAGGCATAAGCACACACTCCTTCCTAGGTTCCCACTAGGGATATATTTGTAGCGGTGCACATTTTCCACTATACTTTAGCAAATCAAACCCAGGGTAAATCATTCGAGTTGATTTACCAAAGGCAAAGAGAGTATTCACTTCCAAAGTGAATCTTCACTTATCTTAATAAATGAGGTGAAACAAAATGAAAATTCACTTTACAAAGAATACACAATCATGTGCAAGGAAAATTTAAAAAAATGGGTTTTTGCACACACATGTTTGGAAGATTTAAATCAGCACAACTTTGCCTCATTACTAAGCTAAGTGATTGTTCTATTACCAAATTAAATTTCCTCTTAGCTTGGTAAATTAGGTGATGTAACCAGGGCCTCAGGGATGGGAAAGCTAGGTCATTTGTGCCTTCTTTCTCAGATTTTGTGCTGAATTCCAGGAAGTAAAGGGAGAATGACTTATCTGCCCTTAGTAAATATGGCCACGAAGAGAAAAATGGAGAGGAAAAGAAAAAACTGTAATTATCTATCAGTATCAGCTTGTGCATAGCCATTGCTAAACATTATAAGGGAACTTTTACACTAATCAGCTTTTGATCAGTTTTTCATGAAAAATGCATCCCTGCAAATCCTATGGAACTCTTCACACCAGTCAGTTGTGTTTCAGTTGTGTTTTTGGCTGCTTTCACACTGTTCCACTGTAAAAGCACATAGTGCATCCCTTTAAATCTTATGGAGTGCTTCACACTGGTCAGTTGCAATACAGTTACATTTTCCTGCTTCCTGCATTTTTGGTACGTGTTTGGTGCATTTAGGTTCCTTTCACCCTGATCAGTTTTTGACAGTGGCAGCTTGTGCTCCATTATTTTGGGGGGGCGGCAAACAAATCCCCCACCCGCTTGCTCGCCTGCCTGCCTGTCTGCTCGCTCACCCACCCGCTCACTCTCCTGCCAACCCCAGCATTTACCCCATCCAGGTTGCGGGCAGCTACGGTGGCTTCCCCAGCTTTTACTCGTGGCCAATCCGGTCGCTTCTCCTCCCAGCCGATCTGGTTTTAGGACCCACTTCCTGTCCTGGCCGGTAGGAGAAGCAGGAAGACAATAGCGGATCAACATTCGCTAATGTCACAAGTGGGTGGGCTCGGGGCCCAACCTTTTTAAAGCCAATTAAAGGCTCAGGCTCTAATCATGTGCTTCACAAAAAAAACCATAGAAATCCATGCGTCCAGCTCCCCGCATAGAAAATAGGAGCCAGAGCATGGAGATTAGCGGGGCGGTGCCCCTACGCCCCTTATGGACTATCCACTGCTGGTTTTTGATCATTTTTGCAGACAAAAAAGCAGAAGATTCTGCATTTTTGCAACAGAGAGGGTGAAAGCAGCCATAAATGCAACTGACCTGTGTGATAAGTTCCATAGGAATTAAAGGGAAGAATTTTTCATGCATACTTGTTCTGCTTTTTTTTTTTTTTACTGAAAAAATTATCAAAAAAATATCAGTGTGAAAGGGCCCTAAAGGTACCTTTTCTGAATTGTTTTAGGATAAGGATGAAGTTCCTCTTTATGTTTTATGGCATTCTGCAAACGGAGTTTAATGACACTGCTGAGTTTTCATAGCTGCCTGTGTCCTGTCAAAGGCACTTAACTGAAATGTTTTAATAGTATACATGATGCCTCTGCTTTTGTTAGATACTGTATGTCTCAAGCTCACCATACACTGTTTTTCTTCATTCAACTCCCAGGCTAAATTAAATAAATCTAACAGATTCCTCTATACAATGTGGACTGATGAATCTGACAGCTGCCACTACCAAATCGGATATAGCCACTGTTAAGCCGAAAATTTTTCTACGGCTCCTTTCAGTTGAGGAATATCAAGCAGGAGGGTGGCGACAGAGCCAATGGTGTGAATTTGGGAACCAGGCAAAATTCAAATAGTGTATGGTCAGCTTTAGGCTGAACTGTGTTCTAATAGAGGCTGGATGGGGGGTTGTTATATGATGTGTCTTACTATTTCTGGCTAACCACTCAAGACATTTGATGTAATCTGACATTGATTTGTAAATTATGGAGAAATGAGGATGGCACAGTGTTCAGTACATTTTACCCATTCTCCCCACTCAGATTAGGGTTTGTCAGAGGAACAAAATATTATTCTGAAGACAGATATACATATATCTATGTATACTGTATGCAGGGCTTTTTTTCAGGGGAAACTTGGTGGAACCCAGTTCCACCACCTCTGGCTCAGACCCTTTGGTGCCTGCTCACCACAATCACTTGTAAACACAGAAGTCTGGTTTCTGTGTTTACAAGTGACAGCTCTGCCCTCTGTATGTAAGGCAATCCTGGTATTTGATGCCCCTTTAAGACCCTCCTACTGTTTTCGTGAAATTTGACTGAACACACCCACTATTTGATGTGATTTGGAGGGTGTGTGTAGGGGGAGGGGTTTTGTGGGGCCGTGGTTAAGTTCCAGCACCTATTGTTTGAGAAAAAAAGGACTGACTGTATAGATACTGTAAATGTGTGTGTGTGTGTGTATATATATATATATGTATGTGTGTATTTATTTATTTATTTATTTAATCTAATAGTAGTCACTGCACACATAAGATGATGTCTGCCTTGGGTCACTGCAGTCTAAAGTATCAATTGATTAAAAAGTGAAAGTAAGTTGAAGCACTCAGGGGGCTTAAAGAATGTGTTCCAGAATAACTATTTATTGAGTTGACTGTGCTCAGGTCAGCTTTCTTAAGTTTTATACGATATGTCATGAGCTGATTAATATCAGTCTATCAAGGTTCAAAGACTGTCCAGAGAACTACATGGCCTCGAGATCAACCTTTAAAGCTTAAATTGCTGATCTTAACCCTATTGCCAAGGAGGAAATTAATTTGCTTGTAAAGTGGCTAGGGCCAGAATCTTCAGCTCATATTAGGAGACTGAGGGCAGAACATGTGGACTACCCAGATGCAGGCCTTGCTGCTGCATTGACAAGGCAAGTATAAATTTACTTTTTTTTTTTTTATTATAAATGCACATTTTTTTGCAAGACTACAAACTGTCTGTAAAACTACCTGCCTGTACATCGTACGGGCAGATAGTTTCACAAAGACAGGAAGAATCAATAGGCACTCAACAGCACTGCACAGCCACGCTCTTTTCAAATAGTAAAAGCAGTTATAGGGAGAATATCTCCGGCTTGCTGTCACAGGAAGTACTGGAAGGATTGAAATACTGCAGGATCTGGAACATTAAACAGGAATTAATTCTGGACAGCCGCACTCGTAGATCATCCTTGTTTATTAAGAAGATGCACATCAATAACAGGGTAACAGCAGACAGGAATAGAGCTGTCCCCAGTTGAAGTCACGAGCGGTGACGTAACGCGTAGGGCGTGGCAGAGAGTTGACTATACCGGAAGTCACGTAAGGAGGCGCCTCGGACGCCGCTCCTTCCTTTTCATGTGAATTTTATCTGTTTTTATGTAAGAGACCACTTGTTTTTATACCCAATAAATTGATTATTCGAAATACTACACCATCAGAGGCCTCCTCTCTCCTCCCCCTCCTCCCACCGGGCTGTCACAGCCTAGGTGGAAAAAATTCCCAGTTTATTTTTATAGGTGCCTGACATTAAACAGAGGGGAACGCTGCCTGTATTACTACAGTGAAAGATATACATTGTTGCCAGTTGTTTCCATTCCTGAGGTGCCCGACAGTAAGCAGAGGGGAACGTTGCTGTTGTCACAACAGAGAAAGATATACACTGATGCCTGTTATTTCCATCCCTGAGGTGAGAGTTTAGAGAGCCTGGTTGAGCCGCCAGTCGTTTTATGAAGATTATCATTATCATTATCATCTACACCTATTTTTTCTATGACCACCATTACTCATGAACTCTTTATGGTCATTTTTATGAACTTTTTTTTCTGATATATCCATTTATTGGAAGTATCCTACACCACGTTGTTTGCAGTTTTGCTCCTTTGCTGCAAATGTTTTGCATTTTTGCACACGTGTTTGATTTGTTTTTTGATTTTTTTAATGTGATTATTTATTGTGATATATGAATTTTCAGCACGGGTACTTTATTGATGCACTTTATTTAAGATTTGCCATCTTGCACACCCACATATCAATAGTATTAGATGTGAATTTTATTTATTTATATGATAGATTTTATGCGCGAAATCCTTCTATCCCTATTTACAAAAGGGTAATGCAAAGTTGTGGGGGGAAAGGGGCAAGTCTGCTTACCCAGGTCCCAACAGGTCCCAGGCGCGCGGCCCCACCGCCCGAGGATGGTCTCCCACGGCGACCTGGGGAAGCTAACAAAATGACGGGGGTGATAAGCATAAGATGAATATTATAAGGTGGTAAGGTAACCTAAATTACCACACACGAGAGGTGAAACATAAAAAGATGAGGGTAATAATGGAAAAGTAGTGACAAGGGGGGTGGCTCGTGAGGGATGTGGAAGATGACATGAAGTGAACCTTCAGTGTGCAATGGTAAAGAGGATTTGGTATGGTGACCAATGAGGTAAGAAAGGGTGATAAGGGGCCAAAAGGCATAATAGTGCATGTGGTGAGAAGGTGAGAGGTGAAAGGATGGGGACCGAGGAGGGAGGAGAGGGAAGGGGGTGGGGCTGGGGACAGAGGGGAGGGAGGAGGAAGGTGAGGGAAAGATAGGGAATGCTGGGGAGGAGGGGGGGGGGGGAAGGGGGGGGGGAGAAAGGGATGAACAAGGGAAAATGGGGGGGGGCGGAGGGATGGAAGGAAGGGAAAGGGGGGAGGGGGGGGGGAGGGAACAAGGAGAGGATGTAACAGTGTGGACTGAGGTGAACGAAGGGTACAGGTACCTGATACTAGTATAAGCATGGATGACTTGCCCCTTTCCCCCCACAACTTTACATTACCCTTTTGTAAATGTTGATGCTAGAATATAATTATATTTATTATGTATTCTGGTAAGCTCCATTGTATATCTTTTATTTATCAGGTTCAGACTGTTTAGTCAGAATAAATCATCTCTAGATTCCCTCCTGACGAAGCGGTTTATGTCCGCGAAACTAGTCGAGGAATATGATATCTGAGATTTTGCGTTGTACTGTATACCAATGATCCCACTGGTGATATACCATATACTTGTACTTTTATTATGTTTTTTTTTATTACCATTGTTTTGTCTTCTGCATCAATAAAAACAACTCAAATTTTTATTATCGTCTTTTTATGCTTCATATTATTATCCCTTATTATTGTACCGGAATAGTCCAATATGCCCCTATTTTTGGTTGCCTGACTGGGGATCTGGCTTCCAACCCCTTTGACTACCTCACTTACTGATAATCCACAGCATCTAGGTACCTCCAGCTCTGCCCCAAAGTCATATTCCAACTACAATAACCATCTTTTCTTCATGTCCTGAAGTCTGTGGGGAAGGCCCCAATTCAAAATGCTGTGCCAAAGTATATCTAGTCAAGATATACCCAGAGGGGCAACCAGAGGAAGGTACTAGTATTATGCCAAAATAGATGAACAAAGCAACATATCTCTGGTTAGACCTAAATTATTTGAGATCTATGGCATAAAAGGATATGCAACACCAAAAACACTCAACACCTGTTTCAGTCGTATAAAAAATTTCAATAGCTAAGGGCTAAAGGGTACATGGCTCTTTGATCAAGGGTGTTATGCACATAGTCTTGCCAACATTATTTGAATGTGATCAGTTACCCGTCAACAGGAAAAAGATTCCTACTCTAGAAGCTGCATATTATCATGCCTATTTAAGACACATGGTTAATAAAATTCCTGCTATGGAGATGAATGCTGAAATGTTATTCTTGCTAGGAAGAGACATACTCAGAGTACATAAGGTGCGTCAGCAGTGCAATAGTCCTGACAGTGCCCCATATGCACAAAGACTCTAGGCTGGGTAATAATGGGTGATGTATGTTTGGACAAGATATGAAAACCATTTCAAGTTAACCCTTTCAAAATTCATGTAATAAGAAATGGATGTACCTGTCAGGGCTGGGCTCAGCCCTTCCTTCTCTAAGCTGGCCGCTCAGCTGTCGGCTAATTGCCAGCTCCTATCTCTCCACAGTGACTCACCTGTTGATGATATCCTGCTTGTCAGTCCTGCCTACTTGAGCCGTCCAGCCCAGATGATCTCTGCCTTTGCCTTGGTCACATCTCGAGAGACACTCTCCGGTGTTCCTGTTAAAGACTTGCTTGGCTGACATTCCTTCTGGCTCCAGATCCTGCTTGCTGTTCTACTATGCTCATCTCTGGCACCCTGATGTTTTGGCTTGTCTGAGTATCCGTTCCGGTTCCTGAACTCTGGCTATGTTTTGACTACATTTACTCTGTTTACATTTTTTATTATTATTAAACAAGTGTGATTTAACTGTACTTCTGTCTCAGTCAGTCTGATTCATGGTTTCTGATAGTAGGTGAAGGCCATGAATTCAGAAGATGTAGTCAATCCACTTGTTGGTAATATTTTTTCCAGAATGGATGAGCAGCATCACCGAATGGATGGTTTGCCATGGCATTACAAACGCTTCTGAGTCGCACGGCTCACCTGGAATCTCCCACTGTGGCTGCTCTGATACAACCTGTGTTGCAGGCCGTCCCTGCTGCTGCTCCAGTCTCTGTGCAGGCACCCGCCTCGAGTATTACCTCTATAAGAGGTATGTCTGGTTACACTGCACTTCCCCAGTGATTTGGGGGCGATCCAGTCCAATGCAGAGGGTTTCTCAACCAGGTTGAGATATACTTTGAGATGCTGCCCCAGGAATTTCCCACGAACAGAAGCAAAGTAGGTTTTGTGATATCTTTGCTTTCTGAGAGAGCCTTGGCCTGGGCAAACCCTCTATGAGGGACGCAAAAACCTGTTGTCTTGAGTTACCCTGAGTTTGTGGCTTCTTTCCCGCATGCTCCGCTTCTGCTGCCAAGTGCCTCAAACAGAGTACGAGAACTGTTGCCGACTACACCATTGAATTCCGTACACTGGCAGCAGAGGTTGCTTGGAACAATGAGGCCCTCGTGTCTGCTTTTTCTCATGGTCTCTCGGATACCATCAAGGATGAGATAGCAGCCCGAGATATACCCACTGAGCTGGAGAAGTTGATCACGTTTGCCATCCTCATTGACTCCAGACTCAGAGAAAGACTTCCTTTTCAGGAGCACTTGTGGAAGTTTCCTGTACATTTCTCTCCGAACTTTGCAGTCCCACCCTTGCCTCCCTTACCTCCCATGCCTCCTGGTACTAACTCGGTCTGTGAAGATGAACCCATGCACTTGGGCTTCACGCGTCTCTCTGTGGATGAGAGAACCCTTAGGAGGAGGGAGAGATTTTGTCTTTATTGTGGCCAGGCAGGTCACTTTTTGAAGTCTTGTCCTACCCATCCATGGAACGCCCGAACCTTGAGGTCCTGTCGCAGGTGGCGTTGTTTCGTCCCCAGTTATCCAGAAGGTTTCGATTACCCTTTCTTGGGTTGAGTCGTCCATCGAGATACAGGCTCTAATCGACTCTGGGGCTGCTGGCCTGTTCATTGGTGCTGCCTTTGTATCGAAGCACTCGATTCCACTGCAGCTGTGTGACACTCCACTTGCCATTGAGGCTCTTGATGGGAGACCTCTACAGCCTGCCCATGTGACTCATGAGCCTGTTCCATTGTCCATGGCCGTAGGGGCTCTTCACCATGAGATAATCCCATTCCAAGTAATTTCCTCACCTAAGTTTCCGCTGGTTATTGGTTATCCTTGGTTACAGAGGCACAACCCCTCTTTTGATTGGCTTCTTGCTGAGGTTCTCTCCTGGTCACCACTAGGGATGAGCTTCGAGTTCGAGTCAAACTCATGGTCGACTCGAACATTGGCTGTTCGCAAGTTTGCCGAACAGCGAACAATTTGGGGTGTTCGCGGCAAATTTGAATGCCGCGGAACACCCTTTAAAAGTCTATGGGAGAAATCAAAAGTGCTAATTTTAAAGGCTTATATGCAAGTTATTGTCATTGTTTGGGGACCTGGGTCCTGCCCCAGGGGACATGGATCAATGCAAAAAAAAGTTTTAAAAACGGCCGTTTTTTCAGCAGCAGTGATTTTAATAATGCTTAAAGTCAAACAATAAAAGTGTAATATCCCTTTAAATTTCGTACCTGGGGGGTGTCTATAGTATGCCTGTAAAGGGGCGCATGTTTCCTGTGTTTAGAACAGTCTGACAGCAAAATGACATTTTGAAGAAAAAAAAAAACCCATTTAAAACTACCTGCGGCTATTGCATTGCCGACAATACACATAGAAGTTCATTGATAAAAACGGCATGGGAATTCCCCAAAGGGGAACCCCGAACCAAAATTTAAAAAAAAAATGACGTGGGAGTCCCCCTAAATTCCATACCAGGCCCTTCAGGTCTGGTATAGATATTAAGGGGAACCCCGGCCAAAATTTTTTTTAAAAAATGACGTGGGGTTCCCCCTAAATTCCATACCAAACCCTTCAGGTCTGGTATCTAATATACTTTTGATTTTTTGACATGATCTGTTTTTCAAGTCGAATCCTTTTTTGTACCATATGGGTTTCTTTATATCAATGTGATTTACCTACTTTCTGAGCTGAGTTTGACCATGCTGCCCATCCTCTTGAGGAGGTTTCGTTTGGTCTAGTTCATTTAGACACAACTTTATATTTTATTTCTAATTTTAATTTATATTTTTTTGTTTTTAACTATTTTCTAACTGTATGTGCATAGATATTTACATGTTTTATTTGGATTTATGTAACATATGTTAGTGCTGTTGAAAGTACACTGTCTTGGATCTTTAGAATCCGGTAGTGGTTATGTATAAAATACCTATTTGCCATATCATATGTATACCTTTCAAGCATAAGGTATTTTAGGTTACATTTAATTTATTTTTTAATAATATTTTTTGTATCAATTTATGTATTAACTTGTCGTTTTGGTGTTTCTGACATAGTATCATTCAAGTTCAAGGGATGTTGATCTTATGGCACCTTTTGGTTGTCGACTTGACCCCATTCCTTGCAGTATGTATTGCAGATGCCCACATCCAAGATGGCGCTGTGTGTTTCCCTTAACGGGACTCAGAGCGAGGCTTGGTGTGTGTATTTAATGTGGTGGCTCAGCATGCTGCCCGTTCCCCATTGAAAACGTCAGCGTGTGACAAAACGCGTGTGGGAGGGACGTGCTAACGTCACCACGTTTGCCCTGTGAGGATGGGAGTGTGTTTGAGTGCCGGCCGGCTCCATTTTTCGCCTTTTTATCTTCATCTAGTGTAAGTGTTACTCTATTCTAAATAAACCGGATTATACAGTATCACACTATTGGCTGTTTTTACTTTATATGCACTGCTGAGCTTGGGGTTGATTGGCCAGGACGTATCTGCGCCGTTCCTGTTAGGAGCCTGTTTGTGCTCCACTACATCTGCCTACCCTACCTGGATGTCTGGTAAGCAGGATATCCCCTAGGTTCGCTGCTGCAATTTTATTCTGTGTTCACACGTTTGGCTGTGTGGAAGTTTGCTCATATGAATTTGTCATCTGGTAAGCAGCTTGTGCATGTGATGTGCCGCACTTAGGGGGTTCTTCTTCCTTTTTTCAATGTTTATATTCCTTGTTCCAATGTTTATTTCTGGGTGATTGGGTGCAGTCTTGCCTTTTACCTAGTCTGTCAAACAGATTCTGGGTGCTGCTATTTTTTGTTTTTTACCTATTCACCCCACACTGCATCTTTGTATGATTGCATGACACTCATCTACCATCCTTAGTTGCTGCGATGACATTGGAAAATATAGGATCACACATGATTAGTTTTTTGTTGAGTGTTGCACTTATTGTTCACATTTGGAGTGCTTTATATTTTCAGTATTACGCTATGTTTTTGTTATATATTTTTGGATAAAAACCTCTATGGACTGGGCACACGGGACAAGTGCGATTATCCTGATTCATCTGGATCACCTGTCCAAAGGCCCAGGCTGGGTTTAAGCCACTTGCCTATTTGGCTTACTTCTGGTAAGCGCAATATTTTGGTGTTTTCCAGTTCCATTGTCGTCTCATCATTTATCACTTTGGATGAACTCTTACGTTATTCACTTATGATAATTCTACTTCCTTCATTTGTTGTGGACATTTATATGGGACTACATGGACTATACTAAAGATTACATATTCTTTAGTATTTATATCATTTTAGCGCGTTTTTTTTGTAAATTATTTAAACAAAGGAATTGTCAAAAACTGTCTCTTGTCATTTTTAACATGTTTGACAGTTTTTTAGTGAAATGGTAGGGGTAAGTACCCCCTTACCATTTCACACGGGGGGGGCGGGATCTGGGGGTCCCCTTGTTAAAGGGGGTTTCCAGATTCCGATAAGCCCCCCGCCCGCAGACCCCCACAACCACCGGCCAGGGTTGTGGGGATGAGGCCCTTGTCCTCATCAACATGGGGACAAGGTGTTTTGGGGGGCTACCCCAAAGCACCCTCCCAATGTTGAGGGCATGTGGCCTGGTACGGTTCAGGAGGGGGGGCGCACTCTCGTCCCCCCTTCTTTTCCTGCGGCCTGCCAGGTTGCGTGCTCGGATATGGGTCTGGTATGGATTTTTGGGGGAACCACACGTCATTTTTTTAAAAAATTTTGCCTGGGGTTCCCCTTAATACCCATACCAGACCTGAAGGGCCTGGTATGGAATTTAGGGGGACTCCCACATCATTTTTTTTTTAAATTTTGGTTCGGGGTTCCCCTTTGGGGAATTCCCATGCCGTTTTTATCAATGAACTTCTATGTGTATTGTCGGCAATGCAATAGCCGCGGGTAGTTTTAAATGGTTTTTTTTTCTTCAAAATGTCATTTTGCTGTCAGACTGTTCTAAACACGGGAAACCTGCGCCCCTTTACAGGCATACTATAGACACCCCCCAGGTACGAAATTTAAAGGGATATTACACTTTTATTGTTTGACTTTAAGCATTATTAAAAACACTGCTCCTGAAAAAATGGCCGTTTTTAAAACTTTTTTTTGCATTGATCCATGTCCCCTGGGGCAGGACCCAGGTCCCCAAACACTTTTTATGATAATAACTTGCATATTAGCCTTTAAAATTAACACTTTTGATTATTCATGTTCGTGTCCCATAGACTTTAACGGTGTTCGTGTGTTTGAACGAACTTTTTTCCTGTTCGCATGTTCTGGTGCGAACCGAACAGGGGGGTGTTCGGTTCATCCCTAGTCACCACAATGCAGTAAGACATGCTTCCAAAAGGTAGCCAAGGTCCTGTGCACCTCTTCACTCTCCTCCCTGCCGGAGGAGTACCAGGATTTTAGTGATGTCTTTGACAAAGGTCAAGCCAGTAGTTTGCCTCCACACCGGTCGTATAATTGCACAATTGACCTTCAACCTGGTGCCATACCCCCTCATGGCTGGGTTTACCCTTTGTCGGTCTTGGAGGATAAGGCCATGGAGGAGTATTTTGCAGATGCACTTTCTTGAGGTTTCATCCTCAAATCCTCATCTGCTGGCATCCTCAAATCCTCATCTGCTGGTGCTGGTTTCGTCTTTGTGAAGAAAAAGAGTGGCAAACAGAGATCTGGTATTGATTATATGGGTCAATCATTTCACGATTAAGTTGATTCTGTTGATTATGGAGTTATTTGACCGCCTCAAGGGAGCAACAGTTTTTACGAGGCTTGATTTGAGAGGGGCATAAAATCTCGTTTAATACCAGAGCAGGCCATTATGAGTACCTCGTAATGCCTTTTGGCCTTTGTAACGCCCCGGCAGTTTCCAGGAATTTATTAACAATGTCCTCCGAGATTTTTGCAGTTATGTGTGGTGGTTTATCTCAACGATATCCTCATATTTTCCAAGTCCCTGGAGAGCCCTGTCAGGTGCGTCCAAAATTAAGAGAGAACAATTTCTATTGTAAATTGGAGAAGTGCTAATCCATCGTGAACAGATACAATTCCTGGGTTATGTAATTTCCACTGCTGGTTTTTCGATGGACCCAGAGAAACTTTCAGCAGTCCTACAGTGGCCTCGACCCGTGGGTTTACGTCCTCTGCAGCGTTTTCTTGGCAATGCATGAATCTATCCATTGGGCATAAGGGGGGGTGACTGGAGAGAGGGGGCAGAACCCATGCGCCCTTGTCACCACCATTGCTTTACAGATTCTTTCTGGTAAACAAGTCCAGAGTTCCTGCTGGATCATGCAGAAGAAGTTACTTCTTCAATATCCTAGAGCCTGAAAATGACCCAAAGATTCATCAAGAAGTCAAGCTAAATCTACAGATTGGACACTTCTTCCTGCACTAAGACCAGCAAACTAAAATAATGGATTGGCCTATGGGACTCAATGGTGTCAGCAAGGTACCCAATGTACAGGTGATAGTCACAAGATAAGGCACTGTAAAAACTTTCTTTAGGCCCATCACAGAACTTGTACTGCTTTTGCCCTTTGGGGACTGAAGTTTGTATTATCTGTATTTGATAAAACATTTTCTAAAAATCAGCAGGAGTATTTATCAAGAATGTTCAGGTATTATGTGTTGGACAATATAACACTTTTTTCCTTAATAGTTTAGGTTGGTGTTGCATTATTTTCAGCAAATTTTCACTTTGTTTTTCTTTTGTTGTGTCATTATAGTTATATCTGACAATACCAGATGAAGAATGTGGTGCCTTCTCGGTATATAGAAATAGTGGGATAGGAATAGTCACCATTACAACAATTGGAACCTTCTAATGTACAGGATTCCATTAAATGTGTATGGCCATTTCAGCACTGCATACTACTGGTCAGTTACATTACCATAGCAACCCTAGCAATTGTCAAATCACCTCATGCAGACTAAACTTGTCTTTAATTCCACTGAATAAATGATACATATAACAAATGTATAAGGACCCATAAACTGCAAATTACAAAAATGAAGAAACTAGTTGTAGAATGTGTATGTGCATGTTTGTGTAATTGTGGAAAGAACTTAAAATTGCTAGCTTTCCTTCAAACAGGGACTGTTATAAATGACTTCATGTAATGTATAATGCCTGCACTTTACAATGTAGGTGCTATTTATTTATTTAACCACTTCAATACAGGGCACATATACACCTTCCTGCCCAGACCAATTTTCAACTTTCAGCGCTGTCGCAGTTTGAATGTCAATTGCGCGGTCAGGCTACACTGTACCCAAACTAATCTTTTATCATTTTGTTCCCACAAATAGAGCTTTCTTCTGGTGGTATTTGATCACCTCTGCAGTTTTTATTTTTTGCTAAACAAATAAAAAAAGACCGAAAATTTTGAAAAAAATAAAAGTTTTGCGTATGTTTCTGTTATAAAATTTTGTAAATAAGTAAGTTTTCTTTTTCACTGATGGGCACTGATAAGGCGGCACTGACAGGCACTGTTAAGGTGGCACTGATGAGCGGTCACTGACGGGCACTGACGATGGGCACTGATATGCAGCACTGATATGCAGCACTGATGGGCATTGATAGGCAGCACTGATGGGCACTCATGGGTGACACTGGTGGGCACTGATGGGCACTGAAAGGCTGCAAAGATGGGTTCTTATGAGTGGCACTGATGTGCACTGATAGGTGGCACGGCACTGCTGGGCATTGATACATGGCACTGATGGGCACTGATACGCGGTGTGGATAGGCATCCCTATCCCATCCATAAACAATCAGCACAGACCCCCCCTGTCAGGAGAGCAGCCGATCGGCTCTCCTCTACTCGCGTCTGTCAGACGCGAGTTAGGAAAAGCCAATCACCCGCTCTTCCTATTTACATCGTGATCGGCCGTGATTGGACACAGCTAATCACGTGGTAAAGAGTCTCCATCAGAGACCCCGATGAGGATGACGAGCATGCAGATGAGCTTCCCTGGGACGGATTCTGACAGTTTGTGCAGAAATTCTTTGGTTATGCAAACCGATTGTTGCAGCAGCTGTCTGGGTGGCTGGTCTCAGACGATCTTGGAGGTGAAGATGCTGGATGTGGAGGTCCTGGGCTGGTGTGGTTACACGTGGTCTGCAGTTCTGAGGCCGGTTGGATGTACTGCCAAATTGGCCCCGGGGGCGTGCATTGCGGCGATCATTGTTGCTGTGTGTCAGTCAGACCATTTTACATTGACACTGTCCACTGCCTTGCTGACACCATCCACTGCCCTATTGACACCGTCCACTGCCCTACTGACATCATCCACCACCCTACTGACACTGTCCACTGCCCTACTGACACCGTCCACTGCCATTCTGACACAGTCCACTGCCCTACTGACACCGTCCACTGCCATTCTGACACAGTCCACTGCCCGACTGACACCATCCACTGCCCTTCTGACTCCAGTCACTGCCCTACTGACACCAGCCACCACCCTACTGACACTGTCCACTGCCCTACTGACACCAGCCACTGCCCCACTGACACCGCCCACTGTCCTACTGACACCGTCAACTGCCCTACTGACACCGTCTACTGCACTACTGACATCAGCTACTGCCCTTCTGACACCATCCACTGCCCTTCTGACTCCAGCCACTGCCCTACTGACACCAGTGACCTCCCTACTGACAGCATCCACTGCCCTACTGACACTGTCAACTGCCCAACTGACACTGTCTCCTGCCCTACTGACACCAGTCAGCACCCTACTGACACTGACCACTGCCCTACTGACACCAGCCACTGCCCTACTGACACCATCCACTGCCCTACTGTCACCGTCCTCTGCCCTACTGACACTGTCAACTGCCCAACTGACACCGTCTACTGCCCTTCTGACACCAGCCACCACCCTACTGACACTGTCCACTGCCTTACTGACACCAGCCACTGCCCTACTGACACCCTCCACTGCCCTACTGACACCATCCACTGCCCTACTGACACCATCCACTGCCCTACTGACACCATCAACTGCCCTACTGACACCGGAAACCTGCCCTACTGACATCAGCCACTGCCCTTCTGACACCATCCACTGCCCTTCTGATGCCATCCACTGCCCTTCAGGCTCCAGCCACTGCCCTACTGACACTGGCCACTGCCCTATTAACACCGTCCACTGCCCTACTGACACTGTCAACTGCCCAACTGACACCGTCTACTGACCTTCTGACACCAGCCACCACCCTACTTACACTGTCCACTGCCCTACTGACACCAGCCACTGCCCTACTGACACCGTCCACTGCCCTACTGACACTGTCCACTGCTCTACTGACACCAGCCACTGCCCTCCTGACACCGTCAACTGCCCTACTGACACCATCCCTTGCACTACTGACATCAGCTACTGCCCTTCTGACACCATCCACTGCCCTTCTGACTCCAGCCACTGCCCTTCTGACTCCAGCCACTGCCCTACTGACACCAGTGACTGCCCTACTGACACCAGTGACTGCCCTACTGACAGCATCCAGTGCCCTACTGACACTGTCAACTGCCCAACTGACACTGTCTACTGCCCTACTGACATCAGCCACTGCCTTACTGACACCATCCACTGCCCTACTGACACTGTATAATTCTCTACTGACACTGTCCACTGCCCCACTGACACTGTCCACTACTCTACTGACTGACAACATCCACTGCTTTACTGCCACCATAGGGGGGCCCAAACGAAATCTTTGCCCATGGTGAAAGTCTAGCTTCGCCACTGTTATAGAGTATATGAATGCCTTTATGTTTTATCAAATGAATGTTGGCTTGTAAAATAATGAACTATACCTATTGTCAACCTGCAAGGTAAATGGCTTCCCAAGTGAAGATGGAAGGCTGAGTGCCATTGTAGTCCTGCATCGTGTTATCCTTTGTGTTTAGCCTACACAGAGGCTATACTCGTTTTCATTCTTTCAGTCAAAGTGCATTTTCTGCAAATACAGAAAAAAAAATACCTGTTAGACCTGCCAGAAATTCATTGTCCTTGTAACTTCCTGTGCAATTAACTAAGTTCTCAGTGTTATCAGCCTTACCAGCTACCTTCTATAAAGAGCAGAACACCTTTCTCCTGTGTTATGAAGATAAGGAAAGGGTGTTTGTAACCTAAATTCAGAGCAAGCAACCTGGTATGGCCACTCTGGTCCCCCATAAATATCATAGTGAGTGAGCACTGTCACTGTAGGAAAGGAAGTTTGTTACTGGCAGAATACCTAGGTGAGCACAAATAAAAAAAACGACCTAAAAATGAAAACAAATGAAGCCACCATATCTAAGGACAGGTGAGCTGCAATGTATTACATTTTTGTTTTTAGCTGGTACCACTTACCTTGGTCCTCTACACCAGTGGTCTCCAAAATGTGGCCGAGGGGCCGGATGTGGCCCTTTGCTGCCTTTATCCGGCCCTTGGGGCACTATTCCTCCCATTGACACCAATGATGGGACACTATTGATCTTTTATTGAAAAGAATCAAGCAACCAATTTTATACAAAAGTAAAAAACAAAACCATAGTACAAAACTTCAACAGAAATCCAAGGAATACACATCCATGTTCAGAATATTTACAATATATACATAGTCCACTATGAACACATTTTTAGAAAACTATTTACATAAAGCAGCAGAGAGGGCCTAAGAGGCACAACCCATCACCTATGTATGCAGCCATTTATCAAAAATGAATCCAAAAAATAATAATCTAGGGTTATAAGAGACAGACAGCCACACCCGGGAAAGAGACTCCTGGCAGTCAGGGAGACTTGAAACCCCTCCACGCCTTCAACCAAGCCCCCCAACTCTGCTTGTCTCTCTCAAGCACCCGAATCTTCTCCACCTCATGCAGAATGTCATACACCACCACCTGAACAGGAAGGATTTTATGCCGAATGCTGACATGACACCGTGTGTTCCAGGGAAATAACGGACTACTAGGCTAACTAAAAAAAGTGTATCCAAACAAAAAACCCCACCAGTATTGAATGCTCCGTACACCCACTCAGCATAACCCAGCCTGGAGAGGAAAGGAACACTGAGGGCCCGCCCCACCTGTTTGTACACCTCTATGTTAAAAGGGCAATGAAGCAGAAAATGGTCCATAGTCTCCTCCTCACCTGCACACTCCTCCCGAGGACAGCTATGATCTATCCCACTGCGGAATTTCAAATTGCCCCGAACATAGAGCCTCCCATGGAAGCACAACCAGGCCAGATGCCTAAATTTAGGGGGTACTCTGTCCAAATTAATAAGTCTTAACCCTGCCCTCAAAACTGGGCCTGGGCAATCCCTTAAGGTCAGTGGGTCATGAAAGACTTTGCTCAAGACTCGAATTATAAGGACTTTCCTCGGAACTGAGATCTTCAGCCGACAATCGCCACTGCCGTAGTAACTTCAGGCACGGAGCGACATAGGCTGGTAGCTGACCACGATGACCCCTGAGATTCTTCACTTGGCCACCTTCTTTCCAAAGTCGTAGAAAAGGCCTAAACCAAGATCTAAATATGCCTACCCATCCAGGAGGTTCCACTGCAAGCATATTACCAATGTTAAACTTGAGAAAAAGCAGTGAAAAGAAAAGAACTGGGTTGACCATACCTTAGCCACCCTCCCTCCTGGATAGATAGGCGACATTCTTCTTGATGGGGTTCAGTCTGTTTCCCCACAACATCTGGAAGAACACACTGCTGACCCTAGCATAGAGAGACACTGGCAAGATGCAGACAAAGCTGACATACAAGAAGATCGGAATCAGGTAAGTCTTAATTAGATTAACCCTTTCCCTCATAGATAACTTCCATCTCTTCCAGCTGACCACTTTAGTATTGGCAACTTCCAGTCCGCCTTCCCAGTTTTTGAGGCTATAATCGCCGGGTCCAAATTCAATGCCTAGAATCTTAATTCTTTCCTGGGGCACTGGAAAGGTATCCAGGAGATCAAACCCCTCACCTTCCTTTCCCATCCAGAAAACTTCACTCTTTTCCTGATTGATCTTGGAGCCTGATGCTTCAGAATACCGCGATGTCAGAGAGACCACCTCCTCTGCTTCATCCGCCCCAGTGACAATCACCGACACATCATCCGCATAGGCAACAACCCTCAAAGGCGGCTCACCCGGGAGCCCCACTGGCACCACACACAACATGCTGCTCTCTAGCCTCCTGATGAAGGGGTCGATTGCAAACACATAGAGCAGGGCACTCAGGGGACAACCCTTGCGCATCCCGGAGCCAACCTCAAAGGACTGCCCAACCCAACCATTAACAAGAGGAAAACTTTCTGCCCCCTTATACAAGACTTTTAACCAATCGACAAAACCACCCAGCAGACCGTACTTACTACGGAGCAACCACAGGTACTCATGGTTAACACGATCAAAAGCCTTTGCCTGATCCAATGTCAGCAAATACTTTCCCCAGCCTGCAGCCCTGCACCGCTCCAAGGCCTCCCGGACAGCTAAAACCGCTGTGAAGGTGCACCTACCCTGGACCGAACAGTGCTGATGGCGAGAAAGCAAAGACTCTGCTACTGACGATAGGCGCCAGAAAATGATCTTTGCCAGTATCTTTCTATCGACATTAAGAAGGCTGATGGGGCGCCAATTCTCAATCATCGAATGATCTTTACCTTTTGAAAGAAGAATCACAGCCGAGTGCCTCATGGAAGGAGAAAGCACCCCCTCAGTAAGGCAACTGTTAAAAACCTCTACCAAATGTGGGGCCAGAATAGACTTAAAGGCTTTGTAAAACTCAGCCGTCAAGCCATCCGGTCCAGGTGACTTTTTGATGGCAAGCTGTTCAATTGCCCTCATCACCTCTTTAACTGTGATCTCTTCTGTCAAATTCATCAATGGAACATCTCCACAATTTAGACCTGGAGTAGAGTCCAAAAAGCTTTCCATCTTGTTACGGTTAAGCTCTTTCCTCCCAAGAAGGTCGGCATAAAAGGACCTCACGACCTCCAGAATCCCTGACCTGGACTTTGTCAAGGAACCTGTACTGTCCTTAAGGCCAATGACCGTTTTAACAGCTACACCCTGTTTGCAGTTCTGGTAAGGGTCAGGCGAGTGGTACTTCCCATAGTCCCTCTCTAGAACCAAAGAGGCATGCCGGTCATATTGACACTTCCTGAGAAGGAATTTCACTTCGGAGATTGCCCCAGGATCTCCTCCTCTCGAGACAAGAATATCCAGCTTCCTCCGTAAATGTTGGTAAGTCATGTATTTATTAAAATGTTTTCTATTGGCTAGGCCCCTGAAGAATCCAGCGATCCTCTTTTTGGTCAGCTCCCACCACTCAGCCTTGCTGCTACAAAAGTCCAGGATGGTCACCTGAGCCTGAAAGAATTCCTCAAAGGATTGTCTAACATGTTCTTCCTTGAGTAGAGTCGAATTACATCTCCAGATGCCCTTGCCCCTCTGAGGGGCGTCTGAAGCATTCAGGACCACAGATAGCATACAGTGATTAGAGAACTCTACTGCTTGCACCACTGGGGGCGAGAAAGCAGAGGTCTCCTTAAAAAAAAAACTATCTATCCTACTCTGACTATTACCTCAATGAAAGGTGAACCCAGTGTCCTCCGGGAGGTACTTAATGTGCACATCCACAAGACCAGCATCCCTAACCATACAATTTAAAAAAACGCTATCATATCCCAGCCTGTCCTTGAAGTCCTTCCTGTCCTTGGGCCTAGTTACTGTATTAAAGTCACCTCCAAAGACCACTTGCCGGGATGTAAAAAGAAATGGCTTGATCCTTGTAAAAAGGCATTTCCTGTCCCACTTTGTGTGCGGCCCATAACCGCCACACCGCTGTAAGGCTCTGCCGCAAGAGACCAGTAAGATGGACTATACCTCCACTCTCTCTTGGCCATATGAATATCTGCCAAGGAGGTGAGCCTAGTCTCTTGCAAAAATAAAATTTTAGCATCTAATTGGCTGAACAAAAAGAAGGCCATAGAATGAGCTCTTACTGACTTAATGCTGGCGACATTTATTGTCACCACTTTTAACGGAGGGGGAACCGCCATTTGGGTTATTGGGTGGATTGCTTCTTAGCTCCCCTCTGCTGCTCATCACCAGAAGCCTTTCTCTTTCTTGAGGCCGCCTCAAACTCTATTTCAGAATCAGAACTTTGCTCCCAAGAAGCTCCAGATGAGGAAATATCCCACTTAGAGGACCTATGACGGTTTGAGACAGGCACTGGAGCCCGTTCCATCCAAACCGCCTGCTTCTTCCGCTTCTCAACCTTCCTTCTCTCCTCCAGGTACTGCAGGTCAGCTTCAGAGATGCCCTCATCTCTTATTTTTGTCTTTGAATTATTTACAGAAGACTTCTTTACAGAGGAAGAAGCAACCTTTTTAGTACATGCTACCACTCCTGGTGGGGGGGTGCTCCCTTTGAGTCAAACTTAGGAGGGGTAGACTCCTGGGGGTGAACTGACTCGGGGGCAGAGACTTGAAAGGTTCTGACACAAGAGGAGAGGATACAGTAGGCGGGGGGGATACAGAGACAGATACAGAAGGAATACTTACAGACACATGAGGGGTGGCCACAGGAACTGGAGAGGGATCCTGAACAGGACCAGGGGAGTCGGTCACCGCAGAAGAGGATGGTACACCAGGGGCCTCACCCTCCATCCTGTCCAGCCTTGACAAGTCATCTAGTACCTCCTTCGCCATATTGTGCCAGGCTTCAGGACATCTGCTATAGCGGTGGCCAAGGCGCAGGCACAGGTTGCACCTGATCATCTCGGTGCAGTCCTTGGCCATATGACCCTGACCCCGACACACTGAACATATCAAGGCTGAACAGGAGGAGCTCAAATGCCCCTTTTCTCCACAGCGGTGACACAGCTTCGGCTGACCAGGGTAGAAAATAGTCATCCTATCCCTCCCTATAAAAGCTGAGGAGGGCAGGTGACAGACAACGGACAACATTCCCATCCCTGGCCAACCTGACTGTAACCAACCAACCCCCAGTCCAGATGTTACGTTCAGTATTTTATCGGGCTTAGTCAATACCTCATCATAATTCTTTAACCAGACCTCTAAATCTCGAGCAGGAACACTCTCATTAGTGAGAATAATTGTGATTTTTTTCACTGTTGACCTTTGTGAAACTGCAACTGGGGCCAGACCTTCCCATTCGGGTCTGCACCGAGCCTCATATCGCTCCCAGAACAGGTCAAGACCCTCTGGCCTGGTGAAACTAATAATATATTCCCGTGTCCCAGCTACATGTATTAGGGCATACAGGTCGTTTGCCCCAAAACCCATCTCCAAAATCATGTCCACCACTGCACGCCGTGCTGGAGGGATTGCACCACCTTCCCATTTGAGAATTACCACATTTCTTCTTGGACCCCCAGCAGAAGCCAGAGACCCAAGACCAGAACTCGGGGTGCCCAAAGTGGTAGGCTGCAGGGGGAAAACCCACTTGGGAGCGGAGCTACCAGAGGCACAGCGCACCACTTGAGTAAATGTAGGTTTATCAGGGCCAAGGCCCCACACTGAAGTCACAGTAGTCTGTTCATTGTTATTATTTGCTTGGACTGAGCTGGGATGATTGCTATCAGTCACACACACGTTCAATTTCCCATCAGGAATACTCACAGTTGCTGCAATACCAGCTGTCTCCTGATGCTGTAACTGTAGAGTCTCCAGCAGCTGTCGGGCAAACAGCTTTAGACTCAGCCAAAGGAGAGTTAATAGGCTCTGCTGACACCTGTAGTTCTTTTTCAGGAATGTCATTTTTTAAATGCAGCTCTTGCTGCGCTGCATCATCAGAAGGTACAACATCGCTACACATAGCATTAGAAACTTGATTGTCACTGGGCACACTTTCAACATTGCTCATGGTGTTAGATGACACAAAAACAGATTCATCCCCTGCTTGGGGCTTGACATTATCAGGCACATTGTCTGTTATGTCCTCATCACCAAACGCCAGATGATCCCCCCGCACAGGAGACTCCATTACCTGGATGGCCCTGAGCATGCCTCCTGAGTCCTGGGAAGGCATGGGGCTGCTTACCTCTCCCTGAGGGGGCAGGGGGTCTGAACTGGGGGTCTCCACCTCCATCTTTGTCATCCTCGCAAACATTTTATCATTGTAAAACTTTTCCTTAAATGGCCCATCTCTTACTTCCATGATGGACACAATGGTCTCCTGATGTTCCATCCGGACCTTGGCCAGTTGGATCTCCGGATCCATGGACCCACGTTTCTGGCTATGCAAGCCCTCACGCTGCCTTCTCAGGCGCTTCAGCTCCGCTCTGAGCTTGTAGAGCTTGTCTCTCTCCTTATTCACCACTCGCTCCTGAATAGCCTCTGAGCCTTCACCCTCACCAGGGGTAGAGAGATCACCAGCCATGGTTTGTACAGGGGCAGGCATGTCACCCGATGGCCTAGGAGATGGCTGAGATCTTCCAGCAGGAGAGACCCCGCTGTCCTCCATGGCTTCCCCAGAAAGGGGCCAGGAGGGCTGGGAGAGATTTCACCACCACTCCCCTCTCACACGGATCACCTGGAGCAGCTTCAGAGACTCCTTCCTCCTGACACACCTGTGCTCCAATGATGGGTGGGGCACTATTCCTCCCACTGACACTAATGATGGGGCACTATTCCTCCCACTGACACCAATGATGGGGCACTATTGCTCCCACTGACAACAGTGATGGGGCACTATTCCTCTGGCATTGTTTACTCCCACTGACCACAGTCCAGCCCCCCTAAAGTCTGAAGGACAGCAAACTGGCCCTTTGATTAATAAGTTTTCCATATCAGAGCGATTTTGGCACAAGGGGATGGAATCCCATTCTATAACCCCCTGCACTTAATGCTAAGAAAAAAAAAATTCTGTATCCCATTGGATCATAGGAGTCACCATCCTCAACGAATGACTGCAGTGAAAATAAGGATCCAGGATTCCTTAGAGAACTAAAAGAACAATCCTTCTTGACTCTTTTCCAAGTTCATGAGAATACAGGCATATTACAAACATATTCCAGGTTCAAAAAGTGTTAGCAAACTGTGGTGTGCACTTACACTCATCACTAGTCCTCACTGATAAAATAATATGGTTTTGCTATGAACAGATTGGCTACAATATGATAAACATTTTAGTCTTGATAGCAGAGATAAAGAAGAAACTCTTCAAAGTAATTGAATGCTAGGCTATGATTTTACACAATAAACACTCATTTTCTGGCTGTCTGGGTTTCTCAGAGAAAGTCAGATTTATTGACTTGCCTGACAGATTCTAAATATGTAGTCACCATATTGCTAATAGCATGGGAATTTAAAGTTTATGTAAACAGATTGGCTGACAGTGAATTTGTTGATGTAAGGGCAGGGTGTTCTTACTAAATGTTGGCTTCAGAGCAACAGAGATGCTAGACATAGTACCTGGAGAAGGCCTCATCCCCAGTCAACTCCTTCTTTCTTCATTTATGTTAACTGTAAAAAAAATTATAATGTGCTTAATAAATGCCTCACATCTTTGCTGATTAAGAGCCCTTTCACACTGGGGCGGTTTGCAGGCGCTATTGCGCTAATAATAGCGCCTGCAAACCGACCCGAAAGTGCCGCTGCTTTGATTCCAGTGTGAAAGCCCCGAGGGCTTTCACACTGGAGCGGTGCGCTAGCAGGACGGGAAAAAAAGTCCTGCTAGCAGCATCTTTGGAGTGGTGAAGGAGCGGAGTGTATAACGCTCCTTCACTGCTAATGCCCATTGAAATCAATGGGACAGCGCGGCTATACCGCCGGCAAAGCGCCTCTGCAGAGGCGCTTTGCGGTGGTTTTTAACCCTTTCTCGGCCGCTAGCGGGGGGTAAAACCGCCCCGCTAGTGGCCGAATACCAACGCCGCCCCAGTGTGAAAGGGCCCTTAAAGCTTCTGGTACAACCATGGTGTGACTGTGAAATGGAATAGTTTGAAACTGACCAGTGTAGAAAATTCATGTACAAATACAATGTAGCACCACCCCAAAAGGAGCCACTTGTTAAAGCAGAACTTTACCCATAACAACTTGAAAAAATGAATGTTCTTTAGCACATCAAGAACATACATTCCACATTAATAAATATGCTACCAAAATTAGTGTGTGCTGTAAATTGCCTCCAGTATTTCATCTGTTTCTTCTTGCTGGTAGCTACCATTTTGCTACAGCCCAAAGACCCTGAACAGCAGTAAATCATAAAGAGGAACTAAACCCATCGATTTAACAGTTTCAAAAACAGTTACATTCCTGGAATGCCGGGATTGCTAACTGTCACATTTGCTTGTGTCCACAATCAAACTGTCAAACCATCAAATGGCTGGTGTCATAACTGATCACTTGTGTAGCACCATGGCAGTTGCCGATCAAACAGAAGCATCTTCCTTAGCTGTGAAGGATAGGAGGGTTCGCTTTAAGCTCAGATCCTGCCGAAAAAATTGACCAAATATGTGTATGTGTATGTGTTTGCAAGCGTGTCGGGGTAAAGGACCGCGCTATACCGCAGATGGACACCAGCAGCAAAAAAGCACACTGAGGCGATTCAGTTCGCATAGGTAGCGCTATACAAATCATTAATTTATTTATTCACTCAGCAGTGCCTAAAAATGCCTAAAAATAGAGAGCAAGTGATCATGTGCAGAGCAGGGTGAGACAGTGGGGTTGATTTATAAAGGAAAATAGACTGTGCACATTACAAAGTGCAGTTGCACTCAGCAAGTACAGTTGCTCCAGAGCTTAGTAAATGAGGTAAAGTTTCAATTTACAAAACATACCCAATCACATGCAAGCAAAATGAAAAAAAACAGCATTTATGCCTGCACATGATTGGATGATGGAAATCAGCAGAGCTCCTGCTCATTTACTAAGCTCTGGAACAACTGCTCTTGCAGAGCGCAACCTTTAGTAAATCAACCCCTTTATGTATGGTCACCCTTTATCCTTTCTGATCATCGCTGCAGTGTAGGTGTCGGTGTCACAGTATACTCTAGACTTACTCTCTTTGCCAACTAGTTTATATACTTAAATTGTCACTATTAATTATCACTATTAATGTCATTTTATTTTTTCCCAACTAATTATAATACAGTTATGCCCTGTACACACGGTCAGACTTTCCGACGGAATATGTGCGATCGGAGCTTGTTTTCGGAAATTCCGACCGTGTGTGGGCTCCATCTGACTTTTTCCATCAGAATTTCCGACACACAAAGTTTGAGAGCATGCTATAAAATTTTCTGACAACAAAATCCGATCCTTTAAATTCCGATCGTGTGTAGACAAATCTGACGGACAAAGTGCCACGCATGCTCAAAATAAATTAAGAGACGAAAGCTATTGGCTATTGCCCCGTTTATAGTCCCGACGTACATGTTTTATGTCACTGCGTTCAGAACGATCGGATTTTCCGACAACTTTGTGTGACCGTGTGTATGCAAGACAAGTTTGAGCCAACATCCGTTTCTTCATGGATTTTGTTGTCGGAATGTCCGATCAATGTCCGACCGTGTGTACAGGCCATTAGACTTCCTTTTCTTTACAAACCTTGGGTGTATGTGTGTTCTTGAAACTGTGTTTTTTCTGGGTATCCATTATTTATATTAGGATTTATTTGCAAAATTGTTGGTTTAAACTCTCAGCTGGGACTAAGGACTTTGAGGAGGCTGGGACCAAGAATAGGTGATCCATCTTAAAGTGGAATTTTATTCAGAAAATTAAGTCCTGCTAGATCACTTCAGACTGGCCCCTTTTGCAGGTATTGTTCAAAATCCAGTCAGAGGGGGCTCTCTAATTAGGCAAATTAGGCGGCCGCCTAAGGCCTCGCACTCACAGGGGCCTCGCGGCCGCCTAACTTGCCTCTGCTCGATCACTGGACTGACCAACAGACTCCAGGTGCCATCTGTAAAAGCCGTGCGGGCTGCCATAGGGCACACCGGGCGGGCCACAAATCCATGTCCAAGTTCAGCGCGGGCTGCTCCTTCAGCCCGCGTGGCTCATCTGGCCTCTCTGCGTCTGGCCGGCTGCCTATTCGGGTCAGGAGTCTGGCGAGCTGGTGGAAACTATTCCTGCCCTATGACAGTTTGTGAAGGGGAAGGAGGAGCTCCAGTGGATGGATCCCATCCCAGCGCCTGCTGCAGCAAGGCCGACTGCCCAGAGAGAACGTGAGTGCCCCGCCGTGCCGCCCTCCTGTGTGCCTGGATAGGAGGAGCGGCAGGGACAACTACATATGGAGGAATTGATCTTTTCATGTTCCTCCTGCAGCCGCTGAATGCCCGCTTCTTCTGCGGGCGTTCATTGGCTGCAGAAAGAATATGGAAAGATTAATTCTTCCATATGCAGCTGTCCCCGCCGCTCCTCCAATCCAGGCACACAGGAGGGCAGCACGGCCGGGCACTCACGTTCTCGCTGGGCGGTCGGCCAGGCTGCAGCAGGCGCTGGGATGGGATCCATCCACTGGAGCTCCTCCTATCCAAATCTTTTACTACCCCGTGCTCCCTGGCTCCTCCCAGTTCTCCCTGCATATCCCCTCTGCTCCCTGGCTCCTCCCCCCAGTGCTCTCTGGTCCCCTGTGCTGCCTGGCTCCCCCACTGTGTTGTCCAGTCCCCCCACTGCTCCTCAGCTTCCCCCATGCTCTCCCCCTCACTGTGCTGTCCAGTCCCCCATTCCTGTGCTCCCTGGCTCCCCCACAGTGTTGGCTAGTCCCCCCCACCCATAGCTCCCCAGCTGCCCCCCACTGTTCTCTAGTCCTCTTTGTGCTCCCTGGCTCCCCTACAGTGCTCTCTGGTCCCCTCTGTGCTCCCTGGATCCCCCCATGCTCCACCCCCCACTGTGCTGTCCAGTTGCCCCCCACTGCTCTCCACCTTCCCCCAGTGCTCAGTGCTCTCTGGCTCCCCCCACACTGATATCCCCCCACAGTGCTCTCTGGTCCTCACTGTCTCCCCCCATACTCTCCCCCCCAGTGCTCTCCAACCCCCCGTGCTCCCTGGCTCTCCCCAACAGTGCTCTCTGCTCCCCCCGTGCTCCCTAACCCCTCCCAGTTCTACCTGCACCCCCAGTGCTCTCTAAGTCCTGTGCTCCCTGGCTCCCACTGTGCTTCAAACTTCCCCCCATGCTCTCCAGCTCCCCCCTTGTGCTTTCCAGACCCCACTTTTCTCCCTGGCTCCCCCATGCTCTCCACCCCACTATGCTATCCAGCTCCCCCCCAGTGCTTTCCAACTCCCCCACCCCCCCTGTGCTCCCTGGCTCCCCCCCATGCTCTCCACCACACTGTCCTATCCAGCTCCCCCAGTGCTCTCCACCCCCACCCTCCCTATGCTCTTCTGCCCCTCCCCCAGTACTCTCTGGCCCCTATGCTCTCCATCACCCCCCCATGCTCTCTGCCCCTGCCAGGCTCTTCACTCCCGCCAGTGCACCCCCCTAGTGCTCTCCAGCTCCCCCAGTATTCTCCTCCCCCTGCACTCCACTCCCCCAGTGCTCTTGCCCCCCACTCTCTCAGCCCCCCTCTCTCTGCTGCTTTCAGCCTCACTCCCTTTCTCCCTGCCACCCCTGTTCTCTTTTCTGGCCCCCTCACCCCAGGGCAGCTCTGCTAGGTTCCCCCCTCTTTTCACTCCGGCTGCTGCGGGGGTCTCTCAGGTTGGGGAGCGGGGAAGGGACCGCTATATTGGGCTGCTCAGTCTATTTTTTGTCCCAGTCCGGGCCTGGCAGGCAAGTTGAGCAGCGAGGCTTGCAAGGATCGATAGTTCTGGAGGGAGAAGAGCTCTAAAGACCTCCCAGGACTGGAGGCCCTTTCCCTTGAATAGATTTGTGGTATGTCAGACTGACACACCACACCACCGATCGCTGCGCTGTGCACAGCTGCGAGTGCACACTGGCTTGTTATACTGCTGGATGTCATATGACGCCAAGTCAGGATAACTGAACCACTTCCTGGTCGTCATTCTGCTATAGGCCAGGCAGGAAGTGGTTAATAAGTTCTAGAACAACAGCATTTGCAAAAGTGCACAGTGTATTTGCCTTTAGTAAATCAACCTCCAAATGTCACTTTCTGCAATTAAAATGTGTGCATTTTCAGTATTAATTGTATGTTTTGGCTCAGCTAGAGATGAAGGTTGACAGTAGCTGCACAGTACTCAGTCTCACAGAGTTTCCACTGCCAGGGAGAAAGGAGAGAAGATCAGGGAGATAAGAAAGTGCACTATGCTTGTAAGTTTAAAGTGGATGTAAACCCTCACATATACCCAGTGAAGTGAACAGCCTCAGATAATACACAGAGATTAAACAAATCCTCCTGCAAAGGTTGTATTTGTTTATCTGCCCTTCTCTTTCCTAACCCCTTCAAAAGGGAAGAAAAGTGTTAAAACTTTTCTTCATCTTTCAAGAGCAGAGAGGAGGGAGTCGAGAGCTGCAGTAACAGTGTATGAGAGCTGATTGGAGGAAAAGCACACACCCCCTCCACATAGCAGAAGAACTGTGTTCTGAATAGACAAGCTGTCTACTGAGCTCTCCTCCCCCTCCGGACACAAATTTATCACAGTTGTGACAAATATCCCCACTCCCTTCCTGGCAAACTCTCACGAGAGTGAGAGAGAGCTGTGCATGATGTCATAAGCCTGGGCTTTTTACCAGACAAGAAACAGGAAGTGGGCTGTAAGGTATTTATTGGCAGAAAAAAAGTGTTTTACTATCCAAAGTTAAAACAACAAGGACAGAGGATTTAATAGATGGAAAGTTGAAAAAATGACTGAAATTCCACTGAGGGTTTAATATCACTTTAATTTCTGTCTGCGTTCTTGTTGCAAAGATTTCCATTTCAATTCCTGCCCTGGTGATGGAGTGAAATTTCCACACCATAAACATAAAAAAACTGAAAGTAACTCTTCTTATCTCTTCACCTTTACAAGTGGCGAGTGGTCCTAATTGCTGCACAGAAAGGCACTGTAATTTCATGTAAGCAGGGTTTGGTGCAGTAGTACAATGAGACCAGGTTGCCGTGATGATGGCACCCCTGGAGGCAGGGAAATGACCATCTGGATATAGATACTGGCCAGTATCTAGAGCAGTGTTTCTCAATTCCAGTCCCCAAGGCACGCCAACATGTCATGTTTTCAGGGTTTCCCTCAGATGAAACGGCTGTGGTAATTACTAAGGCATTGAAACTTATCAAATTACCTGTGCAAAATAATGGAAAGCCTGAAAGCATGACCTATTGGTGCGCCTTGAGGACTGGAATTGAGAAACACTGATCTAGAGGCCGAAAGCAATTACCACAGGGGGACAGCTCATGATTGAACGAGTCTGGAGTTCTGCTTTAAAAATACCCTGTGCATCGTCACTGGTGTACACAGCAGAGAATTTCCCCAGATATAAATATAGAGCAGCATAGCACTGAAATGTTCTTCATGTGCATTTTACATCGGCACATTGTGGGTACTGGAAATACAGAGATAAATCAGATTTTCTCCTAACACCTTCCAGCTATTACATTTACTTATAGTTCTCTTTCAGAGCTTTATTCAGGAATTTAAATTGTATAGCATGGATGTTCCAACATTTGTTGATTGCCAAACATAGACATTATGAACTACATGAAATGTTTATGAGATTAGCCTGGACCAAAAAAAAAACGTTTTATAAGGTTTCATTAGGAAAGTATTTTTAATGTTGACCTGGGGGGCAGGGGGGATTTATTTTCCCTGGCAGGGGAATACAACAGTATGATTCTGGACTTCCCCAGATTTTCCTACACTTACTAAATCCATGTTCATTCTCCATGTTTAAAATTATTCTCCAGTTTAAACAATTTATGTTGTTTTATAGGCATTATCCAGTAATGGAGAAACTTTGTTTAACTGATTTGGGAGCTTAAGATACTATAAAAAGGGAATTTGTACAATGACCGAGGATCTTATTTTGTTCAGTCCTTTGCACCTAGCAGTTTCAAAGGTTTGCTGAAAGAAATGGGAGAGGTCCAGCCAATGGCACAATATGTTAGCGCCAATTTAGCTGCCGTACTGGTAGACGGGCGATATGACAAGATAACCTAACTGGGCAAATTTTCATCATTCTTTTCCTCTTCGGTAAACTCTGAAAGATATGTTAGTATGACAGCATAATAATAATAATTATTAGCAGTTAATGTATGGGGGCAACTATGATGTCTAGACTAGACAGACTACAAAGAGTATCATATGACCACAATCCAGGAAATACTGAAAGGTTATGGCGTCAGTTGATAGTGTTTGGTACAAAACTCATACAGGCAAGCATGTTTTGCATTAGGTTCCCTTTATTGGTGGTGGACTGTTACCTGAAACTGTACAGATAGCTTTTCTACTTGATTGATCATATATTGGTGTGATGCAAACCACTGCAGATGAAAAAAAATCAACCAAAATGTCATCCAGAGCTCAATTCATAGAGCTTTCCTTACAAAGATCTTTATGCCTTGGGGTTCAGATTTGACTGGGCCAAAGGTCTTCCCATATAGCTGTAGCTTATGTCTGTATACTAAGACAGTACATATTGCTTCAGGTATGGTAAAATAAAAAAAAATCAATTAAATAACCTTGCTAATGTACTGATTTAAATTGCATTGCAGTCAAACTTAAACATGAATCCTTGACATATACGGTATACGTATACATAGCATGCCTTCTAGGTAGTTTAGTTGCCAATCCTAACATTGCTGGTGAACCTCCAAATATTACTACCCTGTTTCCCCGAAAATAAGACCTAGCGTGATTGTCGGTGATGGCTGCAATATAAGCTCTACCCTCCAAATTATCCCTAGTTAAAGTCCTTGTAGGTCTTATTTTCAGGGTAGGGCTTATTTTCAGGGAAACAGGGTAGGGCTTATTTGGGGGGTAGGGCTTATATTGCAGCCATCACTGACACTCACGCTAGGTCTTATTTTCGGGGAAACGGGGTATACTATTCTCTGTAAACCAGTGATCCTGGAATGCACCTGATGGTGACACTGAAACCCTCTTCCTGCTGCCTCTCACATAAAGAAAGCCTAATTTTAACCATTTGAGTCCATTTGCCTTTTTATCCAGCCCTTGGGGCATTGTTCCCCCCACTGTCAATAACAGTGGGGAATAGTTCCTGCCACTGACACAACAATGGGGCACTAGTCCTCTCACTGACACCAACTATGACACACTATTCCTCCCATTGATACCAACAATGGGGCACTATTCCTTTCACTGATGCCAACGATGGGGCAATATTAATCCCACTGACCCCAATGATGGAGCACTATTTCTTCAACTGATACCAACAATGGGGCACTATTCCTCCCACTGACACCAACAATGGGGCATTATTACTATGTTTAATCCCACTGATGCCAGTACATTTTCTTCTCTCACTGGCCACAGTCCAGCCCCCCTAAAGTTTGACGGGCAGTAAACTGGCCCTTTGTTTGGAAAGTTTTGAGACCCCTGGTATATACAATTGCCTCTACAGCGTACTCCTATGGAGTGATCTGTAGAGACATCTGAAGCCCTGGAGCTTATAGTTCCGGCACCTCCAACAATTAATGTATGCAATGAGTGCTGGGGTGTGCTGGAGGGTCTATTGATGCTTGCTGCTGGGGGATCTATTGTCACTGGGGATCTATTTTTGCGTGGAGGTCTATTGTTGCTGGATAGATCTATTGTTGCTAGATGCAGTCTTCTGGGACATCTGTTGTTGCTGCAGGGGGTCTATTGTTGCGGGGGGTCGTCTATTGTGTGGGGGCTCTGTTTTTGCTGGGGTGATGTCTATCATTGCTGGGGGGGGTCTACTGTTGCTGGGGTAAGGTCTATTGTTGCACACTGCAGGGGATATATATTTTACTGTCTTTCTTCTTTGTTATCATTAACTATTTCCCTGCAAATCACTTAGTAGCAAAAATTATACTTGGTTCTGTATTCTTTAAAATGGGCGGTACTGGGAGGTCGGTAGGAGGTGGAACCAAGGAACGGTGCTTAGGGGCGGGTAGGGAGCAGAAAAGAAGGGTGAAGGTCGGAGTTCCTGCACCTATTCTCTGAGAAAGAAAGCCCTGGTTACATCTCCTTGGCTTATTGCTGGATGTCAACACTCAAGAAAACAAAACATATTAAGTAATTTCTGCCTTTAGTTATCAAGGAATACCTGTGAGTCAGCTGTCTCAGGCTCCTGACACAGTTTCTTAAACTCTGCTCTGCATGCAGAATTGTTACTGGGATTGTGCATGTGTGTGGGAATGGCTACATTCCTGAATGTGTCTCATGGGTGCACACCTACTGTCAGTATTGTTGCCAGGTAGCCTATTTAAATAATAACCTTAAGCCTAGCACACACGGCCAAATGTCGATCAGCATTGGGTGGTTCAATAGAAACCAGCCAACATTCGGCCTGTGTGTACGGCAGCTGGTCCGGCAAAAGCTGGCTGTTCAGCCGGCTTCTGTCAAAGGGTCATGACCAAAAAAGGTCTGCCGACCAGCTCCCTATCGGTGCTCTCAGCCAATGGCTCAGAGCTTTGACTGGAGTGTTCTGGTGGGGGGACTGTCCCCCTGTCAGAACACAATATCACAGCAGGGGAGATCACTGTACTAACTTCAGTTGAACAAAAAAAAAAAACTAGCCATGTGTACTAGGCTTGACTCAAAGTCAGCAATGATTAGTCTTCATTAAGTTCCCTGTGACTCAAGGTGTGTTTCTTGTGTGTTTAATGTTACTGACCCGGCTTTGCTTCTGATTTGCCTTTGGACCTGGTTACTGACCTTGGCTTTCTTTATGGCTCGAATTCTGTCTATGATTCAGCACCACTCAACCCATCCAATAATGACACTGTCCTGTTCTGCAACTACGTCTTTGCCTTTGACTCAGTACCACGATATCTGCTATACTGGTCTGCTACGTGATTTGGCTATTGTTTTCTTTGCAGAACACTGTTATCCGTCCACTGATTTCTCAAGCTGTCTCTGCTAGTGCATTTACAAATTGTCTGCTGACCTCATCATCAATGTTCTCATTAGGTGCTCATTGCCCATGATTTCCTGCCTGAACATCCTGCTGATCCTCCCCAACTTCTTTCACAAGCCCAAAGTTTTACAGGCAACTCCTTTCAGCACTCGTGTCCTTTCTGCACCCCAGTGTGACCTGTCTCAATTCCAGGGAGGCTTGAGCTGGAGAAACACGTTTGCACTATTCATCATCTCCCCCTACCAAATACATAACATTAGCACAATTGCTGGGTTTACAGGATTGCAGTTCCCTAAATTCACTTGTTTCCTGAAATTGATCTTTAGGGTACATACTCCCAGGGTTTCATCTTTTTTCCAAGTAGTGAAACAGAAAATGGTTTATAACTTTGGGCCATGCATCTTTAAAGCAGAGTTCCAATATTTTTTTTGTTTATTAAAGGTCAGCAACTACAAAAACTGTAGCTGCTGACTTTTAATAAACACACACTCACTTGTCCCATGATCCCTCGGTGGCACCGTCACCTCTACTATGGGCACCCGGCTGTGACAGCTTGCAGCTTCACAGCCAGGTGCCCACTGCGAATGTACAAGCGGAGCTGCGCTCTGCACTGGTCCCAAAGTCTTCTAGGACCTGTCATGTGAGGGAAGAATGAAAATATCCGCTTCCGATTGCCTTAGGCGACCAGTACGGAAGTGGGAGCAGATACATGACAAAATCGGCTACCTGCTCCACCCCTCCTCTCCAAAAGCGCAGTTTCACAAACAGGAGCCGGGGAGGAGACCTTAAAGCGGAAGATCAACTTTTGGGTGGAACTCCGCTTTAACAACAAGTCAGCAAAGACAACTTCCACATTTTTATTCTGCCAGGTTTTCTTTGGTTATTAAAGAGACATTTCAAGCAATAAGTGCTCCCAGTCAGTGAGCTATTTAGATTTCTGTCTCTGAGACAATGGTCACCAGGACAAATTGAAAAGGTGAATCTCCACTGCAGTGAAACAGACAAAAGGGATCAAAGTGTGCCTCACAGGGTCACTGGGAGTATACTTCCTGGAATATGTGCTTTGTATTATCTGTTTTGCTCTCTGTATTAGTTACACATCCAGGGCAAGTTTGAATGTGATGGTGGCTGTAAGTAACATCTTGGTGCCAACATTTCCTAATATACTGTATGTTCTGTATTGGAGAGACAGTATGGAATTCATAGCGAGAATGTTTGTCTATAGTTCTTCTGCATCACATTGTGGGAGCTCTCAGATCAAAAAATTATTAACAAAAGGGAAAAGAATAGATTGGTGGAATAAATCATTTCTTAGATGAAATATGGAAGTATTGAGTAAGTAGCTGTGTTCCCTGTATACAGTAAATCTCAAGGTTTAATTTATAATTTTACTGAAGTTTATCTTAAATTTAAATACAGCTCATGCAGCTGTATTCACAGGAATTGTGAGACCATACTTTTAATTGAAAACACTCCCTTATAATGTGCTTTTAACTGGGCATAACTAAACAATAAACAGTATATTTTCTGAATTACTGGTCTGTTTCACTTGAATAGGAATGTGGTATATATAAACTAAGATATAACAGTGCAGGAAGTACAGTACAAATCAAATATATATAAAAGGAAGAAAAATATACACTGTATACATTGCCTGGCAAAAAATAGCATTGCATTATTAAGATAAATGAGTTGGGTCAGAAGAGGAAATAAGCACCAAAAAGCTAAAACAACTCTGCTAATGTTATTTACTAACATTACTTCAAGACAGAAATTTACACTAAATTTTAGCAACAGCCATTCATTTGTGTTCAGTGTTTAAAATGTATATCAAGCAAGCCAATAACATATTTTCTAGATTTAGAGTAGGAAAGGTTAGAACTTCTTTCAGGCTCTTATTGCTATCTGGGCTCCATTGAAGAGATTTACCTTGACCTTACTAGCAGGCAACAGAGCTGATTGTTTCCAATGGGAGTCTTCTGGCCAGGCTTTGGGTGGTACCACTCATGGCCTAGCAGTATGGCGTTTAAAAAAAGCAACATTTTTTAATGCTGCACCTAACCTACTGGGTCCTTTGAATGTCAAATTTATTAAAAATGTGTACTTAGCCTTTAAGTATTTTTACCTATACTGAAGTAAATCTGACAGAATCCACAGTGAAAAAGATCACATATTGTATAAATATTATATCTGTAAATGCAAAATTATGTTTTCCTATTTATTGCCCCTGTAGCTGTCTCTTAATATAACCAAAGGCAAATGTTTTTTTTTTAGTTTTGGATAGAGGGGAGAGGGATTAGAATCTCTGTCATTTTTTGTTGCTGTCTGTGCCCCCATTAGGGAGATTCCCCCTCTCTATTTGTCCTGTGTACCATTATTATTAAAAGTGAAAGTAAAAGAAATGACCCAAATTTTGGGTCGTCCCCAGAAAAGTAATAGGGGAAATCTTCCAATAGGTACACAAATTCTGGTGGCCTGGGGCAGGGCCGTCTTTAATATTGATTGGACCCTGGGCAAAACTTTTCTTGGGGCCCCCCATGCAGTTTTGCTCTCCACCTGCTCTGAGACATAAAATAAATAGCAGCTAGACTCAGAATCAGTTTACTCAATCAGATCAGGCAGCTATTGCGATTGGTTGCCAGAGGTTAGAGTGTATCATTACTGCTCACTGACTGGTTTGCTAGAGGTTACAGCACACATTACGGCTCACTGATTAGTTGCTAGAGGTTACAGCACATGATTTCTGCTTGTTGATTGGTTGCTGGAGATTACTGTGGATATGACCTCAGGGGGGCATGATATACATATCAATGCCACTGGCCGCCCCTATTTACATATGAATGCCAGTAATTTACATGTAAACACAGGGTCTGAAGGTGAGTCATCTTTACACAACAATAGGGCAGAGCTGGGCAGCATTAGTAGCAGCACTTCACACTGAGATATTGAGACACAGCACAGGACTAAAACCTCAAGGGATGAGGAAATTTAAACCAGGATAGTTGGCAAGTATGAGGTAGCTGCTTTGGGCCCCACAACAATGACAGGGCCCAGGGCAGCTGCCCCTTTTGCCCTGCCTTAAAAACGGCCCTGGCCTGGGGGTCCCCTAGGAATTCCCTTGATTTACAGAGATTTCCTCACACTTCCTGTTTGGTTATGGGACAGGAAGTGAAGGTAAATCTCCGAAATGGGACACATATGGCGAAAAAAAATCTGATAAGGTTTATAACCCTCCCTTACGCCATCTAAAATGGGAAAAAAATGTTTTGCCTATAGTTCTACTTTAACTCCTTTCCTCCAGTCTAGCTGTGACTAGAACTGCTGTGTCTGTGGCCTCATGCAAAATGATTTTAGATCAGGAACTGGTTGGTTTTCATTTTTGTACGTGTTCTCCCCCTAGCTGCTTATACAGAAAATTTTCATACATAATATATCATATATAATTAACATATAGGTTGTTAGGTTAGGCTATTATGCGTTAAAAATATACAGGGTGTGATTACCATATAGACCAGCCTGTGAGCCCCAAAAAATTACAATTTATAGTTAAATTGGAGCAGGACCCCAAAGCTGAACTCTGGCTAATTGTCCTCACCCCCTGTCCACCACAGTCTAGCTAATTGCTGACTCTGGTAGCCGGTACAAACAAGGCCATGGATAAATCCATGAAAAAAAACAAGCCTAACTTGCCACCAGCCCGCAGACAACCAAATAACCTGTCTAACAGTATGTGTTAAAAGCAGGGGTTTAGTCTGCACACATTTGCAAATGCATGCGTAAGCCGCAGAGCCTCGTCAAGGCACCCCCGGTATCTGTGGTACCTAACACTAACTTATAAGTGTCCCCAGTATGTAGGCACATGCATTCTAATGGATAGGTGAGAGCAGGTGGACTGAAGGGGAGCCACCCTTTCTTAAAGGTGCAGGGGCACACTGAACACCCAGCATGTAGCACAATGGCAGCAAAGGTGTCAGTGCGTTGCCTGACCAAAAAACACACTCTAAAAGCCCGCTTCCCTTACCTAAATCTCTAGTCATGTGATGTGCTTGATTTTGAGTCTTCTATCTTGCTCACTACAAGAGAGAAGGGCCTTTCTTAAAGTGCCCATGTTGCTGCCCAAATGAGGTTAGCACTTTCCATTAGATGTTCAGTGGTTCCTCAATGGCAGTGCGAAGGGTCACATGAGTGGGAATAGTAAGTAGAGCTAGATTTTCTTTTGTCTTTTAAATGGAGGAATGGTCTAGAGCTGGGTATGGTTGGAAAGCGGTGGTTAAGTTGTCAGAGATAAGCTTAAACATTACTATATTAAACTCGACATGGCAGCCTTGTGGTAAAACCCGGGCAATAGGAAATGTGTATAATCTCACTATTGTAAGCTTCTATTAGGACTATACCTAGGACCTACACAGGATGGGTCTGACTAAGATAGGTTCTCTGTTCTTTGCCTTGACCTTTTTCCAAAAACCCCAGCCCCTCTAACATAAAAATGCAAACAGTGGGGTAATATGGCACACTCTGGATTTGGCTATATAATACTAACAGATGGGTATGGGGTAGGTTACTGAACCGGGCAATAAAACAAGTTCATATAAAACAACATACCAAGTTGAGTGTACAATCAAACAATATAACAGAAAAACCCTGAAGGTAATACTTAGTACCCAGGAGTAGAGCTATATCAAAGAAAGCTGGCACTAAACCAGCAGGTAAAGGCAAACGCATTTATGGCAGCGATGCAAGTCTTAGACCATATGCACTGTCCAAAAGAAAAGGAGAATGGTAACGGAGGGAACAAGGGAACAAATAAGGCTTGCAGAAAAATTATTACAGGAGGGGCAATCCTTTGGGATGGTCTTTTGCTGGCTATCATTAGAGGCCTTTAAGAGCGTTGGTGCACTTAACGACAGTTCCAGTTAACCTGCATGCAGTACAGGTACAGTATAGGCACTGGGGGTTTAAACAGGTTCTGGATAAAGCAGCCTACACACAATTTGTGATACCAAATAAACAACCCAATTAAATATATAGTGTGGTGCTAAATCACTCTCAACAAGTAACACTACTGGATGGTGATCTGCACATCATTGAAGATCTTCTTCAATAACTTTTTCTATTTTCCTGCATTTTCTATGCTATCATCAACCTCACATCTTATGTTTTGACCCCTGAGGAGGAACAGGTCCTCCTGGGTTTGGGTTTCTGACCCTCTGAATCTATCAATATTTACAAAACCATTAAGGGCTTATATCTCTTTGCTCAAAATCTCACATATAGCTTCATCTTTGACCAAGGCAGAAAGAACTAGCAGAGAGGACCAAGCATTTTACCATGGCAGAATTCAGGGCTCTGCGTGACTTGATGCTCCTCTATGAAGAGGGAGCAGTCGACCCACTCGACCCTGGTGTAAATATTGATCAATCTGAGCCGATCACGGGCACTCACGTTCCCATCTCGCCTCAATTGGAACCAACTAGAACTGTAAACAAATTAAAACCTAAGTCCCAATCGTTTCCAGATCTTATGACATGTCCCACGATGTGGGCCTTCCTACATGAATCCATCAAATCCCTCAAAAAACAACTTTAGCCCAAATTACCTTCCAACCTAACTAAAAAACAAAGTAGGGCTGTTAGCAAACTCCAAAAAAACCTAGACCTAGTAATTAAGCCATCAGACAAAGGAGGCAATTTGGTGCTCATGACGCACCAGCAGTACCAAACTACGTGTCTAAATGTACTACGCAATGCCACTTGGTATTCCCCTATCAGTCACACTCTTATACAAACCTTTATTCCCGAGTTCCGGAGTCTGATTGTTGGGGCATTTTGGGAAGGTCTCATTGATCAGGACACACTCGGATTCATTAATACCCAGATGCCACGGACGCCAACTTTTTACACTTCCTACATCAAGGATACCACAGACCTACTTAAACATATTGAGGGGGTCCAGATCCCTCCGGACGCCCTCCTCGTGGCCGTTGATGTCGAGGCATTGTACTCGAGCATCCCCCACGAGCAGGGCGTCCTGATGGCTGGTACCTTCCTCATGGAACAAGATCGCAATACCTGGCCTCTTAACAACTTTATTTTGAAACTTTTGAATTTTATATTTACAAAAAACTACTTTGTTTATATGGACCAGCTATATTTACAAACCCAAGGCATGGGCACTTGTTGTGCCCCCTCCTACACAAATTTATACCTAGGAGGGTGGGAAAGGTCGATTTTCGGAGGTGAATCTCTACAACCATTTTTGAACCATGTGCTTTGCTGGCACAGGTTCATAGATGACTTGTTGGTCATCTGGACTGGCACTGAACAACTTCTTAAAGAATTTGTTGAACAATTGAATACTAACCGCTTCAATCTGCACTTTACCTTTACTTACGATAATTATAGTATTTCCTTTCTAGACTTGAAAATTATCAAAAATTCCTCCTGTAAATTAATTACTGATCTCTTCCGCAAGCCCACAGCAGGCAACACGCTTCTTCATGCTTCTAGTTACCATCCCCGTCCTCTGGTACACAGTATTCCATATGCTCAGTACTTGAGACTGAGACGGAACTGCACAGAGGTCGGGACTTCCACTTGCAGGCCGATGCTTTACGCAAACGCCTGCTGGCTCGTGGTTATAGCCGTACTAACCTGAGGAAGGCCTTCAACAGAGCTCTTGCTCGTACTCGACAATCTCTCTTGTATGGCCCTCCGCATACTAACCGACCCTCAACAGTTAAAATTGTTACAAAATTTTCAATTCACCACAATCATCTTCGCAACCTCTTGTCACAACACTGGCATTTACTTACTGAGCACCACATCTTGAACAAATATGTGAGGCCCACTTCTGAGCTAGTCTTCAGAAGAGCCACCTCCCTCAGGGACAAATTTACCAGCAGTCATTATAGGGCCAATCCAGACCAGCTGCAGGGTCCCCATGGCACCTTTAAATGTGATGATTGCCCACAATGCCCATGGATACAAGAAGACACAACTTCACTCTCCCTAAGGGAGAAATCTTTTTCCCTCGACAACATACCAATTGTGGCACTAGAGGGGTCATATACCTGATGGTTTGTGCCTGCAAGGCTTTTTATGTGGGCAAGACCATCAGGGAACTACGACAGAGATTGGGAGACCACCTTTATGCTTCAACCAATGGTAAGCTCACCACTGTGAGCCGTCACATTGGAATTCATCACAGGTTCAATTCTGAATGCGCAAGATTTTTTGTCCTGGAAGTTATTCCAGAAGATCCTAGAGGAGGCGATTGGGATCGCGAAATTCTAAGACGTGAGTCTATCTGGATTGAAACGCTCTCACACCTCCTGGTCTCAATGAAGCGCATTCATATAAACATTTTTTATAATAGCCTTTTTCATGCTGTTCCTTTATATATCTTTCTTTCTGTTTTTGCTGCCATTTTCTTTCTCAAGGGGGTTTTTCCAATGCCTTGCTCTGGTCCTTGTATATATACATCCCCCCTTCCCCCCTCCCTCCCCTCTTACCATCTTATCATTCTTCTGGCCCATGCTTCCTGACATGCACTTTTTGTGGTGCACTAGAGTAGTTTAATCCTTTACCATTGCATATAATTTTTGGTCTATGTCCTTGTCTTCCAGATTTAACCCCAATACTGTTAGACCTAATTTGGAGAGTTCCTGTACCCTGTAAGATTAGTTTGTTGTAATTCTGTACAATCAATTGTTCAACAACTATGTGGTCATATCCCATTCTGGAGGCTAGGTTGTATTACCCTTGTTTCCCCCTGTCTGGTATACTAACTGCCTTACAATCTTATTCTCTACTGCTTTATTAATGTGTATCCTAACATTGCTCTCCAATACTTTCAGCGGCTTGAGGAGTTTATTCTCCCCCTGGGGGCGGGCATGCTCCTCTCCAGCAAGGGGTGGACCCTCCCTCAGGTTGGGTTCCCTCCCCTTGCTTCCTTTCGGGGACACTGACTAGCGTCGTACACTCTAGGGCTCTGCGCACGCGCACTCGACATTCGCGCACACGCAGTTGGGGGAGGAGTACCCAGGGACATCAGCACTCGACGTAGCTGCGGCGCTTGCACGAACATCCGGGTTGGGGGCTTTTAAGGCGACTGCTCGGCCGCCTTCTGCATGACGGCTGACTCCCGGGAATTTCTAATTTGCAGTCTCAGGAAGTTAAGCCTTTTCCACTAACCGTGGACCGGGCCTATACTTTATCTCCCTCTCTGGCCGGGTGATGTTCGGTTCACTATCACTGTTCACCCCCCTCTCTTTCTCTCTTCCCTTCTCTTTCTCCCTTCCCCCCTTTTTCCTTACTTTCCTCATATTTTTTTTTCCTCACTTGGTCCCTTTTCTTCTTTACTCCCTCCTTCCTCCCCCCCCCCCCATTTTCCCCTCTCCCCCCACCCCCCTTTTTTTCTCTTCCCATCCCTCTTCACCCACATTCCCTGTTTTTCTTCAGTGCATCAGCTTAATGTTGAAACCCACGTAGCACAAATTTAACTTTGTCTATTTTTAGTTCGTTCCAATAGCCCCCCATGTCCACCCCCAGGGGGATCACCCGCTTTGGGGTGTCTCAATATATGTCGTCTGTTGCCTGCATGAGCCTACATTGGTGAGTTATGCTGCATCTTGTGAATACTCCAATGTGCACTTACCTTAGGCAATATAATATTACTTCAAATCTCGGTGTTATTGTAATCTTGTAATTATATGTTTTTTTAGATGTTATGGTTTGACGCCTCCTGAGGAAGCGGCATTGGCCGCAAAATTGTTGACGTCAACATCTATACCCACATCTCTGTACCTCTACATATCTGTGGGGGTTTTCAATTGTCAGTTTTAATGTCATTTTTCTATGCATTTCTGCAACAATCACTTTATTGTTTTTGTTGTAATTGATATTTTTATATTTTGTATAATAAACTTTATTTTTATCAAATGCTTTACTATATTTTGGTGATTGAGGGCATTTTTGGAGTAGCCCTTGTCCAATCTCCTCCCTTTCTCTATTATAGTCTCAGCACAGGTGGAAGGTAGATGTGGTTCAGGTGCAGCAAAGGTTCAGTATAATGTAGTATAGGGTTGGTATTGATGCAATCTAGATTTGGAATAAGCGCAGTATACGGTGCAGTATGGCCGTGGTATGGATTGAATAAACTTGGTGTCCTGCTCTAAGTGGCTCAGTTCATGCTAGCAGTATCAGCAATGGGCAAATAGGTCCCTCACCAGTTCTTGGGATGCTGTGTTGACTTCTCACTGTAAAAGGGGGGCCCCCTCAGTCTCTCACCAAAAGCCTCTGGTAATCAGTGGTGGGAAGCAGAGGATTAGTGGATACTACAGTCTCACTGCAGCAGCGGTGCAGGTGCTGAGCTGTAGGCAGTGCTGTGCTGCCCCTGGGTGTCCTCACTCCCAGTTGTGGATCTTCATTGGTAAGGTCTCTAGCTGGCAGGTGAACATCTAGACAGGTTTTCTCTCTGAAATTTCCTTGGTGCCAAGAGGAATAACTTTTCTAGGCAGTTTAATAAAAAAAATAATCTCTCCACTTCTCCTACTGCATAGTGCTTATTGGGATCTGTAGTATAACCATTCTAGTGTAGCCATTATATGGCTGCGGCCTCATACTACAAATCCTAAGATTTTCAGTGCTCTGTATAGAAGTTTGTGGACTTGTTTGACTTTAGCTCTGCTCCTGCTGGCGGAGGAGGATGGTGTAGCATAACATCAGTATCTCAGTAGAGGGACAGAAAAACAAAGGGCAATGTCTCCATCTCAATATTGCTGAAGCCCAGCACCTGGCTACATGAATAATCTTAGGTATTCTCAATCCTCACTTCTACTTGGACTGAAAAAAATTATAAGGAACTGCTAGAATGGGGCTTGAGAATACCCACACATGCTATAGCAGTGATGGCGAACCTTGGCACCCCAGATGTTTTGGAACTACATTTCCCATGATGCTCCACTACACTGCAGAGTGCCAGAGCATCATGGGAAATGTAGTTCCAAAACATCTGGGGTGCCAAGGATTGCCATCACTGTGCTATAGTAATTTTCTGATAGTTGAAAGTGATATTGGAACTGGTTATGTTACTTGCAACCATCAGGTCATGCACTGCAACCTTTAGAAGAAGATAAGAAGAACATAAGTATAGCCCGAAGCAAAAAAAAAAATGAGCGTAGGGCATGAATAGGAGCAAAGGGAAGCTGGGCAAGTTAGGGTTAATATTTTTGCCAGGTAACTTGGGGCTGCAGGGGTTTGGGCAGCTAGCGTGGGGAAAAGACTGCAAAGCTAGGATTGTGGGGAGACAAGTGGAACCGGACATCCAGGGCGAGGACACGAGCAGGAGAATCATCCTCTGCGGCTCTCTCAAGGCAGACTTCTGGTATTTAGCAGAGCAGTTCTGCTCCATGGTGGACTCAATGGGGACTGATTGGCTGCAGAGTTAGATCGCAGCCATGCTGGGGACGTCTGCCACAGCTCTGGCCATTACACAGGGGCAACACGCTCTGCGGGCACACCCCCCAGAGTGTTTTAGCCCTTCACCTTCTCCAAGAATTCAGCGCCACTCAGGGAGCCCATACTCAGAACCTTCAGCCCAGCCGGCTCAGCCTCCTCTGGCTAGCCCCGGTGCGGGCACTGGGAGGAGTCCCCATTGTGGGTGGAGCTCTTTGGGACGGGGACATAGCGCTGCGCCATCCCCAGTCCCTGCTAGGTGGAGGAATCGGGAGCATGTGGCCGCCTCCCAGGCGGGGGCGCGATAGGAGCGGCGGCTCAGTGTGGGAGGAGTCACCTTGCGGGTCATGGCCAGTCGGTCATAGTGAGGGTGAGTGATCCACTCACCCCCAGATCTGGGCGGGATCAACGGAGCTCCGGTACAGGTCAGTGCAGCAGGGCCCCTCCCACCAGTGGGGGGGATGAAGAGGAGCCACACAGCAATGACCGGGCATGCCAATTCTGAAGGGCGGAAGCGCAGGAGGGACAGTGAACTGCGGGCGGCGTATCTTTGCCAGTCCTGAATCCAGACGATCGCCAGGATTCCTCGCTCTCTGGGGTTGCTCCGCTGAGGTCATCAATGGTGGATTCCGGAACGGCGGCTGTGGGATCTGGTCCTGGTCGGCCTGGTAAGTCCATTTATAATATTGTCTCTTCTTTGCAGCTTTCTGTGTCCTCTGTGTCGGGTGCTAGAGGTCGGCAGGGCCCCGGAGTTGGTTCAGGTATCCATTCCTCTCTAGTGGGCAGGGCCTTTCCCCCCCTACGGCCGGGAGATTCCGTAGCTATCCATGACCTTTTGGTCGGGCTGCGTTCTTTGGTGCAATGCTTTGATGCAGGTTCCTCTGCGAGCTCTGCGCCAGTGTCGACTTGGATTCCAGACTCGCTGGGGGCGGGCCGGGCAGTGACCCAGGTTCCAGCAGTTTCTGTGCCTGGTCAGGAGCAGGTAGCTGGAGTGACTTCGGGGAATACGGCGGCTCCGGGGATGAGTGTCTCTACCCCTGTGGACCCGCCGAGGGACGTTAGTAAAAATACGGACTCAGTTGGCTTGGCCGATAAGGCTAAATGTGAGGAGTATGTCCGTTTTGAAGGTCCTTTGGGTGCGCATCTGAAATCTAATGTGCGGGAAAAAAATTGGGGGGGGGGACTATGTGGAGATCTTCACATTGTTGCCCCTTGAAAAGTTTAACTTGGATAGGGTAAAACTGGAGGTGTTCAAGAAGGAGGATGAAGAAAAGCGTTGTTATCGTCTGATTCCGCGGACGTTTAGCAATTGGCTCCAGGCCTTTACCATCTTTGCGCGCGTTATTGGGGAGAAATCCCCTGAGAATTGTTCCCCTCTCTTTTGTTACCTGGATTCCATTAGCGAGACCCAGAGGGTTTATGTGGGCGTGGCTTGGCTCAAGTATGACGAACAGTTTTGTCAACGTAAGGCTATCCGGCCCTCGTTATGCTGGGATCATAAGGACATCACTTTATGGATGAAACTTATGTTCTCTCCATGGGCCTCTACTTCATTTTGTACAGCGTGTGCCAGGAGTGCGACCGCCCCCGGATAACCGGCCACAAAATGGTGGGCCAGTGTTGGCAGTTCAATGAGGGTTCTTGTAGATTCGGCACAGGCTGTCGATACAAACATGAATGCTCTCACTGCGGGGGGCTCACCCCCAGTCCCGCTGTTTAAAGGCTGGCAGGGCCTGTCCTGGTGATACTGCAGAAAAAAGGCAGGACCCCAGTGAGGGTGGGCAGGGTGCCCCCCTTTCTAAGTAGATATCCGGATCGGCCTGAAGCTCAGTTGTTGTAGGCAGGTTTTGTGGAGGGCTTCTTGATCCCTTGCTCCCTTTCTCAGATCCCTCCCGGCTGACAACTTGCGGTCGGCTCTTTTGCACTCCGAAGTGGTTTCCGAAAAACTCGCTAAGGAGGTGTTACTGGGCCAATTGTGCGGCCCTTTTATTCATCCCCCTTGGATAATTTGGTGGTTTCACTTTTGGAAAATGTCGTTCGAAAGAATGAGCCCAATAAATTTTGCCTGATCCACCATCTTTCCTTTCCAAAAGGCAGGTCAGTTAATGATGCTATTGACCCTAAGGCGTGTGCGGTGTCTTATACCTCGTTTGATGCTGCCATTTTTTGGGTACGGCACTATGGTCAGGGTGCCCTTATCGCTAAGACTGACATCAAGTCTGCTTTTCAGTTGCTACCAGTTCACCCGCGCAGCTTTCATCTTTTGGGTTGCAGATGGTTATGTGCCTTTTATGTGGATCTCTGCCTGCCTATGGGCTGCTCCATCTCTTGTGTCTTTTTTGAGACCTTTAGCTCTTTTCTCAAATGGGTAGTTCGGGATGTGGCAGGGTCAATTCAGTGATTCATTACTTGGACGACTTTATGTGTGTTGGCCCTCCCTCTTTGAATCTTTGTGGTATTTTGCTGGCTACGGTTCAGCACCTCACTGAGCGTTTTGGTATTCCTCTTGCGGCAGACAAAACAGAGGGCCCCACCTCATCAATCAAGTTCCTGGGGATAGAGATTGATTCCCAGGCAATGGAGTGTCACCTCCCTGATGACAAGTTGCATGCTCTTAAGGATGAGGTTCGTTTGGCTTCTGACAAACACAAGGTTCAGCTCCGTGAACTACAGTCACTCCTCAGTAAGCTTAATTTTGCATGCCGATGGGCAGAGTTTTTTGTTGGCGGCTTTCCGCCACCACTGCTGGGGTCAGTTCACCCAGGCATTTTGTTTGGCTGAATAGGGAGCATAGGGCCGACCTGCTGGTGTGGCATGAATTGTTAAACACCTTCAATGGTTGGTCAATCTGGATGGAGGGGCCGGTCAGCAACTATGATCTTAAGCTTTTCACGGATGCTGCCGGCTCCACTGGCTATGGAGCATTCTTAGGGGTCGGTGGAGTGCTGAGCGCTGGCCCGCCGAATGGCGGAAGGCGGGCTTCCTAAAGAAATTAGTGCTTCAGGAACTTTTTCTGGTCATGGTCGCCATATCACTTTGGGGGAAATTGTTTCAGAACAAAAAGGTTCACCCCCACTGTGACAACCTGGGTGTGATGTAGGTTATCAACTCTCTGTCAGGGTCCTCCCCCGGCTATATGTCCTTTGCAATATCTGGTTTTGTGTTGTCTTCAGCAAAATGTGTTTCTGTACGCAGTGCATATTCCAGGAGTGGAGAATATGTTGGCTGACGCTCTCTCTCATTTTCAGTTGGACAAGTTCTGGGAGTTGGCACCTGGCATAGAGCATCATGGAACCCCTTGCCCTCTTCGGCTGTGGCGGATTGTGTTGGAATCGCCTCCGGCATGTCCATTTCTGCTATGAACCAGAAGTTGGCAGGCTTGGCCTTCCTGTTTAAACTGTGGGGCATCCCCAATTTTACCAAAGATTTTCTGGTAAAACAGGCCCTGAGTGGTTATCAAAAGGGCGCTCGGCGGCCGGATGGCCGCCAGCCTATCAATTTTGGCATCCTACAATCCTTGTTTATGCAGACGACTGCGGTGTGTTTGTCCAGTTTTCAATGTTTTGTTATTCCGGGCAGTCTTTGCTTTGGCTTTTTATGAAGCCCTTAGGGGTCCAAGGCTGCCCAGGGGGGCTTTTCGGCGGCAGATGTCAGCTGCGATGGCTCTTCTGCTGTACTTTTTATCTTTTTATTCTAAGACGGATCAAGTGGGAAGGGGGGCGCGTGTTCGGTTGCTGCATATTCCTGGTTTGCACATCTGCCCGGTTTCCACGGTGGAGGAGTACTTACAGCTTTGCCCTGTGGTAACTGATTCCTTTCTTATTCATTCAGGTGGTTCGGCATTGTCTAATTTTAAGTTTGTGTCGGTTGCTTGGCGCTGTCTCACAGCTGCCGGTCTGGAGGCACGTAGCTATTCTTCTCATTCTTTCCACATCGGAGGCAGCCACTGAGGCTACCCGGTGGGGATTGGATAACGCGGTCATAAAGCGTATCAGCAGGTGGGAGTCAGACAGTTTTAAACTTTATGTGCATCCTCACTTGATCTAATATCCCCGGGTTCACTGGGGTGTCTTTATGTTATTCCTATTGTATGGTTAGTTGTGTGTTTTTTGGCTATGTTATGTGTTATGTGTTATGTTTTATGTATTTCTTTTCAGATCATACTTGCCTCGTGTGGATTTTGGGACGGGCGAGCATCAGGTGGATAGGCGTTTCAGGGTTGTTATGGAGCAGGGTGGTCCAGGAGGTACATAGGGTCACAAGGTGGGATAGGCCACCCGACATTCTGGTCTTGCACGCTGGAGGCCATGATCTGGGGGTACGGTCAAGCCGACACATCATTCGGGGCATCAAGTTTGACGTGCTCCGGCTGCAGTTGGCCTTTCCTTATACTGTGGTGGTTTGGTCTGACACGGTAGGTCGCACGAATTGGCGTTTTGACAGGTTTGTGGCAAAATTGAACAGGGCCACGGTGAAAGTTAACAAGGAGGTTCATAGCATGAAACGGCAGTTTCGTAGTATGGCATTGGGAACTGGAGGTGGATACGTCGCAGTATCTCTGCAGTGACGGTGTTCATCTGAATGCGGTGTGCATGGATCTGTGGTCCCTGGGATTGCAAGATGGGGTACAGAGGGCATTGCGTTTTTGGCGTGGCACAAAGGTGTGAGGTTTCACACTTTGCGCTGTGGTGGTTTGGTCTTTGGAGGCATTTTAAGACAACCTACTGTGATTAGATTCTTGGGACCCAACTAAGGTATGGGTCCCCGGTGGAATGCCAATTATGGTGGATTAACTGGTAATTACAATGGTGGTATCTACAGAATGTGGTTCGTCCCCAAGCTGGTGCAGTGCGGCAGGGACCGTGGAAGTAGTTACGCAGATACAAGGGAAATATTTGATACTTAGTGCCTCCAAGGATCAGTAACCAAAAAGTGTTATGCTTTTGTTTGGTAATTTTTGTTTACATAATTTATTATTGTTTAAGGGGCCGAAACGGCCAATTTACTCCAACCTTTTGTGTCAGTTTAATTTTTGGTAAGTCTAGTTGGGGTAATAGGATGGGAGTACAGCATTAAGTTATACAAAGGGGTTAGGATACATCTGGGGTACCTTTTTCATGCCAAAATACTTTAATACTTGTTCATTATTAAACATATATCTGTTAAACAACCAACAAAGACGAATATAAGCAGAAAAAAGCAACTGCTTTGATCTCTAAATGATAGTCCCTTCATTTTCTTGTTTGGATTGTGGAGTGTTTGCTTTTATTTTAGCTTTTGGATTTTATTGAGTCACATTCAGTTCTAGACAGACATTTCAAGGAGACCAAATAATCTTTTGTGCAGATTGCTAATTCACTTCTTATGTGTAATCTGAGTATAGTCCTCTCATTTTATGTTATTCCATTATCTCTTCGTCTTTAGTGGCTGTTCTCTCGCCTACATGGGTGATCTTTAGATCTCTTGTTATCATTTGCAACATTCTTTTCAAAGAATATGGCATGAACTTGTGTTTCTTTTTATACTTAGTGTTCCGTAAGCATGCTGCTTAATCTTTGAATTTTTTTGGGTTTACTCATGTCATGCTCTGTTTCTTTACTGTAGTGTGCTTAGGATGGAGCAGTCAGACACTATGTCAGCTGCTTGAAGGTCTTTTTCTTTTTTTTTTGTACTTTATCTTACAAATAACGACACGTGTAACCGCTTAACCTGGCCTTTTTTTTATACCACATGCAGATTTTCTTCTACACTGCTACATACCCTTTATGTAAATTAAAATACTGCAATCGTGTGTGTAAATTTGTTGTAACAGTTTCATAATGGGTACAGTGTTCTGAAGTATTACTGTGGAATTTGCAGATCTTTTATTGGCTTGACTGAGTTATTATAAACTCTTGCCCTAATATTACTTGATATTAATGTATTATAAAGAATGGCAACAAAAGGGGCAATACATTATGTACAAGGCTCAGATTCACACAATAAAACAAAGGATAAAGACAAAAGAAACATTTCTGACAATGGGAGATACCACTTTTCCCAAAGATAACGTTTATGTGCATGAAAGGGATCAAGCGCTCACTGTGAAAAAGCCTCTTCACATTCCTAGTACTTTTGAGGTGTTTTTTATGTAATGTATTCTATGAAGGTAGGGGCCTAGTTATGAGAGAAGAATGGAAGGTGAGTTATCATAAGGAATGATATGGAGCGGATGTAGATGTAATGGTAGGACTATGAAGGCAGAGATGAGAGGCTGGGGGAGAAAGAAAGAAAGAAAAAAAGAAACGGGGCCATTGAGAAATCCCAAGGCATAATACTCCATGTCAGCTGTCAAACACCCTTTGTTTGTTGAAGGTAGTTTCACATTCGGTCATTTTCATAAACTCAATCCAATAGCATCATATCATAAGGGAATTTTTGTGATATTACCTTAGAGAGCTGATAAGGTCTTCTATGATTTTAAATTAATTGACTGTTGGTATTACATTGCTATTGAGGAATGGTATTTTTTTTTGTTTTAAGAAAATGATTAGAGCCTGAGGCCCTAATTTGCTTTAAAAAAGGGTGGGCGTGAGCCCACCCAGTTGAGCTGATAAGGTCTTCTATGATTTTAAATTAATTGACTGTTGGTATTAAATTGCTATTGAGGAATGGGGTTTTTTGTTTTAAGCAAATGATTAGAGCCTGAGGCTCTAATTTTCTTTCAAAAAGGGTGGGCGTGAACCCACCCAGTTTTGTGACAATAGAGAATTAATATTTGCTATTGTCTTCCTGATTCTCCTCCCAGCCAATCAGGAAGCAGGTCCCGAGACCTGTTTGGCCAGGGAGTCTTAGACCCACTTCCTGTTTGGCCGCGAGGAGAACCAATGGCCCTGGAGCTTGGCAGAGTCAGCTCAGCCAGTGGTCCTCTCCAGCCGGGACACAACCCCCCTCCAGTACTCCCCCTCCCTGCTTCTTCAGACAGTGAAGGGAGGAGGAGGGGAGATCAGAGTGTCATCCCGGGACTCGTCATCTGCCTCCTAGAGTAAAGAGGCCTCTTATTGCCACATCCCCATCTGTCCATCTCCCGCAGGGGGCGGTGAGTGCCATCTTTCCGCCTGTCTCCCATGGGGGGGGGGGGTGATGGCCATCTCTCGGCAGGGGGGAGGTGGCATTGGCTTGCCACCCCCAAAAGTATTGGGCACTAGCCGCCACTGGTTTTGAGAGGGTTCCAATTTGAAGCAGGACCAGAAAATGGAGGTTACTGCTCAGTAAGTCACATCTCCAACATTGTCCTGATCTTAATTTTCTGCATTTGCTTTGCCCTGATGCTGTTGACTGTAACTCCTCCATTGGAATGCCCATCATTTGGGCTTCAGCCTTGAGTGGAGCTACAGCCAGCACAGACACAAAAGAAATGTATTTTTATTTCAAAACTACTGCACAAATCTGAATGGGACCCAGTGCTACGTGCAATGAATTTAAACTTCTAGGAATACTTCTTCTTAAACATACACCCCCAGTCTTTTTGAACCGCCCTCCCCTCTCCAGGACCTTTTAAAATCAATATATACATACCCATTTTTGCTGATGTTTTTGATCCAGTTACATGATATACAGGGTCCACTTCCTCCTTATGTCCTCTCGGTAGTAGGCTGTACCTCAATGCTGCAGAAAATGTGCTCCTGTAATTATGTGTTTCTGTCCTTTGCGGTATTCTCCTGTGAGTCAAAGGCCATGGACACATTCTCTCTTGACGTATTCAAATCTAGTTTAGTTTAAAGTGTTTAAGATATGTTTATATTTTGAAAAGACACTCATGAATTATAAACTGGGGGGTACTTTGTCCTGGGCACTAGATGACCTTTTTACCAGCACTGCTCATGGCCATGACTGCAGGAAGTACACTCTGACTGGCTAGCAGCGATGAGGAGGTGTTGCCTGACATGTGTCACCACACCACTAATGATACAAGGCTAGCTGCCTAAGTACAAGGCTGAGAGGTGCCGTGTAAGGGAACTCACAGTGGTACAATAAATTCAATAAATTAAATTCATAGGATAAACATATTTTAATGGCAGTAGCGGGGCTGAAACCTGCATCGACCAGCAGGAAAACCTGACCTGGGTGGTAGATCCTAGCAAAGCTGTTTGCAGTGCTGGCACCGCTTGTCACCCTCTAAAAAGTGATTCATGGTGGATTATTTTTCAGAGGGTGGTTGACAGGCAGTTGTGAGGTGATATGTCACCTTATCACTGTGTGTTTTAACCCTATAAGGACCACACCAGGAAACCCAGTTGCAGAGCAGTTCTGGCATGGCACACCATTCACTTGAATGGATCATGTTTTGTGGCGGTACTGCCCGACAAACAGGACATGTTATATGAATTTGCTGAGAACGCAGCATGCATACTACCCTATTGAAGCTTAAGGTGGATGGTCATGGGGCGGTAAAATCATGGCTTAACTGCCTATTTTACCACCCTCAACCACAAGTGTGAATGAGGCTTTAAAGTGTTTTTAAAGGGGCGGAGCTAGCCGGAGTCCAAGATGGACGTGCAGTAGTGGAGCTCCGGCACCAGCGGGACAACAGTGGCGAATAGAGACCCACCTGGGCCAACTAAACTAACCCAAATAAGGCGATCCAGCTCCCTGACACCCAGGGAATACAGTGCAGTAATGCCGAGGAGCTAGAAAGAAGAGATTTGGCCCAAGCGCCTAACGGAGTTTTTCCCCCTCGGGCTCCGGCAAAATGGCGCCGACTCCTCATCCACGCCAGCAGCTGCAGCCCAGCCTCGTAGCACACAACAGGGGAGAACACAAAAAATAAGCAGCCCTCCTAAAGGATCACAATCCCCACCAACTACACCATCATCGGGGAGCCCGGAAAAGGCACGATTCAAAGCGGATGACATGGATGACAACAATAGGGTGAGCTCACTCCCAGACTCAGGGGAAGACACCAGGGAGTTACCAGACTCCATAGACTTTTTCCCTACTAATGGCCAATCTGTTCTAGATACAGTGCTGAAAGAGTTGTTAGTTTCACTAAGGGGCTTGCTTCACTCAGATATGATCTCATGTATACACAAGTTCAGCACTGAACTACGATCTGCATCAGATAAAGTCTCCCACATAGAACACAAGATGGGGGAGTATGCCACTATGATTAACAATCTGGTTGACGCTAATGAAGGTAGAGAGGATGACATAAAGGGAATAAAAGACAAAATGGCGGACATTGAGGACAGATCCAGGAGGAATAATGTGAAGATCAGAGGGGTCCCGGAATCTGTCAAACAACAAAACTTGTGGAACTATGTGTCCCAGCTCTTTTCCACAATTCTGCCTGATATGTCAGCATTAGATTTCACAGTGGACAGGATCCACAGACTCCCTAAACCCTCCTACCTATCGGATAATGTACCACGGGATGTTATCCTGAGACTACATTTCTACCACACGAAAGAGAGGCTTATGTCAGCCTCCAGGCAAAAAGACCAGATCCCATCACCATACTCCAACCTGCAATTTTATGCGGACTTATAACAATACACCCTACAGAAGCGCAGAAACATGAACACTATCACAAAAGCCCTCAGGAACCATAAGCTCAGATACAAATGGGGCTTCCCTACCAAGTTGATCATCACAAGGGAGGGCAAGGAATTCGTGATGGACTCTGTTGCCAAAGGCATGGCGCTATTGAATACATGGGGGATCATTCCAGAACCCCAACCGCACCCTCCCAAAATTCCCATTTATTTAATACGCTAACGCGGAAGCAAAATCAAATGAAGTGATGATAGCAATCAGAGACACAATTGCCTTCCAACTACATACCAGCATCATAGACCCACAAGGTCGTTTCATAATATTGGTGTGCGACATCAACTCTACCACTTTCACGGTGGTAAACATATATGCACCCAATGCTGGTCAGATCAAATATTTTTATAAACTTATGAAGAATATACGCCTAACCCAAAAAGGCACATTGGTAATCTGTGGGGACTTCAACATCACCCCTGACTCAACTCTAGACTCTACTTCCAATCCAAAATGCTCCCTGCCATCTCTACTACCGCTACTCCATAAATATGAACTATTTGATGCCTGGAGGTGCCTGAATGCAAATGAGAGCGACTATTCTTTTTTTCGCACTGCTATAAAACTTATAGCAGAATAGACCTCTTCTTGGTGGACAAACAGCTGTTGTTTAAGTGTAAATCTGCCAAAATTCATAATATTACTTGGTCAGATCATGCCCCAGTGGAGTTATCGGTGGAGGGATCATCCAATCATAAAAACACCTACTGTACATGTGGAGAGCTAACCCACACCTCTTCCAGCATTGTCTGACCGAGCTCTATATTGAATGACAGCTTAAAGAGTTCTTTACAATCAACCAAGAATCGGTCTCAGCTTCATTCACCATATGGAATGTCCATAAGGCATTCGCAAGAGGTATCTTAATACAACAAGGGGCGAGGGTAAGGAAGTTGAAGCAACAGCATACCACGAAAGTCATAAACCAAATTGAAATATTGGAAAAACAAAACATGACAAAGACATCCCCAACCTTGACAGACCAACTTACACAACTACGCACAGAGCTTAGACTACTGCTCCTGGAGGACTTTGAAAAAGCCTCCAAGAAACTCAAACTGGCATACTACACTAGTGGCAATAGAGCAGGAAAGTTACTAGCTAAACAGTTAAGAGGTCACAGGTACAAAACACACATCCAACATATCATACACCCGAAAACACAGATAAAATACCAACACCCTCAAGATATAGCTGATGCCTTTAGTCATTACTGCAGCTCATTGTACAACCTTAAAAATGACACTACTATACCACAACCAACTCCAGATACCAATGGAAACATTCCTACAAACAGTTAATCTACCAAAATTGACTGCAGAACATCTCCACATACTAAATTCCCCAATCATGGAAACAGAAGTAAGTCAAATTATACACTCACTGCCACTCAACAAATCCCCAGGCCCACATGACTTCACAGGGGAATATTACAAAGCCTTTAAAGAAATTCTGACCCCACATTTGGTGGATATTTTTGGCTCTGTTGCTGCCTCTTCTCCCTTCCCTCCAGAGATGCTCAAGGCGATTATCATTCAACTACCCAAGCCAGGTAAGGATCCAGTCTCTCCGCAAAACTTTAGGCCTATTTCCTTACTTAATAATGATATCAAAATGTATGCAAAACTGCTGGCTACTAGACTGATGGATATCCTACCTACCATTATACAGTGGGGCGAAAAAGTATTTAGTCAGCCACCAATTGTGCAAGTTCTCCCACTTAAAAAGATGAGAGAGGCCTGTAATTGTCATCATAGGTATACCTCAACTATGAGAGACAAAATGTGGAAACAAATCCAGACAATCACATTGTCTGATTTTTGAAATTTATTTGCAAATTATGGTGGAAAATAAGTATTTGGTCAATATCAAAAGTTCATCTCAATACTTTGTTATATATCCTTTGTTGGCAATGACAGAGGTCAAACGTTTTCTGTAAGTCTTCACAAGGTTGTCACACACTGTTGCTGGTATGTTGGCCCATTGCTCCATGCAGATCTCCTCTAGAGCAATGATGTTTTGGGGCTGTCGCTGGGCAAAATGGACTTTCAACTCCCTCCAAAGGTTTTCTATGGGGTTGAGATCTGGAGACTGGCTAGGCCACTCCAGGACCTGGAATGCTTCTTACAAAGTCACTCCTTCGTTGCCCGGGCATTGTGTTTGGAATCATTGTCATGCTGAAAGACCCAGCCACGTTTAATCTTCAATGCCCTTGCTGATGGGAGGAGGTTTGCACTTAAAATCTCACGATACATGGCCCCATTCATTCTTTCATGTACACGGATTAGTCGTCCTGTTCCCTTTGCAGAGAAACAGCCCCAAAGCATGATGTTGCCACCCCCATGCTTCACAGTAGGTATGGTGTTTTTTGGTTGCAACTCAGCATTCTCTCTCCTCCAAACACGACGAGTTGTGTTTCTACCAAACAGTTCTACTTTGGTTTCATCTGACCATATGACATTCCCCCAATCCTCTTCTGGATCATCCAAATGCTCTCTAACAAACGTCAGACGGGCCCGGACATGTACTGGCTTAAGCAGGGGGACACGTCTGGCACTGCAGGATCTGAGTCCCTGGTGGCGTAGTGTGTTACTGATGGTAGCCTTTGTTACGTTGGTCCCAACTCTCTGCAGGTCATTCACTAGGTCCCCCCGTGTGGTTCTGGGATTTTTGCTCACCGTTCTTGTGATCATTTTGACCCCACGGGGTGAGATCTTGCATCGAGCCCCAGATCAAGAGAGATTATCAGTGGTCTTGTATGTCTTCCATTTTCTAATTATTGCCCCCACAGTTGATTTCTTCACACCAAGCTGCTTGCCTATTGCAGATTCAGTCTTCCCAGCCTGGTGCAGGTCTACAATTTTGTTTCTGGTGTCCTTCGACAGCTCTTTGGTCTTCACCATAGTGGAGTTTGGAGTGTGACTGTTTGAGGTTGTGGACAGGTGTCTTTTATACTGATAACAAGTTCAAACAGGTGCCATTAATACAGGTAATGAGTGGAGGACAGAGGAGCTTCTTAAAGAAGAAGATACAGGTCTGTGAGAGCCAGAAATCTTGCTTGTTTGTAGGTGACTAAATACTTATTTTCCACCATAGTTTGCAAATATATTCTTTCAAAAATCAGACAATGTGATTGTCTGGATTTGTTTCTACATTTTGTCTCTCATGGTTGAGGTATGCCTATGATGACAATTACAGGCCTGTCTCATCTTTTTAAGTGGGAGAACTTGCACAATTGGTGGCTAACTAAATACTTTTTTGCCCCACTGTAGGTATAGACAAGTTAGGATTTATCAAGGGGAGGCAGACGGCGGATGCTACCCGACGCCTGGTCAACGCGATCCATATAGCCAATAAGCACAAAACGCCTTCTCTGCTCCTTGCGTTGGATGCAGAGAAGGCGTTTGACAGAATACACTGGCAATTTCTAGCACAGGTGCTGCAGAAATTTGGCTTTGAAGGCCCCATATACTCGGCCATTATGGCCCTTTATACACAGCCGTCAGCTCATGTATACATCTCAGGGGCACTCTCTACCCCTTTCACAATTACTAACGGGACTAGGCAAGGGTGTCCTCTATACCCTCTTTAACCTATTAATGGAACCATTAGCCTTCCATTTGCGAACACACCAACACATTACTGTAATACATACAGGCCCGAGACAGCATATAATCAGTCTGTTTGCAGACGACATAATACTGATGCTCACAAAAGCAGACACCTCATTGAACATGGTCTACAAAGCATTACAAACATTTAATAGAGTGTCGTACTACAAAGTCAACGAGACCAAGTCGAATATCCTAAACTTAGGAATCCCAGAACAGACTGAGCAAAATTTAGAACAAAAATTCCCTTATATATGGAAAACAGAAGGGATCAAATACCTAGGTATCACATTGACCCCCTAAAACAGAGGACTTAATAGCGGCCAATTATACCCCATTTCTGAAATCTCTAGATAACAAACTAAAGATACTAGCCAGAAATGAACTATCATGGTTGGGTAGACTTGCAGCTTTCAAGATGCAAGTGCCACCACAACTACTATTTATCTTTAGAACCTTTCCAAACCCACTGCCGAACTCATATTTTAATTCCCTGCAACCAATACTGAACAGATACATATGGCAAGGGAAGAAAGCCAGATGTGCTTTTAGCAGATTAATCAAACACAGAAGAGCAGGGGGAGTGGGCCACGTACATTTGCAGGACTACTACTTCGCAACGATACTGGTACAACTCCAACATTGGCTAATCCCTGATTCCAAGACACTATGGAGGAAATAGAACAAACACAAATAACGAAGGGTTCTCTGAGAGATTTCCTAATAACAGCTCACCTTAACTCCTCTTTAGACAGCAAACTAACCCCTCCAATATTAGCTTCAATAAGAGCACGGGTCCAACTTAGAAACTACCCAAACTGGTCCGGCACAACACTACCCCTGAAACTTCCTATCTCAGCAATAAGCCAATTGATTCCAGATATCAACTTAAATACATGGAAAGATAAAGGAATCCAATATTTGGAAGATATATTGGAAGCTACCTCAATTAAACCATTCCATGCATTAAAATCTGAGTTCCAACTTCCAGCAACAGAACAATACAAGCACATACAAATAACACAACTCCTTAAAAATAAACCTCATATACTCACCACATTACCCACAAAGATAACTCATTACTACCTACAAACTCCAAGCTTATCTAAAGGAATATCGATTTTATACTCGGGTCTTCAAGAGAAGAATACTTGTGTAAAATCCCAATCTATGATAACATGGGAAAGAGAACTAGGAATAGACTACCCGCCCAAACAGTGGGAAAAAATATTTAGACTTATCTACACCTCCACCAAAAGCACAAATTTGTGGGAAATGCAACAAAAAATTTTCCTTAGATGGTACTTGACTCCAAACTGCATCTCAAAGATATACCGCAATGCCTCACTGAACTGTTGGAGCCTGTGCGGTGGTTAAAAAACTATGGTCCCAGACAGAAAACATCATGAGCAACATTACACAGGTAAACCATACACTCACATCGGAAATGGCCATACTTTCGCTGGAACTAGATTCCAAACCACCTTCCCACAGAACTGTAATATCTCATATTATGTTAGCCACTAGACTAACAATTCTCAGGCACTGGAAAGACACAGGCACCATCAATATCAGAAGTAATAGCAACCATCCATAGGGCTCTTGCACATGGGGCGGATCAGTGATGATCCGCCCTGTAAATATCCGCTTGCTCAGCGGGGATCGCTCCGCCAATCCCCGCTGAGCAGGAAGATGACAGGTCCATCGCTGCACACTGTGCAGCGACGGACCTGTCAGAGCGCCGCTCTCCCCTATGGGGGATCGGATGATGACTGATGACGGACCGTAGAGTTCGTCATCACCCGATCCGATCCGAAAATGGGTGGAAAAGTAGGGTTTTCCTCCGTTACACTTTTTCGGATCGGAGCGGGTCGGATATCAGCGGACGTTCATCCGCTGACATCCGCTATTCCATAGGGATACATGTATGTCCGTTTTTCATCCAAAAACGGAAGGATGAAAAACAGACATACGGATCCTCCATGTGAAAGAGCCCTTACTCATGGCACATATGACGTCCTACACTCTTCAGCAATGGGGAAATATGACAAAGTGTCCAAATATAGACACCATGGCATGAATGGTACGCAAAGCGGATAGTTGTATAATAACCTGATTACACTGGGAACATACAAAAGAAATATAGAACATTCTGACTAATTTTTATTTTCACCTTAGTTTTTCTGTTTTACCCTTAAAAGTTGTTATGTTACTAAAATTCTGTTAAATCATATACAGGACCATGGAACTCCTATATTGCATTGAAATGGTCATGAAGTCAAAAGGGATATATTCATGTTATTATATAACGAGTCCGGTTGAGGCGACCATAACGACCGAGTAAGTTGAAAGACTTAGTTACCATATGCAAAATGTTCATTCCTCATACTATAAAGGTTGACACTCTATATGAACAGAAATTGTTATGACATAAACTATGCTTAAACAGGGACAAATGGAATGTGTATTACCTTAAACCTATTTGTAAACTATTTTTTTTCCTCAATAAAAAAGATTGAAATTAAAGTGTTTTTCAAGGAAAGATTAAAAAAAAAAAAACATGTTATACTTACCTGCTCTGTGCAATGGTTTTGCACAGAGCTGGCCCTTTCCTCTTCTTCCTGTGTCCCCTGTCAGCGGTCCTGGCTCTTTGCCCCTGCTGAGTGCCTCCATAGCAAGCCTCTTGCTATGGTGGCACTCTAGCAGGCTTGCTCCTGAGCCACACTTTCTGTGTACATTTACACACGGACACCCCCCTCACCCCCCCGGCTCTCACCTCATTGGCTCACTGGCCCTGATTGACAGCAGCAGGAGCCAATAGCTCCTAATGAGGAGAGGGAGACCACAGAGAGCTGCTGCTCTCATGCACACCACTAGATTGAGATAGGGCCCAGGTAAGTATGGGGGGGAAGAGTAGGGTTGCCACCTCATCCCTTTAAACCCAAACTCATATTAATTACACAGGTTCTGTGGCTGATTAAGGTGGTAATTAAAGTCACTTGGTGCCTTATCTGCATTTAATTAGCCTCAGAACCTGTGTAATTCAAAGGTGTTCGGGTTTAAAGGGGTGAGGTGGCAGCCCTAGGGTGGAGCTGCACCTAGAAGCTTTTTTACCTTAATGCATAGAATGCATTAAGGTAAAAAAAAAAACTTGAGCATTTAGAACCACTTTAAGCTAGGTTCACACTGGAGAATGCAGCGGCTCACAGCAGGAGCCGGTGCATCTCTATTCACCGTTTCAGGTCCGATTTCAGCCCGAATTTTGGGCTGAATTCAGACCTGAAACTGACCAAAAGACGCACATGGCTCCTGTACAAATCGCACCGGTGCCACTGCGGAGATGTGTGAACCGGCTCCACACAGAGCAGGTCACAATCTCCTGCTATGCGAATTGGATGGTGTGAACCCAGCCTAAATCAAACATTTTCCTAAACCCACTGATTTCTAGCATGAGATCCAGCTGCTATAATTATATTTAAAATTAATTTACAAAAGAATACATTTTCTCACTTCAACTGTATTTAAAGTCTGAATATAAAGTTCTAAAAGGGCCCTCTATTTTCCTTTGTGTTAGTAAAATGTTATTGCTGATGAATATGTTTTCCAGGAATGTCACACTATACCGGAATATAACAAAGTCACACTTTAAAAGAGGGACTGCTATGCTGCGGATTATTATCTAGACAGTTAAGATGGAAGTGACATCATTATACGTTCCGTCGTGCTCCCAGTCTGACCCACAATTTCCCCAATAGGAGATTCAGACTGCCTGGTTATTCTGGGCTTCTGCTTATCAAAGTCTCATTTGTCAAAAACTGTGTTAAACCTGACAGAACGTGAGAAAATGTGGCGCGACTAGAAGTGGCTAGACTGCCAAATCAGGTATATCAGAACTTTGCCATAGTTAGCCTGACATGTGAAACTTATTAGCTGCAATGCAGCATCACACTAATTATTTTCAGACAACGAAAATTAAGTCATAACACCTAGACTCCATTTTGTTGTAGACAATGTTTATAATGCTATTCCTGCATAGATTTATGCAGAGTGTCAATAAAGGAAAATTGGAAACATCACTACAGTAACAGAAGTCCATGGGAAAGCTGTGTGTCTTAGCAACATGGGAGCTGAAAAATAATGATTTCATTGGGCAATAATAAGGTGGTAAATTGAATGCATTGACACTCACATGTTGTAAAGTTATTGTGTTAGAATGGCACAGAAGGATTAATGGAATTGATGGGATTAATGGGAAACCAACAGTGGCGGCTGGTGGTTTTTTCTTTTGGGGGGGGCAAACAGCCACCCCCCCCTCTGTCGGTCGGCGGCGGCAACCCCCCCCTGGAGGACAGTCGGGTCATCAAAGCCCCGCACTTACCCCATCTAGGAAGCGGGCAGACGGGCGGCGAGTCCGGAATCTTTCTTCCTCCTCCAGTGGTCTGGATCACGGCGGCTTCCGCCGTGCATCCCTCTCCTCCTCCTCCTAGGCATCCAATAGGCGCCTGACCTTTCAGCCATTCAGGAAATGGGTATCAGACCCGCACTCCCTGATTGGAGGAAAGGCAATTCAGTGTTAGAAAAGCGAATATTCATTTGCTGTTCTAACACACCTGGGCAGGCTCCGAGCACAATGCTCTGTGCCACGAGTCCACCCTATTCCGAAGCCTATTAGAGCCTATGGCTCTAATCAGGTGCTTCAAAAAACACCCCCCCGCCGCTGTAATTCATGCGCCCAGCATCCCGAAAGGGGCTGGATGCATGAATAGGGGGTGGCTGCGGCAGCCGCAGACAGAGTCATGCTATGCATTAATCTTTCTAATAATCATTTAGGGGGTAGTGTAGATAGAGGGGGCGGCCATGTGCCCTTAATGGTTTGGCCGTCCCTGTAAACCATAATGGTTTGGCCGTCCCTGTAAATGGTTTGGCTGTCCCTGTACTAAAATTGGTGCACACAGAAACTGGTGCAGCTGTGCATAGTAACCAATCAGCTTCTAGGTTTTAGTGCTGGTTGACACTCTGCAGATGCGGGAACCACATGTAAATTTGTGCCGCGAGTCCACCCTCGTGGTTCTGTGCCACGAGTCCACCCTATTCCGAAGCCTATTAGAGCCTATGGCTCTAATCAGGTGCTTCAAAAAACACCCCCCCGGCGCTGTAATTCATGCGCCCAGCATCCCGAAAGGGGCTGGATGCATGAATAGGGGGTGGCTGCGGCAGCCGCAGACAGAGTCATGCTATGCATTAATCTTTCTAATAATCATTTAGGGGGTAGCGTAGATAGAGGGGGCGGCCATGTGCCCTTAATGGTTTGGCCGTCCCTGTAAACCATAATTAGGGTGAGTTCTCTTTACTTTGTTTTATATTTTTAAAGCTAAAAAGTATTTGCAGGTTTGTGGTCAAATTTAAGACACACACACACACAGGGCCGGACTGGCGTACCGGGATACCGGGATATTTCCCGGTAGGCTGGCTGCATTTACTACCGCTGAGGCCGCTTTTGCCTCAGAGTTTGGCTGGCTGCCTGTGTCAGCTATATGCATAGTGCAGCGGCGGCCGCCGCACTATGCATTGCAATGCCTGTGTCTCCTCCTCCGATCCGGCGCCGCCAGCATTTGGTTAGCAGCGGCCGGTGGCTGTACATAGTGTCACTGGCCCCTCATTACCCAGCTGAGTGCAGCCTTTTCACCAAGCGGCCCGGGGGAAGATTGCCACCCTGCCCCCTGGCCCAGCCCGCTGTGTTTGCAGGTACGAATATTGCCTGCTGGAACTCAGAGCTAACACAGGTCACGGCCGCCGCTCACCTCCCGCTGTGCGGCCGTGCCTGTGTCAGCTTCGAGGTAGATGGCTCATGGCTGCAGTGCTGAGCTATGTCTCGTCTCACACATAGCTCAGCCTCAGAGCACACCGGCGCTGACATCCCCTTCTCTCTCTACACACACGCGAGGAGAGATAAAGCTCATCTGCTCCGCCTCCTTCTGGGTCTGCTCCGCCCACACTCCCCGGGCATGTGTGGGCACTGGGCAGGAAGTTTGAACCCAGAAAAGCGGCAGGCAGACTGTGCCTCAGCCTCCATCCTGGTAAGCTCACCCTCTCTCTGGACCTTGTTAAAGGGGAGGGGGGGGGCAGGCTTTGGTGAGCAGAGACCCCCTTTACACCAGAATCCACAGCATGCCCCCTTAAATCAAGTTTCCCAGAACTCCCCTTTACATTAGATTCCACAAAGCTCCCCTGTGTGGACTCTGATGTAAGGGGGGCTTCTGTGCGGACTCTAATGTAAGGGGGGCTCTGTGCAGACTCTGATGTAAGGGGTGGCCTCTGTGCAGACTGATGTAAGAGGGGGCTCTGTGCGGACTCTGATGTAAAGGGGGGCTCTGTACGGACTCTGATGTAAAGGGGGGCTCTGTGCGGACTCTGATGTAAGGGGGCTCTGTACGGACTCTGATGTAAGGGGGCTCTGTACGGACTCTGATGTAAGGGGGCTCTGTACGGACTCTGATGTAAGGGGGCTCTGTGCGGACTCTGATGTAAGGGGGGCTCTGTGCGGACTCTGATGTAAGGGGGGCTTCTGTGCGGACTCTAATGTAAGGGGGGCTCTGTGCAGACTCTGATGTAAGGGGTGGCCTCTGTGCAGACTGATGTAAGAGGGGGCTCTGTGCGGACTCTGATGTAAAGGGGGGCTCTGTACGGACTCTGATGTAAAGGGGGGCTCTGTGCGGACTCTGATGTAAGGGGGCTCTGTACGGACTCTGATGTAAGGGGGCTCTGTGCGGACTCTGATGTAAGGGGGGCTCTGTGCGGACTCTAATGTAAAGGGGGCTTCTGTGCGGACTCTGATGTAAGGGGGGCTTCTGTGCGGACTCTAATGTAAGGGGGGCTCTGTGCAGACTCTGATGTAAGGGGTGGCCTCTGTGCAGACTGATGTAAGAGGGGGCTCTGTGCGGACTCTGATGTAAAGGGGGGCTCTGTACGGACTCTGATGTAAAGGGGGGCTCTGTGCGGACTCTGATGTAAGGGGGCTCTGTACGGACTCTGATGTAAGGGGGCTCTGTGCGGACTCTGATGTAAGGGGGGCTCTGTGCGGACTCTAATGTAAAGGGGGCTTCTGTGCGGACTCTGATGTAAGGGGGGGCCTCTGTGCAGACTGATGTAAGGGGGGGCTCTGTGCAGACTCTAATGTAAGAGGGGGGCCTCTGTGCAGACTCTGATGTAAGGGGGGCTCTGTGCAGACTCTGATGTAAGGGGGGGCCTCTGTGCAGACTGATGTAAGGGGGGGCTCTGTGCAGACTCTAATGTAAGAGGGGGGCCTCTGTGCAGACTGATGTAAGAGGGGGCTCTGTGCAGACTCTGATGTAAAGGGGGGCTCTGTGCGGACTCTAATGTAAGGGGGGCTCTGTGCAGACTCTGATGTAAAGGGGGGCTCTGTGCGGACTCTGATGTAAGGGGGGCTCTGTGTGGACTCTGATGTAAGGGGGGCTCTGTGTGGACTCTGATGTAAAGGGGGCTTCTGTGCGGACTCTATTGTAAGGGGGGCTCTGTGCGGACTCTAATGTAAGGGGGGCTCTGTGCAGACTCTGATGTAAAGGGGGGCTCTGTGCGGACTCTAAAGTAAGGGGGGCTCTGTGTGGACTCTGATGTAAGGGGGGCTCTGTGTGGACTCTGATGTAAAGGGGGCTTCTGTGCGGACTCTATTGTAAGGGGGGGCTCTGTGCGGACTCTATTGTAAGGGGGGCTCTGTGCAGACTCTGATGTAAAGGGGGGCTCTGTACGGACTCTGATGTAAGGGGGCTCTGTGCGGACTCTGATGTAAGGGGGGGCTCTGTGCGGACTCTATTGTAAGGGGGGGCTCTGTGCAGACTCTAATGTAAAGGGGGCTTCTGTGCGGACTCTGATGTAAGGGGGGGCCTCTGTGCAGACTGATGTAAGGGGGGGCTCTGTGCAGACTCTAATGTAAGAGGGGGGGCCTCTGTGCAGACTCTGATGTAAGGGGGGCTCTGTGCGGACTCTGATGTAAGGGGGGCTCTGTACGGACTCTGATGTAAGGGGGCTTCTGTGCGGACTCTGATGTAAGGGGGGCTCTGTGCAGACTCTGATGTAAAGGGGGCTTCTGTGAGAACTCTGATGTAAGGGGGGCCTCTGTTTGGACTCTGATGTAAGGGGGGGCTCGGTACTGACTCTGATGTAAGGGGGGCTCTGTGCGGACTCTGATGTACGGGAGGGGGCTTCTGTGCGGACTCTGATGTAAGAGGGGGGGCCTCTATGCGGACTCTGATGTAAGAGGGGGGCCTCTGTGCGGACTCTGATATAAGAGGGGGGGCCTCTGTGCGGACTCTGATGTAAGAGGGGGGCCTCTGTGCGGACTCTGATATAAGAGGGGGGGCCTCTGTGCGGACTCTGATGTAAGAGGGGGGGCCTCTGTGTGTAGTCAGGAGTATTTAATGTACTGGGTGCAGGGTTCAGGAGTATGTAATGGACAGGATTCAGGAGTATGTAATTTTACAGGGTGCAGGGGTCAGGAGTGTGTAATGTACAGGGGTGAGAGTCATGGTACAAGAAGAGGGTCCCATGAGGACCAGAGTGAATGAAGGTGTTCACTGTACACTCTGTTAGAAAGAGGCCCCCTTCGGGTTCCATTATACTACTTTGTAGTCTCTAATGGGGCCTGGAGGAGGAAAAAAACTTGGGGTAGGTGGTTAATTAATCTACAATGACATTTGTTATATGCAGCATGGAGGGGGTTAATGTATTGCTATTGATCACTGATGCATTAGTGACCAGTGGCAGTTAATTAACCTCTTTGTGCTGCATTAGCAGCAGTGGTGTCAGTGTTAATTGCTGCAGCATAAAGTAGTTAATTAGCACTGACACTGGTCACAAGTGCATCAGTGACCAATAGCAATACATTAACCCTCTCCATGCTGCATATTCTAAATAGCATTGTAGATTAAAGTGGTTGTAAATGTTGTTGTTTTTTTTATATAAAAATAACAAACTTGTTATACTTACCTGCTCTGACAAAGGGTTTTGCACAGAACAGCCCAGACTCTTCTTCTGGGGTCCCCCACCGGCACTCCAGGCCTCTTCTCTTCATCCCGCCTCCTGTCACCTTAAAATCATCACATAGGGGACTTTTTGTCCCCTATGTGATGAAAAAAATAACTTAAGGAAAAAAGGTACACCCAAGCACATAAACCCCCCTCCCCCCAATTTTACTACAATTTATTTATTTTTTTAAGTAATCATGAAATGAAACAAATAATTATGACGGTCAGAAAAGAAATGAATGTAGACGTTGCTGTGGTCAAGACTATATAGTTTACAGCACAGCTGCTTACAATGTGCGGTGGTCAGGAGTATGTAGGAGAGCACAATCATCAGAATTTGAAGTGTATCTATACTATAAACGTTTTATTTATTTTTTGGATAGAATAAGGAAAGGTGAGTACCCCTGTCAGGTTCTACCGCGATCTAAGCCTGTATTCAAGAGATTACCCTTTCTGTTCTGGGACAACCTTTTATGAGACAGGAACTAAAGAAAAATCTGCAGCAGGGGAATGGACAACATAAAATACTGACGGAGGCTCTCATTGCTCTACATTAAAAAAAAAATTCAACATTTTTATTTCTGGTCGAGTTCTGAGAGATTTGTCATCACTTCCTATTCTAGGGACAATTTTTTTTTTACCTGACAGGAAGTGAAGAAATCTTTCTAATTGGGCCTTCAACTTCAATAAAACCTGAGAAGCGTTTCAATCCATTGCTATTTTACCCAAAACTAAAAAAAAGTTTTGGCTATAGATGGACGTGTCAAGTGGCAAAACCAGGTGGCTGAGGTGTGTCCAAACCAGGCAATGGGGTCCATAATATTGTTACATGCAGGCAAGGGATATTCATTTTTATCTTTTATCTTCAAAAACTGTTGTACCCATCGATTACAGCCACTGTGCCCATTAAACGCAGCCACTGTGCCATCAAGCCCAGCCACTGTACCCATAAATTGCCACCACTGTGCCCAATAAACGCAGCCACTGTGCCCATAAATTCCCGCTACTGTGCCCATTAAACACAGCCACTGTGCCATCAAGTGCAGCCACTGTACCCATAAATTGCCACCACTGTGTCCATTAAACGCAGCCACTGTGCCCATAAATTCCCACCACTGTGCCCATCAAACACAGCCACTGTACCCATAATTTGCCACCACTGTGCCCATTAAACGCAGCCACTGTGCCCATAAATTCCTGCCACTGTGCCCATCAAACACAGCCACTGTACCCATAAATTGCCACCACTCTGCCCATTAAACGCAGCCACTGTGCCCATAAATTCCCGCCACTGTGCCCATCAAACACAGCCACTGTGCCATCAAACGCAGCCACTGTACCCATCAATTGCAGCCACTGTGCCCATTAAACACAACCACTGTGCCATCAAGCGCCACCACTGTGCCCATCAAGCGCCACCACTGTGCCCATTAAACGCAGCCACTGTGCCCATCAAACGCAGCCACTGTAACCATCAATTGCCGCCAGTTTGCCCCATCAATTGCCACCAGTTTGCCTATCAAATCCTGCCAGTGTCCCCCCTGCTCGGCACTTACCTGTCTCAGGTCAGCGCGTTGCTCCACGCACCCTCCGATAGGCATCCAATCACAGCGCCTGTCGCTTCAGCCAATCAGGTGACAGGTAACCAGACCCAGTGCATCTGATTGGCTGAGAGGCGGGTCAGTGTTAGGGAAGCGATTTATTTGATTTCCTAACACACCACTGTGTAAGCAGCGAACACACAGCAGTGTATATATATATATATATATATATATATATATATATATATATATATATATATAAAGCCCTATGTGCTTTTATATGTGTCTTATCTATATATAATGCACTCTTTAAATGTGCTTTAAAATGCATGGTTTTCCACTTTATGAACAAGAAAATAATGACGTTATGCTGTTGGGCTGGTATAATGATGCTATGGGGCTGGTATGACATTTTTTCCAGGGCTGGTTTTCATACCCAGTCCGGCCCTGCACACACACACACACACACACACACACACACACACACACACTGGGGAAGATTTACTAAAATTGGTGCACACAGAAACTGGTGCAGCTGTGCATAGTAACCAATCAGCTTCTAGGTTTTAGTGCTGGTTGACACTCTGCAGATGCGGGAACCACATGTAAATTTGAACAGGAATCAGACCACATTCCTGTTTAAATCAAATATGTTTCTTCAACAGTGTAATTTGAGACATTGTTCTGTACTGCGCAAATTGCACCGAATACCCACCAAAATGGTGCAGGACCCTTTTTTTGTTCGCACCAATGTGATCTGATTCTGCAAATTAGCACTTCATTTTCAGGGTGTCGTTAACTTAGCATACACACCAGCAGAGGTTCACATGAACGGGGTGCAATTTGGATGCGATGTGGAGTCCGCACAGAATTAGCAGCGAATATACACTGCATCAGTGTGAAACGGGACTTATTGTCAAAGCTTAAAGTGATTGTAAAGTCAGAAGGTTTTTTTATCTTAATGCATTCTATGCATTAAGATAAAAAGACTTCTGTGTGCAGCAGCCTCCCTCAGCCCCCCTAATACTTACCTCAGCCCCATCTCTATCCAGCGATAGGGATGAGCTTCAAGTTAGAGTCGAACTCATGTTCAACTCGAACATCGGCTGTTCGCAAGTTCGCCGAACAGCGAACAATTTGGGGTGTTCGCGGCTAATTCGAAAGCCGCGGAACACCCTTTTAAAGTCTATGGGAGAAATCAAAAGTGCTCATTTTAAAAGCTTATATGCATGGTATTGTCATAAAAAATGTTTGGGGACCTGGGTCCTGCCCCAGGGGACATGGATCAATGCAAAAAAAAGTTTTAAAAACGGCTGTTTTTTCGAGAGCAATGATTTTAATAATGCTTAAAGTGAAACAATAAAAGTGTAATATTCCCCCAAAGCACCCTGTCCCCATGTTGATGGGGACAAGGGCCTCATCCCCACAACCCTTGCCCGGTGGTTGTGGGGGTCTGCGGGTGGGGGGCTTATTGGAATCTGGAAGTCCCCTTTAACAAGGGGACCCCCAGATCCCAGCCCCCCCTGTGTGAAATGGTAAGGGGGTACAAAAGTACCCCTACCATTTCACAAAAAAGTGTCAAAAATGTTAAAATGATAAGAGACAAGACAGTTTTTGATAATTCCTTTATTTAAATGCTTCTTCTTTTCATCTTCTTTCTTCTTTCTTCTATCTTCTTTGGGAGGCTCCCGCTGTGATGCGGAGCGGCCCGAGAACAAAGAAGGGAAGAAGACGCCGCAGGGGAAGATGCTGGACGAGAACACCGGAGCAAGAAGCAGAGGATCGGAGGAAGAAGAAGAAGAAGATGGAGGAAGAAACCGAAGGAAGTTAGAAGATAGAAGAAAGAAGATAGAAGAAAGAAGATGGAAAGAAGAAGCATTTAAATAAAGGAATTGTCAAAAACTGTCTCTTGTCATTTTTAACATTTTTGACACTTATTTTGTGATATGGTAGGGGTACCACTTACCATTTCACACAGGGGGGGTGGGATCTGGGGGTCCCCTTGATAAGCCCCCCGCCCGCTGACCCCCACAACCACCGGGCATAGGTTGTGGGGATGAGGCCCTTGTCCTCATCAACATGGGGACAAGGTGCTTTGGGGGGGACCTCAAAGCACCCTCCCAATGTTGAGGGCATGTGGTCTGGAACGGTTCAGGGGGGGCGCTCTCTCATCCCCCCCTCTTTTCCTGTGGCCTGCCAGGTTGCATACGCGGATAAGGATCTGGTATGGATTTGTGGGGGGACCTCTACGCCATTTTTTAAAAAATTTTGGTTCGGGTGTGTGGGAAAATCCCATGCCGTTTTTATCAATGAACTTTTATGTGTATTGTCGGACCGACAATTCATATAGCCACAAGTACTTTTAAATGACTTATTTTCCTTTGAAATGTCATTTTGCTGTCAGACTAAACACGTGAAACACACACACCTTTACAGGCATATTATAGACACCCCCTAGGTACGAAATTTAAAGGAATATTACACTATTGTTTCACTTTAAGCATTCTTAAAATTGCTGCTCCTGAAAAAACGTCTGTTTCTAAAACTTTTTTTTTGCATTGATCCATGTCCCCTGGGGCAGGACCCAGGTCCCCAAACACTTTTTATGACAATAACTTGCATATAAGCCTTTAAAATTCGCACTTTTGATTATTCATGTTCGAGTTCCATAGACTTTAACGGTGTTCGCGTGTTCTAACAAATTTTTTGCCTGTTCGCATGCTCTGATGCGAACCGAACAGGGGGTGTTCGGCTCATCCCTGTCCAGCGATGTTGCAGGAGACACTCGGCTGGCCAAGACTCTCCCTCCCCATTGACTGAGACAGCAGCGTGGAGCCATTGGCTCCTGCTTCTGTCAATCAAATTTAGTGAGCCAATGAGGAGAGGGGGGTGGTGCCGGGCCGCGGCTTAATGTCTGAATGGACACAAGCATCTGCTGCTTGGCTTGGGTGCCCCCATAGTAAGCTGCTTGCTGTGGGGCCACTTAACAGGAGGGAGGGACTAGGAACACCTAAGAGGGAACTAAGAAGAGGAGGATCTGGGCTGCTCTGTGCAAAACCACCTCACAGAGCAGGTAAGTATAACATGTTTGTTATTTTTGCCAAAAAAAAAACAAAATAAGACTTTACAATCACTTTAAGGGCCAGTTCACACCACATGCAGTCCAGTGCATTTTTTTCTGCATCAAAACGCATGGAAAGTAGGTTATATGGTTTCCAATGGCATAGTTCACATGAGTGCAGTCAGTTTCAGGGCTTTACAGTTCCAGAAAAAAAAAGTAGAATATGTTTCATTTTATCTGCACTGGACTTTACTGGAACGCAGTAAAACACATCACAAATGCACTGGAATGCGCTTGAACGCATCTCCTAGACTGTAAGTTCTAAAGAGCAGGGCCCTCTGATTCCTTCTGTATTGAATTGTATTGTACTTGTACTGTCCTCCCTAATGTTGTAAAGCGCTGCCTAAACTGTTAGCGCTTTATAAATCCTGTATAATAATAATAATAATAATAACGCACTGCAATGTGTAAAAAACGTGCATGCAGAAACATATCCAGAACGGATCCGCAGTGCATTTTTATGGTGTGAACGAGCCCTAATTGAGCAAGCTAAAGTTACTATGCACAGCTTCACTAGATTCCGTGTGCACCAGTTTTAGTAAATCTCCCCCATTGCATGTTTGTTATTTGTTCCTATTCACACAATACATCTAAATTATGTATATGTATATTTTTTTAAATATTTCATATTTTTAGCTAAATCTTTTGAACAGGTTTATACACAGGTTGCTAATAGGCAGCTTTTGTTGCCTTGAATAGATGGCAATGTGGAGACAGTGGACAAACTAAGGGTCAGTTTTATTTTTAAGTCCATTTAAATTCAATGCAGAACCCAAGCCTTGGATCTTTAACCCTTTTTGTAGTCCTGCACATATAATTTAAAAAGATATAATGAAATCTGCCAGCACAGTACAGATATGATCAATTATGGCAAACACAAGATGGAGATGTTATGAAGATTACATTGACAAAATTACTTTTTGTTCTGAGGTTTATGTGTGTCTGTTATGCCCCGTACACACGGTCGGCCTTTGTTCGGACATTCCGACAACAAAATCCTAGGATTTTTTCCGACGGATGTTGGGTCAAACTTGTTTTGCCTACACACGGTCGCACAAAGTTGTCGGAATTTCCGATCGACAACCACGCTGTCACGTACACCACGTACGACGAGACTAGAAAAGGCCGGTTCAGAACCAAGCGCGGCACCCTTTGGGCTCCTTTTGCTAATCTCGTGTTAGTAAAAGTTTGGTGAGAGACGATTCTCGCTTTTTCAGACTCGTGGCTTTCAGATAGTTTTTTGCCGTTCAGTTTGTGCTTGTGGGTTTGTATCTGCTCTTCAGTGCGTGCAAGCAAGTTCAGCGTGACTTTAAGGAGTCATTGTATTCTTGTTCGTTCGTTACTGGTTTTCAGGTCGCTCTTCACAGGCCTTGCTGTTCTTCAGTGCGTTCTGTTACTTCGTTCTGAGCAGCCGACCGTTTTCTAGCCATGTTTCGTATGCGTACTCCTCGTAGAGTTCGTGCTGTGCGGGGGCTTGGTGTTGGGGTCCTGACCTTGACACAAGTCCAGTCCATGAACAGGGTGGGGAGGAGTTCATGGACCAAGAATTGGTTGCTTCAGCGTGACCAGTTCTGTCATATGCCTTTGCTCCGTGAGATCCGTGAGAATAATCCTGATGATTTCAGGAACTTTCTCAGGATGACGGACCCCGTGTTTCACCGTTTGTTGGCTTTGCTGACCCCCTATATTAGCAGGCAGGATACCTGCATGAGGCAAGCCATCACTCCGGAGCAGAGGTTGGTCGCTACCTTGCGGTATTTGGCCACAGGGAGAAGCCTGCAGGACCTCAAGTTCTCGACAGGCATCTCCCCCCAGGCTCTGGGGATCATTACCCCAGAGACCTGTTCTGCCATCATCCAGGTCCTGCAGAAGGAGTATATGAAGGTAAGATTTTTATGCTTTAATATGACATTTTATTGTATTGAATGTTTGCTAATTTATTGTATTTCTTTCCTCATTCCCTAATTACCATGATTGGAATATGCTGTGAATGTCCCCTTTGTCCTCATGCATGCTGGATTTTTATGTGATTATTATTTTATGTCCTTCATACATATTTGCCCTTCAATAACCTCTCCAGCATGGTGTCTCCTGCCCCTATATTCACCTCATGTAGTCACTTAACAATGTATTTTATCAGCTCTATAGTAGTGCTTTACCCCAAACACCCCCTAAAATGTTTGGAAATGTTATTTTAGCTTTAAATTCAGGCAGAGTGCCAGAGGCTTTTTTTGTGGTGTCCCCAAATTTTTTGTAACCCTCCCTCCCCCCAACTGCTAAGTCAGCTGATCCCAATTCTCTATCCTCAATCATCTATCTGCTGACTTTGCCAAACCCATACACACTATACCCACCTCTTTTGTGCTCAGATTTATGGATGAATTCCCCAAAGCATGTAGTGCAAGGGCCTGCCTGTATACTTTCCAATGGTACTGTTTAAAGTTTTTGTATCCTAATATTATCTTGATAGGTAATAGCAGAATGTCCAAATGTGCTCAAATGTGTACAATGTGTATTTATATCTTTGTATTCAGACACTTCTTACCTGTCCAGTGGTCTGCCAATAGTGTAACTAAGGAGGGTCTGTTCCAAGTAATACCCTGTATTTAGGCATTCATCTCTCAATGGTGGGACTTTCCTAACTGCGGAGGGGCAATTGATGGGAAACACGTCCACATCGTCCCACCACCCAACTCGGGGTCGTACTATTATAATTACAAGGGGTTTAATAGTATAGTGATGTTGGCGGTGGTGTCGGCTAATTACGAGTTCTTGTATGTGGACGTGGGGAAGAATGGCCGGATGTCCGATGGTGGAGTGATCACCCAGATGGAGTTCTACAGGTGTCTCCAGAATGGCAGCTTGGACTTGCCACCTCCAGAGGACAATGTTGAAGGTCTCCCATTTGTGTTCGTTGCTGATGAAGCATTTGCGCTGGGGGACCACCTGATGCGGCCATTCCCGATGAGGACCCTCACCCCGGAACAGAGGGTTTTTAATTACCGGCTGGCCAGAGCCCGAAGAGTGGTGGAGAACACATTTGGAATCCTGGCCAGCCGGTTCCGATTATTTCTGACACCCATCCATATGGCGGAGTATAAACTGAACCATATAATACTTGCCTGCTGTGTTCTCCATAATTTTTTAAGAAAACATTCAGCCAACTATGCTGGCTCAGTTGGGCCTGAGGCCGGAATCCCAAATCCATCAACACTGACGGCGCTTGAAAGTGGCCGTCCTGGCTTGCCCTCCCTGAATGCCCGTGATGTCCGGTTACACTACCTGGAGTTCTTTGCGGGTAGGGGGGCTATCAATATGCCAGACAATCTGTGACACCTTTTTCAAATAAAAAACAAACAAAAGAAATTCTTGGTGTACATTTACTGCTTGTGTTTGTTTTAGCTGACCCTGACAGAAATGTGTTGAGTGCAGAAAATGTCGTGATTGGGTAACCTTATAAAAAATAGTGTTGGCTGGTACTTCCTAAATGCAAAAACACATTTCACTACAAGTGCACTTGCAACTGCACTGAACCTGCACTTGTAGTGCAAAGTGTAATTGCCCTTAGGAAATAACCCCCATTTTTGCATAAAACAGCAATTACATCACCCCAAAAGTGTTGTAGTGTTGAGACAATAATCCACACATTCTTGAGTAACCAACTTTTTTATACCTGCACAATCACATGTGCATTTCCCAAAGGTTTTTAAAACAAACCAACATGTTTGTTGTATAACAATGTTTGCAGTAGCATTATCAAAAATCGAAATGTCCATTTCAGATAAAACAGGCCTGTGTAAAACCAACAAGAAAGCCAAAAAACTTGAACTTACAAAGTTCACATATGGTAAAACCTGAAGGCTATATCAGACATCAGTATTTAGGAACTGTGTTTGATATAGCGTTCAGATGGGGGGAAATCACCCCTGGAAAAGCCAAATTTGGAAGATGCACACCAATTTACGAATGTCAACATGTGCTATCTGCCATCAGGGGGGATCAAGGGACGTGTTTTGGGGGAGCAAGCCCTTCCTCAATGCGACTTTATAATTGAGGAAGGGGTTGCACCCCCAAAACGCGTCCATTGATCTCCCGTGATGGCAGATAGCACATGTTGGCACACTGTGTGCATCCTCCAAATTTGGCTTTTCTAAACATTGTAAAAATTTTAGTAAGATAAAACAGGTGATTTTGTGGGGTTTAAATTCGCCCCAAAACATCAATGATGTTATAATTTTTTTTAATAACATCACTGATTTGTTGCTGGATGTTTTGCAATTGGAGATTACACCCCATGATCTCCCCGATCAGTATCTGGGCACTTTCAGATGTAAAGCGTTCTGGATCATAATCACCTAAAAAGAGATAAAGAACAAAAAAAAAGGTCTCAAAAATCTGCCACCATCCATCTCTTTCCTGAGCCTGTGGTCGCAGACACTCACCTGTTGTGGTGCCAATCTCCACCACATCTTCTTCTTCCTCCTGCTCTTCTTCTTGGGTTGGTATTTCCCCTTTTTCCAGAGGGGGGGGTCTCTGGTCTCCTGGGATGAGGAGTGTCCTCCGAGTCTTTTCTCCCCTATGTAAAACAAAAATGGTATAATTAGCACACAGATATTTGATGGCAGAACTAGAAATAGGAAACATTGCTTGGAAGTGGGGTACAATTATCTATTTTAGCAGAGTTCAAAGATGTAATTTTCTTATTGCCCTTTGTCAAGCTGCAATACTTTACCTGTTTAGTACAAGCTTCACAGATGTAGCCCCCCCTATAGTATACACTGGAGCACCTGTGTGCCCCCCCTAATAAAAATGGTGTTCTGGGGTCCCACACTAGTGCTCCAGTGTCCAGATGTGAAAACAGCTGCTCAGTGTCCTCTCCTTACACACAATCTAGTTAGCATTTCATTCTAGTAACAAACCCATCTACACAAATATTTGGCATCCAAGTAGGCCCCCAAAAATGTGTGAAAATGCAATGGTGTTCTAGAGGCCGAAAGAAAAATGTTTGATACGAACGAATAATGGGCCCATGAACATAAAAGTTGACCTTTTTAAACGTTACAATTACTAAAAGCAAATGGAGCAGAACGAATGGAATAAAGACAGAAAGAATAGGAACACAGCACAACTACTTACTTTTTTGCAGCACTCTCCGGATCTTTCGGTACTGCCTTGGCTCTCTCAACTTCAGGTCCGACCACCGCTTCCTGAGCTGATCTTTTGATCTTCGTACCCCGAAATTCCTCTCAAGACTCCTGACCACTTTCGCCATGATCTTGGCCTTTCTGATGTTGGGGTGGGGGTAAGGCCCATATTTTCCGTCATAGTCGGACTTCTTCATGATGTCGACCATCTCCAACATCTCCCCAAACGACATATTTGTGGCCTTAAAACGTCTCCTTCTGGATCGGGACGTGCCTGGATCCAGGCTTTCCTCCTCCTCCTCCTCGTTGATATAATTATCACGCACCTGCTGTAACTCCGCCATCATGCTCTTCCCCCACTGCGCCGAACGAAAAGGGGCGGGGAATAGACTAGAAAGAACGTCAGGGGCGGGCAGAGTTACACGCATGCGCAGTGTGTATAAAGCGTAACACGTGTGCGTATTACGTACGATCTGTGAGCGGAGGAAGGAGCATTGGACGCGCCGATCGTAAGAACGAAGGTAAGAGACAAACTTGTGCCTATACTGCTTCTAGATTGAGGCCTATATTGTAACAAGATTAAGAGAGTTTTGTCTGACATTAGGCTTTGTCTTGTGTTGTGTCTTGCAGTGAACATGGATATCTTAATGAGAGATACTGACTTCATGTCAGTATTCATAGATATGCTAAGTGAGCTGCCCTGTCTGTGGGAGATTACCCACCCCCATTTCAAGAACCAAGCAAAGAGGAAGGCAGCACTGGAGCAATTGTGTGAAATTGTGAAGCAGGTGATCCCCACGGCAGACATCACTTATGTAAAGATTTTCATTGGTGGCCTGAGGAGCACATATCTGAGGGAGCGCAAGAAAGTCCTGGATTCACAGAGATCCGGAGCAGCAGATGACATCTATGTCCCCAGGATGTTGTACTACGACAGGCTGCACTTTCTGGCAGGCCAGAATGAACCCAGGCCATCCCTCTCCAGTCTTCCTTCCACGCTTCCTTCCCCCCTGGCTGAGGCTTCTGACGCCCAACCTGGGCCTTCCAGGCCATATGTGGAGGAGCCCAGATTGAGCCAGGTATAGCATTCCTCAAAATATTTCTGCTTGTACAATCAATGATGTTAACTAGATGTTAGTTGGGAGTACTAATTTAGGATTGTGATTGATGATGCAAATACTAAAACCATGTCCCTTTTTCATACACAGGGAAGTCTCAGCCAGGAGGTGGCCGGGCCGAGCCGGCTGGCTGATATCAAGGTCCCTCCACCCCCCCTGAAAACAGAAAGTGGCAGTAGGACGAGTACCCTAGAGGAGGCGGCTATCAGATTCTTTTGGAGGGCTACAGAGGTCCTGGGATTACCCCACACCATGCAGGAGAACATTGCTGCATTCATAGCATATAAAATGCAGAGGATGGAGGAGGGCCAAAAAGCCATGTGTGAGGCCCTCATATCAGAGGCTCTGGAGAAAGGTATGAGGGGCCAAATTACACCTCACACACAGCTTTGGGATGGTCCTCCTCCTCCTCCTGCAGGTCCTCCTCCTCCTCCTCCCTCTCCTCCAGGTCCTCCCAGTCCTCCTCCAGGTCCTCCCAGTCCTCCTCCTCCTCCTCCAGGTCCTTCTCCTCCTCCTGCCACATCTCCAACTGCACAGCCACAGCCCGGAAGGAAGCGTGGAAGGAAGACTAGACAGTGATTGCCCTAGATCCAGTCTGGTTGGCCAAAAAATGCAGCCTCTTGTGGTACCACAGCCTGGGGACACTGATGTCATCTGCTGCTATCCGAGTCTCTGTGAATCCCGGACCAGACTGCCCTCCCTTAGATATGGACTCCTCAGGCCACCAATTTTGATGTTGAAGAATTGATGTCTGCCGTGGGGGTCCCAGGCTTCGCTAATTTCTCCTGTTGATCCAGTGTTGCCTTCCTCTTTGTTTGGTTCTGATCCCTTAATAAAGGATTTTTGTTTTGGATTATACTCTCCTATGTGTTTTACTTCAAAAATGACAGTTTGTTTGTGAGGATTCAGGTACATTTCAAATATACAATGTGAAATGAACAAGGGACACCAACAACAAACAATCTCCTGGAGATTAAATAATACAAGATATCAATGGTGTTGGGGTAACTTGACACACAAAACACACACAAAAATATTCTGGAGTAAAAATAAAAATAACATTGAACAAAGATCAGCCTTGGAAAAAATCCAAACATTAAAGAAAAAAAAAGGCTTAAAATCCAAAAAAAAAAAAAATTAAAAAATATAAAACTGTCAGATGTGACAACTAATAACAATATATTGAGGGAATCCCACAAAAAAAACACAAATAAAAGTTTGTGAGAAGTGTGTGTGAATATGAGCAGCAAAACTACTTAATTCTTGTCACATTATAAAGAAGAAGAGAGTGCGCTGTATTAAACCATTTTGAACATTGCAGCGTGACGAAAGTGCTGTATCCATTACGAACGCTAAGTTTACCAGAACGAGCTGTCCCGTGTCGGAATTTCTTCTGAGCATGCGTGGCACTTTGTGCGTCGGAACAGGCCACACACGGTCGGAATTGACGCGATCGGATTTTGTTGTCGGAAAATTTTATCTCCTGCTGTCCAACTTTGTGTGTCGGAAAATCCGATGGAAAATGTCCGATGGCGCCCACACACGGTCGGAATTTCCGACAACACGCTCCGATCGGACATTGTCCATCGGAAAATCCGACCGTGTGTACGGGGCATTAGACTCTCACTTGTAGCAGGGTACTTAAGATGTATATTGTGGGTACAAGAACTGCAACATTTATGTGCAGTAAATACTGCAAGTGGGGTCAGGTTATATTTATTGTATGTACGACTTCCTGATGACACCTTCCGGTGAAATGCATTGAGGTCTTACTACTAGCGGAAACTCCGCGTCTCCATTGTCGTTCCGTCCAGCCCAGCTGGAACGCACGCCGGCTCAGAAGTGCAAGCGGCGGTGATATTGTCATTTATCAAGGCTCTGTATATCTCAGGATAAAAAAAGCCAATACCTGATAATTGCGCAATACATTTATTAAAGAGTAGTAATATGATAAAAAAACATTTAGCGCGCTCACATTTGGTTGAGCCGGAAATGTCATTCTTGTATGTGTGCGCTGTAAAATATTTTGTACTGTTTGTAGGTCTTATAGCAGCACCATCTTGAATTTAAATGCATTGTATGGTGTGCCCCCCAAATATGTTCTTGTATGTTGTAATAGGCCCTGACCAGGTTTTTGGGCTGGAGCACCCCTCCCCCTCCTCATTACCTCCTATTTAGTGGCCACCAGTGATTAGGATGTATCCCTTTCAGTTCTCCCGCATAGAGGAGTTCAGCTCCCATGGTTGAGACAAAGGATATTCCATTCTATTACTAGTGTAGGACCCACTAATTCGGGGTACTTTGTCGCAGTAAGTGGGCTTAGCACTATATGACCATATAGTGTGACCAAACCCCCGTATTTTTTGAATATGTTCAGGTGTTTTTAACTAGCCCTGCAGGAAATGTCATTCTTGTATGTGTGCGCTGTAAAATATTTTGTACTGTTTGTAGGTCTTATAGCAGCAGCATTTTGAATTTAAATGCATTGTATGGTGTGCCCCCCAAATATGTTCTTGTATGTTGTAATAGGCCCTGACCAGGTTTTTGGGCTGGAGCACCCCTCCCCCTCCTCATTACCTCCTATTTAGTGGCCACCAGTGATTAGGATGTATCCCTTTCAGTTCTCCCACATAGAGGAGTTCAGCTCCCATGGTTGAGACAAAGGATCTTCCATTCTATTACTAGTGTAGGACCCACTAATTTGGGGTACTTTGTCGCAGTAAGTGGGCTTAGCACTATATGACCATATAGTGTGACCAAACCCCCGTATTTTTTTAATATGTTCAGGTGTTTTTAATTAGCCCTGCAGGAAACGTCGTTCTTGTATGTGTGCTCTGTAAAATATTTTGTTCTGTATAATGGGTGCCGCTCCAGGGCACAACCAAAACTTCACCACGTGCAAAATTAAATTATTAAACGTAATGTGCTCTTCTTCTGTGATGTGCACCTCCACTTAAGTAAATAGGGGCCACTTACCAGATTGCTTTGGGCCACTAGGACCCTCATAGCTCTTAGGAGGTAGGCTTCTGCAATGGATCTATCCTGGTCATCCACACACTGCTGTATGTCCTTGGCTTATTCCATCAGGGTAATCTCAGGATAAAAAAAGCCAATACCTGATAATCGCGCAATACATTTATTAAAGAGTAGTAATATGATAAAAAAACATTTAGCGCGCTCACATTTGGTCTCCCCTTCAGTCTATCGTGAATGCTGCTGCCAAACTCATCCACTCTTATCATACCAACTGTTCAGTGTCCACCACCGCTCTTGGTCAATTCCCCCTTTGGCTTCCACTAACCAAATGAAAAAAAATCTAAATAATAACAGCAACATACAAAGCTACATCACCAACCTCATCTTAAAATATTACCCAAACTGTCCTCGCTGCCACTCCCAATATTCCCCGCTCTTTAGCCCCTTGATCAATTCCTTTCATGCTAACCTCCAGGACTTCTCCAGATCTCCTATTCTGTCAGCCTTTGGATAATCAATGAAAACTCATCTCTTATGCCGCGTACACACGAGCGGACTTTACGGCGGACTTTGCCCGGCGGACTTTTCGTCGGACTTTGTTTGCTCCTTGCGCCGGACTTAAAAACGAACGGACTTGGCCACACACGGTCACTGCAAAAGTCCGCTGGTTTTGAACGCGGTGACGTATAGCACGTACGACGGGACTAGAAAAAGGAAGTCCAAGCCCCACTCCGGCACCCTTTGGGCTCCTTCTGCTAATCTCGTGTTAGTAGAAGTTTGGTTAGAGACGATTCGCGCTTTTCACACTTCAGCTTATTTCGTTCGTTTTCTGCGGTTCAGTTTGTGCTTGTGAGGTTTGTATCTGCTTTTCAGTGCGTGTTGGTCAGTTCGTAACCTGCCTTGCAGGCCGTTCTGCTCCGCTCGTTCCTGATTTTCAGGTCGTTCTTCATAGGCCTTGCTGTTCTTCAGTGCGTTTGTTATAAGTTTGTTTGTTTGAGCAGCCGACCGTTTTGAAGCCATGTCGAGTGGACGTTCTCGTTCTCGAGTTCGTGCTTTGTGGGGACTTGGTGTTGGGGTTAATACTTTGACCCGAGTCCAGTCCATGAACAGGGCGAGGAGGAGTTCATGGACCAAGAATTGGTTGCGCCAGCGTGACCAGTTCTGTCATATGCCTTTGCTCCGTGAGCTCCGTGAGAATAATCCTGATGATTTCAGGAATTTTCTCAGGATGACGGACCCCATCTTTGAGCGTCTGCTGGCTATGCTGACCCCCTATATCAGCAGGCAGGATACCTGCATGAGGCAAGCCATCAGTGCGGAGCAGAGGCTAGTTGCCACGTTACGTTATTTGGCGACAGGGAGAAGTCTTCAGGACTTAAAGTTCTCGACAGGCATCTCCCCCCAGGCTCTGGGGATCATAATCCCTGAGACCTGTTCTGCTATTATTCAGGTCCTGCAGAAGGAATATATGAAGGTAAGTTTTATCCTTTAACATTACATGATATGTATTAAATGTTTTTTGATGTATTGTAGAACTGTCCTCTTTACCTAATTGCCATGCTTTCAATCTGCTGTGAATGTCCCCTTTATCTTTGTGAATGCCTATTTTAATAATGTATTGCCCTATACATGCCTAATTTATTTCATTAACCTCCCCACCATGCAATGCTGGGTGCATTTTTATCTCTAGACTATAGTCCATTGAACAATGTATATTGTCTGCTCCATTGTCTTGTTTGTCCCTCCCCCACCCCACTAATGTTTCAGCCAGTCAGGTGTGTTTGTTAACCTAATTAGAACCCCTCCCCCACCCCACTAATGTTTCAGCCAGTCAGGTGTGTTTGTTAACCTAATTAGAACCCCTCCCCCACCCCACTAATGTTTCAGCCAGTCAGGTGTGTTTGTTAACCTAATTAGAACCCCTCCCCCACCCCACTAATGTTTCAGCCAGTCAGGTGTGTTTGTTAACCTAATTAGAACCCCTCCCCCACCCCACTAATGTTTCAGCCAGTCAGGTGTGTTTGTTAACCTAATTAGAACCCCTCCCCCACCCCACTAATGTTTCAGCCAGTCAGGTGTGTTTGTTAACCTAATTAGAACCCCTCCCCCACCCCACTAATGTTTCAGCCAGTCAGGTGTGTTTGTTAACCTAATTAGAACCCCTCCCCCACATTCAAATGTATCAATGGGCCATCATAGGGGGTGATTAATCTTAATAAGTGTGCCTTATGTTTTTCAACATTTCAATTACAAACACACATATTCATAATATTTGACTGCTGTTGTTTACTAATGTTTTGGTGTAATCTGAAATAAAATTTTTGTTATTAAAGTCCTTATCTTTTTTTTTTGCACTCCACAGTTTCCTACAAGTCCACAGGAATGGCAGACTGTGGCCTCCCAGTTCGCTGACCGTTGGGACTTTCCCAACTGTGTCGGGGCGATTGACGGGAAACATGTCCGGATTGTGCCACCACCGCATTCGGGGTCTTATTTCTTTAACTACAAGGGGTTCCATAGTGTAGTTTTGATGGCGGTGGTCTCGGCACATTTGGAGTTTATGTTTGTGGATGTGGGGAAGAACGGCCGGATGTCTGATGGAGGAGTCTTTGCACAGACCGAGCTGTGCCATCGTCTCCAGACCGGTGGCCTGGAATTGCCACCTGATGACGATAATGTGGATGGACTCCCCTCAGTTTTTATTGCTGATGAAGCATTTGCTCTCTGTGAGAACTTGATGAGGCCGTTCCCCCAAAGGACACTCACCCCTGAGAGGAGGGTATTTAATTATCGGCTGGCCAGAGCAAGAAGGGTTGTGGAGAATGCCTTTGGTATTCTGGCCAGCCGGTTCCGTATCTTCCTTACGGCTATTAATTTGGCGGACTATAAAATCAACCACGTCATCCTTGCTTGCTGCATCTTGCATAACTTTTTAAGGAGACATTCAGCTACATATCTATCCTCTGTTGGGCCTGAGCCCAGACTGGAAGAGTCTAGTAGCACTTTCACAGGCCTAGAAATTGGGCGTATTGGCTTGGCCCCCCGAACCGCACGTCAAGTGCGTGACCGTTATGTCAATTATTTTAATGGTCGGGGGGCCATTGCTATTCAGCAACAGCTGTAAGTTTAGATCAAAAATAAAAAAGAAAATTGGTTTATCTAAATATCTTGTTTTTATTGTTGTTTACCTTTAAGTTATGTCTGTCTCCTAGTGCACTTGTAGTAGTGTCAAGTGCGTTTCGCTTTAGTTAATCAGGCACACAAAAACAACCCCTAAATTTTGACTTCAAGAAACAGCCACACACATTGTATAGGGTAAAAAATTTTACTTGGTGCACATTGAAAGGTGCATTTTTTACCATATGTTTTTTTTTTTTGTTTTTTCAAAAATATTTAACGTTGTGTAAAAAAATACTATTTTAGTAAATTATTCAAGCCATTTTTTCTCAAAAATATAGACCTTTATCTAACAAGATTTACATACACAACAGTGTTTTTAGAAACAAAAATTAGAATATAAATGAACTTACAAAGTTCAACAATATTTCGAGAACGGTGCATGTAATGTCACCCTTGGAAATTTTTCATTTATAAGATGCTCAAAATTGAGCTTTAAGAAAGGGTCAAGTCAACATGTGCTATCTCCTATCATGGGAGAGCAATGTACGTGTTTTGTGTGTGCAATCCCATTTTTGGTTCCTCTCACCACCAAAGAATTTTCAGGATGAAGGGTTTGCAAACACAAAACAAGTACATTGCTAACCCATGATGGAAGATAGCACATGATGACACACCGTGTGCATCACACACTTTAAATTTGGGTATACCCCCAAAATATTCAAAAAATTTTTGATAACAAAATAACTTCACAAGGAAATGAAGAACATGATTGATGTTTTTAGGCCAAACGTGATTATATTCGGCCCAAAACATCAATCATGTTCTTCATTTCCTGTTGCATGGAGTCCAGGCGAAGTTTCATGCTGTGAATTTGTTCACGCATTTGATCTATGTGGCCATTCCACAGCATAATCTGGCCAATTAATCTTTGTGCACTGTCTGTGGTGAAGTGCTCTGCCGCTTGGCCTTCCACAACCAGAAACTCACCTAAAACGAGTGAATAAAAACAAGGTTTACAATATGCACGCCAAAATACAGTAAAACTGAAGCTGGGGTGTCAGTCACTCACTTGGTGGGCTTGAAACCTCGCACACTTCCTCCACCTCTCCTTCCTCAAGGTCGTCGGGTGGGCGTGGTCTTGGGCTGGGGCTTGGGGTAGGTTCGGCCTCAGGCTGGTGACTTGGGGGGGTCCTGAGATCCTTGGACTGTTGTCTGAGTCTTTTCTCCCCTATGAGATTAGAAAAAAAGGTATAGTTAAAAAACACTGATCTTTTATGTTTTAATAAATAAAGTAGAACGTTGTTTAATATTTTTTGGAAATTTTCACAGATGCTGACACCTCAATGATCTCCTATGTGTATTACCCCTCCAAAATTTCGTTATGGTCACATAGTACACTAGAAAATGCATTTCCTTCGCAAAATGCGTGAGAATGCTGAATAGCTACATGGCTAAAATGACCGCCATCAAAACTGCCCTATCATATTCCTATATTATAAATCAGTACATGGTGTGTCTGTCCCCTCCCCCCGGGCTCTGTAATCAGAGCTGAGATGCTCCAGCCACCTCCCCCCTGTGTATAACAGAAGCTTGGGTAACCATGGCAACAAAACAAACACAGTACACTCTGATTAATGTCTAAAATGTCACGAAATGACCTCTAAAAAAAAAGGTTTTTCTCCAAAATTAAAAAAAACATCAAACAGAAAGGATATAGCCAGATAGATGAATATTTAGTGAACATTGTAAAGTTTGTTTGGTGTCTCTAGGTGAAAGTATGAAGGACCGGAAACTTTTGGGAGCGGAAGAAGAATTTGAGGATTTCAAGCATGCTCCCATTGAATTCAATGTTGAAAAAAGTGAATAAAAAATTATTATTTAAGAAAGTATAAATGTTATTAACAAATTTGAAAATGACCACACATCAGCTAAAAGAGACGAACATTTTAATAGTTGAATGGTTTTAATAGCTGAAAGTATGCAGAAGTTACGCAGAGCCAAAAAACGTACGGAAGAAAAGTCTAAGTAAATTTAGACACAAATAAAATCGAAGAACAATAGTGGGACTGCTAAATCATTCCCACTAACTATAGTGCTCGTGAGTCCAGATGTGGAAACAGCTGCTGTGTCCTGTCCCTACATTACACTGAATCATTTTGGATGAAGCATTATATTTTCAAACACATCTACACCACATCAACTCATTGTGGGAATTCGCAAAATTATCAAGCCATAAATGTATATCCAACCCTGTACCATCGTATTTGGCGAAAAAATAACGTCACTTTCTAAAGTATCCGATCTATTCCAAAGAACGGTATTTACGAACGATGCTGAAAAACCGCCAAAAATAAGGATCAGCATGCAAGTTCTGTATCTCAATAGTAAAACACAAGTACTTACTTTTTTTCAGCAGCTTCTTTATTCGCCAATATTGCTCTGGCTCACGACTTTTTATGTCAGACCACCGCTTCCGCAATTGTTCTTTCGAACGTTTTGTCCCAAATTTCTCTTCCAGAGCGGTGACAACTGAGGACATTATTTTGTCCTTTCTCAGATTGGGTCGTGTGTACGGTCCTTTTTTGCCATCGTAGTCCTCCCTTCTTAATATGGACACCATCTCCACCATCTCTCCAAAAGCCATGTTGGTGGCCTTATATCTCCTCCGGGATGTGGATGTTTGGGGCTCCGGGCTTTCCTCCGCGCTACTTGCACTTAATCGCTCCGCCATCTTTTGCTATCTACTCCCACTGCGCAACGAAGAGTGAAGGGGCGGGGCCAAATCGTACTTACGAACGTCAGGGGCGGGCGACGCAGGCGGAGCATGACACATGCGCAGTGTATATAAAGCTAGTACGATGGCCTATGTATGTCCGTGCGGAAGTAGCGAGCGGAACAAACGAAGGTAAGATTAAAGTGTGTGTGTGTGTGTTTGTGTGTGTCCCCGTGTGTGTCCCCTAGATTACAACACAAACTAATCCTGAGATTTGGGACTGACATTTAAGTTTTGATCTTGTGTCTTGTCTTGCAGAAATAATGAATCCCTTTAAAGAGGAAGAGTTTTTGACACATTTCATTGATCTCTATGAGCAGAAGAAAAACCTCTGGGAGGTCAAACACCACCAATATTATAATCGTGATGTTAGGAAGGCAACACTGGGCACACTTTTAGAGTTTGTGAAGACTCGACTCCCCCAGGCAGACCTCAAGTTTGTGGACAGGAAAATAGGTATCTTGCGTAATATGTATAAGCGGGAACACAGAAAAATCCAGGAGTCGCTGAGATCCGGGGCAGCGGCTGACCAAGTTTATGTACCCAAGTTGTGGTATTACCACAAACTGCAATTCCTGGATGAGCAGACCGAAGCCAGGCAATCCCTTTCCACCCTTCCCTCCAGCCTTCCCTCCACCCTTCCCTCCAGCCTTCCCTCCAGCCTTCCATCCACCTCCACCCCAGCTGAGGAGTCCCAGGATGAACTGGGCCTTTTCACCATAGATGAAGTGGATGCGCCCAGCTTCAGCCAGGTATACTTTTTTGGAACATTTTGGGATTGTGTAAATGTTTATTAATGATGTTAAGGTGTTAATTTTGAAAGTGCTTCATCAAAAATCACTTCTGCACAAAGAGTAATATGTAGACATATCACTAGACAGTAGTGGCCAAATATATACGTAACTTCTGATCTTGTTGATCATCTGAAATAATGGTGTGGTCAAATAGATAGCCTTTACTATTTTGTGTAATTATCTTTGAAAGTTAGGAGCTGAAAATTGTGTGTGATTGCATAACCGAAAATTACAACTATGTCCCTTTTTTTTACACAGGATGACCTCAGCCAGGAGGAGGCCTTGCCCAGTGGGAGAGAGGAGGAGGCCTTGCCCAGTGGGAGAGAGGAGGAGGCTGTGGCTGGGCCAAGTAGAAGCCGCACAGAGTGTCAGGTGCCTCCCCTCCGCATTCTCCACCAAAGGCCCAGGAGGATGACTGCAACAGAGCAGGAATCCCTAGAGCTCATACGGGAAGCAAGCCGGATCCTGAGTAAACCTCCCAATGTAGAGGAGGCGTATGGCACCTATCTAGCTGGCAGATTACAGGAGTTGGAAAAGGGCCAACGCCTCCTCTGTGAGGGTCTATTTTTCCAGGCTTACCAGAAGGGCTTGAGAGGGGAGCTTACTGCTAACACATATATAGCAGATGAAGCCACTCCTACTCCTCCTCCTCCTCCTCCTGCCCCAAGTACACCACCAGAGGCACAACCTCCGAGGAAGGCTGCAGAGAAGCGTGGAGGGAAGGCTGCAGAGAAGCGTGGAGGGAAGGCTACACGGAAGAGTCGAAAGTGATTGCCTGGTTTCTGTCTGTTCTGACTGTGCTCCCTGTGCTCCCTATAGTCGCAAGATACCTATTTTCTTGTCGTGAAACTTGATGTGTGTCCTGGGGTACGAAAGGCTTCCCAGATTCTAAAAGTGTGTCCAGTGTTGCCTTCCTAATTTTTGTGTTTATTAAAAAAATACTTTTGTGTTTACCTTACATTCTTGCCTATGTGTTTGGATTAAAAGACGCCATTTTGTTTGGGAGTAGGCAGGTACAGGTCGAAAAGACTATGGGGTTGATTTTAGAAAAGCAAATAGTCTGTGCACTTTGCAGAGGGCAGTTGCCCTCTGCAAGTGCAATTGCTCCAGAGCATCAGAAATTAGTTAAAAGCTTGACTTTGCAAAGAGTACCCAATCCTGTGCAAGTAAAACCAAAAAAATAACCTTTTTGCTTGCACATGATTGGATGATGGAAGTCAGCAGAGCTGCTTCACATTTAATAAAGCTTGGGAGCAACTGCTCTTGCAGAGGGCAAATGCAATTTCAAAAATGCACAGCCTTTTTACCTTTAGGAAAGCAACCCCTATGTGTGTTTTTGTCAAATAAAAAGAATGTATTTTGATTTTACATGATTTTAGGAATCAATCAGCAGAGCTTCCCCGAATTTAAGCTCTTGCCCTCAGTTTTTATGCGACTGCACTTCCAACAAGTGCACTTGGTGTGCAATTTCTCAAGTGAACGTTTCACTTGATATTCTTAAATGATTTAAGCCTTTTGTCAAAAACAAGCTCGGGGGAAGCTCTGCTGATTTTTTCCGAAAAACATGTCAAAAATAAATTAATTGTTTTGGTTTGGGCTTCCTTGCATGTGCCCCTCGGATCCACAGCGAACACACTTCAAAATGCTCTTTATGTGGAATTATATGTATAATTAGCAATTGGAGTGAAAAATGATTTTGCATTTGTTAAATACACCCCCCTATGTCTAATGAACAAGGGACAACAACCTCATTAAGGTTCTTTAAAACAACACAAAATATGAATGTTAATTGTGGTAACTTGAAAATACACACCAAAAATGTGGTTAGCATTTAACACACATTGTAAAATAGCTAAAGTGTTGAAATAAAAAAAATCAAAAAAAAAAAGAAAATATTTTACAATTAAAAATTTATGGAGATCTGGCTGTTACAAAATATTATATTAGTCATGGCAGGAGGATAAATCACGAAGAAAGACGTTTGTGAGAACTCTGTGTGAATATAAAGCAGAAAAACAACTTCATTCCTCTCGCATTATCAATCCTAAAAAAAAGGCTGTATTAAAAGACGACAGAAGAGGAATGTGCTAGCTTCAAGACGAAGGCTAGTTTTACCAGACCGAGCGCTTCCGTCTTGTAATTGCTTCAGAGCATGCGTCAGTTTGAGTTCGTCGGACTAGCACACAGACGATCGGTTTGTCCGCTAGAAAGAAGAGTCCGTCGGATAAATTTTAAACAAGTTTCAAATCTAATTCCGTCCAACTTTTTAGAAAACAAAGTCCGCTGGAGCCCACACACATCGAATTGTCCGACGAAATCCAGTCCGCCGGGCAAAGTCCGCCGTAAAGTCCACTCGTGTGTACGCGGCATTAGGAGAGGCCTATCCCACCTCCACCTAAGAAAAGTGTACTTTTACGTTTTCCATCAACTCATCCCTCACAGTTATTACCTTTTGTATCGCTTGACCCTCCCTTTTCCATTGCAAGTTCCCCCTTAATGTTCGTAGTCAGTGTCAAAATCCTATTAAATGTTGTGGGTGATCAATAGTTAGTGTCCCATTAAACATGGGTGCTCAGTGGACATTCCCCCATTAAATTTGGGGGCACAGTTTTCCACACCCCCCTTTCATTAGAGAATTTTTACTTCTCTAAGAAATGCTTCAGAGGTCCCACTCCCCTGCTTTGACATCCCTGCTATGTAACGTCAAGCTGGCAGTCAAAATAGTATTTCCGTCTATCCAAGTGACATGCTCTGTTGGAGGCATCAACCAAGGCACCAGGCAGGAGACCTCAGGGACATGCCTCTGGTGCCTAGATCTAGCACTGCCAATGGTGTACAACCAAACATATTTGTAACGGTCTTATTAGAGATAGACCCAACTATAATATTCACACCTGATGCAGTACAAGTGCTTTCTGCAAATAAAAGCACTTGGATTGTTATTATAAAATGATTATATTAAGATTCTGCTTTTCTAGGAATTAGTTAATCAGGCTGGTCCAGAGTGAGTGAGAGTGAAGAAACTGAATGGCTCTCACATTCCCTGCATGGGAGAACGTGGCTGGGCTCTGAAGTCTTACTCTGCTCTATAGCCTTTTATGGACTTCTTTGACTGACATGTTTGGCATTTTTAGGTTCAATGCAGAAATCAAAGCCAAAATTACAGTATGCTGTCTGCACTCATGGTCAGACACAGTGTATAATGTGTGCACTGCCAACAAATAGTATAGAAAGGCAGCCTATGAGCCACAAGATAAACTACAGAATAACAGTTAAGTTCTTCTGTACATGGGGGGAAACAAATACAGTACACGTTGAGCCAAAGTACATGTTAGGTATAATAATATCTATGTTTATGTGTATTTATACAGTAAAAGAAAAAAAATACCACTGTTTGCATACATCAGGTAAATAGATTAGAATAGCTATGGGTGAACACAGCATTAAAAACTATTTAAAGTAATTGTAAAGTCTCGTTTAAAAAAAATTAAAAATAAATAACAAACATGTTATAGTTACCTCCTCTGTGCAGTTGGTTTTGCACAGAGCACATCGGATCCAACTCTTCTCAGGCCCCTCTTTGCTGCTCCTGGCCCCTCCCTTATATCGAGTGCCCCCACTGTCAGCAGCTTAGTATGGGGGCACTGGAGCAGAGTCACAGCTCCATGTGTTCATTCAGACACAGATCCCTGACCCGGCCCTGCACCCTCTCTCCCCTGATTGGCTGACTGACTTTGATTGACAAACAATGGCGCCACTGCTGTGCCTCAGCCAATCAGGAGAAGTGTCCTGGATGGCTTAGGCGTTCGTGGACATCGCTGGAGAGAGATGGGGCTCAAGTAAGTAATTAGGGGGGTGCTGGGATGGCTGCTACACACAACAGGTTTATTTATGTTAACCACTTCAGCCCCGGAAGGATTTACCCCCTTCCTGACCAGAGCACTGCGTCGGTTTAGCTGACAATTGCGCGGTCGAGCGGCGTTGCACCCAAACAAAATTGACGTCCTTTTTTCCCACAAATAGAGATTTCTTTTGGTGGTATTTGTTGAATATTTTTTTACTTTTTGCTATAATAAATATCCCCCAAAAATATATAAAAAGACAAATTTTTTCCTCAGTTTAAGCTGATATGCATTCTTCTACATATTTTTGGTAAAAAAAATCGCAATAAGTCTATATTGATTGGTTTGCACAAAAGTTATAGCATCTACAAAATAGGGGATAGATTTATGGCATTTTTATTATTCATTTTTTTTTCTAGTAATGCCAGCGATCTGCGATTTTCATTGGGACTTCGACATTATGGCGGACACATCGGACACTTTTGACGCTATTTGGAGACCATTGTCATTTATACAGCGATCGGTGCTATAAATAGCCACTGATTACTGTATAAATGACACTGGCAGGGAAGGGTTTAAACACTAGGGGGCGATCAAGGGGTTAAGTGTGTCCTGGGGAGTGATTCTAACAGTGAGGGGGATAGGCTACCACTGACTTGACAGCGATCACTGCTCCCGATGACAGGGAGCAGTAGATCCCTGTCATGTCACTAGGCAGAACAGGGAAATGCCTTGTTTACATAGGCATCTCCTTGTTCTGCCTCTTCATCTCACGATTGCGGGCTGCAGGTGAACATCGCGTTCGCGGGACCCGCAGGCACGCTACCGCAGAGTGCGGCGGACACACGCGTGCCCACAAGGCAGCGAATTCAAAGGGACGTACAGGTACGCTCATTTGCCGTATATGTGTGCGCTGTGGTCGGCAAGGGGTTAATGAATAGAATGCATTAAGATAAAAAACCTTCTGCCTTTACAACGCCTTTAAAATTCCAATTAGTAAAATTTAATTTTATCTTTACCACAATAACAGGTTACCGCACTTTCAAAGTCATTTTCAATATTTTTAATTCTGCGACTTTCATTAAAATAATGTCTGGTGATCCTGCCACGAAGGTCCTTTCTGTTTTCACTTTGTCCCTGTTTCCCTGTAATTCTCTTGGGTTGTCGCCCTATTACACAGGCTTTCTATGGAGAATACAAGTGGCACCTTGAACACACATTACTTAGGCATGGTCCACTGTTGTCACCATTGGCAAACTCCCTCTGACAAAGGCCATGTAGCCATCACTGGAGAACATGCATGTAGACAAGAAGTTGTTGTGAAGACACTGCAGAGGATCTGCAGAAGATTAACAGTGCTGAGATGCAACAAAAGAGTTAAAAGAAGTGGTGAAAAAAAGTATTTTTTTTTTTTTAAAGCATTTGTTTATGATACAAAGTAATTTATCAAATTAAATGTCATTGCACATAATTGCCACCATTTAAGCAAAAGTTTCAGGGACACATTTATTTTGTGTTGCGCGTCCAGCAAGCCTTTGGAAGTAAGGAGGAGCATTTATTTAAAATAAGCATGGTTCTATAAGAGGCATACCATTCACCAATTGTACAATGTATTTTTAACCTCTTGAAGTTCTTACACCATTTATAAAAAGCAAGCTCACAAATGTAGCTTGGTACAATTTTTTTACAGCTGTTCAGTAAAAGTGATCCAGGTGGTTGTAGAGCTGCCCAATCACTTTTATGAGGCTGTGGAAGGGTCCCCCTCCACTGCTGCCTGCCATGGTTCACGGGTTCTCCTGTTCCTGCAAGGACCCCAGGATAGCGGTAACCTAATTTAGGATGTAAAATGGGAGGAGCTTGGGGAACATTTATTCCCAATCTCCACTTCCATGAATGAAGCTAGAAGTGAAAGGGTTTAAAAAATTCCGGATTCAGTTTAATCACTCCCCTGCTACTGTAGCATGCAACGAGGCTAATCAAGCATGATCTGTGTTTGATTAGATACAGTGGAGGGCAAAGAAGATATTGGGGGTCTAATAGACCCCTGATTTCTCAGATAGCTTGTCACCTGTCCATGCTATCACATGGGGACTTGTTAACCCCCTTGTGATAGAAATAAAGTTAAATAAAAACATACAGGTGCATCTCATATAATTAGAATATCATCAAAAAGTTAATTTATATCAGTAATTAAATTTAAAAAAGTGAAACTCATATATATTTTATATAGACACGTTACACACAGAGTGATATATTTTAAACATATACGGTATTTCTTTTAATTTTGATAATTATGGCTTACAGCTAGTGAAAAACCAAAAGTTCAGTAACTCAGAAAATTAGAATATTCCATAAGACCAATAAAAAAACAGATTATTAATACAGAAATGTTGGCTTACTGAAAAGTATGTCCATGTACAGTATAGTATGCACTCAATACTTGGTCGGGGTTCCTTTTGCATGAATTACTGCATCAATGTGGCGTGGCATGGAGGTGATCAGTCTGTGGCACTGCTGAGGTGTTATGAAAGCTTAGGTTACTTTGATAGCGGCCTTCAGAAAATGAGATCAGCATCTCCATAAAGCTAGTCAGCAGAGGGAAGCATGAAGTACTCTAGAATTTCCTGGTCGAGGGATGTGCTGACTTTGGACTTGATAAAACACAGTGGACCAACACCAGCAGTTGACATGGCTCCCCAAATCACCACTGACTGTGTAAAATTGTTCATTTCATTTGGAAATCAAGGTCCCGGAGTCTGGAGGAAGAGTGGAGAGGCACAGAATCCAAGTTGCATGAGGTCCAGTGGAAAGTTTCCACAGTCAGTGACCAAACAATGCAGATGAGCTGCAGGCCGCTATCAAAGCAACCTGGGCTTCCATATCACTTCAGCAGTGCCACAGGTTGATCGCCTCCATGCCACGCTGCATTGATGCAGTAATTCATGCAAAAGGAGCCCCGATCAAGTATTGAGTGCATACTATACTGTACATGGACATACTTTAAAGTAAGGCAATATTTCTGTATTAAAAATCCTTTTTTTATTACATTCTAATTTTCTGAGATACTGAGTTCGGGGTTTTCTCTAGCTGTAAGCCATAATCATAAAAATTAAAAAAAGAAATGCTTGAAATACACCACCACGTGTGTAACGTGTCTATATAAAATATATGAGTTTCACTTTTTGAATTGAATTCAACCGGGTGGCCCCGCCCTCAGCTATATAACATCTGTCACCCAGAAGAAGCGTCGGCGGGAGCCTCCCATGGTGGAAGCCTCCCTTCGCGGAACTGTTGCACCTTTTTTTTTTTTTTGGTCTGTTGGGCGGCATGAATTTACATCGCTGGACATTTTTATTTTTTTATTTTTTAATAAAGGACTTGTCTCAAGCTGTGTCTTTTCTTTTTTACCATTTTGACACTTTTTTTGTGTCAAATGGTAGGGGTAAAATGTACCCTGTTACCAATTCACATAGGGGGGGCCGGGATCTGCGGGTCCCCTTGTTAAAGGGGGCTTCTAGATTCTGATAAGCCCCCACACCCGCATACCCCCACAACCTCCGGGCAAGGGTTGTGGAGATGAGGCCCTTGTTCCCATCAACATGGGGACAAGGTGCTTTGGGGTCAGATCCCAAAGCACCCTCCCCATGTTGAGGGCATGTGGTTTGGTACGGTTCAGGAGGGGGGGCCCTCTCCTGTCCCCCCTCTTTTCCTGCAGTCTGCCAGATTGCATGCTTGGATAAGGGTCTGGTATGGATTTTGGGGGGGACCCCTACGCCATTTTTTTAAATTTTGGTGCAGGGTTCCCCTTAAAATCCATACCAGACCTGAAGGGCCTGGTATGGATTTTGGGGGGGCCCCCACGCAATTTAAAAAAAAAATTTTGTTCAGGGTTCCCCTTAATATTCATGCCAGACCCAAAGGGCCTGGTAATGGACTGGGGGGGAACCCATGACCTTTTTTTTTAAATGAGTTTTATCCATATTGCCGAGACCAACAATTCATTACAGCCGCGATCAGTTTTCAATGACAATTTTTCCTTTAGAAATGTCATTTTGCTGTGGTACTGTTCTAAACACGTGAAAAATGCGCCACTTTACAGGCATACTATAGACACCCCCCCAGGCACGATATTTAAAGGAACATTTCATCTTCATGGTTTCACTTTAAGCGTGAAAAAAAAATCACTGCTCCTGTTTTAAAAAAAAAAAAATTGCATTGATCCATGTCCCCTGGGGCAGGACCCAGGTCCCCAAACACTTTTTATGACAATAACTTGCATATAAGCCTTTAAAATTAGCACTTTTGATTTTTCATGTTAGTGTCCCATAGACTTTAACTGTGTTCTGGCAGCTTTCAAATTTGCCCCGAACACCACATATTGTTCGATGTTAGCAGAACATCCGAACAACCAAAGTTCGGGCCGAAATGTCAGGGTTTCGCATTTCCACATTTGTTCCCAGGTCAGTGACCCAGAGCACTGAGATCGAAGTTTTAATATTAATAGTTTTAATAGTTTTATGCATTTTTTAGGGTGTGCCCCCAAATCTTTGTTTGTCCAAGGTTTTAATATAATATAAGAAAACTAATGTTCTCTAAATGAGTGGTGGTCATCAGTAGCAGACTACATAGTTCTCTCATGACAGGTGTTCTTTGATTGGCCATTCAATACTATAGAAAATTTGAATTCTTTTAGTTCTACAGGAATAACTTTGAGGAGGGAATCCACTTTGAAAAAAGTTAGGTAATCTCTTTTTCCCATACTGTACTACCTTGGAAAGGTTAATATGAACACCTGCGTAACCAGTGAAAAGTGTGCATTGTACATTTCATCTGTTACTGCTCTACTGGTGTTTGTATGCCTTTTGACCTTTTAATATTACAAATGTATTTTTACTGCTAAACCCAGTCCCAAATCTATCCAAGTCACCCCGAATCGCACTGATATACACCTTTTTGAAGCTTGCATTTTCTTGGCTAAAAAGTGAACCTGACCAACCATAATCAGGCTGGCCATACATTAAACAATTGTATTATTCAATTTACTTTAAATTTACCATCAACTATGTAGTGCAAGGGCCTGTCAAATTGAATGTGTTTAGGTTTGAACTCATATTATATGGTTTTGGTAAATCTAAAGGAAAATTGTATGAGAAAATCGTATAATGTATGGCCTTAGAGCAGTTAGAGTGTAAGCACTTTTTTCCACAGCCAAGTTCTGCTGATTCACAGGGTTGTAAAATTCAAGCATTTAATTTAGGCAGCACTCAGATATCTGCTGGGACAAATGTATGTCAAAAACATAAAATGTTACAATTAATATTGTCTGCAGTGTTGGAGAAAATCCCCAAATGATTCATACTTTTCTGTTTTTTTGCCAAACCATGAAAAATCCCCATGGTGCAGAAACAGATTGTTCTATTAGCACGTTCCGATGACATGTTAATGAGGTATTTTTTCCTATAAAGAGTGATGTCTAGCACTTAACTCTTAGAAAATGACACATAAATAAACATTAAATACAATTAAATGTTATTATTATTTATTATTTTATTATAATGCGTATTATATTTCCTAAAGTCATATTAAATGCTTTTTAATCCAACATGGTGACAGGCAGCATTTCACTTTGTTGTGAACTCAAATTTCAGTCCTGTTGATGATGTCTTGAAATATAAGGGCACCTCCATCTCTTGCACATTCCTCTTTTTGCTGGGCCTGGAACAACCATTTCAGATATTGCCTGCATCAACACTAGAAATCTGAAAGTTTAAAGGCATTGTAAACCTTCATACCTGTATTTACATAACGTACGTTGATCATGGAGTTTCATGCTGTAATTTGTTGTCTTGTACGCACACCCTATAGTAGAGTAAATCTTCACATTCCAGCGTAAAAAGCTTATGTTTGTTTTCAACATGAGGCGTGCTGGAGGGCACTACACAAGTTAATGCATGATCTCTGTCTATAGTCTATGAACTGACACTTCCTGTGAAGACTACATGTCCCACAATCCTTGGGTCTGCCAAACTAGCACTAGTTTGGGTGAGAGCTTCACAGTAATTAAAGTGGAACTCCACCCAAAAGGGGAAGCCCCGCTTGTCTGCCTCCTCCCCCCGCTGCCACATTTGGCACCCTTTGGGGGGGGGAGGGGATCTGGTACCTGGTTTTGACAGGTAAGTGTCCTAATATTAAAAGTCAGCAGCTACAGTATATGAAGGAGCCTGGAGCTCCTCTTTAAATATAACACAAAGACAGAACATTCACAAATACACAGAGATACACTGGTATAGATGGAAGATTTTCTTAATTACATTAGCAGTCGCAAATTTGAATTGCAACACAAAAGTTGTCTTGTCCCTTTGGTGAACAAGGACAGGCGAATGAATGCATGGCTATAGGGGAATCAATTAGCCACGGCGCTACAAACTGCATGTGAGCCCATCATTACAAGGTAAGGAAAACAAACACCGATTATAACTACACTAATTCCCAGTTAAAACAATTAAAAGTGTACAATATCTTTAAATAAGGGCCTTTATACCTGAACATTTTTTTCTGTAGAGAGCTGTGTAGTACAGCAGGAATACAACAAGGATACAACAAGCATACTGATGAAAAGCATACCTGCCAACTTTTCGAGATGGGAAAAAGGGACAGAATTGTACAAAAAAAAAATCAAGATTGGTTAAACCAACAAGTGCTTTTTTTACCACTACTACTACCACTACTATTCCGTTAAAGTGGCTTTTGCAATTTTTTTTGGCTTTTGCAATTTAGAAATCACACACTACACAGCCCATGCACTGAAGCAGAAAAGTTTCAAACGATTTTAGAAATGACATATTTGTTTTATTATGTTGATTGTGTAGAGGGACATTTACATGTTATTTTTAAAAGTGGAGCACTACAAGAAAATTAAATTAAATTGGTAGCAGCTGCCTGTTGAAGAAAATGTAAAATACCAAATGTTTTTTTTTAATTGCATTTACAGGGCCTGTGGTGGTACACCCCAGGTGCAACATATTTCCATTTTTTTTATACAATGTTGTCTAAATTTCAACTTCAGCAAATAATTTTATTATTTTTTCTGTCAGGTTTTTATTGCAGTTTTGCTCCCCATGGAAAAATTTGCCTTTATATCCTGTCCTGATGACAGAATGTTACCAGGACAGAATTGATGAGAAATCTAACCAATAACCATATACAGTAGACACCATAACTACCTTTTTTTAAAATAGATTAAAATAGAGCTTCTATCAGATTTTTGTTGTGTCTACTATTCCACCGACACCATTTTCCCGACATTTCTTGTCCTGATGTTAAAGGAGAAATTTTCTCAGTGGAGATCCAAGCAGATGTTTTAGCTGACAAATGATTCCAGTGCATCCAAAACAAAAATAAAAAATAAAGTTTTGGCTACAGCCAAGCTTTCACCACTTCAACCCCGGAAGGATTTACCCCCTTAATGACCAGACCATTGTTTGCGATACGGCACTGCATTGCTTTAACTGAAAATGTGCACGTTCATGCAATACTGTACTCAAACAAAATTGATGTCCTTTTTTTCCGCACAAATAGAGCTTTCTTTTGGTGGTATTTGATCCCCTCTGCGTTTTTTATTTTTTGCGATATAAACAAAAAAAGAGCGTCAATTTTGAAAAAAAAGCAATTTTTTACTTTTTGCTATAATAAACATCCCCCCAAAAAATGTAAAAAACAAATTTCTTCATCAGTTTAGACCAATATGTATTCTTCTACATATTTTTGGTAAGAAAAATCGCAATAAGCGTATATTGATTGGTTTGTGCTAAAGTTATAGCGTCTACAAAATAGGGAATAGATTTATGACATTTTTATTATTATTTTTTTTAGCTAATAATGGCAGGTGATCAGTGATTTTTAGCGGGACTACGACATTGCGGCAGACAGATCGGATACTTTTGAAACTTTTTTGGGACTAATGACATTTATACAGAGATCAGTGCTAAAAAAATGCTGTAAAATTACTGTATAAATGACACTGGCAGGGAAGGGGTTACCACTAGTGGTGATCAAAGAGTTAAGTGTGTCCTAGGGAGATGCTTTCTAACTGTGGGGGGGAGTGGACTGACTAGGAGTAGAGAGAAATCACTGTTCCTAATCACTAGGAACAGACGATCACACTGTACTCCCCTGTCAAAACGGGTATCTGCTTTGTTTACATTGGCAGATCCCCGTTCTGCTTCTCTGTGGAGCGATCATGGGTGGCCAGCGGACATCGCGGGCCATCAGCCACGCGCATCGGCTCCAGGGCTGCGCATCCGCTGTATCTATTACACGAAGCGTCGTACCGGTACGGCAATTTGCGCAATAGAGCCACCATGCCACAGTGTAACTGCGGTGGCTGGTCGGCAAGTGGTTAAAAGAGAAGTGTGGGAATTGCAAAAAAAAAAAGCCATACTCACCTAGCTGTAGCACCAATACCAGCTATAGCTATCCCCTGTCACCTCTAAGACTGAAAACTGAGTGATCAAACACCACTGATCACTCAGCTCCCGATCCTCAGCCTGCAGAGAGCTGGTGACTGTCAGTCACTGGCTCTCTGCTCTGCCCCTCCAAAGCTCACTGGGGAGCTGGAATGGGGAGGGGATGGGAGAGGCTGGCGCAGGCTCTAAGCAGTTTGCTGAGAGCCTAATGCCACGTACACACGAGTGGAATGTCCGTCAGGAAAAAGTCCGATGGGAGCTTTTCATCGTATATTCCGACCGTGTGTATGCCCCATCTGACTTTTTCCATCAAAAATTCAGACGGACTTAGATAGAGAACATGTTCGAAATTTTTCAGACGGAACTAATTACTATCGGGAAACCCGCTCTTCTGTATGCTGTTCCGACATACCCAAAACGACGCATGCTCTGAAGCAAGTACGAGGCGAAAGCGATCGGTCTGGTAAAACTAGCATTCGTAATGGAGATAGCACATTCCTCACGCTGCAAATTCTGTGATCTTTTAATGCAGCACGTTCTTTTGTGCTTTATAATGCTAGAATAATGAATTTGTTTTGCAGCTGTTATTCACATAGAGTCACAACCACAAACTTATCACAAACTTATTTCTTTATTATTTCTCGTGATCTCATGAATAATCTTTTATTTTTTTAAAGCCAGATCTCCATAATAATGTTTAGAATTATTCATCTTTTTTTTATTATTTTTTTTTTCATCAAGATCTCCTTTTTTTGGATTATTGCAAAATTATTTTCTAGTGATCTCCATAATTTTTTTTTTTGTGTATGTCTAGTTACCACAATAACATTATTATCTTGTATTTTTTAACCTCCAGGAGACTGGTTGGTGTCACTTAATTTGACATTGTCTTTTTGAAATGTACATACCTACTCACAAACAAACTGTCCTATTTTAAGAAAAAAACATAGGCACGTATTTTCAGAAAATAAAATATCCATTTTTCCTGGACCTTCCCATGTCAGCCTACTATGGGTCAGCTCCGCCCCCTCTGACCCCTCCAGGACCACGTTTTTTCTAGCCCATAAAGGGCGGCTGTCAGACCAGCTTGACGTTCTTTTTTTGTCCTCGCTCCGGATGCCTTTTTAAAAAAAAAAAAACAATATATAGGAGTGAAGATTTTGGGTCGAATGTATGTCCTGTCCGGGTTAAGCCTCTCCCGGCACAGAAGACCCCCCCAGACAGGCTGTAAATCTCCCAAGGAGGTGGGTTTCCGTGGTGCAGGGACATATGCTTTCAGTTTAAAAAACTGTGTGTTTGTGGCAGATGAGAAACAGGCAGGTGTTTTGGGGTTTGATCAGACTAGGCTCTGTGTGAACCTTCTTCCCTGGTGTCTAACGGTCTGCTGAGCTCTACAGTCCGCTCCTCGTGGGCTTCAGAGTGGCGCTGAGCCGGGCGGGCGGGTGACGTCACGGCGGCTTCTCTTCTCATTCTGTTGCCTAGCAACCGCCGGGATGCTCTCCACTGACTCACGCCGCTGCCTAGACTTAAGGGGCGGTCTCCCATGCTCTGGGCTTCCCTGCAGTTCCTCCAGCTTGACAAGTTCTGCTCTGCATTAAGGTAGGAACTCTGCTATTGTTGCATACTTGTTGCTACTGCTTAATACCGCTGTGCACTGTGCATTGAGCCTCCCTTCCCTTCCAGGTCTATCTGCCTGCCTGTATTCCCTGCCTGTTTGCACTGAAGAACCCATGGAAAAGTTTTTACCTATGCTTTTTCTTTTTATATTAAATATATATTTTTTTTTTTGTTTGTTCTTACGTATGTGTTTTTTTGTTTACATATGTTAAGAGATTTTATTTTTATATTTTTATTTTTTATTTTTTAAAAGAGAGCACCTCTTCTGTCTTTTTACAGAGAGAAAAGCCTAGTGCGAGCTAAATGCCCGCAAAGAGGCTCTAAGTCTGCTGCGCTATATATAAAGTGATCTCGTGCAAAAGATAAATATTACTACAAATCAACCCTGTAATGGAATAATAAAAAATACCACTAAAAAATTAACTCCATATGAATGAGTGAATAACAACAGTAATATAAAATATATAAAAAAATACAATGTGCCAAAAATAGCAATATAGTGACCAAAATGTGCAAATATTAATTGCGGATGTGCAAAATAGCAATAAAGTATCAAAAATGTTCCTGAATTAATGTGGAGTAAAATGCGCCCCAAATCGAAGAAACATATACATGAATAAATAGTGAGGCTAGATAGTCCTCTGAATGGATGAAAATAGTTGAAAACTTTTGCCGTCCTCACATCCTGATATAACCAGTAAACATGATGTTGAAAGAAAAAGTGTCCATAATGTTCCTAAATGTTTTGTGAATAGCCTCTTAATGCTAAGGTCTCCCAGAACTCTCACCTTAATACTAGAGGTAAATAGCATCCATGCATAAACAAAGATCTCCACAATCTTCTATGGGTAGGTGGGTTCTCAAGGTATTCCTCCAATGGGCAAGATGATCCGCTCAAATACCCCAGTTAGTTCAAAGGAACTGCCTCAGTAAAATAGGGGGAATAAAGCAAAAAGGCAGAGTAAACTCTTACATTTAAAACATAAAAACAAACAGGGAACAAAATCAGTGTTGTTCCTCGCCCTCTTATGTAACTTCCGGTGTGCGCCCTCTTATGTAACTTCCTGTTTGTCTATCCTGGCCAATCCATACGCATTACGTCACGTCTTGTGACTTCATCTGGGGAAACGGATTGGTTGTGTAGCTGTACTTAAAAAATTGTATACATGGAAATGATCTAGCCGCCATTTTCTCGAAGTTCACTAAATGTAAACATCGCGGCCATTTTGTTGACTATCTAGTATCATTACGAACGGTCATTTTCTTATAGTTTGGTGTCTGAAATGTATGTAAATGCAGACCGGACTATGGGTATGTTACATACAGTGACTGAAATGTCTAAATCGATGGGCCATATGTTAATAGGTGAAGAGTAATATATAACAAAGTGTCAACTGTGTCAAGTAGATCTATATTGTCCTCATGTAGTCCAAAATTGTATTGGGGCTACTTCTTAATTGTTGGTCTAGTCGCACAACGCAAGCTAAGCAAGACGGTGCCCATATAAAATCGTGACAATAATGACATTGAAATATCTATATCCAAAGGAAAAGTCTCAGTTAAATACATATATTGGTCTATTTTGAGGAATGATTAAAAAAATCTTAAAATCAATAAAAATCAGTAAATATAAAAATATAAAAATATTAACATATCAACGTGTTACAATAGTAATATAGTTAAAAATTACTGAAGAAGCAGTTCAGATCACTTTCTACGTTCATACCTCCTGGTGTAAGTGTACGCATGGTATATATCTATTTTGATTCTTTTTGACTTATTGTTCTAATTTTATGGCTTCCTCTCCATGCCTTTTTATACTTTTCTATACCCCAAAATTGGAGTTGTGAAGGATCTTTATTGTGTTTTAGTGCAAAATGCTTTAATACATTGTGTTTAGGGAAGCCATTGATTATGTTTTGTACATGCTCTTGTATCCTTACTTTCAGTGCTCTCTTGGTCCTACCAATGTATTGTAAGTTACAGCTACACTGAAGTACATACACTACTCCCTCAGTGTGACAGCTTATAAAATCGAGTATAGTATATGATTGGCCTGTATTCGTGGCCACAAACTCAGTTCTCTTTTTCTGAAATTTTTTTTGAGTGATGGCAGGCATAGCAATTCCTGCAAGAATAAAATCCTTTTCCATTAATGAAGGTAAATGTTGGTTTGGGTGGTGGTTCCACTACTGATTTCATAATTAGGTCTTTGATCGTAGGTGCTCCTTTATAAATAATATTAGGGCGATCGGGTAAGTTATTTTTGAGGTCCTTGTTATTTTTTAGGATATTATAAATAAAAAACAAAGCCACGCTACTAGTGTTAAAAGACCAAAACCAATCTTATCACGGACAGTTTTTTTGTTGTTTTCTTCTTCACAGGATATTGGAAATAATATATCTTGTTTATGTACACATTGGCAGTATTGCTATAGGATTCACAAATTATTTTTCTCATCGGATTTATAAATTGTCACCAGTTCCACATTCATCCCTGTGTGATGTTGTGCATTCTTACACTTTGTAAATTAGCGCTGCATTTATATATTTCTGTTCTCTATTTTTTAGGATATGCCAATGTCGCTGTATTATTTTGGCTATATCTTTATATTGGACATTGTAATCCAATATAAGGCATGGTGCCTCTTGTTGGAATTTCTTTTTTGGTTTGTTCTGTCATCATATTCTTTAGCTTTGAATCTTTTATCGATTATTTCAGCTTGCATCCTATAATCTCCATCTCTTGTACAATTCCTCTTTAGTCTAGTTAATTGTCCCTTGGGGATATTGTACAGCCACGGTTTAAAATGACAACTGTCGATTGACAGATAGCTATTGGCGTCGGCCTTTTTAAAAAAAAATTTTGGTGGCTATTTTATTCTCTTCTATACTAATATTTAAATCTAAAAAAATCAACCGCATTTTCATCTATTTTTCACACCAAGGAAATATTTGTATCATTGTTTTTTAAATTATTTAAGAAGGATTCCAAGGTGTCTCTATCTCCATTACAAACTATAATTAGGTCATTAATATACCTCTTGTGTAGGGTAAGTTCGGCAGGGGTATCGGTGTAAATCGATTTTTCCTCCCATTCAGCCATAAAGGTTTTTTTTTATATATTTTATAATATTGTTGTTATTCACTCATTCACATGAAGTTTTTTAGTGGTATTTTTTATTATCCCATTACAGGGTTGATTTGTAGTGATATTTATCTTTTGCGGGAGATCACTTTATCTAGATATATTATGTTTTAGTGTTTTGTGATACACTTTTAGGTTTTGCTGCATTTGATACACTAAGTCTGCTGCGCTGCCTCGGAAAAGCAAGAGGAAGTCGCGACATGTCAAGTCGCAGAGTCACATGCAGCTACGGGTTCCTCTACTATCTTGGTATTCCAGGTCTCCCTCTTCAGAGCCTCATTGCAGTTGCCCATACCTAGGCCAAGAAGGTTCAAGCTGTCGAAAAGCCTCTAGAGGGACCAGGTCCAGTCACAGAGGGCAGTCCTCCTCCTCATCCAGATCCTCCTCTCCAAGTCAATTGGAAGAAGCAGGCTGTTGGGCTTGTCCAGCTGAAGTCCTTCTGGGAAAATTGGTGTGCGCTTCTTGTCCTAAAGAAGGTGCGCGAGACAACGCTTCTGAAGCTCGTCAGGTGAAATCCTGTATTAAATCCGCAGTCAGGGAAGGGCTAAGAGGAGCATCCAAGAAGATCGCCCGTCCAGCATCTTCTTCGGCAGATTCCGATCTGGAGACAGGCGCAGTGTCCGATTCCAATTCCTCAGAGGCCGAGGTGACCCCTGAATCACGCACCTTCGATTTTGCGTTGGTTCCCATCTTGGTGGAAGCAATGAAGGACGCGTTACAGTGGCAGGTGGAGACTCCTCCTCCAAAAAAGCAACGGAAGTACTATCCGGAGTTGAAAAAATCCTTGTCTTCCTTTCCCCTCATTTTTGAGATCCGAGAAATACTGGAGGATGAATGGGCTAGGCCAGAAAGGAAGTTTAACATCAACAACAGATTTTCAAAGTTGTATCCATTCAGTGTGAAAGATGCAGAGTTATGGGACACTAACTCCAGGGTGGATGCCTCACTGCAGCGTCTGCCCGGCCATATCACTCTACCATTAGAGGATTCAGTCTCTTTTAGAGATCCCATGGATCAGAGAGTGGATACGGATTTAAAGCGATTATATTCAGTGGCGGGGGCAGTGTGCAGGCCGGCGTTGGCCCTTACCTCTGTAGAAGCAGCTCTCAGGACTTGTGTCAGAGTTGGATGGTTGTTCTGCGGAGGAGTTTGGAGCTGGTGGTTCCTCGTCCCTGCAACTCGTGAAAACAGCTGTCGAATTTCTGGCAGCGGCGGCCGTTGACCAGGTCAGATTGATGGCAAAAATCATGGCCCCACTCCGTGACAGCCCGAAGAACATTATGGTTAAGACACTGGGCTGCAGACAATTCTTCGAAACAGAGCCTATGTTCGGTGCCGTTCGATGGTAGACTGCTTTTTGGTAAACCCTTGGAGTCAGCGATCCAATGTGTATCCGGAGGTAAATCGGGTTTAATTCCACAAGAAAGGAGGAGACAACGGCAGCCCTTTTGCCCGGCAAGAGGGTCCAGGGAGAATTTCAAGGAAGCAAGTTCCTACAGGCCTGGCAGGCCATTCTCCAGGCAATGGAGATCAGCTCAAGGCTTCCAAGTCAAAGCCGGGCCAAGCCCTGGAGTCCTCCGATAAGACCTTTTGAAGGTTTCTCTGCCCAAGACCCTCACGTGGGAGCGAGGCTCGCTCAGTTTGAGGGGGGGGTTTGGGTGGACGAAATTCAGGACGCATGGCTGTTGGCCATAATTCGAGACGGCTATCGTCTTGAGTTTGGGTCAATACCTCCGCAGTCCCTGTTTTTGGAAACCAGAGTTCCAACTTCTTCGGAGAAGGGGCAATGTTTGCAAGGTTATATAAATGGATTGCTCACAGCAAGAGCCATCATCCTGGTGCAAGGCAAGAACGGGGTCTAGGAGTCTATTCCCCATTGTTCCTGGTAACGAAAGCTTTGTTTCAGACCAGTGTTAGATCTGAAGACTCTAAATTCATTTATGAGGGTCCTGCCTTTCAAGGCTAAATGTAGCCCTTTCTCCTGCGGAAATGTTTGGTTCTTCTGTTATTTCTGCGGCTGTTGGGCATTAAATTTGTTTAGCAGCAGTACTCTCTCTGAGTTGTTTTATTTTTTCCCTCCCTTATTGCATGTTGCTTGGTACATCCCATAGTAGGCTGACATGGGGAGGTCCAGGAATAAGGAAAATTGTTGCCCATACTTACCGTAATTTTCCTTTCCTGGATCCTCCCCATGTTAGCCGGGGATTCCCACCCTATCTTCCGTCGCGAGGAAGGGTGTCAGAACATTGAGCTGGACTGACAGCTGCCCTTTATGGGCTAGAAAATAGGTGGTCCTGGAGGGGTCAGAGGGGGCGGAGCTGACCCATAGTAGGCTGACATGGGGAGGATCCAGGAAAGGAAAATTACGGTAAATATGGGCAACAATTTTCCTTAATTCTTGGTAACAAAATAAAGAGGAAGGCCTTTTGGCCCCCAGGGCACACATCAAGTCTGTGGGAAAAAAAATGTTATCTTGAGGAGTCCATCTAATTTGGAGCCTATTCTGGTCCAGGACTCCCAGGCATCAGGACCAGCAGCAGATGACATATATGTCCCCAGGCTGTGGTACTACACCAGCCTGCATTTTCTGTCAGACCAGACTGAACCCAGGCCATCACATTCTTCTCTTCACTGCAGCCTTCCCTCCACACTTCCCTGCACCCTTCCCTGCACCCTTCCTTGGAGGCTGTGGCTCTGGTGGTGGACTTGTGTCAGGAGGAGGAGGAGGATGGGCGAGCTCATATACGTGGCTGTTCTCAGTCAGCTGGCCCCCTCAACCACTTCTGAAGGGCCTCACCAAAAATTCCCTCTTAGAGGAGGCATTGGCCCTCCTCCAATTTCATCAATCGAGTACCTAGATAGCAGCCATAGACCTCTTCAGCGTCAGGGGGGGCTTCTGAGGACATCAGTTGCTTCCCTAATAAAGCCCAGTGCTGCCTCCTCCGTGATCTTCCCCTTCCTGGGCCTTTTTGTTGTAAGGCAGAAGGGAGGCACCTGGGATTGGGTGATGCTCCTACTGTCCCTGCCCACCTCCTGGCTGACACTGGGCCCACCCACCTCCTGGCTGACACTGGGCATGGCCTCCTCCTGGCTGACACTGGGCAAGGCCTCCTCCTGGCTGTCACTGGGCACAGCCTCCTCCTGCCTGCCACTTTCCAGACCATCCTCCTGGCTGAGCTCATCCTGTGTATAAAAAAGGGACATATTTTTAGCTTTTGGTTCATCAATCACGCACAATTTTCAGCTCATGACTTGCAAATCGAATGTTAATAAATAGAAAAGACTATCATTCTGACCCCAGCATTTTTCATTCTTGTCACAAACATTTTTTGCATCATTAATATTAGGACAATAAATATGTATAAAAATAATATACCTGACTCCAGCTGGGTGCATCCACTTCTTCCAGGATGGAAGGCCCATGTTGTTCCTCATCAGCCTCTGCTGGGGTTGAGGGGAGGGTGAAGGGAAGGCTGCAGGGAAAGGTAGAAAGTGATTCCCTGGCTTCAGTCTGGTCATCAAGAAACCGCAGTTTGTTGAAGTACCACAGCCTGGGTACATACACTTGCTCTGCTGCTGCTCTGGATCTGAGTGATTTCTGGATTTTATTATGCTCCTTATACATGCTCCTCAAGATCCCAATTTTCTTTTTCAAGAACTGGACGGTTGCATCGGGGACCTGAGTCTTCACAAATTCCAGAAGTTTCTCCAGCATTGACCTCCTAGCTTGTTTATTATAATATAAGCTGTGTTTCACCTCCCACAAATTCCTCATCTTCCTTTGCCTGTCTATGAAACTGGCCATGAATTCTGGGTCCTTAAAGTGATCTACATTTGCTGTAAGACAATACACAAGACAAAAACACAAATGTCTTTGTTTAGGACGCTCGCAACTAACGTTCCTCCTTTCTCCGCACACAGAACGTACGTATGACACATGCGTGTCAGCTTGATATACACTGCGCATGCGTGAAACTCCGCTCACGTCTCCTGCCCCTGACGTTCTTTCTAGTCTATTCTCCGCCCCTTCTCTTTAGGCGTGCAGTAGGAGTGACATGAAAGAGCAGGTGTGTGGTAATTATAGTAACAAGGAGGAGGAAAGGCCCGAGCCCGAAACGACCGGATCACGGAGGAGAAGATTTAAGGCCTCAAATATGGCCTTTATAGAGATGGAGATGGTGGACATATTGAGGAGGAACGACTATGATGGGAAGCATGGAACGTACATCAACCCTAATGAGAGAAAGGCCAAGATCATGACTAAAGTTGTGAAGAGTCTGCACAGGAATTTTGGGGTACGACGATCCAAGGAGCAACTGAGGAAACGCTGGTCATACCTGAAACTGAGGGAGCAGGATCAGTATAGAAGAATCAAGAGAGTGCTTCTAAAAAGTAAGTACTTGTCGTGTGTTCCTATTATTATTATTACTTGCATGCTGCGCCATGTGATTTTCTTAGCTGTTGTACAGTTTAAAATTGCGACTTTCATGTTCGTGGGCACAGTAATTGGTCGTCGGAAACATTGTTAGCTCATTAAATACGATGTTTTAAGCAGATACATGTTAAATACATTTGGTCATGCCTATTTGTCTAAAAATAAGTTTTCTACATTGCTGTCTAGATGTGTTTGTAACTAGAATGAAATGAAAGCTTGATTCAGTGTAATGTAAGGAGAGGACACTCAGCAGCTGTTTACACATCTGGACTCAGGAGCACTAGTGTGGGACACAAGAACAAACTTTTTAAGGTGTCCCACACAGGTGCTCCAGTGGATACTTGGGGTGTCTCCATGTGTGAAAATTGTCACAAAAAGGTAAGTATTCCAGCTTTGGTACGGTAAAAAATCATGTCTTCAGCTTGGAACTCTGCCCAAAACAAACAATTGTACCCCACTTCCCAGCAATGTTTCATATTCCTATTTCTGGACTCAAATATCTGTGTGCTAAATATACCTTTTGTTTCATTCTCATAGGGGAGAAAAGACTCGGAGGACAACACTAGAGGACACCAGGAACCCCCCACCTCAGAAACAAGGAGAACTCAGAACAAGAACACAACCCGAGGATCTGGAGGAAGGAGAGGTGGAGGAAGTCAGTGAGATTGTCACCACAACAGGTGAGTGTCTGACACCCCAGCTTCAGGTAATATATGTATGCCTACATATTTATAAAATATGTTTTTGCTCTAATTTTTAGGTGATGTTTCGGTTGTTCAAAAGCAAGCTGAACATTTCACAAGTAACAGTGCACAAAGGCTAATACAAGACATCATGGTGTGGAATGGTGAACTTGACATCATAAGGAAGAAACTCAATGTTATGGAACAACAAATGAAGATCATGATTGGTGTGTTGGGGAGAATCTGAATTTCTTCAAAATGCCACCATTTTACCATTTTGGTACTAATCAAAAACTTTTTTTGACATTTTAAAAGCCAAATTTTGAAGATGCACATGGTGTGTCAACATGTGCTATCTGCCATCAGGGGATATCAATGTATGCGTTTTGTGGGTGCAACCCCTTACTCCTAACTCTAGTAGGTGAGAGGAAGGGGTTGCATCCCCAAAACACATCCATTGATCCCCCCATGATGGGAGCTAGCACATGTTGACATTAGGCATGGGATCAGGAGGGAAATACGCATTTTGACTCCCACATTGTGTGCAACTTCAAAATTTGACTTTTACAGGGGTGACATCACCCCATCTGATGAAGGCAATATCAAGATATTTTTGACACTATAATGTCTGATATTGCCTTTAGTTTTTCTATGTTAAATTTGTAAGTTCCAGAGTTGGGTATGTTATGTTTAGAAACGTGTGTTTATAACACAAAAAAAAAAAAAATCGGAAAAAACTTGAGAAAAAATTTTTTTTTTACAGCAAAATTTTATAACGCACATGTGAATGTGCAGAGAGTAAAAAGTTTGATCATCAACAATGTGTGGCTTCTTTCAAGGCTCAATACCATTTTTTGAAGTAATTTTGTGTTTACAGTGACAATGGGGTTTATTTACTAAAGGAAAATCCACTTGGCACTACAAGTGCACTAGGAGAACCTAGGGGACAGCCAAAAAGGAACACAAGCAATGAAGAAAATTCAAGATTTTATTAGATATTTTTTTTTTTAATAAAAAAATATTTAGACATTGTCTGGCATAGTAATGGCCCCCCTACCCGTAAAATAATTTACATATTTTTGCCGAACTTCACGGGCGCTTTGGGGTGCCAAGCCAGGATGGCCAGTATCCAGGCCATCAGGGGATTTGCAGGAAATCTGGCCTCAGGCCCAACTGAGGCAAGATAATTGTGGGCATTTTTCCTTAAAAAATTGTGCAATATGCAGCAAGATAAGATGATGTGGCTGATTTTGTAGTCCGCCATGTGAATTGCTGTCAGAAACAGGCGAAACCGGCTGGCCATTATCCCAAAGGCATTCTCAACGACTCTTCTGGCTCTGGCTAGCCGGTAGTTAAAAACCCTCCTCTCTGGGGTGTGAGGGTCCTCTGGGGGGAATGGCCTCATCAGGTGCTTGCCCAGAACGAATGCTTCATCAGCAATAAAGACGAACGGGAGTCCTTCAACGTTGTCCACATCAGGTGGCAATGCCAGGCCACCAGTCTGGAGACGTTGGTAGAACTCGGTCTGGGCGAAGACTACTCCATCTGACTTGCAGCCATTCTTCCCCATGTCAACATAGAGGAACTCATATTGTGCAGACACGACCGCCATCAACACTATACTATTAAACCCTTTATAGTTATCGTGTGGGGTGGTGGCACGATGTGGACGTGCTTTCCATCTATAGCCCCTCCACAGTTGGGAAAGTCCCAACGGTCGGCAAAATGGGATGCCACAGTATGCCATTCCTGTGGTGTTGAAGGAAACTGCGGAGTCAAAACAGAAAAAAAAAAATAGTACTTTTGCACATAACATTGCAAGCAGATTAGACACAAACATTCTTGCCCAACATCAGTATAACATTTATTTTAAGGAGTATTTAAAGACAAAAATATAAGGCCCACTTATCAGATTCCCCCCCCCCTCTGATGGCCCACTGTAAAAAATTCTTGGGGGGGAGGGTTCGAGATGAGTTTGGTCCCCAAAAAAAAAACCCTATGGCGCTCTGCCTGAATTATAGGAAAACAAAAACATTTGTACACATTTTAGGGGATGTTTGGGGTAAAGCACTACAATGGAGCTGCCAAAATACAGCTAGGTGTATATGGGCCCAGGATAGCATGCTCGGGAGGTTAGTGAAGGCAAATATGCATGAAGGACAAAAAAGGAGCATTATAAAAGATTACAGTATGCATGAGGACAAAGGGGACATTCACAGCATATTACAATCATGGTAATTAGGGAATGATGAAAGAAATACAATACATTAGCAAACATTAAATACAATAGAATGTGATATTAAAGGAGAAAACTTACCTTAATATAGTCCTTCTGCAGGACCTGAATAATAGCAGAACAAGTCTCTGGGATAATGATCCCCAGAGCCTGGGGGGATATGCCAGTAGAGAACTTGAGGTCCTGTAGTCTTCACCCAGTCGCCAAGTACCACAACAAGGCAACTAGCCTCTGCTCTTGAATGATGGCTTGCCTCATGCAGGTATCCTGCCTGCTAATATAAGGGGTCAGCAAAGCCAATAGATGGTGAAAAACGGGGTCCGTCATCCTGAGAAAGTTCCTGAAATCATCAGGATTATTCTCCTGGATCTCACGAAGCAAAGGCATATGAAAGAATTGGTCACGCTGGAGTAACCAATTCTTGGTCCATGAACTCTTCCCCACCCTGTTCATGGACTGGACTTGGGTCAAAGAATGAACCCCAACACCAAGCCCCCACACAGCACGAACTCTACGACGAGCACATACCCGCAACATGGCTTCAAAACGGTCGGCTGGTCAGAACGAACTAACGGAACGCACTAAAGAACAGCAAGGCCTGTGAAGAGCGAGCTGAAAATCAGAAATGAGCGGACAAGAACACACTGAAAAAAGAGATGCAAACTGTCTACACGCTCTGACCATGTGTAGGCAAGACCGCTTGAGCGGAATTCCATCGGAATTCCGTCAGAGAAACCTTCAAAGTTTATTCCGATGGCAAAACCGCTCGTGTGTACGCGGCATGAGCCAACTGTCGGTCCAGGCTTCTGGACGGATTCCGACCATATAGTTGGGATCTTTTCAGAGCCTGGACTGACTCTGTGATGTCAGCTGACAGTGGGCTTTAGCCAGCTGTCGGCTAAAAACGCGCCACAGGAGTGCACAAAAAAGTTTTGGCCATACTTTTCCTTTAAATCCCAAAAAGTATGCAGATAAGTACTGTTTTTTTTGTAGAGCCCTGCCCATTCCTTGTTTGCTAGTTTCAAACAGATCTGAGTGGATGGCATCTTTGCTTAAAGCGGAGTTACACCCAAAAGTGGAACTTCCGCTCATTGTACTCCTTCCCCCCTCAGGTGCCACATTTGGCACCTTTGGGGGGGCAAGATACCTGTTTTTCACAGGTATCCTGTTCGTACTACCGGGGGGCCTCAGCCTGTGGAGCTGGTAATGTTATGGTGGCTGTACACACTTCGATAAATGATTGATTTATTTTCTGATTGATCTCTCCTGATAGGATTAATTGATCTGTAGTTGACAACCCATTTGATCGATATGCCACACATGGGGAAGTGGATTTTGATCGACAGTTAACCACTTCCTGCCCGCCATATAGAAAAATGACAGCCGGAAAGTAGTTCTGTTATCATATGACGTCCAGCGGGATAAGCCATGATCGCGCGACCGTGGTGACACGCAGAGTGGCGATCGGTGGTGGTGGGTCAGTCTGACACACCGCATCACCAAGCTTGGTAAAGAGCCTCTAACGTGTCCAATCACAGCTGATCTAAGTGTAAACAGGAAAAGCCATGAATCGGCTTTTCCTCTACTTGCACTGGCAGGCACAAGTAGAGGAGAGCCGATTGGCTGCTCTCCTGACGAGGGGGTCTGTGCTGATAATCAGCGCATTGATTATCAGTGCAGACCCATCAAGGAGGCCCACCCATGAACACCAGGGATGCCCACCCATTACCACCAGGTAAGCCCACTAGAGCCCAGCAGGGATGCCAATCAGTGCCCATTAGGGATGGCACGCTGTTCCCATCAGTGATGTCTGCCAGTGGCCCCTGATCAGTGCTGCCTATCAGTGCCTATTAGTGCCGCCTATAATTGCCCTCCAGTGTCACCTATCAGTGCCACATATGAGTGCCCATCAGTGCCGCCTATGAGTGCCCATCAGTGCCGCTTACCAGTGCCCATCAGTACTGCCTCATCAGTGCTTGTCAGTGCAGCCTTATCAGTGCTCATCAGTGAAGGAAAAAAAATTACTTATTTACAAAGTTTTGTAACAGAAACAAAGAAAAACTTTTTGGTCAAAAAATAAAAACCCCAGTGGTGATCAAACACCACCAAAAGAAAGCTCTATTTGTGGGAAAAAAAATGATAAAAATTTTGTTTGGGTACAGCGTCGCATGACCACGCAATTGTCATTCAAAATGTGATAGCGCTGAAAGCTGAAAATTGGCCTGGGCAGGAAGGGGGGAAAGTGCCCAGTATTGAAGTGGTGAAGATACGGTCATAACTTATAATCGTAAGTTATTGATCACATCTCTGTTTTCATCATGTAATCTCATAATCTGATTGATTAAAATACAATTGTATTCATGAACAAGGTATCACAGTGCTGCCAATCTATGCAAAATGCTTGATAATTTTCCACCCCCGCCGATTGAATCAGTTTGATTAAATCCGATTGAAACTGATTCTAAACTGGGGTACCAACTAACAGTTGATAAACTGATGGCTCCGGTCAGAGAACCTTTACTAACCATGCGAGGTTAGTCTAGCAATCTCCCCCGATGAGCTGTCGTGTTCTGACAGGGGGGGCGCCCACCCCCCACCAAAACACTCCGATTAGCACTCTCTGCCATTGGCTGAGTGCGCTGATCGGGAGTCGGTTGGCTGCTGGTTTTCCAGCATGCACGTCCAATAGAAGCCAGCCAAACAGACAGACAGACTGACATACACACGGCAGAATGTTGGTCGGTGTGTACAGGGCTTTAATTGGATAGAAGGGAACTTATAGCTATTTAATTGCTTGATGATTGAAAGTGTGTGTGGCCACAATTAGATTTACAAGCAGATTTAGATGGAATTAACTAAGAAATTAAAGCTGAACTCAAGCTAACACTTTTTAGTTGGCACTGTTTGCAGCAAAAGTTTTTTCTTTTGATATCAATGTTTTTCATAAATAAATAAAAGCCAACCATTGTAAGAACCCCTGTCAATGTAAAATGTTTTTTCTCATCCCTGTAACTGACACTTTATTCTGTTAAAGGAAGTTGAAAAATAACAGATTTCTTAACCAGATCATCTGGGAAAAAAAGCCTAAAAAAAGAAAATGAATGCAGCCACCAAATTGTGGTAAGTGTTAAACTGCGATATAAAACACTTTTGTTTTTGGGTTTATTACTGCTTTAATTGTGCAAACTGAATGCTAGTAAATATAAACTAAACATACAATTTGCGAAGTGAACAGCCTTTTCTTCCCAAGTAAGGCAACTCCAGTTTGTGAGGTCACGAATTTAGAAAGAAAAACTGATTGAAGGGAAAAGAAAGTATAAATCTTTAATATGTAACACTGCATAATTATAATATAAATATATAGACTCTTGCATTAGCAAAGTTTTGACTGTTCTCTATGAACCACTCACTACATTTTGAGTTAACATAAGCCTTTCTCCCTCTAAAACATATACGTAAATGGTCTGACTTTCAATCAAAGTGGGAATAAAAGAAGCCTCCTGGTTTAGAACCTTCATAAGATGGATTCCGCATGCTGCTAAGTGCTGGGTCTTCTCACCCTTTCCTTAACATTTCATGAACACCTTCACTAGCAGCCTGTCAACATGAACAGTCCCTTTCAGTGGAAATGTATACATACGAAGAGTGTGCTGTTAACAATATGTAAAGGAATTACATTAATAAAATATTTATTTCATATTTTGGCTTTATGTTTTGCTATAGCATTTTTCCTACCTTTATCAATCATTTTTATCAGTGACAAAAAATGTGAAGCCTTTGCTCAACAAAACTGTCTCTATCCACTTTATATATATATTATCGCACCTTGGAAAAAAATAAATATTATGTATTAATCTTTAAGCCAAGCACAAAAGTTCACTTGATATGTTTCTACATGTGCAGTAATAATGGGCCTACACAGTCAAATGATACATCTACACTGTGCCTCGATATATACAAGCACAAGTCTAGGACTGGCACTTTAATGCTGCTGCTGCTGATAGGTTGTAATCCACCTGCTAGGGAAAACTGAGGTGACGACAGTGACCTCTTTTGCTTTTCCATAAGTTTGTAGGGTATTGGCTGGTCAGGGACTGGGAGCTCAGGAATTGTAGTGCTGGAACTAAAAGTGAAATCTTGAAGCCCACTGGACCAGAATGCAGCAGATAGTGAAAGATTTGGATACAAGAACAATATGCAGTGGGCAGAGACAATGTCAAAATGTAAGAGGAAGTTGATAATTTGCAAGCAGCAATGTGCTGATACAGTAGGCAGACTAAATTTGGTAACTTGTGAGCAACAAGGTCAAAAACTCCAAAAGTGGAGTCTTGAATCCCATAGAAGCAGAATGCAGCAGATAGTAAAAGGATTGGGATGCAAGAACAATATGCAATGGACAGAGACAATGTCAAAAGGTAAGAGGAAGTTGATAATTTGCAGACAGCAAGGCACTGATACAGTAGACAGACTAAACTTGTTAACTTGTGGGCAACAAGATCAAAGATTTGCAGTCAGAAGCAGGATTAGGATGCTAATCCAAGCTCAGCCGTGGAGAATAGGAAGTTCAGGGGGGTGTGGTTTGACACGCGGAGTGGATGGGAGCATTTTGAGAGAGCTTCAGGTCCTACAAGGCTCCATGGCCAAGAAAAACTGTATTTTCTTACCAGACATGGGCAGAATCACCAGAGCGACTCCACAGTCAAAGCAGAAGTGACAATCCGAAGATACACACAGCCTGTATATCCTGGACATATTTAAACCTCGCTCAGGTTATCGGAGCAGAACCCTGGATGGCAAGATGGCATCATCCCCCCACAAGGAGGACAGCAATGAGGAGTCAATAGCCACTTCGGAGGAATGGGAAAGAGATCCTCTACACGCTGACTCTCCCCTAACACTGGCAGACATAACAGAGATCGCCGCTGATATTAAAAAATTGGTGACTTCAGCTATTACTGACCTAAAAACAGAGTTCAAAAACATGTCTGAACAACTGATCTCCCAAGAAAGAGCAAGCAAAAAGAGAGATAAAGCCATCAACAGGCTTGAATTAATCTCTGAGAAGCACTCTAACCATCGTATCAGCATTAATAGACATTTAGAAGATGTAGATAACAGAGGAAGGAAAAATAATGTAAGGGTGAGGGGAATGGCAGAAAATATAACACCAAGTCAAACCAGCTTTGCAAAAAATATTTAACAATGTGCTGGAAAGAGACACTAATGCCCCGTACACACGATAGGATTTTCCGACGGAAAATGTTCTATAGGAGCTTGTTGTCAGAAATTCCAACCGTGTGTAGGCTCCATCGGACATTTTCCATCGGAATTTCCTTCACACAAAATTTGAGATCTGGTTCTCAAATTTTCTGACAACAAAATCCGTTGCCTGAAATTCCGATCTTGTGTACACAATTCCGATGCACAGTTCCACGCATGCTCAGAATCAAGCAGAAGAGCCGCACTGGCTATTGAACTTCCTTTTTCTCGGCTCGTCGTACGTGTTGTATGTCACCGCGTTCTTGGCATTCTGAATTTCCGACAAGATTTGTGTGACCGTGTGTATGCAAGACAAGTTTGAGCCAACATCGTCAAGAAAAAAAACATGGATTTTTGTTGTCGGAAAATCCTATCGTGTGTACAGGGCATACTACTCAAATTGATTTTGAAAGGGCTCACAAAGGTCTCAGACCTAAAGGCCCTGAGGATGCACCTCCCAGAGATATAATTTGTTGTCTCTCCAGCTTTTCACTAAAAGAGGAAATCCTAAATAAGGCAAGACAAAATTACCTTATTGATCTCAATGGAAACACAATTAAACTTTTTTTAAGACCTTTCCCCAATTACATTGAATAATCTGAAGCTACCACACAAAGCTACACGATTTCTGTGAAAATGTGGGCCTTCCACAGGTGGATTTACCCAACTGGTATCAGGAATTCAAACTACCAATACACATGAGCGGAATGCCAATGTCACCAACAAGCACTCCACACAAGATAGGTGAATAAATATTCCAATCAAGGCCACTTTCCTGCCACCCCAGGATCAAGGTCATCCAGATCCAAGGATAATATCTGAATTATTTTCCCATGCAGAATCTGGCAATTCACTTTTGGTCTTGAGTAATTCCTTACCATCACGATAACAGGTTTCATCTTACCTGCTGCTATGAACCCAAAACTTGGCACAAAAGGTATACTGACATTTGTTTGCTTTGTTTATTGGCTTATCCTTTGTCTTGCATCTTTGTTTCATTTTGGACTTTAATCACCCAGGATTACAATATATACAACATCCTTGTATATTCATCGCGATGTGTTCATGAGCTGACAAATGGGTCTCTTCACTCGCCTACCACTTAAACTTGGTCACCCCCTAGGCCAGCCCTGTAAGCTGTCACCAGATATCGTAAGGTAATGTGTATGGCCTTGATCGCTTACATAATCTCGGCTCCAACACAAAAGGGAACCTCCTGTCCCAAAACATCAATATGTACTCCCCCCTTTTTTATACACCTAAGATGTTCATTATAGAAAGTACAGCTACACAAGCATAACCTCCAGAACTTCTAGCCCTAATTTTATATGCTTCCCGTACTCTTGGAATCAGAAAGGGGCAACTAGTTCCCCTTATCCTAATGACTTTTTATGGCAGATCTATGTCAAGATAAACTCTAGCCACAAACCAAGAGATCCCAAACCTTTCTGAACTAATTGATTACAACCCAAAAAAGTTCCGAAACTACTTAATAACTATTTCACAAAGTTGTTCCACGCCCCTAATCCCCTGGCCAAGACAAAAGGTGTCGCAATATTGCTTAGTGAAAACTAATTTTTTTCAGTTACAGACCAGCTAGCCGATCTGGGAGGTAGATACCTTTTCTTAAAGGGGTCCCTAAACAGACAACAAACAACTATTGCGAACATGTACTTTCCCAACAAAGCACGCATTTCTTTTTGCCGGAAGGTTGTGGATGAACTAAAGTGGTTTTCAGCTGTAATAGTGATACTCGGTGGAGATTTCAATATCCCACTAAACCTACTTCAAGACACTGCTAACGACCAAACCTCAATTGCATATAAAACAATTAAACACATTAAATGTATGCTGAATTTATTGATGTAAACGGTTTCCTGGAGACTTTTAAACCCCTCAGAGAAAGATTTCACATTTCGTTCGATACCACATGATAAATATGCAAGGATAGATTATATTTTCATAACACAAAGGGATCTTGCCTTATTGACAGAAGCCAAAATAGGATTTCAATCCTTATCTGACCATTCTTCCATTGCCATTTCCCTCTCTCAATCTGATAAACATACTAAAACCTGCAATTGGAGACTAAATCCCTCCTTACTTTTAAATGCAGACATACTCAAACAGATTACAGAGTCAATTAAGACATATTTTGCCTTAAATAGCAATAATGAAACCCCCCCACTTACTTGGGAAGCACACAAATGTGTGATAAGAGGTGAATTTATTAAATGGGGTGCCCGCCTTAAAATGGAATCTGAACAAAAAATTTACATTCTTTCGGACACTGTTTCCCATCTGGATTCGCAACATAAACAATCGATCTCAGAGGCTACAGGCTCTGCATTACTATAAGCCAGAAAAGCACTGCAATCTATATTAGAGAACAAAATGAGACGTTTACTGTTCTTCAAGAAAAGACTCTACTACGAGCATGGTAACAAGAGCGGAAAATACATTGTATAGGCTCGGGTAGCAGGAACTTAGAATACTCTACAGACAAAATAGCAGCCCAATTCCATGAATATTATTCAAAACTCTATGATCTTCCCTTAACTCACAAACCTAACAATCTCTATGGAGATAGGTGCCACATTATCAATGAATTTATAAAACAAAGTTCCCTTCCAATCTTACATGAAGAAGAGGTGCATAAGTTAGAAAGCTCAATCCAAGAAGATGAACTAGTACAGGCGATCAAAGAACTCAAACCAGGGAAAAGTCCGGGACCGGATGGCCTGAGAGCCCAATATTACAAACTATTCGCTTATATTTATAAAAAACCCTCTCCTTGCAAATCTCAATTCTTTACATAACCACCAAAAAATCCCTGAATCCTTCCTACAAGCACACATCATGGTGATCCCAAAAGCAAACAAAGACCCAAAGGAATGCTCACGCTATAGACCAATTTCATTACTCAACGTAGATTTTAAACTTCTTGCAAAAATATTAGCAAACCCGCCTTAGACCCCTTTTAGCAAAGATAATTGGCCCAGAACAAGTTGGCTTTATGCCAGGAAGAGAGGCGAGAGACAACATCACCAAAGCCCTAAACCTGATTCATAGCGGACATCTAAATAAAATCGAGGGCCTTCTCCTGTCCATTGGTATGGAGAAGGCCTTTGATCGAGTGAACTGGGACTGCATGTTTGCAATTTGTAAACACATTTGTCTACAAAACAAAATGCTTTCTTGGATTACCACCCTCTATACTTACCCGATGGCAAAAATTTAAATTAATTGCACTTTTTTTTGACATCATAAAAAACAAAAAACGGTACCAGACAGGGTTTCCCCCTTTCTCCTTTACTATTTATCATTTCTTTAGAACCCTTTATTCGTATAAGTAACCAAAATGCTTCCATCCATGATTTCAAAACAGCGGAAAGAGAATTAACTTAGCAGCATATGCCCATGACCTCCTGTTTTTTGGGGTTTTTTTGACGCAGCCACATATTTCTATTCTCAATCTACTTGAAAATTTTAAAACTTTTAGGTAAATTTCAAACATAAAAATCAACTATAGCAAATCAGAAGCTCTAAATATTACATTACCAAGAGAAAAACTCAGCCCATAGAATTTGCCCTTTCAAATGTAAGGAAAAAGCATTGAAATACTTGGGAATTTGGCTAACCCCTAACTGCAAAGATCTTTTTAACCCAAATGTTTCCCCTACTAAAAAACATTTCCTCAGACCTTAAGAAATGGCATTCAGGAGGTTTCTCATGGTTTGGGAGAGCTACAATTATCAAAATGGTTATTCTTCCCAGACTTTTATATTGCATGCATGCACTACCCATTAGAATAGCATCCACCTTCTTCAGACTTTTACAACATCTACAGAGACACTTTGTGTGGGCTCATAAAAAAACTGACTAAACTTCATATCGATCACACGTTCAAAAGAAGCAGGAGGCATGGGTCTACCTGACTTTAAAAGATATTACTACGCCACACACATCACAAGGATTATAGATTGGCATTGCCATTCCCAAAACAAGGATTGGGTATCTATTTAAATGCAATATCCCCTCTCCCTCTAAGATTCCTAAAATGGATTAAAAAATCTCAATACCTGCTATCAATAAGGCAACATCCCTTCATAGGAGCTACTCTACAAATCTTCCATCTAACAGCTTGCAATTATGAGATAGCTTCAATCCCTGGCCCCTTAACCAGGATAGCAGATAATCCAGAATTCAGCCCTGGACTAAAAAACAAAAGGATACCTACTACTAGTGGTGGCACCCTACTACTAGCTTCTCATTGCATGCAGGAAGGTGTAGTAAAAGCCAGAGAAAGTATGTGAATCTTGTGTGGTGAACAGGCTCTCCCCCAGTGGACATACCTACAGTTCTGTAGTTTATTGAGTAAACATAAACTTAAACACTCCTTTTCCAAGGCTCTTACACAATTAGAAATCATATGTTTGAATGCCACATGGACAAAGAAAAAAACTTCATTAGCATACTCCTGGCTTCAAACCTCCAGGGCTTTTTTTCAGCGGGAACGCGGGGGAACGCAGTTTCGGCACATCCAGCACTGAATGTATGTAATAGCATTGAGTGTGGGGTGTGCTGGAGGGTCTATTGATGTTGTCTGCTGGGTATCTATTGTCACTGGTGGGGACCTGATTTTGTGTGAGGGTCTATTGTTGCTGATGGAGAATCTATTGTTGCTGAGGGGGGTCTTATGTTGCTGGCTGTTGGGAGATCTGTTGTTGCTGCTGGGGGGGGTTGGGGTTTAATGTTGCTTGGGTGGATATTTTGTTACTGGGTGTGATATTTTGTTGTGGGTGGCTCACTGTTGCTGCAGGGAATCTATTGTTGTTGGGGTGGAGTCCATTGTTGCTGGGGGAGTCTATTGTTGTGTGGGGATCTATTTCTGGGATTCTATTGTTGCTGGCTGCAGGGGATTTATTTTACTACTTTTCTTTTTATCATTACCATGTTCCATACAAATGATCTAGCACCACAAAATTATACTTGGTTCTGTATTCTTTAAAAGGGGCAGTACTGGTAGGTGGGTAGGGGGTGGAATCAGGGGACGGTGGTCAGAGGTGGGTAGGGGCAGAGACAAGGGGTGACTCAGACGGGGGGGAGTTCCTGCACCTATTCTTCGAGAAAAAAAGCCCTGCAAACCTCTATCAACAAACCTTACCTTAACTTCAAAGCCAAATGGGAAAAGGCTTTGGATAGGACCTTTACAGACCCCTGATGGGATAGAGCCTGTATATTAGCTCACACGTGTTTGATTAGCACCAAACTACTAGAAACCTCATATAAGATTCGAACCCAGTGGTACGCCACACCAGATAAATTACACTCCTGGTATCCGCAGACCACAGACTCCTGCTGGAGATGCAAGAAAGAAAGTGGAACTATGCTATATATTTGGTGGCAATGCCCTTTGATCTTTGAATTCTGAAAAAGTGTATGTAAATTGACAAAGAAGATCACCGGGACAGATGCTGAGCTTGACTCTTGGCTCTCTGTCTTCTTAACATCTCTAAACAATCCATACACAGCTAGAAAAACTCAATGGTTAGGCATCTGCTTAACAAAGCAAAAATTCTAATACCCAGAGCATAGAAATCTACACATACCCCTTCTAAAAAGGACTGGTTATCTGAGATCAATATTTTTCACGCTATGGAAGAAACTATGGCACTTTCCCATATGATCATTTAGATATCATTAAGTACAGAATACTTGGGTTGCATTTAGATATTCAGATGATTATAAGCACATTATTGGCTCATGAGGAAATATTTTTATCTCCGTATGTCACACCCTGTGTCTTCAAATACCATTATCACTAAGACTTAATGTTGTGTCTTGACTGAACGATATAGACCATGTGTAAAGTTATGTTAAACAATGATAATTTACCGTACCACAAACTTTCTTTTCTTCTTTTTACATATTTTAAAACTATGCCTTCATTATTACACCCCAATTTCCCTTACAAATACTATTTCTTATATTACTTGTCTATCTATACCTTTCCAATTCATCGGGCTGTGGTCGATCACCTTGCTACCTGCTGCTATATGCAATATTTATAACCAATTCAAAAGGGTTAATTCCTCTAGGAAAAAACAATTGTCTTTGATCTCCTTGGGTTTAAAGGTGATACCGAATTAATGAACATTGGTACTCTCAAAGAGGGATAAGCCTAGATGGCATAGAGGGAACCATTGATTTTGAATAGAGACAGAAACGCCGGACTAGGCTTAACATAGCGTTAAGCCTCGTTAATTCGCGTTTAACACCTTTTGCCAGCGTCTGACATCTTTACAGCTCTAGAGCTGGAGCCTCAGAACGCACTGGTCTTGGATTTTTTTTGCAGCTTAAAAACGGCTATGCCATTTACAGATCAAAAACACCATGGTGGGCATGAGGTCATAGACTAATATGGAGAAGCATTTTTAAGCTGCAAAAAACGCTCAAAAAAGCGGCTGTAAAAACGTCTGTGTGCATGAGGCCTAAAACAGCCCATCTGATGCCAGCACTTATGTCTGGCGTCTGATTACAGGTGCCTGTGCCAACTGGTTTTCTCTTAGGGCTTATTTACAATATGTTCACTGACCTGCATTTTTCTGCACTCTATAAGTGCAGGTCACTGCAAGGGCACAATACCAAAACTCAATACTGCATAAGCATTTTCAGGAAATTTTTATGTATGTAGTATGGTGTAAATGGACCCTTACATGGGTCATTCTAATTGATGCTCATACATGTCAAAATATTCTGCAGACATTCTTGGAAAAAAAAGGATCCCGCCACAAACATTTTTCAGATGAGAGGATCGGGTAATTCAAAGAATTTTGTCCTAAAACAGACATGGAAATGCGGGAACTGATGTAACCCATACACTCTAATAGTCAATTATCTACACATAATATGACTTCACTAAAACAGGTGAAAGACAATAATGCACATTTTTCTCTTTTTAAAGCAGGTCTGTCAGTCAAACAGGGGCCTCAGCAAGTACTGAAGCTAGAATAATCACTATTGTTTATTTATTTAAAATGGATCTATAATTAAAAATGACACTTCTTGTGAATCAATAATGCACATATCAGCGTTACCAAATAGCATTAAAGTGGTTCTAAAGCCTTACGTTTTTTTACCCCAATGTATTCTACGCATTAATGTAAAAACCATTTTGTGACAGAGTAACCCCTTAGCCCCCCTTATACTCTCCTGAGTCCACTCTCAATCCAACGCTGTGCACGAGAGCAGCTGCTCTCTCAGATCTCTTACTCCTCACTGAGCAGACTGATAGTAGTGGGAGCCTCTATGCTCCCCCTCAACTCTGATGTGTCAAGATGAGGAGGAGCCTGGGAGGGAGGACATCGCAGTGCCACTGACACGTTGCGTCTGAGCTCTTTGTGTTGGAAGGAGGAGAGAACTGAACTGAGGACACAATGGGAGGGGACAGAGTAGCTAACATTTATGCTGGGGATGACAGTATTTATGCTAGGAGGGAAAAAAGGGTTAGTGCTAGGTGGGGGGAGTATAGGATATTTGTGCTGGAAGAGGGGGAAGGGGAACCTGTGCTGGGAGGGGGAATTTGGGGAGCGACAGGGGTAAGATTTGTTCTAGGAGGGGACATTTTGGGAGGATGTCTTAGGAGGGTGGTTTGGGGGGAACTTGTGCTGGGAGGGAGGATGGGGGAAGGATTTATGCTAGAATAGGAGATGTGTGCGGGAAGAGGGGAAGGGGGAATTTGTGCTAGGGGGATTGGGGGGGTGGGGACTTGTGGTAGGAGGGAGAATTTGGAGGGCTGCAGGGGTAATATCTGTTCTTGGAGGGGACATTTGGGGGATTGTGTGCTTGGAGGGGTGATTTGGGGAGAGGGTATATAGTGCTGGGGGGAAGGGGAGAGTATAATTTATTCTAGTGGGGGGAATTTTGGGGGGGTGATCTAGAAGGGGTGATTTGAGAGAGGGGAAATTTGTGCTAGAGGGGTCAGTTTGGGGGGGGGGGGATTTGGAATCTTAGGAAATGGGGGAAAGAGGGGGGGGGGATTTTTGTTTGAAGAGAATTTTGGCTTGCAAAGAGAATTTATGCCTAGGAGGTAAGCCTGCAGATTGCTGCTCGACTTTTTTTGAGGAGGGGAGGTAGGGGATTTTGCTGACACATATTAATTCACTAAAGGCAAATAGACAGGGCACTTCAGAAAGTGCAGTTGCCCTAGAGCTTAGTAAATGAGGTAAACCTTCACTTGCAAAGAATACCCAATCATGTGCAAGGAAAATTTAAAAAACTGCATTTTTGCTAGCAAATGATTGTATGATAATAGTCAGCAGAGATTCTGCTTATTTACTAAGCTCTGGAGCAACTGCTCGTGCGGAGTGCAACTGCAATTTGCAAAGCGCACATTCTATTTGCCTTTAAAAAATCCACCCCATCATGCTCATACATCTTATGGGGGGCACAGTTTGGCATAATCGCCCTGGACGCTAGATGATCTTGTCCCGCCACTGCTTTAAATGTCAGAATTTAGAAAATAAAAACATTTGCAAATGTATTATTGGTGACTTTTGTGCAAATGCTGATACATTTACATAACTTTTTTTTATATAAACAGACCTGGTAGAGTAAAACCTGCAGATTCCATTTAAACCAATTATAAGCAGAATAAATAAGAACAATAGCTGGCGGTGGTGGTTGACTTTTGTAAAAATAAAATCAAGTTACATATCTGCAATCTACTAAACTAACATAATTTCTAATGGAAGAAAATAACATTTTCTTCCTTTGGAAATTTCACACAAGGGTTTCTTTGGTAGCTTTTTTGAATATTATTTATAATATAGTACAGTATGTTGTTATATGGAAATACAAGAACACAATAGGGTTGATTTACTTAAACTTTCGTGGGGAAAAAAATAGCAAATAAAGAAAAAATAATATAGCACATATAATTGCGACACTAATCATATTGTAATTAGATTTGGAACAAGGTCAGGATGCTCCAGGGGGTGGAAGGCTTCACCAAATATAGCCCCATATGGGAAAATAATCACTACTCAGAGATAGCTAAAATACCATATGGTCTAAAATGGAAACAATACAGAGTGTCCCACATGGTACATATATTTAGAGATGGCAAATTGAGATCCTTCTCGGAGCTCAGAGAGGCCTTTCAATTGCCGGGGTCTATGTTTTTTTATTATAGGCAACTTAAACATGTGGTAGATGCCCAGAGGGGTGCTGACATTTGGAACTTGGAGCCCACTTCAATTTTTACCACCTATTTGCAATAACTACTTATAAAGGATTTATATCTGATTGCTATGCCATGCTTCTGAATCTCTTCCTAGGAGACACGCCCCTAAAAGTTGTGTCTCATTGGGAACAGGATGTTGGTGCTTTTGAGGAGGAACAATGGGAGGAAGCCTTGCAGGCAGTCCCCATGTGCTCATTGAAGGCTGCTCAAAAACTCTCCCAGCTTTATATAATCTCCAGAGTACACTACACGCCGGCTAGATTGGCCCGTATGGGAATGGGCACTGATCTCACCTGCACCAGATGCTCCAGAGATCATGAAGATCTCATCCATCTCTTATGGAGATGCCCAAAACTGAACCTCTATTGGAGTGGTGTCATTAACACTATTAATAGAGTTTTCCAGACACTGATACATTTAGACCCTAAACCATGTTTGCTGGGGATTGTGGATGATCTCCTGACTGAGGATATCCTCAAGCAGGCTATTAGAAGAGCTTTGTTTCAGGCCCGTCTGCTTATCCTCAGGCACTGGAAATCCAGGGACCCACCCACGGTGCAAGAATGGATCACACAAATGGGGGTTACGCTCCGAATGGAAAAAATTATATATCAGCATAGGGGATCCTCTAAAAAATACGAGAAATTATGGGCTCAATGGCTGGATGTACCAGGCCTAGCGCCAGTGGATTTGGTGATTGACCGCTTATTCTAAAGATTATTTTTCTCAGTTTAATGTAAAAAGGATGTATGGTGAGCATTACATGAACAGTTATTAAGGTAGGGGAGAATAGGCGAAAAATTATGGGGGGAGTGCGGGTCTTCTACAGTAAACTGTATCTGATGAGAGTTTTCGATGTAATGTGCTAACTGCCTTGTCTATGTAAGATATGACTTCCAATCTGTAAACTATTGTTTAAGCTCTGGAACTGTATGCAATAACTTACTTTCAATAAAACCTTTTGTTTGAGAAAAAAAAAATCATATTGTAATTGAATGTTATAAAAAATTAACTTTTTTCAATCTGCAGCCACTGTCATTTTTATTTTCTGAGAATGCATTGCAATATGGCTACCTGGAGTTGTTCTATACACAGAATGTGTACTGACCACTCCCCAGAAACATAATTTCCTGCTTGTGTGATTGGCTCATCAATTTTCCCACAAGTCTGCCTAAGATACACGTTAGATTTCAGGCATCCCCTGCAACAAAAATGTAATTTTTGGAGCGATACTTTCAATAGGAGCACGTCTAAAAGGATGCAGGCCCAGCAGATTACCTCATTAGTGCCCTGCAGCTGCACACCTGACAGTTAATTATGAAACCACTCCCATTAGACCCACTCAGTACAGAGGCACAGACAAACACACAGTGATTTCTTCTGAATAACAAAAGGTAAGAATCTGTAACAAAGGTTGTTATAATTCTTGCAATGTACATAGATCACCCAGAGGGGATTGTTTTTTTTCTGAAAAAAGTGGAGTTATGCTTTAAACTGGAGAGTGCACAATCTGGTGCAGCCCTGCACAGAAACCAGGTTTTAGAAGCTGATTAGCTACTGTGCACAGCTGTACCAGATTGTGCATTCTTCAGTTATAGTAAATCAACTACATTGTTTAAAAATGCTTTTAATTATAATTCTACATATACTAATTGTACCTTTAGTAATGGTATAAGATAGCCATACCAATTGCGTTACTAAGTTATTGAAGGTATCTAGATGGTTTTAATTGTAAACAGCTGAAGTGTTAGACTACCCAGAAAATTATGTTATTATGTTACTATAATAGTATAAAAGAAGTCTCATGAAAGCATAAATCAAGTGTAACTTTTTAATTTTATTATCGATAGCTTGACTTGATTTGTTATGAAATGTCTTGGTCTCCACTGGTAAATTATTCTCTACAGATTACCCAAATGTCCTTTGATTAATGACTACAATTTAGGAAACCAAGTTTAGGTCTATAGGAACTTGAGAACAAAGGAGAATCTCTCTGCTTTGACTTTTGATTGATGGACTCTACGTCATCTACCAAAACGTGTTTTTCTTAGCCCATTGTACCACTCACTTTGGATAAATTAAACTAACATAGCTCACCAGGTCAAGAACTTTATCACATGCCTATGGTGCCATGGCTGCTGCTTTTTGCAGTTAAAATGTTCAAATTAACATATGTCTGTAGGATTTCATATTGATAGAACATAAGTCATATCAACAGCTAAAAGGGATACAGTTATGTAATTCCTATATACAATAATCAGTTGTTGCAGGAAAGATTATGCTGCCAGGATGTTGTCTTTAATTTTAATGACCGCTATGTTGCTTTTAGAATAATATCTATGTAGCATGGTTTACTGAAAAGGAACCTCTAAGTGAAATTCTTATAAAAATTAATATGTACTCACTTTTGTTGCCAGCGGTTTAGACATTAATGGCTGTGTGTTAAGTTATTTTTAGGGGACAGCAAATTGACACTGTTATACAAGCTGTACACTCACTACTTTACATTGTAGCAAAGTGTAATTTCTTCAGTGTTGTCACATGAAAAGATATAATAAAATATTTACATAAATGTGAGGGGTGTACTCACTTTTGTGAGATACTGTACATTAGCTCTCCAAGAAATGAGGAAAGGTGGGCAAGCACTGCAGAGGAACATTGCACAGAAATAACCCCTCAACCTCTTTATTGACTATTTCTGTTGCTCTAGATCAGTGATGGCGAATCTTGGCACCCCAGATGTTTTGGAACTACATTTCCCATGATGCCCAACTACACGGCAGAGTGCATGAACATCAAGTGAAATGTAGTTCCAAAACATCTGGGTTGCCAAGGTTCACCATCACTGGTCTAGATTAGGGATTAGCCGAACACACCCCTGTTCGGTTCGCACCAGAACATGCGAACAGGCAAAAAATTCATTTGAACACGCGAACACCGTTAAAGTCTATGGGACACGAACATGAATAATCAAAAGTGCTAATTTTAAAGGCTTATATGCAAGTTTTTGTCATAAAAAGTGTTTAGGGACCTGGGTCCTGCCCCAGGTTACATGGATCAATGCAAAAAAGACGGCCGTTTTTTCGGGAGCAGTGATTTTAATAATGCTTAAAGTGAAACAATAAAAGTGTAATATTCCTTTAAATTTCGTACCTGCGGGGTGTCTATAGTATGCCTGTAAAGGGGCGCATGTTTCCCGTGTTTAGAACAGGCTGACAGCAAGGGGAACCCCGCGCCCAAATTTTTTTAACAAATGGCGTTTGGTCCCCCCAAAAATCCATACCAGATCCTTATCTGAGCACGCAACCTGGCAGGCCGCAGGAAAAGAGGGAGGGACGAGAGAAGGCCCCCCCCCCTGAACCGTGCCAGGCCACATACCCTCAACGTTGGGAGGGTGCTTTGCGTAGCCCCCCAAAGCACCTTGTCCCCATATTGATGGGGACAAGGGCCTCATCCCCACAACCCTTGCCCGGTGGTTGTGGGGGTCTGTGGATGGGGGGCTTATCGCAATCTGAAAGCCCCCTTTAACAAGGGGACCGCCAGATCCCGGCCCTCCACCCTGTGTGAAATGGTAAGGGGGTACAAGAGTACCCCTACCATTTCACAAAAAAAGTGTCAAATATGTTAAAAATGACAAGAGACAGTTTTTGACAATTCCTTTATTTAAATTCTTCTTCTTTCTTCTATCTTCTTTCGGTTTCTTCCTCCATCTTCTTCTTCTTCTGGTTCTTCTGGTTCTTCCTCCAGTGTTCTCATCCAGCATCTTCCTCCACGGCGTCTTCTTCCCTTCTTCTTCTCGGGCCGCTCCGCATCTATGATGGGAGGCTCCCACTGTGTGACGCTTCTTGTCTGACGGTTCTTAAATAACGGAGGGCGTTACGTAACAGGTGACCCCGCCCCCCTCTGACGTCATGGGGAGGTCCCCGTCAAGTCCCCGTGCGTCAGAGGGGGGCGGGGTCACCGGGTGATCCCACCCTCCATTATTTAAGAACCGTCAGAAGATGAGAAACATCACACAGTGGGAACCTCCCATCATGGATGCGGAGCAGCCCGAGAAGAAGAAGTGAAGAAGACACCGCGGAGGAAGATGCCGGACGAGAACACCGGAGGAAGAACCAGAAGAACCAGAAGAGCCAGAAGAAGAAGAAGATGGAGGAAGAAACCGAAGGAAGATAAAAGATAGAAGAAAGACGATAGAAGATAGAAGAAAGAAGAAGCATTTAAATAAAGGAATTGTCAAAAACTGTCTCTTGTCATTTTTAACATTTTTGACACTTTTTTTGTGAAATGGTAGGGGTACTTTTGTACCCCCTTACCATTTCACACAGGGGGGAGGGCCGGGATCTGGGGGTCACCTTATTAAAGGGGGCTTCCAGATTCCGATAAGCCCCCCACCCGCAGACCCCCACAACCACCGGGCAAGAGTTGTGGGGATGAGGCCCTTGTCTCCATGTTGATGGGGACAAGGGCCTCATCCCCACAACTCTTGCCCGGTGGTTGTGGGGGTCTGCGGGCGGGGGGCTTATCGGAATCTGGAAGCCCCCTTTAACAAGGTGACCCCCAGATCCCGGCCCTCCCCGTACATATTAATGTGTTACTGCATCATGTTCATCCCTGTTGATAAGCTTATAAAGGAATAACATCAGTTCTTTTTTTTTTATACTATTTTCAATTCATCCAACCTGAAGATCAAATGTGACTGACCCCTGAACTCTGTGTCACTTACTGCTGACCCCTGAACTCTGTATCACTTACTGCTGACCCCTGAACTCTGTGTCACTTACTGATCACCCCTGAACTGTATGTCACTTACAGCTGACCCTTGAACTCTGTGTCACTTACTGATGACCCCTGAACTGTATGTCACTTACAGCTGACCCTTGAACTCTGTTTCACTTACTACTAGCCCTGAAATCTGCATCACCTACTATGTACCCCAGAACTCAGTGTCACTTACTGCTGACCCATGAACTCTGCATCACTTACTACTGACCACTGCATCACTACTTACCTCTGACCTCTGCATCACTTAACCACCTCCCGCCTTCCATATTGTCAAATGGCGGGTGGGCGGTGGCTCTTTTGTTCTGGGACGACGACATATGACGTCATCCCACTCTTGCTATGCTTGCATGCCCGCGGGAGATCACGGCGATCGGTGGTGCACTCTGTTCCTCGGCAAAGAGCCGATGATGTGGCTTTTTACCCATGTGATCAGCTGTGTCCAAGCATAGCTGATCACATGTAAACAAAAAAATGCCAGTTATCGGCATTCCTTTCCCTCACACTGACAGCATGTGATGGGAGGTGAGACAATCAGCAGCATTTCCTCACAGGGGAGATCTGCACAGATAATCAGGGCACTAAAGACTGGTGTGGGACAGAAGGGGGGTGGGACTATGATTAACTGTGATTCATAGCCAGTCATAGCCCCCCCAATTTCTCCCACAGCTGCCGGTGACAAGAGCAGCTGCAATGGAGATGTTTGTTGCCCACATTTGTTGTGCAATGTGTGAGAGCACAGTGGGCTCCATATTCCCTGGGGTCCGTGTGCACCACAAACATTGCACACATGGATGATAGTCACTGTGTTTGCCCTATATGCTTAAAGAGTGTGGATTTTGGCTTTCATTTGCTAGTCAGGTGCATCTAAGCCTGCTAGTGCATCTTATGCCGTGTACACACGAGCGGACTTCTCGTCCGCCTGAACTCCGAAGGACTTTTCGACGGAGTTGCAACGGAGTTCCAACGAAACGGACTTGCCTACACACAATCACACCAAAGTCTGATAGTTTCGAACGTGATGACATACGACCGGACTAGAATAAGGAAGTTCATAGCCAGTAGCCAATAGCTGCCCTTGCGTCGTTTTTGGTCCGTCGGACTAGCATACAAACGAACGGATTTTTCGATAAGAATCGAGTCCGTCGGAAAGATTTGAAACATGTTCTATTTCTAGGTCCGTCTGAATTTTTGACAGAAAAGGTCCGATGAAGGTCTGATGAAGCCCACACACGATCGGAATGTCTGACAGGATTGTTCCGTTGGACCTTTCCTTTTCTGCCGGAAAGTCGCGTGTAAGCGGCATAACACTACCTTCACCACAGATTGACAATCCCGCTGTCCAAAGATGTCTCCATTGCTCCTCCAGTGGAGTGCAGACAGTTAGTGTGTTACTGGCTGGATTACAAGGTGTAAATAAAGGAAGAAAAAAAATTAATGCAAAACATTTTTGTTTTGGGGTTTGATGCTGCTTCAAAGCAAATCGATCACAATAAGTTGCTAAATGTTTACTTTCTTAAGAAAACCATAAAGGGGTCCCAACCAACTAGGTAACACAAACTTGTCAAAGTTAGTTACGCAGTTTATTGGCTCTAGTTCACTCGCTGTATCATTTTTTCAATATTTAGCGAAACAGGGCTTGTTTCTTTATGTGATCGTACTGAATGAATAATGACTCTGTGCATAACTTCCTTATGTGCAATGCAGGAAATGTAAACATTTCTGGTCTACATTAGTGTAAGAGCCGTCACATAGTTTACGTTATGAAATGTTACGTTATGATAGACAGTTATAATATATACATTTAGGTACAGGGTTTCATTTATTCATCATGCATTCCATTGCAGATCTGTTCTGTCATTATGCTAGGACCAAAAGATACACACAAAAAAACATTTTTTTTTTAAATGAAAAACATCTTTAAGTGAACCTGTCATACTTACAACAAAAAAGCCACTTCTAAGGTTGTACAATTGGAACAGGATTTCAGTTCTATTATCATTCTATCATTTTACATGTGTAACTTATGACCATAAGTCTCTGTCAGTTATTATATACTTCTATCGTTTTCTCATGTCTCCAGGTAATAGCAATTTTAGGGACTACATCACTTTTATTTTAACTTTCAAAGTTTAGGAAACTGACCAGAGCTTCAAGACTAAGATATGCAAACGGAGACCTTCTCATAATCGCTAAGTATAAGCATGCCTCTCACTCATCTCTTGCCAGTGCCGGAGCCTATTAACGGTTAAAGTGATATTAAGGCCTCATGCACATGGGGTGTGAGACAAAACGAGCTGCAAAGCCACTACCAAGGAAAAAGCGGCTGTAAAATGTGCTTTTAGTATTTTTTTGCGCGTTTAGCCGTGCTAGCTTTTAGCAACGTTTCTCATGACTCTATTCAAAGTCCCCTATGGGAGCCCATTGATTTGAATAGAAGACAGATCATGATGATCTGACTTGGGGCGCAGCTTGTGTGCTGAGGATCATGAAGGGGAACCCCTCGCCAAAATGAAAAAAAATGGCTTTGGGTTCCCCCCAAGATGATACCAGACCCTTTGGTCTGGTATGGATTTTAAGAGGAGCCCCCACAGCTAAAAATATGGCGTGGGGTCCCCCCCAAGATCCATACCAGACCTTTATCTGAGCATGCAGCCGGCAGGTCAGTAAAGGGGGGGAAAGTGAGCGCCCCCCCCTCCAGGACCATACCAGGCCACATGCCCTCAACATGGGGGGTGGGTGCTTTGGGGCCCCCCACCCCAGAGCACCTTGTCCCATGTTGATGGGGACAAGGGCCTCTTCCCAACAACCCTAGCCTATGTGAATGAGTATGGGGTACATTTTACCCCTACCCATTCACCCAAAAGAAAAAGTGTCAAGAATGAAGACACTGGGGGGCGTGGCCAACTTCCGGGATGTGAGGAGGTGAGAAGCCTGAGCTCCGTCCATACCACTTCAATCCTATCATCATCCTGCTAGCCCGGTCGCCATCTGACACCATCCTCAGCCTCCAAAGACCCCTGAGCCTCCTAATAGCAACCCGCGATGGTGAAATGCGGCCCAGCCATGAAGGAAGCCCCGGGATTTGATCCGCCGACAACGGCGTCTCAGCAGCAGCAAAATGGTGCCGGCCGGCCTCATGCTCTGAAGCACAGCCATCCATCCATTTCTCTGCCAGCCCAGCAACACCAAGGGAAGGGTGAGTTACAGCGAACCCCCTCCTGCAGCCCTGAAGACCCCCTGCTGCTCTCCCCTTTAGAGGACACTGACCCAGCATCCCATCCCACTGCTGACGCGGCCCTAGGCCCTGCTGAGCCATCCCTCTCTCAAATAATGGAGGCTATACAACACAACCTCTCTGACCACTCAGATGGACTCCATTAAGACAGACCTGTCATTTCTCAAGCATGATGTGCAGAATCTGAGACACAGAGTGCAAAATGCAGAGCAACGGATAGGAGATTTGGAGGATGACACACGTCCCTTACAGGGATCAGTCAGGGAGCTGCGTCAGGCCCAAGAATATACATATGACAAAATCACAGATATGGAAGATCGTTTGAGACGTAATAATCTCCGCTTCCTAGGCTTTCCAGAGGGCTCGGAAGGTAAAGCACCAGAGCAGTTTATGGAGCAATAGCTGACATCCACTTTTGGCGCCAATATGTTTTCCAAAATGTTTGCCATTGAAAGAGCGCACAGAGTCCCGCTTCGCCCCTTACCTCCTGGGGCGCCTCCACGGGCTATGCTTATTAAGCTACTATATTTCAGAGATAGAGAGGCCATCATCAGGGCAGCCAGAGAAAAAGGGAACATACTCTTTAATGGTAATGGCATAACCATCTTCCCTGATTTTTCAGTAGCCACGCAAAAGCAACGAGCCACCTTTTTGGCGATTAAAAGGCGCCTACGTGACTTACAATTGCCTTATAGTATGCTGTACCCGGCACGCCTACGTGTTATCCATCAGGGCAAGGCCCACTTTTTCACAGATCCGAAAGAAGCAGCTCATTGGGCAGACACATTGGGTCCATTCGACCAGAGAAATCAGCAACGGAGATCCCCACCTCGATGAACATATACCCTACTTCACCACATAGATACTAGCAGAACTCTCCATTTGCTAACTCTCTTACACTGCTGCCATGTAATATCGACGGAGCAAAATAGGAGCCTATACCAAGAACAGAACATTTCCTCTATGCAATCATCAGGTTACAGGAAGATTGAAGATCCCACCGAGGCTTGAAAAGGAAAATCACTGCTGTCATCCTGTCAGGCTGATTACCATCATTATTGCAACACAAGCTAAATCAGAAACACACTTCTGTCACACAGGATGACATTGCCTGAGGACCGGGCTATTACTTGCTTATTTAGTCTAAGGAGCGAACATGGGTGGTTGCTTGCGTTCACAACCACCCTTGTTCGTGCTACCTAAAGTTTGTTGACCACGAGACTGGTTTAGATACCCCCTACTTTACAGTTCCAGTTAAGGGATCAAAGCTCTCATGAGTTTGGGTATGGGAGTCGGGAGGGTTGGGGGGGTGGGGGGGACTGGGGAATGTTTCAAGTGTCGCCATTGTTCAGGCTACACAAATGTTACTTCATAATATTGGTTCACAGGTATGTCGGCCCTTCAGGCTATCAAGATGTTCAGGTATATACGTCAAAAAGCACATTATTATTGTTATTATTTTTTCTACTTTTGCATAAATGTTTTTCAGATTGCGCCACCGCCTATCGGAAAGTTCGGGTCCCCATGACTTGGTGGGCTCTGGGCCATTCGGATGGGTGGTCGTGCAAACTCATATCTTATATTCAAGAATGAATACTTTACGGCTGGTATCATGGAATGTTAGGGGGCTTAATTCTAAGGTAAAATGCTCAATAATGTTTGATTACTTATCACAATATAAACCGCATGTAATCCTTCTCCAGGAGACCCATCTTCAGGGCTCCAGAGTGATGGCCCTTAAAAGAGCTAAAATAGCATACGCCTTACACTCTACCTACTCCTCCTACGCCCGCGGGACATCTATTCTTATTGCCAAATCGGCACCAATCTCCATTAAACGCATAAAACTAGATCCCAATGGCTGTTTTGTGATCCTGGTAATGGAACTGATGGGTAAGCCCTACACTGTGACAAATGTGTATGTCCCACCGCCTTTCACAAAGAAATTTTTTGAAAAGGTGATGGGAACGATACTTGAAATTGCTGAAGGCCCTTTATTGATTGCAGGGGATTACAACACAGTCCTAGATAATTCTATGGATAGATTTCGATGCGCTACATTACCCCCAACTCCTCTAGGATCCTTTCTGGTTCAATTTCATTTGGTGGAAGCCTGGAGATGGAAACATGCCAATATAAGGGAATACTCATGTCAGTCTGACACTCATAATACTTTATCAAGAATTGATTTATGTCTGGTTTCATCTGATTTACTCAGTCTTGTAACCAGTATTAGATATTTACCTAGGGCTCTGTCTGACCATTCGCCTTTAATGGTGGACCTAGCCCTGAACACATCTTCCTCATATCGGGTGTGGAGGTTGAGCTCGCTATGGTTGGCAGACCAAGCTGTATTAGATCAAAGTATGGCGGATATGAAATCATACTGGGTGATCAACAAACGCAACGCAGACGTCCCGGTGGTCTGGGATGCCTTCAAGGCTACTGCCCGTGGCTCTTTTACAGCTGCCATCCGGAGGGCCCGCAAGGCGTCGCAGTCCAGGTTAGTGGACGCAGAGGGAGAACTTAAAATAGCGGAAACAGAATATTCTACATACCCCACTACTGAAACACATGCTGTTTGGCGACATAAGGCTAGAGAACTAGACCTGGTACTACTAGAACGTACACAGAAAAAATTACTATATCAAAATCAACGTATATTTGAATTTGGGGATAAAAATAGCCGTCTACTAGCATATCTGGCCAAACCTGATTATCAACCCTGTAACATTCCCAGAATAAAAACCCAAACGGGCATGATGGTTGAGCAGAGTGAAGATATTATGAAGGAGTTTGTTACCTTCTACTCCGCTCTGTACGCCACCAGAGCTCATTATACAATAGTAGAATTAGATGACTATTTATCAGAGGTTTCACTTCCGAAATTGACGAGGAGTCAGGCTGATGAGCTTGACGCTCCGTTAACGACGGAAGAAATAGAGGAAGCAATACAATCTTTTGCCAGACACAAGATCCCGGGCCTCGATGGATTCCCTATCGAGTGGTATATGCAATTTCGGAATCTTTTAGTCCCACATCTATTGCGGATGTACAATTATGCCCTTAGAACGGGTCAGTTACCACCATCCATGTCAGAAGCATTGATAGTTCTAATTCCAAAGCCCTATAAAGATCACCTTTTATGTGAATCATACCGGCCAATTTCACTTATCAACTCAGACGTTAAAATTCTGGCTAAAGTACTTGCCAGGCGCTTAAACGTAGTAATCACATCTATTATAGGGGCGGATCAAACAGGATTTATGCCTGGACGATCAACCTCTATAAACCTAGGAAGATTATATACCAACCTACTAGGGATGAGCCGAACACCCCCCGATTCAGTTCGCACCAGAACCTGCGAACGGACCGAAAGTTCGCACGAACGTTAGAACCCCATTGACGTCTATGGGACTCGAACGTTTGAAATCAAAAGTGCTCATTTTAAAGGCTAATTTGCATGGTATTGTCCTAAAAAGGGTTTGGGGACCCGGGTCCTACCCCAGGAGACATGTATCAATGCAAAAAAAACTTTTAAAAACGGCCGTTTTTTCGGGAGCAGTGATTTTAATAATGCTTAAAGTGAAAAAAAAAGTGAAATATTCCTTTAAATATCGTACCTGAGGGGTGTCTATAGTATGCCTGTAAAGTGACGCGTGTTTCCCGTGTTTAGAACAGTCCCTGCACCAAATGTCATTTTTAAAGGAAAAATCTCATTTAAAACTGCTTGCGGGTTTAATGTAATGTCGGGTCCTGGATGAAAATCAGTGAGACAAACGGCATGGGTACCCCCCAGTCCATTACCAGGCCCTTTGGGTCTTGTATGGATATTAAGGGGAACCCCGCACCCAAATTAAAATAAGGAAAGGTGTGGGGCCACCAGGCCCTATATACTCTGAACAGCAGTATACAGGCGGTGCAAACAAGACAGGGACTGTAGGTTTGTTGTTAAGTAGAATCTCTTTGTAATTTTGAACGGGTACATTTTTAACGTGTTTAGCTCCAGCCAAAAAATCTTTTTTAAGCTTTTTGGAAAACATAGGGAAGGGTTATCACCCCTGTGACATTTGTTTGCTGTCTTTCCTCCTCTTCAGAAGATTTCACCTCACTTTTTGTCCCAATGAAAAATGTTTTTTGAAAATTTGGGTTTTTTTGTGGAACAAGGATTGGAAAGCATCAGTGGAAAGGAGAAATGTTTTCCCCATATTAACTCTTACAGGAGAGAATTTCCCTTCCTAGGGGTAGATTTCATCTCACTTCCTGTTGTCTCCTTCCGTTTGCAAGTAGGAGTCGTTTGTAAGTTAGTTGTTTGAAAGTAGGGTCCTGCCCTATATACTCAGCAGAAATTTGGGCCTTAGGTGTTGCTGTGGCCACAACACTGTAAGCCCTCACAGGGCCCTTCTGTGAAATATTAGATCAAGAATTGTAATCACATGCCCCTGTTGAACAGGAGCTGAAAAATTAGGCCTTAGGCACTGGTGCTGGTGCCACAACACTGCAACCCCTCACAGACACTCTAGTTGGAACGCAGGAATGAGCCCTGCTGCAAAGTATTGCATCAAAAATTGTAATTACACGCCCCTGTTAAACGCCCCTGTTAAACAGGGGCAGAAAAAATGAGCCTTAGGCACTGGTGCTGGTGCCACAACACTGCAACCCCTCACAGACACTCTAGTTGGAATGCAGGAACGAGCCCTGCTGCAAAGTATTACATCAAAAATTGTAATTACACGCCCCTGTTAAACAGGGGCTGAAAAATTGTGCCTTAGGCTCTGGTGGTGGCGCCCAGAACCAAAAATGTTCTTACAAGCTATCAGCGTGATGATTAAGGAGGAAGAGGATAATTACTCAGGGATAGTCACTCAGCATCAGCATAGGCCGTCATTGAAGGGATCTGAGATTTCAAAAAAAATTATTCGGTTACATCAGCATCAGGTGCTTGGTAGCTGGTGGTGATCCAAGACTGATTCATTTTTATGAAGGTCAGTCGATCGACCGAGTCAGTGGACAGACGCACCCTGTGATCGGTTACCATGCCTCCAGCAGCACTAAATGTGCGTTCCGAAAGAACGCTGGATGCAGGACAGGCCAGTAGCTCAATTGCATACTGTGCAAGCTCTGGCCAGTGATCCATCCTCCAGACCCAGCAACCCAGAGGATTTTCGGTGGGAAAGGTGTCTGATCTTGTCCCTAGGTATTCTTGCACCATGTAAAACAGACGCTGGCGATGGAACCGATCATACCTTGGGGCTGCGGACCAAAAAATTGTCTGAACGCATCGGCCAGACGGCCACCTTCTCCACCGCTCCTTCTTTGACTGACCGAAGCCTCAGCAACACGTTGTCCAGAAACAGGAGTTTGTAACCTCCCAGTCTCTGGGAACGCGTTGCACAGACCTTTCTGCAAGGCCTCCCGAAGATGTTTCATCCTCTGCTCCCTCTGCGATGGCAAGATAAGGTCCGCAACCTTACCCTTGTAACGTGGATCAAGGAGGGTTGCCAGCCAGTATTGGTCCTTCTTCTTGATACCACGAATACGAGGATCCTTACGCAGGCTTTGCAGGATCAGGGAGGCCATGCAGCGTAGGTTTGCTGAGGCATTCGGTCCGGAGTCCTCTGGGTCACTAAGGACGACATGGTCCGCAGCCACCTCCTCCCAGCCACGTACAAGTCCATGTGTTTCTTGGCACTGATCCCTTAAAGACTGCTGCTGATGCTGAGTGCCAGGCTCCACCTCCATACTGACACAATCTTCCTCCTCCTCCTCCTCGTCCTCTTCCTGTGTGATTGGCGGGCACGCAGGAACACTGTCTGGATAAAGGGGGCCTTGAGAGCTAAGGAAGTCCTCCTCTTCCTGCCTCTGTTCTGCCTCAAGTGCCCTGTCCATTATTCCACACAGCGTGTGCTCCAACAGGTGGACAAGGGGGACAGTGTCACTGATGCATGCACTGTCACTGCTCACCATCCTCGTGGCCTCCTCAAAAGGTGACAGGACAGTGCAGGCATCCCTGATCATGGCCCACTGGCGTGGGGAAAAAAAAACAAGCTCCTCTGACCCTGTCCTGGTGCCATAGTCGCACAGGTACTCATTGATGGCCCTCTGCTGCGTGTGCAGCCGCTGCAGCATGGCCAACGTTGAGTTCCACCTGGTGGGCATGTCACAGATTAGGCAGTTCTTGGGCAGGTTAAACTCCTTTTGGAGGTCCGTCAGCGGAGCACTGGCATTATATGACCGGCGGAAATGCACACAGACTTTCCTGGCCTGCCTCAGGACATCCTGTAAGCCCGGGTACCTGCCCAAGAACCGCTGCACCACCAAGTTAAGGACGTGAGCCAAACAGGGCACATGGGTCATTTGTCCCTGTCGGAGGGCAGAGAGGAGGTTGGTGCCATTGTCGCAAACCACCATTCCTGCCTTAAGTTGGCGTGGCGTCAACCACCTCTGAACCTGCCCCTGCAGAGCTGACAGAACCTCTGCCCCAGTGTGGCTCCTGTCCCCCAAGCACACCAGCTCAAGCACCGCATGGCATCTTTTGGCCTGCGTACTTGCGTAGCCCCTTAAACGACTATGGAGCACCGCTGGTTCCGAGGAAGAGGCCATGGAGGAAGAAGAAGAGGAGGGGGTGGAGGAGAGAGGTGTGTCACAATCATTAGCATTTTGGAGGCGTGGTGGCAGAACAACCTCAACACTACTGCACCTTGTCCTGCATCCTTCCCAGCTGCCAGCAGAGTCACCCAATGCGCCGTGAAACTTAGGTAACGTCTCTGGCCATGCCTGCTGGACCATGAGTCAGCGGTAATATGCACCTTACCGCTGACCGCCCTGTCCAGCGAGGCATGGACATTGCCTTCCACATGCTGGTAGAGAGCCGGAATCGCCTTCCGTGAGAAAAAGTGGCGTTTGGGTACCTGCCACTGAGGAACCGCACATTCCACAAACTCACGGAAGGGGGCAGAGTCTACCAACTGAAAAGGCAGAAGTTGAAGTGCTAGCAATTATGCCAAGCTAGCATTCAACCGCTGGGCATGTGGATGGCTGGGAGCAAACTTCTTTCGGCGGTGCAGCAGCTGGGGCAGGGAAATTTGCCTGCTACAATCTGACGTCGGTGTACCAAAAGCAGATTACCCACAAGTACTTGGCTGTGACACACCTAATTCTACACCTTCATTCCTCTCAGTGCAGGTCTCAGAGAGGACTGAAGGTCTAGTGGGGTTGGAAATCTCAGCTGATGTGGAGCAAGGAGAGGTCCTCTTTGTTCTTTGGTGTGGGTCTTTTAGATACGCTTGCCAACGAACTGCATGGCAGGTCAACATATGTCTGGTCAAGCATGTGGTACCCAAGCGGGAGATGTTTTGGCCACGTGAGATACGCTTGAGATATATGTTGCAAATAGCAGCGGTGCGATCTGATGCACTCGTCTCAAAAAAGGCCCACACCAAAGAACTTTTTGAATAACGCGCAGAGACTGCAGCGCCCTGCACATGTGGAGCTTTGGGGTGTGATGCAGTCAATGTGCTGCCCTTAGGCTGGCCCCTGGAGGGCATCCTACCTCGTTGGTGATGTGCCGCCTCCTCCTCCTCCTCCTCCTCCTCTCTCCTATCAGGCACCCACGTTGAGTCAGTGACCTCATCATCCCCTCCCTCCTCATCACTGGAGCAAACCTGGCAGTATGCTGCAGCAGGGGGAGCATGACTGCCAGATTGCTGTCCTTCTTGGGCACCCCCTCTGTCCGTGCTCATGTTACTACCTTCATCGAGCTCAGTATCATCATCAGAGCCTTCCAAATGCTGGGCATCCTCCTGGAGCATGTACCCAACACTGTGGTCAAACAGTTCGAGGGACTCCTCAGGAGGACATGGTGGGGCTAGGGAAGGAGTCACTGATGACATTGAGCCGAGGGAAGAGGCCGCTGCTTTGCCAGACAAAGTACCCTGGGCTCGGGTGAGAGAGGATGAGGAGGATGAGGGCGGCTTGGTCATCCACTCGACCAAGTCTTCCGCATGTTGCGGCTCAACATGGCCAGCTGCCGAAAAAAAGGCCAAGCGTGTCCCATGGCCACGTGCTGATGAGGATGCACCGTCTCCACGACCAGCACTAGACACAGAGCCTGCTTGCCCTCTCTTATTGGCTTGTGACTGTCTGCCTCTCCTTCTTGGCCTTCCAGACATACTAATGGCCTGTAGCTGCACTAAGCTGGGATATATATATATATATATATATATATATGTACTGATACTGCAGCTAGCAAAATCAACTGCCTGCCTGTAGTATGAGAACACCACCAACCTTCTACAGGTAGCTTTAGCTGAACACTGTGAGCAGGACGCACCCCACTAACTTGTAGGTTTAGCAGAACACTGTGAGCAGGACGCACTGCACTAACTGTAAATAGTCTAGCTGCCTGACTGTGGTACTAATAGGATCAAAAGAACACCAGCAATTTTCTTCAGGTAGCTGTATTTACTGTAACAAGACAAGCCTGCCTGTCAGTAAGAAGATAACAGAAACGGATCTAGCTGAACACTGTGAGCAGGACGCACCCCACTAGCTTGTAGGTTTAGCTGAACACTGTGAGGTGGACGCACCCCACTAACTTGTAGGTTTAGCTGAACACTGTGAGTAGGACGCACCCCACTAACTTGTAGGTTTAGCAGAACACTGTGAGCAGGACGCACTGCACTAACTGTAAATAGTCTAGCTGCCTGACTGTGGTACTAATAGGATCAAAAGAACACCAGCAATTTTCTTCAGGTAGCTGTATTTACTGTAACAAGACAAGCCTGCCTGTCAGTAAGAAGATAACAGAAACGGATCTAGCTGAACACTGTGAGCAGGACGCACCCCACTAACTTGTAGGTTTTGCAGAACACTGTGAGCAGGACGCACTGCACTAAATGTAAATAGTCTAGCTGCCTGACTGTGGTACTAATAGGATCAAAAGAACACCAGTAATTTTCTTCAGGTAGCTTTATATACTGTAACAAGACAAGCCTGCCTGTCAGTAGGAAGATAACAGGAACGGATCTAGCTGAACACTGTGAGCAGGACGCACTGCACTAAATGTAAATAGTCTAGAAGATAACAGGAACGGATCTAGCTAAACTGAATACAGTGTATATATATATATATGCAACACCTGGGATGCATATATATACACAATACACTTTAAGTGCAGCTAACTGACTGACTGTCCTGCCTAATCTAGCTAACTCAAATGAAATGACACTGTCTCTCTCTCTCTCTAAGCACACCGGAACACACTGCACAGGGCCGCCGTGCAGGCGGCCTTATATAGTGTGGGGCGTGTACTAAATCCCCTGAGCCATAATTGGCCAAAGCCTCCTTGGCTTTGGCCAATTATGGCTCTCTGTTAAGGCGGCGCTGTGATTGGCCAGTGCATGCTTGGCCAATCATCAGCAAGCAATGCACTGCGATGCCGCAGTGAATTATGGGCCGTGACGCGCCACACGAATTTGGCGCGAACGGCCCATATCGTTCGCAATTCGGCGAACGACCGAACAGCCGATGTTCGAGTCGAACATGGGTTCGACTCGAACACGAAGCTCATCCCTACAACCTACAGACACCACACGACAAAACCGGCGCTCGAGCGGTTTTGTCGCTAGACGCTCACAAGGCCTTCGACTCAGTCGAATGGCCATACCTGTTTGAAGTCCTGGCCAAATTTGGATTTGGCAATGTTTTCATAAAATGGGTACAGCTCCTCTATTCCAAACCCATAGCTAGATTAAGGGTCAATATGTCTATATCAGACGCGTTCCAAATAAAGAGAGGAACAAGGCAGGGATGCCCGTTATCACCACTACTATTTGCACTGGCAATAGAACCTTTGGCTGCATTGGTGAGATCCAGTGGGGAGATTAAGGGATTGACGACTGGGGGTCTAGAAGAAAAAATCTCCTTATATGCAGATGATATGTTGATATATCTCGGGGACCCTCAGTCGTCTCTCCCAGTCTTGTTGGAGATTATCCAGCATTTCGGTCACTTTTCAGGATTCCAGGTCAATTGGGATAAATCTCTTTTGTTTCAGATTGACCGGGAATCACAAATAATATTACCCCCGGCATGTCCATTACAAACAGTAACTACCTTTCGATATCTGGGGGTTCTGATCGAACACCCTATTTCCTCATATACTAAGATTAACCTAGACCCTCTTATCACTAAATTAAAATCCACCCTGAAAACATGGAATAATCTTCCTCTCACGTTATTAGGAAGAATCAATATTTTCAAGATGATCTACCTCCCGAAATTCCTTTATATCCTGAGTAATTCCCCAATTTATATTACCAAAGCTAAATTTAAAGAAATAGATTCCATAATTATCAACTTTCTATGGAAAGGAGGTGTGGTGAAGATTGCGAAACATACTTTACAATTACCCATTTCGGAAGGGGGTCTGGCACTGCCATGCCTTCAGACGTACTACATTGCCTTGCAATTGATGCATGCTCACTGGTGGTTCTTTCCGGAGGCCAACAATGCAGTTACTGCACTTGAGGCGGCCATCCTCACCTCATACGAATCTCTCCAAAATCTAATGCATCGCATGTCACTTAGAGGGAGGGAGGGCGTTAATATCTTATCTATGACCTTGCAGATTTTTAAAATTTCCAAACTAATCCCAACCAGCACTCAAGCTGTTTATTCTCCCAATGCCCCACTCTGGGGAAACCCCTCCCTACCAGAATTTAATCAGAGAACTGACGGAGGATATTGGTCCAAAAAAGGGGTGAAAACAATATCACACTTATTTACGGGTAACACTTTTAGATCTTTTGTAGAATTCCAGAGAGATTTTGGGCTCCCAAGGACAGCCTACTTCCAATACTTGCAGATAAGACACACGGCAGCTGCACAATTTGGGCTAAGAAATATAGAGATGAAGTCCTCCAGGCTTGAACTCTTGCTGACTGATCCCTCTCATGATAAATTAATTTCATCTTATTATAAAACTCTGCTTCACCTCACCACTACCAGATTGGAGAGGGTTGAACACACATGGCGTGCAGATATACCTGAGTTGACGGAGGAGATATGGGGGGAGATTCTTCCCTTGCAGGTCCCCTCGGTCATCTCCTCTAGGGATAGGGTGATCCAGTCAAAGCTACTGTATAGGGCGTACTTTACACCCAAATTGCTATTTAAATTTTAAAAATTGCCAGATCCTTTGTGCTTAAGATGCAGTGCAGCTGAGGGTACATTCTTCCATTTAATGTGGGAGTGTGCTCCGATAAGGCAGTTCTGGTCAGAAGTCACGGCCTTCATCAGCTCTGTAGCTAACATACCAAATATCTGTAATCCTCTTAGATGTCTATTGGGCTACATTGATGATGAGGGCTTATCCAAAAATACACAGTCCTTTTTAACCACTTGAGCCCCGGACCATTATGCTGCCTAAGGACCAGAGGTCTTTTTCCAATTTGGCACTGCGTCGCTTTAACTGCTAATTGCGCGGTCATGCAATGCTGTACCCAAACGAAATTTGCGTCCTTTTCTTCCCACAAATAGAGCTTTCTTTTGATGGTATTTGATCACCTCTGCGGTTTTTATTTTTTGCGCTATAAACGGAAAAAGACCGAAAATTTTGAAAAAAAATGATATTTTCTACTTTTTGTTATAAAAAAAATCCAATAAACTAAATTTTAGTCATACATTTAGGCCAAAATGTATTCGGCCACATGTCTTTGGTAAAAAAAATGTCAATAAGTGTATATTTATTGGTTTGCGCAAAAGTTATAGCGTCTACAAACTAGGGTACATTTTCTGGAATTTACACAGCTTTTAGTTTATGACTGCCTATGTCATTTCTTGAGGTGCTAAAATGGCAGGGCAGTACAAAACCCCCCCAAATGACCCCATTTTGGAAAGTAGACACCCCAAGGAATTTGCTGAGAGGCATGTTGAACCCATTGAATATTTATTTTTTTTGTCCCAAGTGATTGAAAAATGACAAAAAAAAAAAAATATTTACAAAAAGTCGTCACTAAATGATATATTGCTCACACAGGCCATGGGCCTATGTGGAATTGCACCCCAAAATACATTTAGCTGCTTCTCCTGAGTATGGAGATACCACATGTGTGGGACTTTTTGGGAGCCTAGCCGCGTACGGGGCCCCGAAAACCAATCACCGCCTTCAGGATTTCTAAGGGTGTAAATTTTTGCTTTCACTCTTCACTGCCTATCACAGTTTCGGAGGCCATGGAATGCCCAGGTGGCACAAAACTCCCCAAAATGACCCCATTTTGGAAAGTAGACACCCCAAGCTATTTGCTGAGAGGCATATTGAGTCCATGGAATATTTTATATTTTGACACAAGTTGCGGGAAAGTGACAAATTTTTTTTTTTTTTTTTTTTTTTTTCATAAAGTTGTCACTAAATGATATATTGCTCACACAGGCCATGGGCATATGTGGAATTGCACCCCAAAATACATTTAGCTGCTTCTCCTGAGTATGGGGATACCACATGTGTGGGACTTTTTGGGAGCCTAGCCGCGTACTGGACCCCAAAAACCAATCACTGCCTTCAGGATTTCTAAGGGTGAAAATTTTTGATTTCACTCTTTACTGCCTATCACAGTTTCGGAGGCCATGGAATGCCCAGGTGGCACAAAACCCCCCCAAATGACCCCATTTTGGAAAGTAGACACCCCAAGCTATTTGCTGAAAGGCATGGTGAGTATTTTGCAGCTCTCATTTGTTTTTGAAAATGAAGAAAGACAAGAAAAAACATTTTTTTTTTCTTTTTTCAATTTTCAAAACTTTGTGACAAAAAGTGAGGTCTGCAAAATACTCACTATACCTCTCAGCAAATAGCTTGGGGTGTCTACTTTCCAAAATGGGGTCATTTGGGGGGGTTTTGTGCCACCTGGGCATTCCATGGCCTCCGAAACTGTGATAGGCAGTGAAGAGTGAAATCAAAAATTCACGCCCTTAGAAAGCCTGAAGGCGGTGCTTGGTTTTCGGGGTCCCGTACGCGGCTAGGCTCCCAAAAAGTCTCACACATGTGGTATCCCCGTACTCAGGAGAAGCAGCAGAATGTATTTTGGGGTGTAATTTCATATATTTCCATGGCATGTTTGAGCAATATATCATTTAGTGACAACTTTGTGCAAAAAAAAAAAAAAAAAAAAAAAAATTTGTCTCTTTCCCGCAACTTGTGTCGCAATATAAAATATTCCATGGACTCGACATGCCTCTCAGCAAATAGCTTGGGGTGTCTACTTTCCAAAATGGGGTCATTTGGGGGGGTTTTGAACTGTCCTGGCATTTTATGCACAACATTTAGAAGCTTATGTCACACATCACCCACTCTTCTAACCACTTGAAGACAAAGCCCTTTCTGACACTTATTGTTTACATGAAAAAGTTTTTTTTTTTTGCAAAAAAATTACTTTGAACCCCCAAACATTATATATTTTTTTTAAAGCAAATGCCCTACAGATTAAAATGGTGGGTGTTTCATTTTTTTTTTTCACACAGTAATTGCGCAGCGATTTTTCAAACGCATTTTTTGGGGAAAAAACACACTTTTTTTAATTTTAATGCACTAAAACACGCTATATTGCCCAAATGTTTGATGAAATAAAAAAGATGATCTCAGGCCGAGTACATGGATACCAAACATGACATGCTTTAAAATTGCGCACAAACGTGCAGTGGCAACAAAATAAATACATGTTTAAAAGCCTTCAAAAGCCTTTACAGGTTACCACTTTAGATTTACAGAGGAGGTCTACTGGAAAAATTACTGCACTCGATCTGGCCTTCGCGGTGATACCTCACATGCATGGTGCAAATGCTGTTTACGTTTGACGACAGACCGCCGCTTGCGTTCGCCTTAGCGCGAGAGCAGGGGGCGACAGGGGTGTTTTTTTTTTTTTTTTTTTTTTTCTTTATTATTTTTTTGCTTTTTTAATCTTACTTTTAAACTGTTCCTTTCATATTTTTTTTTTTAATCATTTTTATTGTTATCTCGGGGAATGTAAATATCCCCTATGATAGCAATAGGTAGTGACAGGTACTCTTTTTTGAAAAAATTGTGGTCTATTAGACCCTAGATCTCTCCTCTGCCCTCAAAGCAAATGACCAAGATCGGTGTGATAAAATGCTTCCCCAATTTCCCAATGGCGCTATTTACATCCGGCGAAATCTAAGTCATGAAATACTCGTAGCTTCCGGTTTCTTAGGCCATAGAGATGTTTGGAGCCACTCTGGTCTCTGATCAGCTCTATGGTCAGCTGGCTGAATCACCGGCTGCATTCTCAGGTTCCCTGTTGAGACAGGAGAGCCAGAGAAAAACACGGAAGACGGTGGGGGGGGGGGGGGCATTCCCTCCCACGGCTTGTAAAAGCAGTCTAGAGGCTAATTAGCCGCTAGGATTGCTTTTACATGAAAGCCGACCGCTGGCTGAAAAGAATGATACCAAGATGATACCTAAACCTGCAGGCATCATTCTGGTATAACCACTCAAAGTCGTGAATGGCGTACCTGAAGACAAAAAAATGGTTAACAATGGTTAACAATAAAGCACAGTAAAGTGTAAATAATTACACACCTGAAAAACAAACATGATAAAACATAATAACAATAACAATAACAATCAATAACAATAACAATAACAATAAAACATTGCAGAATAGAATACAGTAAAAAAGAGCAGAACAATAGAGAGAGAGAATAGAGAGAGAGAGAACAATAAAACAACAACTATTTTTTTTTATTTCATATTTTTTTTTTTTTTACACTTTTTTTGTAACTAACTTTTATAACGGTAACCGGTTCCAGGTTCGGGTCTCTCGAAATGCGAGGGGATCTTGGGAGACCCTGTGAAAGTGTGCCTAGTCTGTGCAATGCTGTACCCTACGCTAATACTCAACTAGTGAATGGTAGCGTTCAAAACATTCACCAATGCAAAGACCAGGATTGTCAGGACAGGAGGGACAATAATATCGGGTGTCACATCTATATACGCGCTTGCTGCAGACACGACATCTTTTTTGGGGGGTTCGTTGGGTAGGGGTACTCGGGAGGACATAAAAATGCCTCTCATGCAGCCGACTGCATTTGGTTGGGGATGTGAATGGGGGAAGTACGGGCGCTGCAGAAGCGGTGGGTTCCCAATTAGGATTGGCGAATGCAGCAGGAAGGGCACTATGGGCACGACGGGCCTGTGTTTGTCTTTTTGGTGGCAGCGGGACACTACTTGTGCTTGCCACCTCACCAGCTTGAACTGCACTTATGGGACTCGCCACGTCACCAAGTGTTACTGCATTGCTGGTTTGACTACGACCGGGGTGTACTAGGCCGCTGGCGCTTGCCAGTTCACCAAAACACTACCAAAAAACTGTTAGCGATCGCAGGGATCAGGCCTGACTCTGCGAACGCTGCAGTTATGCGTTTAGTGTTTTGTAAGTGACAGTGATCGATCGATACTGCACTTGGGTGGGCTGGGCTGGGCCGGGCCGGGCGGAGGGGCAAAACGCAGGTGCTAGCAGGTATCTGGGCTGATCCCGCTAACACTGCGTTTTTGGGAACCCTAAACTGCTGGTGACGCTAGTATAGATCTGATCGGATCAGATATTGATGCGATCAGATACTATACCACTAAGGGAGGTGTACAGTGCGTGCGTGGGTGTTAGCGGTACTGGCGCTAATCTGACGCTGCCTGGGGCTGGTGCTTGCCAGTTCACCAAAACGCTACAAAAAAAACTGTTAGCGATCGCAGGGATCAGGCCTGACTCTGCGAACGCTGCAGTTATGCGTTTAGTGTTTTGTAAGTGTCAGTGATCGATCGATACTGCACTTGGGTGGGCTGGGCTGGGCCGGGCGGAGGGGCAAAACGCAGGTGCTAGCAGGTATCTGGGCTGATTCCGCTAACACTGCGTTTTTGGGAACCCTAAACTGCTGGGGACGCTAGTATAGATCTGATCGGATCAGATATTGATCCGTTCAGATACTATACCACTAAGGGAGGTGTATGGTGCGTGCGTGGGTGTTAGCGGTACTGGCGCTAACCTGACGCTGCCTGGGGCTGGTGCTTGCCAGTTCACCAAAATGCTACCAAAAAAACTGTTAGCGATCGCAGGGATCAGGCCTGACTCTGCGAACGCTGCAGTTATGCGTTTAGTGCCTTGTAAGTGACAGTGATCGATCGATACTGCACTTGGGTGGGCCGGGCGGAGGGACAAAACGCAGGTGCTAGCGGGTATCTGGGCTGATCCCGCTAACACTGCGTTTTTGGGAACCCTAAACTGCTGGGGACGCTAGTATAGATCTGATCGGATCAGATATTGATCCGTTCAGATACTATACCACTAAGGGAGGTGCATGCTGCGTGCGTGGGTGTTAGCGGTACTGGCGCTAATCTGACGCTGCCTGGGGCGACGCATATCACCGCCGGGCGATCGGGGGGCTAAACCTTTATTCGGTAATAAACGGCGGGTGCCCTGACACTATAAAAAATAAACGAACTAACCAGCGTCAACCGTAACGGTTATACGGTGATCAGTGGTGAAAGGGTTAACTAGGGGGCAATCAAGGGGTTAAAACATTTATTAGATAGTATATGGGGGTCCCTGACGCTATAAAACGCTGACGGCGAACCTAAATATTTACCTCACTAACTAGCGTCACCAGCGACACTAATACAGCGATCAGAAAAATGATCGCTTAGCGACACTGGTGACAGGGGGTGATCAAGGGGTTAAAACTTTATTAGGGGGGGTTAGGGGGGTACCCTAGACCTAAAGGGGGGTAATATACACTGTCCCAACACAGTAACTGTCACAAACTGACACTATGCAGTAATCAGAAAAAAAAACAAAAAAAAAAAAAAAAAAACTGCTGGTGTCAGTTTGTGACAGGGGGGGGGGGGTGATTGGGGGGGGATCGGGGGGCGATCGGGGGGGGGATCGGGGTGATTTGTGTGCCTGGCATGTTCTACTGTGTGTGTAGTGTTTGGTGCACTCACATACTTGTCGTCTCTCCTCGGGCCGGAACGGAAAATACCGACCCGAGGGGAGATGACATCACTTCCTTTGCTGCTGTTTAGCATACAGCAGCAAAGGAGTGTTCTCATTGGCCGGCGGCGATCGCGAGGGGGGGGCCACGAACGGATGGTCTCCCCCTCATCACCGATCGCCGCTGGACAAACGACGACCGCCTCGGGCACCGGGGGGGGGTCCGATCGGACCCCCCACCCGCGGAAGGCAAATCACGTACCCTGTACGTGATTTTGCCTGTCCGTGCCACTTTGCCGACGTACATCAGCGTGAGGCGGTCGTCAAGTGGTTAAGGATTGTGCTGTTCTACGCCAAAAAAACAATAACAATGCACTGGAAATCCCACTCCACTTCGACTATAAAGTTCTGGCTCACCCTCATCAATCAAGCCATACCACTGTATAAGCTAACATTTGAAGCTAGAGGATGTCCCAAAAAATTCTTCAAAATGTGGAACTCATGGGTAAACTCGGAGAGCACTGTAACACCTGTTTGACAAGCTATAAGCGATGTGTAGGAATACCATACTGTAGTAACTGTGTACAACCTCCCCTAACTGCAACAAAATATGATGTAAGACGATTTATACTGATGTGTAATGCAAACCTATATACCTGTTCACCATATTGTAATATGACTAAAGAAATGCTTGATGTGAGTGTACGTCTGTGTAACCAATATTGATTTGCTTATAAAAATAATAAAAGTTAACCTTTAAAAAAAAAAAGAATGAAGACACTACACAGGTTTATAAAGTAATTTATTAAGGCAGCTCCAGCGTCTCTTCCGATTTCTTCTCCCTCCAGCGATGTCTTCATCCTCCGGTTCTTCTCCCTCCTCCGCTGATGTCTTCTCCCCTCTCCAGTTCTTCTCCTCTCTCCATGGTCTTCTGCCTCTGCAGAGTCTCCTCTCTCCGCTGTCTTCTCCCTCTGTTCTTCCTCCGATGTTGTCTCAACATGCTCTCCCGGTGTAATGCTAAGGCTGCCGTGTGCTATTACTTATATAGACATGGGGCAGGGCCCCCTTGTGACGTCAGCGCTCGCTCGTCCCCCCCTTTCCTGACCTGCCAGGCTGCATGCTTGGATAAGGGTCTGGTATGTATCCTGGAGGGACCATTTTTTTTGGCGAGGGGGTTCCCCTTAAAACCCTTACCAGACCTAAAGGTCTGGTATCGTCTTGGGGGGGCTCCATGCCAATTTTTTTTTTATTTGGCGAGGGGTTCCCCTTCTAGATTGTCAGCACACAAACCGCGCCCCAAGTCGGATCATCATGATCCGACTTCTGGTGCAACTTCTATTCAAATCAATGGGCTCCCATAGGGAACCAATGATTTTGAATAGAGGCATGAGAAATACTTGACGAGGCTCAACGTGGCTGTATCCAGCGTTAAGCCACATTTACCAGCTTTTACCAGCACCAGGCGTTTTTACAGCTCTAACTCCACCGCCTCAGAACGCACTGGTCCTGGGTTTTTTTTTTTTTGCAGCTTGAAAACGCCTATGCCACTTACAGCTCCTAAAACATTTTATACTTGCTTTGCGAATTGTTTTTGCACAGAGCAGCCCGGATCCTTCTCTTCTCGGGTCCCCCGCCCATGCTTCAGGCCCCTCCCTCCTGCCTAGTGGCCCCACAGATTGCTATAGGGATTCCCGAGCTGCTGCTCTGTGTGTCCATTTATACATGGAGAATGGCCTGGCCCTGCCCCCGCTCTCTCCTCATTGGCTCACTAGCTGTGATTGACAGTAGTGGGAAGCCAATGGCTTCCGCTGCTGTCTCAGCCAATGAGGAGGGAGAGACCTGGAAGAGCCAAGGCTCTCGTGCACATCACTGGATCAAGGTGGGGCTCAGGTAAGTTTTAGAGGGTAGGCTGGGGACGTTGCTGCACATAGAAGGTTTTTTAACTTCATGAATAGAATGCAATAGGGTAAAAAAACTTGAGCCTTTACAACCACTTTGAAGTGTGTCTAAACCCAAAACCAACATTTTTTTACAGCTTACCAGTCCCTGGTGGTAGTGGTAACTGCATTAGTTTACTCTTTTCAGGCTTTTTCTTGTATTTTCACGTGGTTATCCTGCCAGTGACACACTTCCTCTCCTAGAGCGATAATGCTCACTCGCTGTACTGTACCTTTAGAGGAGTAGCCCTGTCAGCAGGTGTCTCTACTGATTTGGACTACAAACACCTCTCTTTATTCTTGACTTCATTATATAGGAAGGGGGTGGTTCTCAGAAATTCAGTTCAGTGCACAGGAAGTTATAAGGGCACTGGAATTCTGGCAGGATCAACAAATACATTTCTGCACTTGTAGAAAATATTTGTTTTGAGTTAAGATGTTTTTAACAGGCCCAGATCTAGCCTATCTGATCTGGAGAGGTCAAAAATATCAGGGGGACATACAGTTAGCAATTTTTGTTTTATACTCTCCATCTAGTTCATCATGTTTTTTGTCACTCCAGGTCTCCCTACTGGCACTGGCTGTGTGTCAAAGCCAACCCCCTTCATATCACAGTCACTCTGTTACATACAAGCCCCTTATCACATGAGAGTCCTCCTATCACATCAGAGTCCTCCCCCATCACATCAGAGAGCCCCCATTACACCGGAGTCAGCTCTCATCATGTCAAAGTCCCCATCATTCACGTCCAGTGCTGGGACAAGATTATCCAGTGCCTAGGGCAAAGATGCCAAACTGCGCATTCTGAGCAGAGTAGAGGGGAGTACTAGTAGAAAAACATGCAGCACACCAAAACACACAATCTTTGCTGCATGCACCAGTATTATTTATATTTGTGATTGCTGTGATTGGTCATTACAGCAATCACAAGGTACACTGCCACTCAGATTGCTTCTATAATGACCTGGTTCACAGCCATTAATGAGCACACTGGCTGAGGCAGCTAGTAGGTACAGGGGGCTGGAGATAATCTGGAAGTCTCTGAGAGTGCAAGAAAACCCGGGGGGGGAGGGGGGTTGGAAAACCCTGTTTGGAGGCCAGGAGAGGGCCTGTGCAGTAAGGAACTGCAACCAAGGCTGAGTGAGACTTAGGAGAGAGGTGGATTAGCATTTTTTTGTTTGTGTTTGGTGGAGAAAAATCAATGCGTGGCTAGTTAATGGACTTCGTTTTTTTTTTTTCTTTTTAATAAAAGTGAGCTGCCAGGCTCTTAACCATACAGTAGTTCTGTTTGACGTGAACTCATTGTACAAACGCATTGAAAATATATATATACTGTATATCTGTTTGACGTTTAAGGCACATTTATCTGGGTGAAAGGCACCAAATGACAGTTGGTATTTTTATGGCTTTACTGACCAAAAGATCACGTAATGAAAATGTTAACCATTTTATAAAAATTATGTAATTTAGGTTTGCGGTGTTTTAAACAGAGTATCAAAAGAGACATCTCTGTACAGATCATTCTAACTCATTTTGCTGAAGCTAAATCATGCTGCTTAGAAACTGTTGTTTTTGTTAGAACAACAATAGCTTAGGTTTATCAGAGCGCAGTGAATTGTGAACTAGTAAAAACACTGTCTTGCATCCTTAGAAGGAAAATTAAAATCCAAACCATTTGAAAATGTCTAAGGCTCAGCCTTTACCTTAAATCATCCCAGTCATTTAACTGACTTTGGTTTAAAGAAAGTACAGTTGTTTTTGATTTATCTGTGTACACCTAAAACAAGTCTGAAAAATGCATTTTTGTAAGACAGAGAATGTCAGAAAGTTTGAAACCAAGCAACATAATTTGATGCAACTAAAGGAACAGCCAAAACTTGTCTGAAACTTAGATTGCATCCAAATTATAAGCAACTGGAGAGAAGTGTTCAGAAAACTAACCCCTTACACTCCTGTCTCAAGTGTCACAGCGTTTTTTTTGTGATCTGTTACTATATATGATTCAGCCTTTTCTTGCAGAGATGGGTGTTAACTGGCAGCATTTTACAGATCAATAGCTCGGAGTCAGCTAGATGGGCTCTGCATAGGGCATACATGTGGTGTCCTAGTTTCTACAATCTGCAGTTATTTAGAATTCAGTTGTATTAGAAAATAAGTCACACATGAGAAGAATGCTGGAAATTACAATGCAGTTGCTCTAGTAAAAAAACATTTTGCTGCTACTGCAAAGGAGGAAACAGAAATTATTATTATTATACAGGATTTATATAGCGCCAACAGTTTGCACAGCGCTTTTCAACATGAGTGCAGACAGAAACAGTTACAATACAATTCAATACAGGAAGAATCAGAGGGCCCTGCTCGTTAGAGCTTACAATCAAGAAAGGAGGTCAAGTAAAACAAAAGGTAATAACTGTGGGGGATGAACTGATGGAGAAAATGAAAATACAGTTGTTAGATGTGGGTAGGGTAGGCTTCTCTGAAAAGGAGGGTTTTCAGGGATGTTTGAAAAGCTAGCAGAGTAGGTGATAATCAGACAGATTAGGGTAAGGAGTTCCATAGGATTGGAGAGGCTCTGGAAAAGTCCTGGAGGCAAGCAAAGGAGGAGGTGACAAGGGAGCTGGAGAGCAAGCGGTCTTGAAAAGAACAAAGAGAACAATTAGGTTGGTATTTTGAGACTAGGCTAGTGATGTAGCTTGAGGCTAAATTGTGAATGGCTTTGTAAGTTCTTGTTAGTATTTTGAATTTAATTTGTTAGGTGAGTGGAAGCCAGTGGAGGGATTGACAGAGAGGAGTAGCAGGCACAGAGTGATTGGTAAGGTCGATGAATCTGGCAGCAGCATTCATGATGGATTGAAGGGAGGTTGGCCTAAGTAGAGTTAAGCCAATGAGAAGGGAGTTGCAGTAGTCGAGGCGAGAGATAATCAGAAAGTGAATTAAGAGCTTTGTTGTGTCATTAGTTCGAGAGGGGCATATTTTGGAGATGTTGCGTAGGTTGAGGCAGCAAGATTTGGACAGTGATCGGACGTAGCGCTTAAAGGAGAGTTCAGAGTCCAGGACTACACCTAGAACCTTGGCTGATAGTTGTGCCCTCGATTTTGACAGAGAGATCAGGGGAAGGGCAAGTGGTGGAGGAAAAATTATAAGTTCGGTTTTGGATAGATTGAGTTTGAGGAAGTGGTGTGAGATCCAGACTGATATATCTGTTAGTAAACTAGTTATTCGGGAGGAGACTGATGGAGTGAGCTGAGGGGTGGGGAAATAGATTTGGGTGTCATCAGCATAGAGATGGTATTTGAAGCCATGGGAGCTGACCCAGGGAGGAGGTGTAGATTGAAAATAGGAGATACCCAAGAACAGAACCTTGGGGGACCCCAACAGAGAAAGGAAGAAGAGAGGAGGAAGTAGAATTGTAAGTAAAGCTAAAGGTGTGGTTGGATAAGTAGGAAGAGAACCAGCGAAGAGTACAGTCATGGATACCAACGACATGGAGGTTTTGGAGAAGGAGGGGGTGGTCAACCGTATCAAAGGCAGCAGAAAGGTCCAAGAGTAGTAGTACAGAATAGTGTCCATTGATTTTGGCCATTAGTAGATCGTTTGTTATTTTTGGGAGAGCAGTTTCTGTGTAGTGTTGAGAACGAAATACAGACTGAAGGGGATCAAGAAGGCTATTCTCGGCAAGGTGGTTGCTCAGTCAGTTGTAGACCACACGTTCAAGCAGTTTGGATGAAAAGGGGATCAAGGAGATGGGGAGTAGGTTGTTAAGATTGGTTGGGTCCAGTGAAGGCTTTTTAAGCATGGGGCTGACTAGTGCATGTTTTAGAGAGTTGGGGAAGATGCCAGAAGAGAGGGAGAGATTGAAGATGTGGGTTAAAGAGTGTAGAATAGAGTCAGAGGGTGAACATAGCATTTGCGAGGGAACAGGATCCAGAGGGCAGGTGGTTAGCTGGACATTAGCAAGTAGTTTAGCAACCTCGTCTATAGTGGTGGGGTTGAATGAGGGGAGGAATGATTTTACCTGTGGGCATGAAGTGTAAATCATGAAAGGTATCTGAACAGCAGAGATCTTCTCACGTATTGTTTCAGTCTTCTATTTGAAGTGATTGGTGGTCTCCTGGGCAGTGAGTGAGTTAGTGAGTAGTTAATGAGTGGAGACAGTGGAGAATGAAGTAGAGAATTGAAGGTAGAGAAGAGTTGATGGGGACTGGATGATCAGTTGTCAATGAGAGTGAAAAAATAGGCCTGCTTGATGCCCTGTACACATGATAGGATTTTCCGACAACAAAATAAATGTTTTTTTTCCGATGGATGTTGGCTCAAACTTGTCTTGCATAGACAAGGTCACACAAAGTTGCCTGGAAATTCCAAACATCAAGAACGCGGTGACGTACAACACGTACAACGAGCCGAGAAAAATGAAGTTCAATAGCCAGTGCTGCTCTTCTGCTTGGTTCGGAGCATGCGTGGAACATTCTGCATCGGAATTGTGTACACACGATTGGAATTTGCGACAACGGATTTTGTTGTCGGAAAATTTGAGAACCAGCTCTCAAATTTTGTGTGACGGAAATTCCGATAGAAAATGTCCGATGGAGCCAACAACAAGCTCCAATCAAACATTTTCTGTCGGAAAATCCTATCTTGTGTAAGGGGCATTACAGTGAGGAGGCAGGAATTGTATTTTTGGAGGGCAGATTGTCAGAAACCATGAAATCAGACCGAGACAGAAGTACAGTTGAATCACACTTGTTTAATAATAAAAGTAAAAAGAACAAACGTAGTCAAGTTCAGTAACTGGAACGGATAATCAGCCAAGCCAGAAGTCAGGGATCAATGTAGTGGAACAGCAAGCAGCATGTGGAGCCAGAAGGGATGTCAGCAAAGCAAGTCTTTAAACAGGAACGCAGGGAATAGGCTCTGTGATGTTGACCAAGGTGAAGGCAGAGATCCTTTGGACTGGACGGCTTAAGTAGGCAGGACTGACGAGCAGGATATCATCAACAGCTGAGTAACTGTGGAGAGATAGGAGCTGGCAATTAGCTGACAACTTAGCGGCCAACTCAGAGAAGGAAGGGCTGAGCCAAGCCCTGACACAGATTTATATTGGTTGAAATCTTTCTGAGATGTAGTCTTTCACCACAGTAGCTCAAGAGCATGGCTATGTTTTTCAGACTTCTAGTGTCATCTGTTTGCCAAGGTTGAAGGGGTCGGGGCCTGATTCTGTGTGTAGTGAGAGGGGCCAGTGTGTCCAGGGAGGCTAAATGGTGGGGTTTGTCTGGATATTATTCCCTATGGGTTTGGCACAAACTAAACATTATAAACCAGGGTTGAGAAGAGCCAGCATTTTAGCCAACACTGTAAAGTTTTTTTTTTTTTCCACAAACACCCAAGGAACTGTTTTTAGCAGGGGTTCCCCAACATCTAATAAATATTTTAAGGGTTCCTTTAGCGTAAAAAGTTTGAGAAAAGCTGAACAAGGGGCTGTTCATTCTAAGCGTCCTCAAGTTTGTAAATGAAAGTACTGTATATACTACATGTTAACAGAACTAATACTGTTCAACCTGCCCTAGGTCAACCCATTGCCTCTGCCACTCAATGTGCCCTGTGAAATTCTACACAGGATCCAAGCCAAGAGACAGAAAATAGTGGCCTTCTGACTGCCAATTGAAGACTCCTGTACAATTGCTGAACAGAAGCAGTGTTGTGAACTTAGGATGCGGGCTCACACCGTGGACAACAAGCATAGCGCACCAGCATGTACAGCTTGTCTTGATAGATTGCAGTGAGGTGTCCCTACTCAATACAAGGTCTGTATAGGACCTACTATACCACTGCATTGCTGGATCACACGATCATTGAATTTTGTCGATTACATTTATGGGATGGAATTAACATCTCAATATATTTACATAGTAAAAATCCTATCCAACGCCAGTCTCCACATAGACAAATTGGAAACACTCAGTACATTACTAAGTTAATTATTAAACTTCCTCTAACTAATATATGGCTATTCTTGGGTTTCTGTTGCAGGTGTGGGCTCCTCCCCCTCATCTCCCCTCCCCCCCCCCTCCCGGGGGGTGCGCAAAGTGTGGCTCCTTGTAAGCCCCCTGAGGCTGGCTCTCCTGGGAGAGTGAGGGTGGCCCCCCAAGCCCTCCGGTGTTTCCATTGGCCCTCAGCACATATTCTGGTCTAGAGAACACCCATTCCACCACTTAGCGGTAAAGACTCATTATCTTGGTTTAATCCAAGTGATGCACAACAATATATATATTTATCTATTTGAATTTAATTTATGTAATTCTTTTTTAGATCCAACTGTCCCCCTGAAGAGACCATATACAGGTCGAAACGCGTCGGGGCTTGCTATTTATGTAACATTATGTAACTTAACCATGTGTATTAATATGTGTTTGTTACTGCACTGGGGAATAAGATGTGTGTTACTGTACCAGATGATTCTCTATACTGTACTTCAAACCATGATATTGGATAAAAAAATTTTATACATCCATTAAGAACTTCCTTTTATTATGTGCATTGCTGTTTTAAAGCCCCATGGGGAAAATAATTTTTCTTTTATCTAATTTCGGGGTGTGCAGCCTATCTTGTCTCTTTTTTATATGTGTCTTCCTTCTTTTTTTCACATTTCAATTTTGGGTGGTTAAACACCCCTCCCCACCTTGACACATTAGAGATAAGACATGGGCTGTGTGTTTCTTTCTCTTCACGTATCCTGCACATTGTTAACCAATTGTTCCCACTCGGTCAATTTTAACAAACTCCATGCATGAGGGGGAATCTAATTTAGACCCCCACACTGCATGTTATTCAATTGCCTTATATGGCAATTGCTGACAAACTCTATTTATATTCTACCTATCTCATACTGACATTCGATGCAGGAACGTGGGGACCTGGAACTAACACACAGCCCATGTAAAAAATGTAAAAAAATGTATAAACAAACAAAAAACATACCAGGCCATCAACATTTGCTGTGTGCTATGTTGGTGATCCCATAAAGTCAATCATTCATGTCCTACTGACACCATCCCCAGTATTTTGTTTTTGTTTTGAGGGCCATTTTTTGGACTGGCGGGTGTTGGTGGTGCCCCCTCTCCCCTCTTGGGATGAGTCTGACCCCTCGCGGCTTCCCGGCAGGAAAAGGGGGGGGGCATGCGAATTCTTTTGCGTGCCCCCTTTTTTGCTCATCGCTGCAGTTAAGGTGAGCTCTATCCTGCCGGCGGCGTCCCGTGTTCATCGCCGGATGTTTGGCGGAGTGCGCACGCCTGTAGGGGCCCGGCTTGCGCACAACGTCATGACGTCATGCGCATTGCGGCGGAGATGACGACAGTGGTCGGGGCCTGTTGGCCTTCCAGGACGCCGAGGGAGCCACACAAGGGCCGCTCTATCAGCGGTTCCAGCGCCAATCCTTCCGGGTTTTTTTTTTTTTTTTTTTTTCTTGGGGGCGGTGTGGGTGGGGGGTTTGCACCTGCACATGATTATCCCATTTGCCTGAATTTGGATATAAAGGGAGACTGGAGGCCTGACAATCAGATCATGATCTCTTGCAGGCCAGGATGAATGCTACTGCTGCCAGGTTCTTTCTACATTAGAGCCCCTATTTTTGCATGATCGCCACTAAGCTTATCACATTGAACTTTTCAACTAGTCCAGCATTACCTCCAGCCTACACGATTTATACAACTGATAAGGTAAACTTCTTGTTATTTCACCTTTATTCCACACAGCACTTTCCACCACCCTACATACACATTTTCACATTTTGATTGGCTTTTCACCTAATTTTAGACTTTTTTCACTTTTTAGTTTACTTTTCTTTTTTGTTTCCACACAGCAGGCACCTAGTAAGCACCATGTCATGTTACCACATCATGCACCACCTCATTCACACCATCCTCCACCACATAATGCACTCCTTTCCATTTAGGCCATTGTTGTTGGTTTTTTTTTTTTTTTTTTTTTTTTTTTTTCACACACACCCTTCCCCCTCTTTTTCACCCATTTCATCCTTCTTATTTACCTATCCATTATAACAGACCTACTATACCACTGCATTGCTGGATCACACGATCATTGAATTTTGTCGATTACATTTATGGGATGGAATTAACATCTCAATATATTTACATAGTAAAAATCCTATCCAACGCCAGTCTCCACATAGACAAATTGGAAACACTCAGTACATTACTAAGTTAATTATTAAACTTCCTCTAACTAATATATGGCTATTCTTGGGTTTCTGTTGCAGGTGTGGGCTCCTCCCCCTCATCTCCCCTCCCCCCCCCCCTCCCGGGGGGTGCGCAAAGTGTGGCTCCTTGTAAGCCCCCTGAGGCTGGCTCTCCTGGGAGAGTGAGGGTGGCCCCCCAAGCCCTCCGGTGTTTCCATTGGCCCTCAGCACATATTCTGGTCTAGAGAACACCCATTCCACCACTTAGCGGTAAAGACTCATTATCTTGGTTTAATCCAAGTGATGCACAACAATATATATATTTATCTATTTGAATTTAATTTATGTAATTCTTTTTTAGATCCAACTGTCCCCCTGAAGAGACCATATACAGGTCGAAACGCGTCGGGGCTTGCTATTTATGTAACATTATGTAACTTAACCATGTGTATTAATATGTGTTTGTTACTGCACTGGGGAATAAGATGTGTGTTACTGTACCAGATGATTCTCTATACTGTACTTCAAACCATGATATTGGATAAAAAAATTTTATAAATCCATTAAGAACTTCCTTTTATTATGTGCATTGCTGTTTTAAAGCCCCATGGGGAAAATAATTTTTCTTTTATCTAATTTCGGGGTGTGCAGCCTATCTTGTCTCTTTTTTATATGTGTCTTCCTTCTTTTTTTCACATGCGCTACTTTACAGGCAGACTACGGGGACCCCCCAGGCACAATATTTACAGGAATATTTCATTTTCATTGTTTCATGTTAAGCATTATTAAAATCACTGCTCCTAAAAAAACTGGCTTTTTTAAAAACTTTTTTGCATGATACATGTCCCCTGGGGCAGTACCCAGGTCCCCATACACTTTTTATGGCAATAACTAGCATATAAGCCTTTAAAATGTCCGCTTTTGATTTTTCACATAAGTGTCCCATAGACTTTAATGGTGTTTGCATATTCGCACAAATTTTTTGTCTGTTCGCATGTTCTGGTGCGAACCGAATTGGGGGGTGTTCAGCTCATCCCTGGTGGGGAATCTTCTCCTCATACGGCTGTCACTTTCTGAAAACAACATGGCTGTGTGGAGCTCCTCAGAGGAATGTGGATGAAAATATTACAAGAGAGTCTGCTGAGAACTTTGCAAAAATGAGTAACGGTGGTGAGATTGGGGCTCCGATGCTTGGGGGATGGAGTGATCCCAGGCCACCTACTACAGAAGATGAATCTGTCCTTCACAAGGTGAAATCACAGTATGAGGTACAGACCAAGACGATCCCCGGGGAATTTCAGGCAGTCCTTGTCCGTACTCATGTTGTTGCCGGCCTAAATTATCGTTTCAAGGTTTACACCAGAGAGGACACTTATAGCCACCTTAAAGTCTTTGAACCTCTGCCCTATACAAAGGAGGAGCCGGTTTTGGAGGGTTACCTTCTGAATATGACGATGGATGATGAACTGAAGGATTTCGGAGATGAGAATGAAGTTGAAGAATGCTCATAGGACAAATATTCCCCAATTCACTTTTTAGTTACTCATCACAAAATTCATAATTGTATCATATATGTCATGGAGAATAAAGTGTACATCACATCTCTACAAAAAAAAAAAAAAAAAAGAAAAAACTACAAGAACCATCTACTACCGCAGCATATATACTTGTAGTCTGAATGGGCTGCGAGTGCTCTGCTCAGCATACTTGTAGTTCATGCATTCTTCTATCTAGCTTTGTAACAGCCTGTACTGGGTTATGGCACAAAGCTAAAAGAAGACTGTGCAGGAGCCTGACATTGCACCAGCGATCTGCTGATCACCGGTACAATGCTCTGCAGGCTCCAGTAAAAAAATAATAGATGCACATTTTTACCTGCAAAAATATGTGTGCTTTTTTTGAAAGGTGAACTTTTAAAAAATGGAAGTTCCTTTTAACTGGTTGAGCTGCAAGCACAGTATATAAACAATGTGTACATTAAACATGCATCAAGCTGATGAACATTTTAAAAAATAACCATTGCTTTTTAACTAGATGAGCTGCAAGTAAAAAAAAAAATTGCTGTATTGCACAGTAATAAAAAAAAAAAAAAAGAAATGAAGGTCATTGGGGTATGTCCACCAAAAAGGACAGCATGTCACCAGATTTAAAATGGTCAAATGATGCATTTTCTAGATTACATCAAGAACATGTGCTGCCCTTTAATATGGTAAAAAATGTTTTTTACTCCAAAAATGTTTCTCTCTCTGACTTTTAACCCTAACATTTCTTAGACCCCTTTCACACTGGAGCGTTTTGCAGGCGCTATAACGTTAACATAGCACCTGCAAACTGCAGAGGGCTTTCACACTGGAGCGGTGTGCTGACAGGGCGTCAGAAAAAGTCCTGCCAGCAGCTTCTTTGGAGCGGTGAAGGAGGGATGAACTCACCACTGCTGCTCCCCATTAAAATCAATTGGGCAGTGCTGTGATACCGCCGGCAAAGCGCCGCTCCGGTGGCGTTTTGCGGGCGGATTTAACCCCTTTTCGGCCGCGAGCGGGGGGTTAAAATCACAAGCTAGTGGCTGAATAGACCCCTTTCACACTGTGCCGCCACCGGCGTCAGCGGCGCTATTTTTAGTGCCGCTATTTGGCCGCAAGCGGGGTGGTTTTAACCCCCCGCTAGTGCGCGAAAAGGGGTTAAATACACCCGCCGGCGGTATCGCAGTGCTTCCCCATTGATTTAAATGGGGAGCAGCGGTGGAGGAGCTGTGAGTTTACCACTCCTTTACCGCTCCAAAGAAGCTGCTGGCAGGACTTTTTCTGACGCCCTGCCAGCGCACCGCTCCAGTGTGAAAGCCCTCGGGCTTTCACACTGGAGTGAATGGAGCAGCTGTTTTAGGGCGGTTTGCAGGCGCTATTTTTAACGCTATAGGGCCTGCAAAACACTTCAGTGTGAAAGGGGTCTTAAACAAAGGGCTTGGTTAGGAACTTAGGCTATTTTTTTAGTAATCTATAGATTAGACATTTATGTTTATAACAAATGCAGTCCCACTTCACAGGTCATGTTTCCAAGATGAACCTTTGATGTCCAGCAAATTATATATCTATTGCACATTCTTCTTGAGCCACTCAGGCATAAATAACTGGTATTCTCTTTTCAAAAATCTGGTTTGACATAATTGTTCATGGAGTTGTTTATAGATGTGAGCATAGATCTGTGACAAATTTGGCCTCTACAGATCTATGTGAGCATACATAAAGGCAGCCAGTCCCTGTAGTGTGCTGGCAAAGAAACCAAGAGCTGATCTCTCTCCAGGATGGAGTAGTAGAGCTGGCCACAGAAAAAACAGCGGATGGTTTGGACTGGCGCATTCCTCCACTGCTGAGAAACGTATTTGGTTATTCAATGTCCAACACACACAGATTCACAGCAAGTAGATCCCCTGCAGGCATCTCAGATGTGGTTGGCTCTAGTCCCATGGAAATGTGTAATTGAGGCTAGTCTTAAAATGTAGGAATGTTGGGGGGCATATTATGTTCAAGAGAGCTTGAAAAGTTCAACAAACAGCTTCCTGGTGAACTATCTTATATTGATCATTGTCCGTGCTGATGCCATGTTAGCAATAAACTGGATTTACTAAGCCCAAATGAAGTTGCTGAATTCTCTCCACAATCTTCAGATTTTAATTATACTAACAAAACTGCTTCTAGATAATAAATTTTGAGTGTTAATCTGCACTCTGTTGAAGTCCATGGGAGCGAAATCTTTAAATTCAAATTCTGGCCATTTTCAAGGTTAATAGGCAACACATTGTCACTCAAAGGGTATGGGGAGCTGGGTACTGCCATGGGGAACAAGTTTTTTCGTTTTTTTTTTTTTATTTAATTCTGATTCATGGGGAGTAGCTCTTTTTTAATGCTTAAAGCGAAACATAAAAAATGAAAACTTCTTTAAATAACATGCATGGGGGATATTCTAAACCTACCTGTGAAGTGGTGCATTCAGCACTATTTGTCATTGAATTACATTTCACTTCCGGATTTTTTGTTGTTGTAAAAAAACAATATGGGGACCCCTTAAATCAAGCAAAGGGCACAGGGAGGTGGGCACTGCCCTGGAGTAAATAAACAAGTGCAAAAAAAGTAACAAAAATACAGATGGCTGTAGAGTAGCTCTTTTATTAAGGCTTAAAATGAAACAAAAAAATGCACAAATTCTCTAAATGACTTGCATGGGGGAGGCTATTTAACCTGCCTATGTAATAACACACCTACATGATGTTTACAATGCACTACAGACAAATTTACATTTACAAAGAATGCCATACCATTTAAATGGAAGCTAAATAACATTTCTCAGTTACTTTGTTCTCTTTGTAACATGGCCGGGGATTCACTTAATCTATACCAAACTATCCTAGATGAGGGTTTGGCATGAATGTTAAAGGGGACCCCAAGCAAAACTTAAAAAACAGCCTGGGGTTCCTCCTAAAAATGCATGACAAGGGTCTGGCATGGTATTTTTAAGGGGAAACCATGCAAAAAAAAAGTTAAAATGTATCTAATGCTAGGTCTGTTTTAAAGCCCAACTGCAGGCTATTCTCTATACACACTTATTTACAGGTCTCTTTGGGTAGGTCCAATGATTAAATGGATCTACTTCACCTTCTTATTTGCTGCTACAGTGCTACTACCCCCCCCCCCCCCCCCAGGATTTCTATGTACACCTCAAGATGGCATACCTCACTCACCTTGAGGCACCTTGAGGCATATGAAAAAATCGATTAGGCCACACATAGTTAAAGTTGGGATTAACAAGCGCATTTATACAAACCATCAATAAGATAATACCTTTACTCTGAGAGATATGGTTTACATCTGCAGTATTCTGACTACCAGCAATAACAGAATTAAACTACATTTACCTCCTTTTTCTTATAAAGACAGTCCTCCATTTCATCATACTGGCCAGTGAATGATAGCATAAAAGTTCCCAGCAGACAACAGATTAACTTGTATAATGTAATGCCGCATACACACGAGCAGACTTTGCGGACAGACCGAATCCGGAGTACAATCCAGTCGTGTGTAGGCTTCATCGGACCTTCAACTGTCTTTTTCTGTCAAAAGCCTGACCGACTTTAGGTTTGGAACATGCTTCAAATATTTACGTCGTAATTCTGTCAGACCCAGTTCCTATCGAGAAATCCGACGGACAAAAAAAGATGCATGCTCAGAAGCAAGTACGAGACGGAAGCGCTCGGTCTGGTAAAACTAGTGTTCGTATTGTATCTAGCTCATTCCTCACACTCCTCACACTAGCAGAACGAAGTTGTTTTGCTGCTCATAAACTGATTTCTGGATTATTTCTCTTGATCTCATGAATGATATTGTATTATTTAAAAGCCCGATCTCCATACTATAATGCTTACACATTTGTTTTTTGGAGTCATCTTTTATTATTTTTTATGTCATCATTGATCTCTCTCTCTCTCTCTCTCTCTCTCTCTCTCTCTTTCTCTCTCTCTCTCTCTCTCTCTCTCTCTATATATATATATATATATATATATATATATATATATATATATATATATATATTTTTTTATTTTTTTTAAATTACCACAAGAACATTAGATATTTTTGTTTTTTTGGAACCTCAAGGAGGTTGTTGTCCCTTGTTAATTTGACATTGTCTTTTAAAAATGTATTTTGACTTGTGGCAGGAGGAGGAGGAGGGGCTTGCTCATTTATTTGGATGTTGACAGTTAACTGGCCCTTCAGCCCCTTGTGAATGACATCTGAAAAAAGTTTTTCACTGAAGAGGCGTTGGCCCTTCTCCATTTCGAGCAACCTGCTGGCTAAATAACAGCAATAGGCCTCTTGAGGTTCGGGGGGGGGGCTCTTGAGAAAATTTGTAGCTTCTCTCATGAGGTGCAGTGATGCCTCCTCTGTCACCGCCCCCTTCCTAGTCATTTTTGCATGAAGACGGGGGGAGGCACCTGTGATTGTGTGCTGCTCCTACTGGGCCCAGCCACATCCTGGCTGACACTAACCCCTGCCTCCTCCTGGCTGACACCACTCCCGCCCACCTCCTGGCTGTCACTGGGCCCGGCCTCCTCCTGCCTGCCACTTTCCACACCTTCCTCCTGGCTGAGCTCATCCTGTGTATAAAAAAGGGACATAGTTTTAGTTTTTGGTTCATCAATCACACACAATTTTCAGCTCATGACTTGCAAATTCAATGTGGATTTTATCCAAAAAATGATGTCTACATATCAATTGACAGTAGTGGCCAAAAATTGTTGTCACCAGCTTAAAAAAATGTTGGTGTCAGAATGATACTCTTTTATATGTAATAGAACATCTAGTTAACATCATTAATATTAGGACACTAAATATGTCTATAAATAATATACCTGGCTCCAGCTGGTCACATCCAGTTCTTCCAGGATGGAAGTCCCAGGTTGGTCCTTATCAGCCTCTGCTGGGGCTGGAGGGATGGGTGGAGGGAAGGGTGGAAGGAAGGGTGGAGTGAAGGGTCGAAAGAGATTCCCTGGCTTCAGTCTGGTCATCAAGAAAACTTATTTTATCGAAGTACCACAGCCTGTGTATATAAACATCATCTGCTGATGCTCCTGATCTCAGGGAAATCTGGATCTTGTTATGCTCCCTCCTGTACATATTCCTCAAGATCCCAATTTTCTTTTCCAAAATCTCCATGGTTGCTTCTGGGATGAAAGTCTGCACAAATGCCAGTCTCTCCAGCGTTGACTTCCTTACTGTTTTAATGTAATGTTAAGGGTGTTTGACCTCCCACAGATTCCTCAATAAATTGTGTGAGAAATTCAGGGTCCTTAAATTTAGTATTCATTTTTTCTGTAAAAGACAATAAACACTGATGTTAGGCTAAACTCTCATAATCTTATCCCAACATAGGCCTCAATCTTTAAGCAGTATAGGCCGCTACAAAGTTAATAAAATTTACCTTCGTCTCTGGACACTCGCAACTTCAGTTCTGCTTTCCTCCACCTACCGAACGTAGGTACGGCACATGCGTGATAGCTTTATACACACTGGGCATGTGTGAAACTCCACCTGTGTCGCCCGCCCCTGATGTTCTCTTTTAACAAATGTGCTCCGCCACTTCTCTCTAAAGTGCGCAGTAGGGGCAACAATGGCGGAGACACAGCAGGTGTGTACTAATTCTTCAAGTAACAAGGAAAGCCCGGAGCCCGGAACGTCCCGATCCGGGAAGAGGAGATTTAAGGCCTCCAATATGGCCTTTGAAGAGATGGTGGAGATGGTAGCTATTTTGCTAAAAAAAGATTACGATGGGAAGCATGGACCGTACACCCAACCTAATTTAAGATAGGCAAAAATAATGTCAAAAGTGGTGAAGACCCTGAATCATCATTTTGGGGTATGGCGCTCTAAAGATCAGCTGAGGAAACGATGGTCCGACCTAAAACTCAGGGAGCCGGATCAGTACAGACGAATCCAGAAAGTGCTGAAAAAAAGTAAGTACTTGTCGTGTGTTCCTATTCTGATTATTACCTTGCATGCTGCTCCATGTGCTTTTCTTTACTGTACAATTTTAAATCGTTAAACGTTCGTAGGAAACAGCGTTCGTAAGAAACATCGTTCGTAGTAAACATCGTTCATAGTAAACATCGATTGAAAAATATATACAATGTATTTAGTTGATACAGGATTTAAGCTACATTTAGGTCTTGGTAATTTGTCTTATTAAGAGAAGTTTAGGACATTGTTGTCTAGATGTCTTTGAAACTAGAATGAATAGCAAACTTCATTCAGTGGAATGTAAGGAGAGGACACTCAGCAGCTGTTTACACATCTGGACTCAGGAGCACTAGTGTGGGACACCAGAATACATTTTTTGGGTAACCCACACAGGTGCTCCAGTGGATACTTGTTGGGGTGTCTCGATCTGTGAAATGTTTCCAAAATAGGTAAGTATTCCAGCTTGTTTCAAAGGGAATTTTAATCATGTCTTCAACGTGGAGCTCTGCCCAAACAGACAATTGTACACCACTTCAATACAATGTTTCATGTTCTTATTTCTGGACTTAAATATCTGTGTGCTAAGTATACTTTTTGTTTCATTCTCATAGGGGAGAAAAGACTCAGACAACCTGATCCCAGGGACCACTGACCTCACCTGCCCGATTGGGAAATCAGCCCAAGCCCCACCGAGGATGTGGAGGAAGAAGAGGTGGAGGAAGTGGGCTACATGTGCACCCTACCAGGTGAGTGTCTGACACCCCATCTTATGGTAATCTGTGTATGCCTGCATATTTCTAAATACATATTTTTTTCATTAAATTTAGGTGATCTGGATGTGGAAGGGGAAGTAGCAGTGGAAAGATGTCCAAGTACCCCCCCCCCCCCCGAGGATGTGGAGGAAGAAGAGGTGGAGGAAGTGGATGACATGTGCACCCCAACAGGTGAGTGTCTGACACCCCAGCTAATGGTAATCTGTGTATGCCTGCATATTTCTAAATACATCTTTTTTTTATAAATTTTAGGTGATATGGAAGGGTATCCATTTAGCACGGACAGTGCACAAAGATTAAATGGACAGATCATGGCCTGGAATGGGGATATTGATGCCATGCGCACAAGCCTGGACCTAATGCGTAATCCGCTGGACAACATGCAGCGGGAAATTAAGAACATGATCGATGTTTTGGGGAGAATCTAATCCCTTTTTCACAAAAAAAAACATTGATCACGTTCTTCATTTCCTTTTTTGCTGACCACATTCTGGGCTTTGACTTTGAACAATTTTATGCCTGTTTGTTCAAAAACTTTAAAAAAAAACAAAAAAAATAGAGGCCTGTTTGTTAAAAAAAATTATAAAAAATATAAAAAAAGAGAGGCCCGTTTGTTATAAAAAAAATTATAAAAAATAAATAAATAAATAAAGGCCTGTTTGTTAAAAAAACAAAAAAAAATTGAATAAAGAGACATGTTTGTAAAAAAAAAAATTAAAAACTACAAAATAATTTTTAAAAACCAAAAAATTATATTGTTTGAAAAAATAATTATATATATTTTAAATAAAAAAATTTTAAGAAACGCACATGTGAATGTGCACAGATTAAAAATTCTGTTAATCAACAAGATGTGTGGCTTCTTCTTTCAATGCTCAATACCAGTTTTGTAACTTATTTGGTGTTCACAGTGACAATGGGGCTTTTTTACTAAAGGAAAATACACTTGGCATTACAAGTGCACTAGGATAACCTAGGAGACAGCCAAAAAAAAGGCAAGCAATAAATACATTTCTAGATTTTATCTGATCATTATTTTTTATTAAAACAAATTATAGATTGTCTGGCATTGCAATGGCCCCCCTACCCGTAAAAAAAACAACATATTTATCCCGAACTTGACGGGCGCTTTGGGGGGTTAAGCCAGTACGGCCAGTATCCAGGCCCATCAGAGGATTCTCTATAAGTCCGGCCTCAGGCCCAAGTGATGCAAGATAATTGCTCGAATGTTTGTGTAAATAATTGTGCAGGATGCAGCACGCTAGGACAAGGTGATTTAGTTTGTAGTCCGCCATGTGGATAGCTGTCTGAAACAGGCAGAACCAGCTGGCTATTATCCCGAAGGCATTATCCACAACTCTTCTCGCTCTGGCCAGCCGGTAGTTAAAAACCCTCCTCTCCGGGGTGAGGGTCCTTTGGGGGAATGGCCTCATCAGGTGCTCACCCAGCCCGAAGGCTTCATTTGCAATGAAGACAAAGGGGAGTCCTTCCACGTTATCCGCATCAGGTGGCAATCCCAGGCCACCACTCTGGAGACGCTGGTAGAACTCCATCTGGGCGAAGACTCCTCCATCCGACATCCGGCCATTCTTCCCCACATCCACATACAGAAATTCATATTGTGCTGACACCACCACCATTAAGACAATACTATGAAACCCCTTATAATTAAAATAGTATGACCCTGAATGGGGTGTTGGCACGATGTGGACGTGTTTCCCATCTATAACCCCTCCACAGTTGGGAAAGTCCCAATGGGTGGCAAAATGGGATGCCACAGTCTGCCATTTCTGTGGCGTTGAAGGAAACTGGGGAGTCAAACAAGAAAAAAATATATAAGTACTTTTGCACATAAAATTGCAAGCACTTTACACAAAAAACATTATTGCCCAGCATCAGTATAACATTAATTGTAAGTATTATTTAAAGACTAAAATATAAGGTCCACTTATCAGATTCCTCACCGCCTCTGATGGCCCATTAATACGTTTTAGGGGGGGAGGGGATTCAAAATCAATTTAAGGACACACAGACCATTTGGAGACATTTTAGGGTAAAGCACTACAATGGAGCTGACAAAATACATTGTTAAATGACTAGACTAGGTGGATATGGGCCCAGCATAGCATGCTGGGGAGGTTAGTGAATGCAAATATGCATGCAGGACAAAAAAGAGCATTACAAAAATTACAGCATGCATGAGGACAAAGGGGAAATTCACACTATATTGCAATCATGGTAATTAGTGTTTGAGTAAAGAAATACATTACTTTAGCAAACATTAAATACAATAAAATGTGATGTTAAAGGATAAAATTGTTACCTTAATATAGTCCTTCTGCAGGACCTGGATGATGGCAGAACAGGTTTCTGGGATAATGATCCCCAGAGCCTGGGGGGAGATGCCTGTCGAGAACTTAAGGTCCTGCAGGCTTCTCCCCGTCGCCAAGTACCGCAACGTGCCTCTGCTCCGCAGTGATGGCTTGCCTCATGCAGGTATCCTGCCTGCTGATATAAGGGGTCAGCAAAGCCAACAAATGGTCAAAAACGGGGTCCGTCATCCGGTCATCCGGGGAAAATTCCTAAAATCCTCAGGTTTATTCACACAGATCTCACGGAGCAAAGGCATGTGAGAGAATTGGTCACGCTGGAGCAACCAATTCTTCGTCCATGAACTCCTCCTTGCCCTGTTCATGGACTGGGCTTGGGCTGAAGAATGAACTACAGCACCAAGCAAATACAATACACAAGCTCTACGACAAGTATGTACACGAAACATGGCTTCAAAGCGGTTGGCTGGTCAGAATGCACTTAACAGAACGCACTGAAGAACAGCAAGGCCTGTGAAGAACGAGCTCAGCAATGAGCAGACAATAACACACTGAATAAATCAATGCGACTATACGCACTGAAAAGCAGATACAAACCTCACAAGCACAAACTGAACAACAGTTAAACGATCTCACAAGCACAAATCGTCTCATCACCAAACTTCTACTAACACAAGATAAACAAGAGATTAGCAGAAGGGGCCCAATGGGTGGCGCACGAGCTATTATACTTCCGTTTTATAGTCTCGTCAGACCTGGTGTACGTCACCGCATACTAGACGGTCGGACTTTTGTATGAGCGTGTGTGTGTGTTAGTTAGTTCGTTCGAAAGTTCGTCGGAAGTCCGTCAAAAGTCCGATTTGTTGTCGAAAAGTCCGCTCGTGTGTACGCGGCATAAGTCTCTTACTAGATCCAGGGCACCCTCTTCTCGGTCTCTGGACATGCATTTAGATTCAGTAAAACTCAAGCTCAAATCAGACAGGGATAGAAGTTGCTGTGATCTCTCTTTCAATCCTGATGAGACAGTCCCTCCTTTTCTTACTCACAAACATTCTGATCCCACAGGCATCCAAATTACACCTCACACCATCCCAGGGAGAGGGTTCTCAGTCTCATTGTTCTCACGCGATTGTTGTCAGCTACGGCAGGGAGGCATTCAACCATCAGTAATGGCTCAGTCTTTTCCCCACACATGTGCTTGCGTCCTCTCCCCTTTCCTCACCAGTCTGCAGACCCACTTCTCCTTGCTCTGTTGCATTAGCCAATCCCTTTCAGAATCAAATCAGACCCAGTCAAGATGGCTTCCCCTGCACTGGGGATACTCCACAAATGAGCATTGCAAAGTGGTCCCCTTAAAGATGGCTGCTGCACTTCTGCATTAATGAATATTCAGTTAACCCTGTCCACATTGCAAAGCATACAACAGTAGCAACATAAATAAGTTCTGCAGCAGTTATCAGCTATGGTCCAGTTTACAACACTATCATGGGCAGACGCCAAATGCGGCAGGGAGTGGCAGCACCTACTGACATGACACCAGAGTCAATGCAAGGGTGGATGCCACCTGAAGCATTCACGTTTGATGCAATCAAAGGCAAAGATGGCCAACTAGGTGGTAGTGCTGCCCATGTGTGTGTTTTTGAGCTTCATATAAGGATGGAATACATGGTCACTTCAGCCTTAGTGCCAATCACATCATGCCCCCATAAGTGCTGTCTTAATTGGCCTAAAGGGTGGCACAACCCTGTGTGGCACTGCTTTCTGCAGCATAATACCCTGGGTGCAATGTGTAGGGCAAAGTCTTAACAACCTGGGCTCACAGAAAGTGAGTTAAATTATGTTGGGTTTAATTCAACTGGGAAGAGATGCAGTGACTGAGAGACAGAGTGGGGAATCCAAGGTGGACACCTCCAGAGCTGGGTATAGCAGTCAGAGTTGCTTTTTTATTTTACCAGCCTGGGTATCAGTTTTTATCGGAAAAGCCCAAACTGAAAATGGGCTTTACGTTGAATATCCTCTCCATTTATTTCCATCACATAATTGGTGCCAGGACCTGGATCACCTGCTGGTGGCCCTGTGGGTCCCAGAGATGAAGGGCGTAGTACCGATGGCTGCCAGCAGATCCCAGTAATGACCAGATGCTGGCTGCTGGGAAAGTAAATAAACACGGTACTTCAGTGTTTTGCCTGTTAGCCATATACCTGCTTGTTGTTAATCCCGATCCCTGCCTTATCCTGTTTCATGCATCTAGTACCCTGTATCCTGTTACCCCATCTCTGCTCTCCTTGTGCCCAGTCCCAGTTCTGGTCATGTCCTTTTATGTCACCTTCCCTCTATTTGTATATAGTGTGTTATATTTAGGTTATTGGAAATATAAAAAAAACACTGTGCTAACTGGTGACAAAAAACAAAGCAGCTACATACAGTGTGACAAACCGCAATAAAGACTCTATAAAAAATGTAGCGCATAAAAAACTAAAAGGAATATTATATAATGTGGTCACAAAAACCACAGACCCATCAACCAGGTGTGGTGGATCCAACAAATATTAATAAAGAGTCCATGTGTCATAAAAAAAAAATGGAAAACAAAAAGCAAAAATCTCCCAATGTGCACATAAAGAAAGTCACTGGCTATGACGAATGTTCCAAATGTGGACAGAAGACTGGGTAGATCAGTACATGGAAACCTCATCAACCAACAACGGCATCAAATCGGGGAATGGTAGGCATAAACTCTTACCAGATCCGGTGGACTCCCCTGTCTATGACATGGAGTCATAAAGGCATGGTGCCACCCAGGGCATGTAAAACGATATCCGGACCGTCAGACCTCACAGGTGGGTACCATGCCTTTACGACTCCATGTCATAGACAGGGGAGTCCACCGGATCTGTACATCCCAGCCGGCAGAATGCAGCTTGGATCCACCGTGAACATCCATCTGATGACCCAGTGAGTTCCTGTGAAGTACCCACCTGTGAGGTCTGACGGTCCAGATATCGCTCTACATGCCCTGGGTGGCACCATGCCTTTATGACTCCATGTCATAGACAGGGGAATTCACTGGATCTGGTAAGATTTTATGCCTACCATTCCCCGATTTGATGCCGTTGTTGGTTGATGAGGTTTCTATGTACTGATCTACCCAGTCTTCTGTCCACATTTGTAACATTCGTCATAGCCAGTGACTTTCTTTATGTGCACATTGGGAGATTTTTGCTTTTTGTTTTCCATTTTTTTATGACACATGGACTCTTTATTAATATTTGTTGTATCCACCACACCTGGTTGATGGGTCTGTGGTTTTTGTGACCACATTATATAATATTCTTTTTTGTTTTTTATGCGCTACATTTTTTTATAGTATATTTAGGTTATTGGTTTGGTTTTGCTACACTCTGATGTTTATTTTCACTTTCGCTTTGCTTATGGTCTGTTGGTGTTGGATTGGTGTTGTGTGCATTAATAAACTTTATTTTAATGTTACTTAGTCTGATTCCAGTTTTCTAAGTGCAGCTTCAATGAACTGGTCATCTCTGCTGCCGCTGGATCCCTGCACTTGGTATCCCTTTCATTTGGGTTATGATGTAACTAAGCTTTACATGTGTCGTATGAGAATCAGAATACTTTATTAATCCCAATGGAAAATTGTTGAATGTAGAGACAGTTAAAGAGACACATATATATGAAGTAAGGCACATATCTGCTTTAGATTAAAAATTAAATTGTGCACATGGGAAGGACTGATTGGTTCGTATCTGCCATCAGATTCTATGTTTCTAAAGATATAAATATAAATGAGAACAGAAGGAACAAAAGTGTATTCCAGAACTTGAGAGGTTGGCAGCTGATCAATGCAGAGCACCCAGAACAGCATGATAGTAAGCTGAGTACAGCATGAGCCCCTCCATGAAAGGTAATCCTGAAGTAAAAGGAGATGTACTGTGGAGCCTAAATCTAAGTGCTCATATATAATTGAACCATTCACAATCAAAAGATCATACCAGTGTGTGCTAAATACTTTGCCAATCCTAAATTTGAAACTACATGGCTTCTACAATGTAACGCAATTTAATGCGGACTTCTATACAAATACAAATACTCATTTTAAAAAAGAATCTAGGCTAGACCGAGCAGCTCTGGGCTGCTTTGCCAAAAGTAAATAAGATATGTGTTAAAGTAGTAGGGACAACCTTGCACCGCTTATACAACTGGCTCTGCCTGTGTCCTTACGATGCAGTGGGTGGGCTGACACAGGCATCCCCAGCAATAGCAACAAAGACACAGGAAGGCTCACAATAAAGCACGTCTTACTTCCATGTACTGTATATCTTATGTTTCTTTCATAAAGCAGCCTGCTTTTCTTTTCTTTTTTTTTTTAAAGCAACGGTTAGGGCTCTTTTACACTTGCTTCAGCTTCAACACACATTAACGGCTAGTTTATACTTTCTTCAAAACAAGGCTTCAGACAGGTTTTGTTAAAGCTCTCTGAATGCTAGTCAAAGCCCGTCACTAAATAAAATGGTTAGCTTACAGTCCTGTTTACACCTGCTTTTGCTTTGCTTTGCTTTGCTTCGGCTTTGCTTCAAAAATTATACCCCATGTAGCTTTAGTGGTGCTTCAAAGCGTCTTCAAAGCCTCCATAGAAGTCTATGGCAAAGCTCGCTTGAAGCCCCACTGAAGTCCCACCGAAGCCTCATTGAAGCCCCTTGAAGACTCGCCGAAGCCCCACCAAAGGCCCACCTCCTTAGTGACAGGAGCTTTGACTGGCATTCAGAGAGCTTTAACAAAGCAAGTCCGAAGCCTTGTTTTGAAGCAAGTGTATATTAGCCCTTACACACTGCATACCTACTTTTCTCCATCAGTTTAGATACTTCTGAAGCTTACATTTAATTTGCATTCCCTTAAAGTCTATCTTAAGCATTCTGTATGACAGTCTAAACAAAGTCTAAACAAATCCCAAGTTCAGGTAAGTTGATATACAAGGCACATAAAGTGACTTCCCTGACTGAGCCAAATCCTCCTTCATTTGTGTCTCACATGCTCCTTTCAGCAGACACTGCAGATTACAGAGGGAGGGTTTAGAAACAGAGGAAGTTCTATCAATCCAGAAAGCAGTGGGCAGGACTAAGTGTGGCCAGGTGCTAAATGACATGCTACAGTCTTGTGAAACAGTGGCAATGCCAAAAACCTGCGCCCCCAACAAAATCATTGCATTCCACTGTAGTGTAAGCAGTCACAGCCTACATGTGAGTGGCAAATCTGCTCTGAATTCAAGAGCAGTGCAGCATTGTTGCCACACCATCACAGAAAGCTGCATTTGGTGTCCGTCACTGGCATTCTCAACAGGTATTTGTTCGACTTTGCAGGGAAGCCAACAAAAAACTGAAATTGCAGATGCACTTATAATTAAAATGTTACTAAACCCAGGACCCTGCATTCACTATATCTGGTCCCCCACAGTACACAGAACATGGAAATGCAATCATTTTAGTAAATATAAACTGCTAAATACCTTTTCTCATCGGCAGTATGAGACTGGAAGAGAAGTGGTTTAACCTTAAGCCGTGTAGGGGGTTTTTCACTGTCAGGGCGGTAAGGATATGGAACTCTTCAACAATTGGTGGTGTCAGCAGGAAGTATAGATAGTTTTAAAAAACTCTTGGATGTGCATCTTAGCAAACACTATATATGGAGATATGGGATTTGATTTTCTACACAAACACACACAAACCAACACAGGTTGAACTGGATGGACTGTTGTCTTTATTCAACCTCACCTACTATGTAACTATGTACAGTAAGTATATAGCAGTCTTGTGACATCTATCATGGTCTGGTTAAACCTTGTAGGAGGAGTTTTCATACTGCACAGGCTGACCTATCAGGATGCAAGACCCCTGACCCTCTGTATGAACAGTGCTGATTGGCCCTGTGCTGATCACATGCTCTCTCCCAAGAAGAAAAAAAAAAACTCTCTAGCAATACACACCAAACTGAGCATGTGCAGCCTGACTCCAGTAACTCTGCCCTATCCGGACATGTTTTGGAATGGGAGGATCTGTGCACACAGGATCAAACAGCCTTTTTACACAATGCAGAGGATTAACCCCTTTGGTTCCACAGTGAATATAACAAGCATGCTTTACTGCATATACAGACTGTTTTTACTGTTGTGGGTTTAGTAACACTTTAAGTTCAGAGGCACATATTTTAAAAGAGAGAATGCCAAAGATCTATTCTACCCTCTCTCCCTTTCACCTGAATTGATCTATTAAATACAGACATCACATGCAATGCTAAGGACAGAGATGGTTATTTTTCTGTATGCCTGGGCATGTTCTATTACTTTTTCATAGAAATCTGTCTGGTAATAAGATAATTAGGCAATTCAGGAATCCAGACAATCATTATTCATGAATAAACCGATTCTCTACAGATTGGACAGTCTACCTAAATAGGCCAATGGAAAAATTGTGATTAGCCTGATTTACATATCAAATCACCCATTTATAATATCCTTTGTTACTTTATAAAAACGGATGTAACGCTTACCCTGGAGGGGTTGCTGACAATGAGCAGCCCCCCCCCCCCCTTGCTAGAGTACAGAGGCTGCCAACCCTGTCACAGATCCAAAAGCACCCCAGGCTCGGTCTAGAGCAGTGTTTCTCAATCTTTTTTCAGTCAAGGCACTCTTTAAAAAAGTAAAATTATGGACAGTCTCAAGGCACCCTATAAAAATGATAGACAATCTCAAGGCACCCCATTCTAAGATGTAAAAAACTTTTCTAATAGTTTTACATAATGCAGCAACATCCACATAGGCAGGAGGTGATTTGTTCTTCCAAAGCAAATACACTGTTGCAGACTGGTACTGGCTAGTATCTCAATGAAGAGGGGCAGGGGAGGGTCAAACAAGGATGCTATGGAGGCGACTGATATCCTCTTTATCAACTGATCATGCCATTGGTCATTAGGACACTGGCAGCTAAAAGGTTTCGTGTAGGCTTTTTATAATTAAAAGGCAGGTTTCATCCATATGCCAGCTTGTATACAATTTTTGGGTAATTTTTAGGCATTTTGCCAAGGCACCCCTGAAGAAACCTCAAGGCACCTTAGGGTTAAAAAAGGTTGGTCTACAGGATGTCTTTTTGTGGATTTATTGCAGAAACGTGAACAGGAGAGGGATAAGGATGATACGCCATATCTTTATACAATATTGATAGGAGGGCAAACCTAAACAGAATTGTCTTGCAACAGTCTTTGCTGGGGGTAAGAGAGAATGTTCAGCTAACCTAGGGCTCTGTACAAGCAGTCCCAGTCCTTGAAGCAACCAATGGCATTTACTTCCCCAAACACATGCACACCAGGAGTCTTTAGCAAGGGTCTACTCACAATTTCCAAGAACAGCTGTTGCCTACCAGCTTCAATGCAACATTCCTGATGACAGGATCCCTCCCTAGGTCAACCTCAACGGGTGATGCCCTCCAGCAAGTATCATTGATTTTGGATTCTTTCAGGCCCTCAACCAGGCACAAGCTAAGGCCCAACATCAGCCTTCCGGTACACAAGTTGCATCCCAGGAGCAAGAACACTCTGAGCAAGCCTCCCGAACATATATCTTCTCCCTCAGCCATCTTTTGGGTGCCCCTCCCATAGATTAGCTGAGAATTAGTAAATATTGATAACTTTAATGGTTGACCCTCCTATTCTATTCTCTGGAAGCTTCTTGCGGAGACAGTCAGGAGTAATCAACCACCAATCTTAGGGAGACCTAACCAGACACAGAAACAGATCACAACTCCACAGTACAGCAGAGCCCAAAAATTAAATTATTATGATTATCCAGGATCTATATAGTGCCGACAGTTTACGCAATTTAGCCTAACTAGGGCAGTGCACTACATGGATAATGAAATGGAAAGCAGTATTTCACATGAAAACAAACAAATTCAGATGGAGAATCTCATATGCAGGGTCGCGTCAAGAGGTGGCATGTGCAGAGAGAAGCACACTGGGTGCTTCAGCTGCTCCCTTCTCCCTGCCACTTACTGACAGGAGTGACTGCAGTGTTACTCCTGTCAGCAGGGCTCTTTGTCGGTCAGAAGTCAGCAGTATTTCTTATCACTACCTCCTGTACTGGCCTTGTGCTTGCCACTGTCACTTATTCACAACACAGAAGTTGACTTCTTGTGTAGACTTCTGTGTTTACAAAAAGTAACAGCACGTCTCTCCTGGGCTCACCCCTGTAGCATGATGACACAGTGCAGCCTCCTGCCAGCCTCTTCCTGTCCTGAGAACTGGATGAGTAGCTGAGTTGGTGAAAAATTGCTGTAGTAGGTGGGGATGGGGAAAGAGCTTTGTAGTAGAGGGGAGGTGTTTGGGGGAGAGCCCTCTACTGGAGGGAATGGGGGAAGAGCTTTGTAGGTAGGGTTGATAGAAGAGTTTTGTAGTACAGGAGCAGCTCTGTGCTGGAGTGTTACCCACTCCTAAACCCTGCAAAATACCCACTCCTGAGCCCTGCACCCTGTGCGATATCTGTGCCTGCACCCTGCGCAATACACACTCTTGAGCCCTACACAATACACGCCGTGGAGCTGTGTGCTCTACAAAATACCCACTCCTGAGCCCTGCACCCTGTGCAATACTTTTGAGCACTGCAACTTGCAGGATATACATTCCCAAGCCCTCTTCAGACTGATACCATCAATGCAGGGACATTTTTCCATTCAGGGATACTAAGGACACAGGGACATTTTTCCCTCCAGTCACACCATGGATGCAGGGGTGTTTTTTACTTTTAGTGACACCACTAATACAGGGACTTTTTTCTTTCAGTGACACCACCGATGCAGGGACATTTTTTCCTTCCAATGACACCACCAATGCAGGAACATTTTTTCCTTTCAATGACACCACCAGTGCAGGGACATTTTTCTGTCTAGTGACACCACCAATGCAGAGACATTTTTTCCTACTAGTTGCACCACCAATGCAGGGACTTTATAAGATAAACCAGATTCCCAGCACCAGAAAACCAGTGCAGGATTATGTTCATATTTGTGCACGTGTGCATTGCTCACATGCTAATACTTCTAGGCAAAGAGGCAAAAAAATGTACTATTCCAGTTCAACGTGCTTACATTTGTGCGCACACACATACACACATATGTGTGCATATGAATTAGAATGTGTACTTGGCGCCAAGTTTCCTACTTACAGTGGCCTATCACCATGAGCAGTTGCTGAATGGTCTTCAGCTTGTATCTGTATTCCTGTGATCTGATCCATTGAACCTGTTTACCTGTGTATGACCTAGCTTTCTCCTGGGCTTTGTCTTTGCTCCTGATTTAACCTTGTTCACCTTATCTCTGACCTTGGCATGTTTACTAGACTTGTCTTTGCCTTCTGATTCTATACTGCACTGCCTGGCTGTTACAGACCTTGGCTTGCTTCCTAGTCTTGCTCTGCCTGCTGACTTGGTCCATTGTTACCTGGCTGCCGCTGGTCGCTGCCTGCATACCGACTCGTCTACCATCTCCTGCTCTGGTTCCAAGTTTCATTATCCTGTTCTTAGGACTGCAAACCCCAGCTTAATCCACTGAAGAGCAGACTTCAGCAGCCAGCTAATCCGGTGTCTTGTCGAATACAGTCCCCTATCATATAGTGTCCGCCCTGTACTGCGCAGGCGCAGTACGGAGGACAAACGAGACGCCGAAAGTCTCCGAAGTTTAACAGCTGATCATCAGCTGTACACGGCGCCTGCGCTTTTATTCTCACCCTATGTCCAGGTTCATTCCCTACTACTATCCAAGTGGACATAGAGTTAGAATAAATAGATGCCGAGCGCAGCGAGGCCGTGCCCGAAGCGTGGCGAGCGAAGCGTGGCGAGCGAAGCGAGCCCGCAAGGGGCCCTCTTACAAAGCCATCGCTAAGAAGTGCCCAAGTGCCGTGTACAGCTGATGGTCAGCTGATCAACTTCGGACACTTTCGGCATCTCCTTCTGCTCCGTACTGCGCAAGCGCTGCGCCTGCGCAGTACGGGGCGGACACTATCCGATAGCAGGACAGTTCTCGTCAGAACACCGGCACTCGTGCCACTCCTTGCCATCACACTCTCTGTCTCCACCTTCAGAAGTGTTGGGCAGGAGTTGCAAGAGGCCTCCACAACATTCCAGTCTTCACCAGGTATAGACATTTTTAACTTTTAGTTTTGCCGTCGATGCAGGGACACTCTTTCCTTCCAGTGACACCCCTGACACGGGGACGTTTTTTCCTTCCAATGATATAACTGTTGCAAAGTAATTTTTTCTGCTAGTGACACCATTGATGCGGGGACATTTTTCCTTTGCCACTGTTAGCCCCAGTTTTGTGCACCACATTTAAAGTTTCACTGCACTGTAACACAGACATTGGTATTAGTTCATCACATGGCACAAACAATACATTAATTTTAAAATGCACTGCTATTGGCCCCCTCCCCTTCTCTTTTCCCTACCAGCAGGGGGGTTCACTCTGAAGACACCAGCTGCTGGAGAATGCTACTGATGGACCCTGTATTACACATGGACTCTACCTTTGCAGGAATGCCAGGGCAGCACATAGCCTGAGTAGGATTAGGGATCTGGGAGAGAGACTGTTTTCATTTGTTGAACTCTGTAATGTTTTGTACTTTTATCCAGTAAATTGTTGACTTTGCTTTCTGCCTGGTCTGAAGTTATTTAAAGGAGTGCGGTGCAAGTAATCAGCACATTGTTACGGCTTACAGCTGGGTCATTAGCACACTGGAGTTTGAAAAGTCAGCACTTAAAGAGTCAGCCCAGTGCAGTTCTACATGTGGTTGCCATGGACAATGGAAGTCTACAGTCAGTCAGCTAGTCGGTAGCATGTACCCGTTATGGATGGACCAGCCTCTAGCAGCGAGGGAGATGTTGTTGGCACTTCTCTTATTGTGGCCTGTTTCCCATAGCAATGGGAGTGGAGATCTCCATCCTTTACAGGGGTACAGAAGTTCAAGAGCAAGGTCAAGTGCACGTGTATAGCCCTGCAAGGTGCAAGGCAGGGCCCACTACGCTACTAGGGAATGGTAGTGGAAAACAATGGACAGGTGGTTGTGGACAAGGCTCAGCATTTCCTTTCTTATTGCAAATCACAATGGGAAGATTGCACGGAGAATTGGGAAATAACTGGAGGACAGTTATTGTGCAAGTGTACATGTTGTATGTTCATCTCTGAGAGTGGAGGCCCACCTTAAGGCCCCAAAGCATTGATGGAAACGGCACCAAAGGAAAGGTACCCCATGTGTGATGCACAGTGATCCTGTTACAGGTGCCTAGCGTAACCCAAAGAATCCAAGCCCCGGGGCAGTCCTTTTATGTGACCCAGACTTGAGTACATCTACTTGCCCTTTGTCTCTCCCTACAATCTGACAATGATTGGTAATCAAATGGATTGAGTACTGCCCAAGTCACTTATCAGGAACAAGTATTCATTATGCAGATTAGGAGTTTAGACTTTATTCTGATTTTTCAGATCCACATTCTTGTTCCAAGTAAGTACCTCAAAATCATTAGAACAGAAGTTAACATTTTCAGCAACATATTTAAAAAAGCAAACAAACTTAGTGTCACTTAAAAACACAATTGAGTTTGAGTTAGAATGATTTCATGGTAAACTGTTCCTATATCCATATGGCAGTGTTACATTGACATATACAGATAATTACAGGTATTATTTGTTGCTGTGATTCCAACAGGAGCAGAAGGGTTATCCAGCATGCACACGTCCATTTTTAAACTACAATTTTCACAAAATAAATATGTAAATATTGCCTATAATTATGCTTGTAGTGATTCCAATAAAATACTATTCTTCTAGGCAGTAATCCTCAGATTTGTAGAGCAATGGAAAACTCAGCATGCTAATTTCCTGGTTTTGGCAGAATCAAGTCAATTTCCAATTTGTTTTCTTTCATTATACAATCCACATGTTTGGTTCATTGTAGAGATACAGATCAGTGGAAATTAGTTCCTTACTGTGCTTTAAACAAAGGTGAACTATATGACCTGACCTGTGTTAAATACCTATTGCTAGGATGTTTTATGCATTTTGAAAAAAAACAGATATTTAAAAAACTTTTCTCCTAGCTTCCTTTTCAGCAGGGTCAGGTGTAAGGTGGGATATGGATGACAGTTGACCCTACATCATAAATCACATGACTAGGTTTGTTCAGTCAACCCCAGGTGGGGTATTATTTCTTACATCAAGGGCTTCTTTAAGAGAACTTGTAAGGATAGAAAAGTACAGCCCGGAACTGAGTGCAGCATAGGTGTAGGGCTAGCATGACTAGGGTGGGGCTGTGAGGTGGAGATAGAGGGGTTAACTAGTCAGGCAGTGGGGGGAGTTTGGGATACTTTTAGGGGGGTGGAGCTTAGGCGCAGTGGTCAGTTGGGAAGAAGTAGGTAGTGAGGAAGGTGAATTTCGGCGGTGCAGGTTAGTTAGTTAGAATGGGGGACGTAGAGCGCTTATTGCAGCAGCTGCGGGAAGAGGCGGCGGCTAGGGGGACGGAATGGCTACAGTCCACCATGGCGTCTCTGCTTCAGGGTCCCAGCCAGGCGTCCGCTAGTCCGCTCGCATCCCCGCGGCCCGCGGAACGGCCTCGTGCTCGGAGGTCGCGCCCTCCGGAGCGCTTCAGTCCCACGGCCGATGCGGACAGAGGGAGGAATGGGGCCAGCGTGATGGAAGGGGAGCCGCCTGTGAAGAAGTCGTCGGAGGTGAGTCCACGGACGCGGCGGGCACGGGGAGGGAGCGCATCAGTGGGGCCTGCTCCCGCTCCTCTAGCGGGTGAAGAGAGACGGAGAACGGCGGCCTTGGCAGGCTCACCGCCTGGCCGGAAGGCGGCTCGGCGGGGGAGAGAGGCCGCGGCGGGTGACAGCTTGGCAGAGAAGGCGGCCGGGGCCTGTAATCCAGATAGGAGAGGCCGCAGTAGGCCGGCGGACGGTGCGGGAGGATCTCGGGGGGACCTTGTCGCTTCACGGTCCAGGAACACAGCGAGGCGGGTTTCGCCAGCCCGGCCTGTAGCCCGGCAAAAAAGTACCAGGCCTCGTGAGGAGATGGAACGAACGGCGCAGGGTGATGACGTCACGCCTGGGCGCTCGGCGGCAACGGGGAATCCAGACCAGCGGCCTGGGGAGAAGGAGCATGAGATGGCCGGGAGTTCCCAGGACAGCCTGTCCGAGGGTGAAGTAGATGAGCGGGACACATCAGAGGGACGGGAGACGACGCACAGATCTGGAGGCGCGGCTGGATGTCCGGTGCAACGGATGCAGCCAGGTGAGCACATTGTGGTACCGAATTCTTCTGCTGGTATAACTGCTAGGCCCTCAAGGGGGGGGGTCTGTGGGGACAAGAGATAGGGAGGCTGGGGAGGGGCCCAGTGCGGGTGTCCAGTCACTGGGAGTAACTGGGGAACAGGCTGGGGGGATGGTGCAGGTGTTATTAGCAGGTCTCAGGGAGGTGCTTGCGCGCTGTGAGGCTGGCACACGGCCGGTGGGCGGCATTTCCCCGGTGGCTGCGTGGGCGGTGCCCAGCACCTCTATGGGTCAGGGAGCTGCGCTTGCGGCTCCAGGACCGGTGGTGGCTGCGGGAAACACAGTGCTGGTGGGGGGCACGAGTGTTGGGGGTCTGGGGGTGGCTAGTACTGGGCCCCCACCGGCAGCGCCGGTGGTGGCGGCCGCGACGACCACGGTAGCCGGGGATGCGGCAGCGGCTGGAAAAGGGTTGGCTGGTGTGGATGGGTTGCGTTTGGCGGATGCTGCCAAATGTGAAGTGTACGTTTGTTTTGAAGGGCCGTTGGGTGCGCACTTAAAAGCAGAGATTAAGGAGCGCATTTGGAAGGGGGAGTATGTTGAAATTTTCTCTTTGTTGCCCTTAGAAAAGTTTAACCTGGACAAGGTTAAGCCGGATGAGAGGGAGAAAGAAGAAGAGGAGAAGCGGCGCTATCGTTTGATTCCACGTACGTTTGCAAATTGGTTGCAAGCGTTCGCGATTTTGGCGAGCGTGATTGGGGAAAAGGCGCCTGAGAATTGCTCACCGCTCTTCTGTTACCTTGATTCCATCGGGGAAGCACAAAGAGTGTACGGCGGTACGGCTTGGCTGCGCTATGATGAGCAGTTCAGGCAGCGAAAAGCGGTTCGTCCTTCGATAAGATGGGATCACAAAGACATTAGTCTTTGGATGAAGCTGATGTCTTCTCCGAGGGGTTCTGTGCAGCCCTTTCAGGGGGGGGCCGGGGGTTCGGGATTGTCTGGACAACCGGCCGGGGGGCGAGCGGGCTTCTGCTGGCAATTTAATGCGGGGAATTGCAAATTCGGGGCTAAGTGTCGGTTCCGGCATGAGTGCTCCACATGTGGGGGCTCCCATTCGCAGTCCAGGTGTTTTAAACAGGGACGAGGAAAGGGAGGGGACGTTGGAAAAAGGGAAGACGCCAGTGATGGTAGGAAGGATGGTTCCCTTTCTAAACCCTGATAGGGATGCGGCCCGGCTGTTGGAATTGGGTTTTAGGGAAGGGTTTCAATTGAATAGTCAGCTCCGGGCGGTTCCGCCTGCGGCTGAGAATTTAAAATCGGCAAAGGAACACGCTGAGGTAGTTACGAAAAAATTGTTAAAGGAGGTGGCGTTGGGCCAGATGGCCGGCCCGTTTAAGGCACCGCCGGTACCGGATTTGGTAATATCCCCGTTGGGAGTGGTGCCCAAGAAAGAGCCGAATCAGTTTCGGCTCATTCACCATTTGTCCCACCCTCGGGGGGGGTCGGTTAATGATTCCATTGATCCGGACCTCTGCACGGTGTCGTATACGTCCTTTGATGAGGCGGTTGCGTGGGTGCAGCGTTTGGGTCAGGGGGCCTTGCTGGCTAAGACGGATATTGAGGCGGCTTTTCGCCTCTTACCAGTTCACCCGCAGTGTTGCCGATTGTTGGGCTGTCGATGGCGGGGAGAGTATTTTGTAGATAGGTGTTTACCCATGGGGTGTGCTATTTCATGTTCGTTGTTTGAGCAGTTTAGTTCGTTTTTGGAATGGGCAGTGCGGGATGTATCCGGCCTGTCCTCTGTTCTACATTATTTGGATGACTTTTTGTGTATGGGGCCTCCAGGGAGCAAAGTTTGTGCAACTTTGCTGGCCACAATTCAGCATGTGTTTGCCAATTTTGGGGTACCGTTGGCTGCAGAAAAAACGGAGGGTCCGGTCACCGAGTTGTGTTTTTTGGGGATTGTAATTGACACCGTGGCCATGGAGTGCCGGTTGCCACTAGATAAACTGGATGGCTTACGGCTAGAGGTGGCGGAGGCCATCAAGGGGAAGAAGATTCAGCTTCGTGGGTTGCAATCGCTGCTTGGGAAGCTGAATTTTGCATGCAAGATTATGCCTATGGGGCGTGTGTTTTGCCGGCGTCTGGCGGCTGCCACGGCGGGGGTTCGGGCCCCACATCACTTTATCAGGTTGGGGTCAGAGCTTAAAGACGATTTGAGGGTTTGGGATTCTTTCCTGGCGTCCTATAATGGACGTTCACTGTGGTTGGAAACGGCTGTTTCCAATTTTGATATGGAATTATTTACGGATGCGGCTGGGTCTGGTGGTTTTGGGGCCTTTTTTCAGGGTAGGTGGAGCGCCGGGGAGTGGCCAGAGCATTGGAAGGATGAGGGTTTGGTGCGTAACTTAGCGGCTTTGGAGCTATTCCCCATCGTTTTAGCAATAGAGCTATGGGGTGATGAGTTCAGGAATAGGCGGGTGAGGTTTCATTGTGATAATATGGGGGTGGTGCAGGCCATCAATAACAACACCGCGTCGTCACCACCGGTTGTGCGTTTGCTGCGTCATTTGGTGTTGCTTTGTTTAAATAAGAACTGTTTTGTTACTGCTGTGCATGTTCCTGGAATTGAGAATACTGTGGCTGATGCATTGTCTCGTTTCCAGTGGGACAGGTTTCGTCAACTGGTGCCGGACGCGGAAGTGCAGGGGAGTCCTTGCCCAGAGAGTCTGTGGAACATCGTGTTACCACGGCGCAATTGTTGATTCGTAGGTCTGTCTCGGCAACTACTTGGCAAGCATACAGTAAGGTGTGGTTGGAATGGGAGGTGTTAATGCGGGAAGTAGGTGATGATGTTGGTGGGGCGAGCAAGGTACAGCTACTCCTTTACTTTATAGGACGGAATTTTGAGCAGGGGGTATCGGCGTCATATATGGCTCGCAAGTTGGCTGGTTTGGCGTTTATGTTCCAAATGGAGGGTAAGCGGGATGTTACAAAAGATTTTAGGGTACGGCGTGCTATGCGCGGATATCGCGCTGGTCGAGCGGCTGCCGACACAAGATGCCCGGTTTCATTTGCCGTGTTAAGTGAAGTAGTTACGCAGTTGGAAAATGTTTGTCGGTCTAGGTTTGAGTATGTGCTGTTCAGGGCGGCATTTATATTGGCCTTTTTCGGGGCGTTTCGGGTTGGGGAATTAGTGAGTAAGAATAAAAGGGGGGAAGGCGATTTGGATGTACAAGATGTACGGGTGCGGGGGGATGCTTTAGGTGTATTCCTCAAGAAGTCAAAGACAGACCAATTGGGAAAGGGGGCATGGGTGGAGTTGAGGTCGGTCCCAGGTTCCCCCTTGTGTCCGGTGACGGCTGTGGGGGAATTCTGTAGGGTTAGACCTGAAGGGGGGGGACATTCTTTCGTCATGAGGATGGTTCGGCCCTGTCCCGTTTTCAGTTTCAGGCTGTCTTTAGGCAATGTTTGCGGGCGACTGGGCGAAAAGAGGAGGAGTATTCTTCCCATTCATTCCGCATTGGGGCGGCTACCGAAGCGGTTCGTTGGGGTTTGGATGAGCAGGTAGTACAGCGTATTGGGCGTTGGGAATCAGCACGCTTTAAGCTTTATGTTCGCCCTACCTTGTTGTAGAATGGGGGGGGGGAGGTTGTTGTTTGTTGGGAACTGTCTTACAAAAAGAGCGTTATAATTGATTTGCTATATTTTCTCTGTGTTTTGTTTCTTGTTTTTCAGGTACAGCAACCTGCCTAGTATGGATCTTTGGACACTCTTATGTCTATTGGGGTGCCAGAAGGGCAGATGTCAGGAGGAACGGCAGGTTGTTGGGTTTGGCGGGGGAGGAAGGGACGGTGCGGTGGATCGGTTTTCCGGGGATGTTGTGGTCTAGGGTTGTTCCGGAGATGCACAAGTTTGCTGGTCTGGATCGCCCTCCGGATGTAGTGGTATTACATGTGGGGGGCAATGATTTGGGCGTGAGGTGTGCTCGGGAACTGATTAGGGATATAAAATTTGATCTTCTGCGACTGCAATCCAGCTTTCCTGATACTATATTTGTGTGGTCGGATATGGTGGCCAGGACAGCTTGGCGTTTGGCGCGCTCTGTGGCAGGATTGAATAGAGCGCGTGTAAAAGTTAATAAAGCGGTAGCAAAATTTTTTGTGAGGAATGGAGGTTTGGCTGTTCGGCACAGGGAGTTGGAGGAGGAGACATGGCGCTTTCTGCGCTCGGATGGGGTACATCTGAACGCGATTGGCATTGATTTGTGGCAGTTGGGATTACAAGATGGTGTGCAGCGAGCAGTTAGAGTTTGGAGGGCGACGCACACGTAAGGTTGTCACGTGTTCGTCCCGTGGCAGTAGGTATTGGGGGTCTTTGAAGGCGGTGATGAGAATAATTGAGGTTTAAAATGGGGGTTGGGCTCATACGGATGTATGGGCGTCCTTTCCCAAAAGAAAATGGCAACATTGGTGGTAGAAAAATTGCATCTGGAAGGATTAATGTGCTTGTCCCTGAGCTTGCGTAATGCACGGCGTGGGGCCTTACATGGGGATACCGATGCAACGAGTTGGAGAAAGTTAGAGTTGGCCTTCAAAGACCTCCTAGGAAAAAAAAAGTTGTTATGCTGCATAGTTGGTTTAATGTTATTTAAAGATGTATTTATAAGCATTTAAGTTATATGTTGAAGAATGTTGATATTTCTGGTATTTTTGTTATAATAAAAGGCTGCTATGGCCATTCGACTCCAAAAAGAGAAGTTTGTGTCGTCTGGTCATTGGGTAAGAAATAGATAGTGAATAAGTTTGGGTTAATTAAGGGAGCCTCACTATATGCCACATCCCATAGTCAAGTACAGCCCGGAACTGAGTGCAGCATAGGTGTAGGGCTAGCATGACTAGGGTGGGGCTGTGAGGCGGAGATAGAGGGGTTAACTAGTCAGGCAGTGGGGGGAGTTTGGGATACTTTTAGGGGGGTGGAGCTTAGGCGCAGTGGTCAGTTGGGAAGAAGTAGGTAGTGAGGAAGGTGAATTTCCCGCCCGCCCTCCCTAGAGGTATGTAGTAGTGTGCTCCGGGAGCTTGGAAGGATAATTTTGTTTCTTTTAAAGGGTGTTCAATTTTCAGAGTAGGGGTAATTATTTAAAACGTCGTAGCGGCAGTAGGTATTGGGGGTCTTTGAAGGCGGTGATGAGAATAATTGAGGTTTAAAATGGGGGTTGGGCTCATACGGTTGTATGGGCGTCCTTTCCCAAAAGAAAATGGCAACATTGGTGGTAGAAAAATTGCATCTGGAAGGATTAATGTGCTTGTCCCTGAGCTTGCGTAATGCACGGCGTGGGGCCTTACATGGGGATACCGATGCAACGAGTTGGAGAAAGTTAGAGTTGGCCTTCAAAGACCTCCTAGGAAAATAAAAGTTGTTATGCTGTATAGTTGGTTTAATGTTATTTAAAGATGTATTTATAAGCATTTAAGTTATATGTTGAAGAATGTTGATATTTCTGGTATTTTTGTTATAATAAAAGGCTGCTATGGCCATTCGACTCCAAAAAGAGAAGTTTGTGTCGTCTGGTCATTGGGTAAGAAATAGATAGTGAATAAGTTTGGGTTAATTAAGGGAGCCTCACTATATGCCACATCCCATAGTCATGTGAAAGATGCCATTGCTGATGTTATTTTAAAGGGTCAGGCTGCAGGACTGTCATCCTCATGTTGTCTTCAATACCTAATGTAGCAGGAGTTAATTCATTTGGTGGTGATATCACTACCCACCTTCTGCATCCTAACAACCAAGAACACTGAGCAGGCCAGATGCCTGTATCCTAGTAACCATTGACCACTTTGGTTGCTAAGAAGCCAGCAGCCCAACAGTCATTGGTTGTTTTGGTGCACCATAACAAATACCGATGCTAAACAAAAAAAAAACAACAAAAAAAACAGCGGGTTCCCACCAAAATCAATTTCATGGTATTCCATGCTCCAGTAGGTTGAAGGGCTTCTCGTACGTGTTTATTGGTCAGCGTTTACAGCAAGACAAGAGGTTTTCCTTGCAGGGGTAAGCATCACAGTCCAAAACAAAAGTCCAGCAGAAAAACATTTATTAAGCCTCTTGGCTAGTAAACAGACCCCACTGAGTCTGCTTCAGACCTGCAGACATGTTATCTCCCAGCCTGCTTGCATCCTTTCCCAGCAACAACACATTAATGCAGGAAAATGCAAATTATACCTCAGGTGGGGAACAAAGTGTGGTCAATAATTTAACCCCCTGCTTCCTGTTACTAATCTTCCACTGCCACCCATTTAACTCATAAACCACAAAATCGTATGTGGCAGATATACTCTATCCACAACTGACAGGGGTTGTTTGTCTGTTTGTCACATACCCCTCCCCATGTTTGAACCCATGGGTTCCAACATCAGCTACCAAACAGTGGGTTCTTGAAAGGGAATCCACATTTTTCTGATTACGACCAGCCCGGTGCTTTACTTTAAATGAAAAGTCGTGGTGGGCCAGAAACCAATGGGTAATCCTTGCATTATGGTCCTTAAGCTTTGCCACTTTAAGGGAGCATGGTTTTGAGCCGGAAGTGGTGCCCCAGCAAGTAGTACCTTAGAGCTTCCAAGGCCCACCTAATGGCCAAAAACACTCTCACTCCAGAATACTATAATTTCTTTGTGCAGGGGTAAGCTTTCAACTTAAATAGATCACCTGGTGTTCTTCTCCACCTACCACTTGGGACAAGACAGCCCTCAGACCTACACTTGAGGCATATGTCTGGACTACGAATTCTTTACTGAAGCCCGGGGCTACCAGCACTGGTTGTTTACACAGGGCCTTTTTCAGGCTTTGGAAAGCTTGTTCAGCCTTGGGTTTCCACTAAATCGCTACAGAGGGTCTTTTGCCTTTGGTAAGGTCAGTTAAAGGTGCTGCCATTGTGGCAAAGTTCAGAATGAACCGTCGATAATACCCAACCATGCCATACCCAACTTGTTTCTTAGTGGCAGGAGCAGGCCAGTCTCTAATAGTTTCTACTTATGGATTTGGGGTTTGATTAGGCCCGCCTCATGGTGTATCCCAGATACTGGGCTTCTTCTAACTAGATGGCACATTCCTTCGGGTTTGTTGTTAAGCCTGTGTTCCTTATGGAATTTATGAAATCCTGCACTTTGGGTAGGTGACTTTCCCAATTGGTGCTCCAAAAAACCACATAATCTAAATAAGCTGCTGAATAACATTGATGTGGGCTAAGAATCTCATCCATTGTCTGCTTGAATGTAGCAGGAGCCCCATTTAACCCAAAGGGCATCCGGATATACTGCCGCAAGCCCTTTGTTATTTCTTCTTTTGCTTCATCTGTAAGGGAAAACAGCCAATGCCCTCTAGTAAGATCCTGTGTGGTTATGTACTGTACCTGGTGGGACCCAACTTCTCAAATAGTTTGTCAACCCATGGCATGGGTAGGTGTCAAACTGTGACAATTCATTCAGCTTCCAGAAATTGTTACCATTGTATCATCTACTACCACTTCATCTACTGCGTGTCTACAGGGCTCGGGAATATGATAAAGCTTAAGCCACACCCGCACCTTGGGGTCAGTGGCAATGTCATGTCAAATTACATTTGTACATCCTGGCAACTCTGAGAAGAAATCATAGACTTGGGTATCTGAAATACGCTTATGCCTTCCTCTTTCTTCAGTGGCTGATCACCAGGGCTAGGAGGGCTTCCCTATCTTTCAAGACTTTGAGTAAATTTACATGATAAATCTGCTCCTTCTTCCGCTTGTTTGGTTTGGTACACCTTATAGTGTACTTCCCCTACTTTTTCCAGTATTTCATAGGGCCCCTGTCACTTAGCAAGAAACTTACTTTGTGAACTTAAATGAGTACACGATCCCCTGGGTGGAAATGTCACACCTTCACTAATCTTCAGTATTATACACTCGACTTTGTGCTTCTGTGCTTGCCACATGTGTTCCCGGATCAGGGGCATTACTGAGGTGATTCTATCCTGCATGGATGAGATATGTTCTATGACTCTCCGATAGGGAGTAGAGACGAGCTTTATGTTCGGGTCGAACATTGGCTATTCGATCGTTCGTCAAAATATGAACATTATGGGGCGTTCGCGCCAAATTCGAGCGGCACGTCACGCCCCATAATGCACTGCGACATTGCAGTGCATTGCTGTCTGATGATTGGCCAAGCATGCACTATGACCCACATGCTTTGGCCAATCATAGCGCCGCCAGCAAAGAGAGCCATAATTTGCCAGGTGCTTTTGGCCAATTATGGCTCAGAGGGTTAAGTCCAAGCCCCACACTATATAAAGCCGCCTGCATGTCGGCAATGTGTAGTGTGTTGCTGGCGTTGACCGAGAGAGAGTGTCATTTCATTCAGATTGAGCAGGCAGGCGATTCAGTTAGCTGCAGTGTATTTAGTATATATATATATACATCCAGGCATGTATATACAGTGGGGACGGAAAGTATTCAGACCCCCTAAAATTTTTCACCCTTTGTTATATTGCAGCCATTTGCTAAAATCATTTAAGTTCATTTTTTCCTCATTAATGTACACACAGCACCCCATTTGACAGAAAAACACAGAATTGTTGACATTTTTGCAGATTTATTAAAAAAGAAATACTGAAATATCACATGGTCCTAAGTATTCAGACCCTTTGCTCAGTATTTAGTAGAAGCACCCTTTTGATCTAATACAGCCATGAGTCTTTTTGGGAAAGATGCAATAAGTTTTTCACACCTGGATTTGGGGATCCTCTGCCATTCCTCCTTGCAGATCCTCTCCAGTTCTGTCAGGTTGGATGGTAAACATTGGTGGACAGCCATTTTTAGGTCTCTCCAGAGATGCTCAATTGAGTTTAAGTCAGGGCTCTGGCTGGGCCATTCAAGAACAGTCAAGGAGTTGTTGTGAAGCCACTCCTTCGTTATTTTAGCTGTGTGCTTAGGGTCATTGTCTTGTTGGAAGGTAAACCTTCGGCCCAGTCTGAGGTCCGGAGCACTCTGGAAAAGGTTTTCGTCCAGGATATCCCTGTACTTGGCCGCTATCATCTTTTCCTCGATTGCAACTAGTCGTCCAGTCCCTGCAGCTGAAAAACACCCCCACAGCATGATGCTGCCACCACCATCCTTCACTGTTGGGACTGTATTGGGCAGGTGATGAGCAGTGCCTGGTTTTCTTCACACATACCGCTTAGAATTAAGGCCAAAAAGTTCTATCTTGGTCTCATCAGACCACAGAATCTTATTTCTCACCATCTTGGAGACCTTCAGGTGTTTTTATAGCAAACTCCATGCGGACTTTCATGTGTCTTGCGCAGAGGAGAGGCTTCAGTCGGGCCACTCTGCCATAAAGCCCCGACTGGTGGAGGGCTGCAGTGATGGTTGACTTTCTACAACTTTCTCCCATCTCCCGACTGCATCTCTGGAGCACAGCCACAGTGATCTTTGGGTTCTTCTTTACCTCTCTTACCAAGACTCTTCTCCCCCGATAGCTCAGTTTGGCCGGACGGCCAGCTCTAGAAAGGGTTCTGGTCGTCCCAAACGTCTTCCATTTAAGGATTATGGAGGCCACTGTGCTCTTAGGAACCTTAAGTGCAGCAGAATTTTTTTTGTAACCTTGGCCAGATCTATGCCTTGTCACAATTCTGTCTCTGAGCCCTTTAGGCAGTTCCTTTGACCTCATGATTCTCATTTACTCTGACATGCACTGTGAGCTGTAAGGTCCTATATAGACAGGTGTGTGGCTTTCCTAATCAAGTCCAATCAGTATAATCAAAACACAGCTAGACTCAAATGAAGGTGTAGAACCATCTCAAGGATGATTAAAAGAAATAGACAGCACCTGAGTTAAATATATGAGTGTCACAGCAAAGGGTCTGAATACTTAGGACCATGTGATATTTCAGTTTTTCTTCTTTAATAAATCTGCAAAAATGTCAACAATTCTGTGTTTTTCTGTCAATATGGGGTGCTGTGTGTACACTAATGAGGAAAAAAATGAACTTAAATGATTTTAGCAAATGGCTGCAATATAACAAAGAGTGAAAAATTTAAGGTGGTCTGAATACTTTCCGCCCCCACTGTATATATATATATATATATATATATATATATATATATATATAAATATATATATATATATATATATATATACATTGTATCCAGTTTAGCTAGATCTGACTGCAGGCCATTCCCGGTGTACTGTTTCTAATATACTTCAGGCAGGCAGGTGATTCAGTTAGCTGCAGTTTATTTAATATATTTATATATATACAGTCAGTCTCGTATATATATTTATATCCACTGCATACAGTTTAGCTATATCTCACTGCAGGCCCTTCCTGGTGTACTGTTTCTAATATACTTCTGGCAGGCAGGTGAGTCAATGAGCTGCAATGCATAAAATATATATACAGTCTCCTACATATATATATTCACTGCATTCTAGTCTAGCCAAGCCTATATCTGACTGCAGGCTATTCCTGGTGTACGTTTTCAAATACACTTTCAGGCAGGCAGGCAAGTGATTCAGTGATCTGCAGTGCATAAAATATATATACAGTCTCCTACATATATATATCCACTGCATTCTAGTCTAGCCAAGCCTATATCTGACGGCAGGCCATTCCTGGTGTACGTTTTCAAATATACTTTCAGGCAGGCAGGTGATTCAGTGATCTGCAGTGCATAAAATATATATACAGTCTCCTATATATATACATCCACTGCATTCCAGTCTAGCCAAGCCTATATCTGACTGCAGGCCATTCCTGGTGTACGTTTTCAAATATACTTTCAGGCAGGCAGGTGATTCAGTGATCTGCAGTGCATAAAATATATATACAGTCTCCTTCATATATATCCACTGCATTCTAGTCTAGCCAAGCCTATATCTGACTGCAGGCCATTCCTGGTGTACGTTTTCAAATATACTTTCAGACAGGCAGGGAAGTGATTCAGTGATTTTCAGTGCATTAAATATATATATACAGTTTCCTACATATATCCACTGCATTCCAGTCTAGCCAAGCCTATATCTGACTATAGGCCATTCCTGGTGTACGTTTTCAAATATACTTTCAGGCAGGCAGGCGGGTGATTCAGTGATCTGCAGTGCATTAAATATATATACAGTCTCCTACATATATATATATCCACTGGATTCTAGTCTAGCCAAGCCTATATCTGACTACAGGCCATTCCTGATATACTTTTTCCAGTAAACTTCAGGCGGTGTTTTGCTAATAAAATTTTACAGCATGTCTGGAAGGCCACCAAGGAGAGGCAGATGCTCACAGGCCACTTAAAGAGGGTAAGCAGGCTCTGTGTCTACAGCCAACAGTGTTGGTTATGGACATGGTGCATCCTCAGCATGTGGCCATGGGGCACTCTTGTCCCTTTTTTTCGGCAGCTGATCCACAACATGCACAAGAGTTGGTAGAGTGGATAACTAAGCCGTCCTCATCCTCCTCATCCTCTGTCACCCAGGCTCAGAGTAGTTTGCCTGCCAATGCAGCTGCCAAAGCGGCCTTTTCCATCAGCTCAATGTCATCAGTCACTCCTTGCCTAGCCCCACCATCATGCACGGAGGAGTCCCCCGAGGAGTTTTGAAGGCTCCGATGATGGTACCCAGGTTGAGGAAGGCAGTAACGTGAGCCCAGAGAGAGGGGGTGCCCAAGAAGGACAAGAAACTGGCAGTCATGGTTCCCCAGCTGCAGCATACTGCCAGATTTGCTCCAGTGATGAGGAGGGAAGGGATGAGCAACAATTTAACAAGGGCATGTAATTATAATATTTGCTCCAATATTTCACAGCAGGGCTCGTTCCTGCGCTCAACAACAGAATCTGTGAGGGGTTACAGTGTTGTGGCACCACCACCAGTGCCTAAGGCCCAATTTTTCTGCTCCTGTTTAACAAGGGCATGTAATTACAATATTTGCTCTAATATTTCACAGCAGGCCCCTTCCTGTGCTCAACAAGAGTATCTGTGAGGCTTTACAGTGTTGTGCCACCACCATCACCACCACCGCCTAAGGCCCAATTTATCTGCCCCTGTTTAACAGGGGCATGTAATTACAATATTTGCTCTAATATTTCACATTTCACAGCAGGGCTCGTTCCTGCGCTCAACAACAGAATCTGTGAGGGGTTACAGTGTTGTGGCACCACCACCACTGAAATAAAAGTGAGCAATTCCGCGCCAAAAAAAGTGTGAAAAAATTAGGATAAATCAGAGCAGCTACACCCTAACAAGATGAATAAAATCATCAGTGCATAAGTGAAAAAAAGGGGGGGATAAGGGGAGCGCTAAATATATGTGAAAAAATATTGTATAAAGGATAAATATTTTGAATAAAAATATATATACACCCAGTGCTGACCGCAAATGATAGATTCTAGTCTATAATAACCAGCCTACCTATGTGAATCAAACATAAAGGAATAAAATACTGGGACTAAAACCAATAGAAAATAATGGTGTACAATAATGATTGCACAACCATAACATAGATGAGTGATACCAATGATGATAGCTCAAATATACATAATGAAAAATTGATCAAATATACAATAAATAATAAAAAGTCCATCAAAGGTGAAAAAATAATTGAGGTGAAATCTTGGTCTGAATCTTGGCATCAAGACGTGAACAGCAAAATCCCTTCACCATCACTGAAAAACACCAATGTGCTCATGGAAATGGGTGTCAGCTTACCAGATTGAGTTGACCAATTTACTGAAAAAAAGGTCAATATAGGCTTTAGCAAGATAATGCTTGCTGCAATGGAGAGAGGTGGACCGGACTCTTGTCCTCACATCACAGGGTCTCACGCATGGGATATAAAACAGATGGAGAGGAACCGAACATAGTGTAACACCGTTTATTTTAAAAGATTGATAAAAACAAACATAGCCAAAAGGCTACTCACATACAAGGTGCCATCGCCCGGCACTGAGGCTGGAAAGAGTATCTTTGGTGGGGAAACTGCTCTGCAAAAGAGTTCCCAGCTGATCGCGGCAGCGGCCTACGTTCCACCCACAACAGACAGACGAACCACGGAGGCCAGATGTGATGTAATTGCGTGACCAAGTACCACCTCGACGTACGTTTCCTTAAACACGTCTTCAGGAAGCGTACTTGGTCACTATGGGGATGGTTTAAATAGTGCTGAGATTAGCATAAAGGGAGGGGTTGAATGCTTCACAGCCTCAGTGCCTTTTACAAAACACCATACAACCTTCTCTTGCAACATTTAAAACAACAGCAAAGATAAACTTCCGTATTAAATTTGTACAAAAAAATGAATCTGAAATAATCATATGTAGTAGTACTAATAAAAACTATATTTTAAATGGCACATTCCATCACCACCAGGCTGCCTGAAAAATGGTAGATATAAATGAATGAATATAAAAAAACCAAAGAATAAAGATTTTTAAATAACGGCATTGTTGAAAACGTGAACAGTACCCAACACTTGCATTATGGTATATACCCAAGAGCAACATCTAAAATAGATAGCAATTGTAATCAAATTGGATAAATACTCCAGAAAAAAGAAAGGGGGGATGTGTAACCGAAGATCTAATCAGTGGTCAAAAAACAGTTGAGATCCAGTTCGATATTTAGACCCTGTGGCTGCATCGTTTGTAAACGGTACAGCCACTGGGTCTTATTTTGGGAGACAGCCCTCTTAAGATCAGTACCTCTCCAATTGGAGGCAATCTTGTCTATACCGTAAAAGGTTAGAAGATGGGGGTCCCTATTGTGCACCATACGGAAATGGCGTGATACGCTATGATTTAAAAAGCCTTTGGAAATATTAGCTACATGCTTGTTAATACGAACCCTCAATTTACGAGTGGTACGCCCCACATATTGGATTGAACATGGGCACTCCAACACATATGTAACATAACTGGAGTTGCATGTAATCAGGGGTTTTATGGAAATTTCTTGTTGGGTGACCTTAGAATGGAACTTGGAAATCTTTTTTCCCACTCTATTTGTGGTGCGACAGGCTTTACACCTGGTACAGTAATGAAACCCTGATCCGTTCAAAAACATGGAGGGTTTCCTAGGGGGATCAGGTACGTTGGGAGCTATCATATTCCTTAATCCTGGTGCTCGTCTGTAGATGAATTTGGGTTTGGGAGGGAGTGAATTCTGTAAATCTCTATCCTTGCAAAGTATGGGCCAATATTTTTTGAATATTTTTTCTACACTCTTATATTGGCGATGGAAGCCTGATATAAAAGGGATATCCCCCAGAGAGGGAACTTTTTCTTTAGGGTCTAAAAGAGAGTCTCTATTCATGGCCAGAACTTGGTTTTTGGTTTTGGTAAGATTTTTAAGAGAATAGCCTTTCTCATGAAACCTATGGGTAAGTATCTCAGATTGTGTGTGGTAATCAGTTATATTATCACAATTTCTCCTGATGCGCATGTACTGCCCTTTAGGGACTGCTCCTAACCACTGTGGATGGTGACAGCTATTAATTGGCACGAACCCATTGCGGTCTGTCGCCTTAAAAAATGTTTTTGAGACTAACCTATTCCCTTGTTTAGTTAAGGTGAGATCCAAATAATTAATGGTATCCCAACTACACTCAGCAGTGAACCTGAGTCCATAGGCATTGTTGTTCAAACCTGAAAGGAAATTTTGGAAGTCGGACAGAGTGCCCTCCCACAAAAGGATGACATCATCAATATACCTCTTGTAATATCTTAACGACTTACTGGATTGATAATAAATGGTTTCTTGTTCCCATTTATTGAGCACTATGTTTGACACCACCACTGCCTAAGACCCAATTTTTCTGCTCCTGGTTAACAGGGGCGTGTAATTACAATTTTTGATCTAATATTTCACAGCAGGGCCCGTTCCTGCGCCCAGCAAGAGTAACTGTGAGGGCTTACAGTGTTGTGACACCACCACCACACCACCACCAAAGGCCCAATTTTTCTGCCCCTGTTCAACAGGGGCATGTATTTACAATTATTGATATAATATTTCACAGCAGGGCCCATTCCAGCGCCCACCAAGAGTAACTGTAAGGGCTTACAGTGTTCTGGTACCACCAACACCTAAGGCCCATTTTTCTGCAGAGTATATAGGGCAGGCCGTATAGTATATACAGGCAGTCCCCTACTTTTAAACATCCAACTTACAAACAACTCCTACTTACAAACAGAGGGAGACAACAGGAAGTGAGAGGAAATCTACCCCTAGGAAGGGAAATTCTTTCCTGTAAGAGTTAATATGGGAAAAAGGTGTCTCCACTGATGCTTTATCACCAATCCTTGTTTCCCTAATAACCCCAAATTTTCAAAATCCAAGTGTCATTGGGACAGAAAGTGAGGTGAAATCTTCTGAACAGGGGCACAGACAGCAAAACAAATGTTACAGGGGTGATAACCCTTCCCTATATTATCCAAAAAGCTAAAAAATTGATTTTTTTGGACGGAGCTACACTTACAAAATGTACCTATTCCAAATTACAAACAGATTCAACTTAAGAACAAACCTACAGTCCCTGTCTTGTTTGGACCGCACTTATACTGCTGTTTAGAGTATATAGGGCCCGGGGACCCCACGCCTTTTCTTTTTTTAATTTGGGTGCGGGGTTCCCTTAATATCCATACAAGACCCAAAGGGCCTGGTAATGGGCTGGGGAGGGCTACCCATGCCATTTTTCTCAATAATCTTCATCCATATTGCCGGGACCCGACATTACATTACAGCCGCATGCAGTTTTAAATGACTTTTATTCCTTTAGAGATGTCATTTTGTGCAGGGACTGTTCTAAACACGGGAAACACGCGCCAATTTACAGGCATACTATAGTCACCCCCCAGGTACGATATTTAAAGGAATATTTCACTTTTATTTTTTCACTTTAAGCATTATTAAAATCACTGCTCCTGAAAAAACTGCCGTTTTTACAACTTTTTTTGCATTGATACATGTCCTCTGGGGCAGAACTCGGGTCCCCAAACACTTTTTAGGACAATAACTTGCATATTATCCTTTAAAATTCGTACTTTTGATTTTTCACGTTCAGGTCCCATAGACTTTAACGGTGTTCGAATGTGTGCGCAAACTTTCGGTCCGTTCGCATGTTCTGCCACAAACCGAACCGGGGGGTGTTCGGCTTATCCCTAATAGGGAGTAGTTTCAGTCACCCAGATTCCTTTTGTTTCTTTTGCAATGTCTAGCAACCCTTGGGGATGCCTGCCATATAAAAGTTCAAAAGGTTAAAACCCTGTGGAACCTCTCTAATTGCAAACAACAAATAAGGCAGAAGACAATCCCAGTCTCGTCCCATCTTTATCCACTACCTTTTGTAGCATACTTTTAAGGGTGGTAGACCGATGTATGCAAGTGCTTAAAGTGTTACTAAACCCACAACAGTAAAACCAGTCTGTATATGCAGCATAGCATGCTTGATATACTCACTGTGGAACTTAAGGGGTTAATTATCTGCATTGTGTAAAAAGGCTGTTTTATCCTGTATGCATAGATCTTCCCTCTCCTGCACTGTCTATCTGGGGAAGGCCAGCTAACACAGGCAGGGTAGCCGACCTGCACATGCTCAGTTGTGTCTTTTATGCTGGAGAGCATATTTACTTGTTCTCAGAGATAGCCAGGTCACATGATATTGACATCACACATGAGGGCGTGTATACAGGCTGTAGTGGAAATCTCCTCCTACCTGAACTCTCATCACTGGAGAAACTGTGCAGTTTACCATGTAACCGTGGTTACAAAAGGTATATAGTGGCAGTATTTTAATGTAGAAAGAAGATTTATAAGCTGTGGGCACTGTGGGGGGGGAGGGGCAGATGAACTATTTTCATATTAGTGGGTTTAGTAACACTTTAACACTGAAAAGTTTGCACAACTCTTTCATTACCTTTGACATAAAGGGAGTCCCTTGATCAGTTAGAATTTCTTTTGGGATCCCAGTACAAATAAACATGTGGAACTACTCTCTGGCAATCGTCTTAGAGGAGGTGTTTCTTAAGGAAACAGCCTCGGGATACTGGGTAGTATAGTCCATGATCACTGGGATGTACTGATGGCCTCTAGCCAACTTAACTACTGGTCCTATCAGATCCATAGAGATTATGTCAAAAGGGACCTCAATCACAGGTAATGGCATCAGTGGGCTTCGGTAATGGGGCATAGGGGCTGACTTTTGACACTTAGGGCAAGTCTCACAATAGTTTTCACCTCAGCATGTATCCTGGGCCAAAAAAATACGCTCCTTGGTCTTTTCAGTCCCCCCTAGGGGATGGGTTTGTGTCCAGTTCAACATTGTCCTCCTATAAGGGCCAGGCAGCACGAGCTGTTCCACAATTTTACCCTAGAGTTTGTCAATGCGATACAACATGTCATGGTCAACTGCCATATCAGGAAACATTCTCAAGCCCCGGAGCTGCCGGACTCCCATTGGTTATCTTCACATTTTTCCAGGCTTGTGCAAGAGTAGGATCCTGTAACTAGGCAGTCCCAAAATTGTCCTGGAAGACCTCCAGCTCTGGCATATCGGGCTCCTTAAGGGTTTTAGGGTCCACCTCCGGTTCGCCTGCTCAAACTGCTTTGGTTCAAAGGGGTTGGGGTTATCCCCTGGAGTCCCACTAGAAAGTCCAGGATCCTGAATCTTTTCTTTCTTACTGCAAAGCTCCTGGAAATGTGGAAAGATTTTTCTCAGTATTACACTGTGCAACAGGATTGGGGATGCAGGCACTTTATGGCAAATAGATCCCGAGCTGGGGTACTTTTAACAATCACCATGCACACATACCAATCCCACCTGACACTGTGTTAGCTGCTCAGGGTTCATGAGCGTGGTATAACTCAGGGTAACCAGGCTTCCAGAGTCCAGGAGGGCATGCACGCTTTTCCCCCTTATCTTTACAACATATCCAGATCTGCGACTAGGCCTGGGCAAGCAAAGACATGTGTTGGACTACGTCAGATTCCATTGGCTCGGAGTTCATGGGACACTTGGCAGCAATGTGGCCCCACTCACTTTGCCGCCAACACTGAGGTTGCCTACTATTGCCAGCCTATGAGAACTTTACCTTTTTGGCTGTGATGCTGGGTCTGACCTAGTGGCTATTACAGCTGGGCCGTACGACTCCCTGTTCGGTTTGTGGCAGTTCTTTAGAACATCACAAAAGTTTGGAACCGAATAACAAACCCCATAGAAATCTATGGGACCCGAACTAGAAAAACCAAAAGTGCCCATTTTTAAGGCTTATATGCAAGTAATTGGGCATACAAAGGGTATGTTGGTCCGGGCACTGCCCTGGGGGACATGTATCAATGAAAAAAACTTTTTAAAAACCATCATTCTTAAATGAGCAGTGATTTACTGAATCATAAAGTGAAAGCATCAAAATGAGAAATAACAATAAAAATGAAACATTTCTTTAAAGATAGTGCCTGGGGGGTCCGCTTAATCTGCCTGTAAAGTGGCACATCTGTACCGTGTATAGAACATAATGACATTTATAAAGTAAAAACAATGGCAATTCCATTCAAGCTTTCTTTATTTTATAGACAAAGTAAAACCAATAGACTCCAAATGGACTTTATAGGCACCACAACACACATAGCCATCTAAAAATAGGTATTTTATTTAAACAGAGATTACAATGACAAATATAGTAAATTTAAAAGTTCATAGCACCATAGGCTAGTGAAACTATCACATAAACATCACCATAACCATGCATAGGCCAAACTGTAACTTGACATAAGGTTTGTGCAAAATGGAGTCATCAATATTTGGTGGGCCTGATATGGGTTGATGTAGAGGGTAGAGTAGCTCAGAGCTCTACATGTTTTGCGCTGGCGTGCTTCTTCAGGAGATTGAAGTAAATATTCTATATAAGGTTAAAAAAAAGCATAGATAAATACAATACAATGTAAAAAGTTACATAAAACAAATGTATGTAACAAAAAAGAGTTACTCAAGATGCCATCAGTGTGTATAGGTCTGGTTAGTGTATGACCGCAAAAAAATGCACTGGGGGCACAGCATGGATGTGGAGACACAGACACGTGTAAACACACACCACCACAGCGGGCAAAGACAGACTATACAAAAGGGAAACAACAGATTTAAAGTACAACATAGTTAGACGGTAAGTGTATCAATGGACAACCATAGACCGCCAAAAGGTAAACAATGCTGGCATTTAGTAGAGGCTTACGTAGGTAATAATAGTTGTGACAGATTCTGGATACCCTGGCTGGGCACCTCCGCCAGACCTGTGTCTCCTGTTCTCCAAATACACCGGCAGCCAGCAGACTCGCCATAGCCTGCCCTTAACCCCCCAGAAAGAACCTATGGGAACTAGACACTTGCACACTCAAACAGAAACTACAGTTGATACATATAAAGGGATTATAACAAGCAGGCAGCCCCTCCTTACACATCCCCTGCTGGGATGCGTCTCCACACCTTTTGTCTATGTGCCATGACCTAACATAATTAAACACAATAACAAGAGGGGGAGGCTGGGGAGAGGGGATTCAACTTATATTAGGGACATCATTATCTTATCCCAACGCCATTTTGTCCCCATGTCTGGTAGCCCCATGCTTTTGGCATACTGCCATCTCGTATATGCCTTTATCAGATAAAACATTGTTTGTTTATTTTGTTTTTATCAGATAAACATTGTTTGTAGAAAAAAAATAGTATACATTTAGCCCAGCCGGGCCAATAGGTTTAAGTAGCCGGAAATGACTCCATGAGCCCGGCCACAGATTCCGTGTTCACCCAGTTCCGATGAACCGGCGACCACGGACACAAATGTCTGGGGGTGGCGTCTTCTCCTGGTGGTGGGAGACGGCAAATAGCCCTCCAAATCTCCCGTTCTCTGCTGGGCAATAGTCTGTTGGTAGGAGACCAGCCTACAGCCCCCTCCAAAACACACAGTGACAGTGGGTTCTGTCACAATAGTCAACTACCAAGAGTCCTGATATTGTAGTTAGAATGTGTACCAACAAAAATTCAATGGTAACTGGATCTGTATATTAAATTAAAAAAGCAGTTTCAATAAATAAAGCAGCATGAGGAAGGGAAGGTGGGAGGGGGGAGGCATCCAGGGCTTGATAGCTGCTGCTAATCCAGGACTGATTCATTTTGATAAATGTCAGCCGGACAGACGCGCTCTCTTATCTGTCACAAAACCTGCGGCAGCACTGAATGCCCATTCGGAAAGCACGCTGGATGCCCAGCAGCTCTTTTGCATACTGGGTAATTTCTGGCCAGTGGTCTATTCTCATGACCCCAGAAACCCAGTGGATCGTCAACTGAAAAGCTCTCCATATCTTTTTTCGCCCCTAGATAATCTCCCATCATATGATGAAGGTGCTGCCGATGGGATGTGGAAGCTGGCAGCCCTGAGCACCGAGGAATAAAAAAATGTTGAAAGGCATCATTGAGGGTGCCCCCTTCTCCGCCGCTCCTCTCTTGACCAACAGACGCCTCAAAACAACATTTTTCACCAGACTGTAACCTACCAAAGTCGGAAAAGCCATTACATAAACTTCTCTTTAAGGTGTCTTCAAGAGATTTCATCTTCTGCTCCCTCTGTGGGGACGGGATGCGTTCCGAGACTTACCCCTTGTAACGGTGGTCAAGGAGGGTTTCCAACCAACAGTGATCCTTCTCCTTTATGCCATGTATTCTCGGGTCCTTTCGCAGGCTTTGTAGAATGAGGGAGCCCATGCAGTTTGCAGAGGCATGAGACTCCTCAGGGTCACTGAGGATTACAGTATCTGGAACTGCTTCCTCCCAGCCACGTACTACTCCCAAGTGTTCTGGGAATGGAAAACAATCTGTTAAGGGTTGACGTATGTCTTGCTCTGCTTCAATGCCTTCAAAGCTGCCAGAATCCTCCTCCTCCCTCTCCTCTTGTGTGTTCTGTGGCATAGGAAGAATGGTGTCTTGAGAGAAAAGGAAGTCCTCCTCTTCCCCCCGCTGCTCTGCTTCAAAGTGCCCTGTCCATAATGCCACGCAGAGTCTGCTCCAGCAGGAACACAACAGGGATGTGTCACTGATGCATGCTTTGTCATGGCTCAAATTCCTTGTGGCCTCCTCAAATTGTGACAGTACAGTGCATGCATCCTTTATCAACAGCCATTGGCGTGGGGAAAAAAAGCCGAGCCGACCTAAACCTGTCGTTGTGCCATACTCACACAGGTACCCATTGACGGCCCTCTGCATTCCTAGGACATGGTACAAACCTGATCTTGGTAAAGAGACAATGATGTTGCTCTTTACCCATGTGATCGACTGTGTCCAATTACAGCTGGTCACATGTAAACAAAATATTTCATCCCTGACCATGCTTGCTGGACTACGTGTCAGCAGTAAAGTGGACCCAGAAACCTCTTTCAGCATAGACTCTCGGTGAAATACTTCTCAGGGCTGCTTAGGGCAATGGCAAACAATCCCGGACGAGCCTCCACATGTAGAAATAACTCACAGTGGAGCTGCTGATTTAAAGTGGGCTGTTACCGTCACCTTTTTACCTGTAGTTTCACCAATACCAGACTTAGAGTCCACGTTGAGCTTATTATCTGACAATGCAGGCACCTGTCACTTTAGTACTTTTTCCAATGCTTTAATGGGAGATAACTGGAAGAAGTAACAGGAAAGAGGTAGAAGAAGAGTTGCAGGGAAGTTCAAATACCTTTTCTTGGTGTAGCACTAAGGAATTGAAATCTCAGGGATGAATGTATCTTCAGTTCAGGATTAAATCTTTGCCCGCCCGGATAAATCTCTCTCACTGACCTAGCAGCCGGAGCGCAGCACGAACAAAAAGTCTCTGCCATGATCCCCTGCATGATCCCCTGCCACAGGATGTAGTAGTTTTAGATGAACAGCATCACAGTACCAGAACCTTTAAGCCGGCCCGGCAGTACTATGTGGTAGGTTAAATTAAGATGCATCCTCCAATTGAGTCACCAGGCCCCTCTCCAGACCAGCGCTCCGCATGATCCTTCCAAGACGGGTCCTCCCCTGGATTCTTCCCAATTGTCCGGTTTCTACCCGCAGGACTGACAGCACAGGACCATCTCTGCAGCAGTTGTAGTAGGCCCCAGACAGACTTCTGGGCCCACCCACACGCTGCAGCAATGCAGTCCTCCGGCCAGAGGACCACGAGGTAGGACTCCTAGCACATACCTGTCGGCCAGGAGGGCCAGCAGGTGGAAAGAAAGAGACCAAGAAATATGGCGTCTGTCCCTTAAATACCCCTTCCCAGAATGCACCGCAGGGGACAACCTCTGCTGAGTTACTTCTGAAAGAAGAGCACTCATATACTTCAGCTTGTTGCTTTCCAACACCGACCTACGGTGACAACGACACCCGCAGGCACAATGTGGAACTGCACACAACACAGCCAAACTGGAACAGAGGCTAATTTATCAATAGATTGAATCTGAACTATGTACAGAACAGATAACCCACTAAATTTACATATAAGTGGTAGATAAAAAAAAATCTACCAGCACTACACAAATATAGTAAACAAAGTTCTCATTTAAGAAACCATTGAGTGAGTGTTGATTTCCTTTGCATTATCAAGCAAGTGGAGGCCAAAGGCAAAGATAAAAAAGGTATATTACATTGTATATTGTGAAATTGTCTTTAAAGCTTTACTGCACACTATATTACACCACAGCTGTGTCAGGGGGACTGAGAGAAATAAAAGGGGTAATGAAGCAGAGTACAGGCCCAATTAAAATACAGCAGCTCCTGCGGGGGTCAGTGCTACAATAAAAATATATTAATTATAACCTAAACTTGCATAAAGACATGATTGATAGCACACATGATTTTATAAACTTGATTCAAAATTCTTCAAGGTAATCTCATAGTAGACACATAGTAGCTGTGACAATACATCAATGGAAAGCTCTATGCACGTTTCGTGGAGAAACTTCCACACATCAGGAGCAAATGCGATATAGGTATGTCTGTAATGAAATATAAATGCCAAATAGTATAGTAATTAAGATAACAGGAAGAGGGGGAATCACATCTTAATCCCAGTACTCTTACCTATAAGTAAGCTACAGTATTCAACAATGTGGGTAGTATTGGTAGCTGGAGGCACTATAGGAACATCATCCCCGGAAACTGAGGTGGCGACAACTGCGGCAACACAGCAGTGAACAGAGAATAAAAGGTTAGCATCAATAGTGATTTTGTCCCTAATAAGTAACTATGGTTGTAATAAATGCTGAGTAAAGGCCCATAGCGCTTTTGTGGAAAAATAGTAAATGAAGTGTATTAGCAAAATGACTACACAATAAATAATTGGGGAAAATATGAAAACCGTTACCAAAGGGAAGAAAGACAAAGAGAAGATTTTGAGAGTAAAGTGAAAACAGGTGAGTGAGTGTCTCACCATAAATCGGGTGGTAAGATCAAAGATAACACATAAGAACCATAGATGGATAGAAACCCAAATATTACCCTTATTATGAAGTTGAAAGCATAGTCCAGATATGTGCATACAACCCCTGGCAAAAATTATGGAATCACCAGTCCCTGAGGATGTTCCTTCAGTTGTTTATTGTTTTAGAAAAAAAGCAGATCACAGACAGGGCCAAAAACTAAAGGCATTTCAAATGGCAACTTTCTGGCTTTAAGAAACACTAAAAGAAATCAAGAAAAATAATTGTGGTGGCCAGTAACAGTTAGATTTATAGAACAATCACAGGGAATAAATTATGGATTTACTCAATTCTGAGGAAACAATTATGGAATCACCCTGTAAATTTTCATTACAAACACTAACACTTGCATCAGATTAAATCTGCTTGTTAGTATGTAGTTAAAGAGGGTAAATCATCACGCAGTGTTGCACAAGATGTTGGTTGTTCACAGTCGGCTGTGTCTAAAACATGGACCAAATACAAACAACAAGGGAAGGTGGTTAAAGGCAAGCATACTGGTAGACCAAGGAAGACATCAAAGCGTCAAGACAGAAAACTTAAAGCAATATACCTTGAAAACAGAAAATGTACAACAAAACAAATGAGGAACAAATGGGAGGATACTGGAGTCAACATCTGTGACCGAACTGTAAGAAACCGCCTAAAGAAAATTGGATTTACATACAGAAAAGCTAAAAGAAAGCCATCTCTAACACCTAAACACAAAAAAACAAGGTTACAATGGGCTAAGGAAAGGCAATCGTGGACTGTGGGTGATTGGATGAATGTCATATTCAGTGATGAATCTCGAATTTGCATTGGGCAAGGTGATGATGCTGGAACTTTTGTTTGGTGCCGTTCCAATGAGATTTATGCAGATGACTGTCTGAAGAAAACATGCAAATTTCCACAGTCAATTATGATATGGGGCTGCATGTCAGGTAAAGGCACTGGGGAGATGGCTGTCATTAAATCTTCAATAAATGCACAGGTTTACATTGAATTTTGGACACTTTTCTTATCCCATCTATTAAAAGGATGTTTGGGGATGATGAAATAATTTATCAAGATGATAATGCATCTTGCCATAGAGCAAAAACTGTGAAAAAATTCCTTGAAGAAAGACACATAAGGTCAATGTCATGGCCTGCAAACAGTCCGGATCTCAATCCAATTGAAAATCTGTGGTGGAAGGTAAAGAAAATGGTCCATGACAAGGCTCCAACCTGCAAAGATGATTTGGCAACAGCAATCAGAGAAGGCTGGAGCCAGATTGATGAAGAGTACTGTTTATCACTCATTAAGTCAATGCCTCAGAGACTGCAAGCAGTTATAAAAGCCAGAGGTGGTGCAACAAAGTACTAGTGATGTGCTGGAGTGTTATTTTGTTTGTTTGTTTTTCATGATTCCATAATTTTTTCCTCAGAATTGAGTGATTCCATAATGTATTCCCTGTGCTTGTTCTATAAATCTAACTGTTACTGGCCACCACAATTATTTTTCTTGATTTCTCTTAGTGTTTCTTAAAGCCAGAAAGTTGCCATTTGAAATGCCTTTAGTTTTTGGCCATGTCTGTGCTCTGCTTTTTTTCTACAACAATAAACAACTGAAGGAACATCCTCAGGGACTGGTGATTCCATAATTTTTGCCAGGGGTTGTAGTATCATCAAGGTGCAAGGAGCAGACTGAGTATGTGCTCCATAGGGATGTGGAATTTATACCCTCCCCATCATCACAGGACCCCACCAACGTCATGCTGCAGCCTAATGCGTATTTACCATTTTCATATTGATAAGAGGGTTCCTCCTCCGATTTTATAATGTAATTTTTATGCGATTTTATAGCGGTTTCTGATGTCATTGGAGGTATTCGGTTTATATTTTAGTATTATGATACTTTCTGTTTCCATTTATTATATATATATATATATATATATATATATATATATATATATATATATATATATATATATATATATATATATATATATATATATATATATATTTAGGCCATATATTGTTATTATGGTGAGGTATCAATCCGATGCTGATCACCATAAGGGATGGTATGCAGATTCCTCAATGTTCGTCCTTAATATTATCATTTAAAGTAGGGTTGTCCCGATACCACTTTTTTAGGACCGAGTACAAGTACCGATACTTTTTTTCAAGTACTCGCCGATACCGATTACCGATACTTTTTTTTAATGTCACATGACAGTGTTTTTTTTTTTTAACAGTGCTTTCTTTTTTTTCCGGGGGGGGGGGGACAGTGTCTGTGTTTTTTTTTTATTTACAATTTTTATTTTTTACAATAATATTTTTTTTATTCTTTATTGCAATATGTGTTTTTTTTAAATCAGCCCTGTTGGGGGGCTTCGGTGAGATATCAGGGGTCTTAACAGAGCTCTGATATCTCCCCCTTGAGACAGAGAAAGAAACAGAGGATAGAGATTTCCCAGTCCCTTTCTCTGCAGCCTCAGCTGCACTGAGAATGAATGGAGAGAAGACAGCGGCTCCTCTCCATTCATAAACTGACACATCGTAATCACAAGAGATTACAATGTTTCAGTTATGTGAATGGACAGAGTCAGCTGACTCTGTCCATTCACAAAGGAAGGAGGAGGAGGACAGCAGAACGGAGGGGGAGAACGGAGGGGACAGCAGAGAGGGACAGCAGAACGGAGGGGACAGAGAAGGAGAGAGGGGCAGCAGAACAGAGGGGACAGCGGAGGGGGACAGAGAAGGAGAGGGGAACGGCGGAACGGAGGGGGACAGCGGAGAGGCACAGCAGAACGGAGGGGACAGCGGAGGGGGGCAGAGAAGGAGAGAGGAACGGTGGAACGGAGGGGGACAGCGGAGGGGGACAGAGGAAAGGAGGGGGCATGGAGGAGGATGCAGTGACAGTCAGCGGTGACCGATCACCGCTGTATGTCACTAAAGCCGCTGAAAGCCGCTGGAGGAGAATCTTGTAACTCCCTCATGCGCTGATCACAGCTGACTTCCAGGTATCGGGGGAAGCATCGGGAGCATTTGACCGAGTACAAGTACTTGGGCAAATGCTCGGTATCGGTGTCGATACCGATACTAGTATCGGTACAAACCTAATTTAAAGTTTTTATGTTTTAAAGCCAGGTGGAACATCTGGGACACCGTAGGGTGCTGACAATACGGAGGATTTGGATAGCTGCTATTATTGATAGATGTATCCAAGCAGTAAATCTCCATATAATATTGTCATGAAACACACTAGAGTGTCCGTGGGCTACAACAAAATGGCCACAGACTCCCTATATTAACTGACAGGTTAGCCGCCCATTTATTATATATCCCCCTGAAGTAGATACGGAAGTTCCCTGTATCGATACGCATTGGGGAAGGGACAGGACGGACGTTCAGCAGGTGACCTGTCAGGAAAGAATCCCATACCATCCCAATACCGATCCGGTATCTTTACATGCTGTTTGCCTGATGTAGAGTGGCGCACTGACGCGCCTGTACTATGACAGGTCCAGGAGTCTGGTTAAAACTGCAGAGCCCCAGAGGTGGTTCACCGGCGTGTATTGACTAAGCTTAAGTGCAAAGTCACACGCTCAGAGGTGAGTGTTTAATACCTAGGGGAAGCATCTGAGTGTGATCACTGTGGCTTGCTTTGGATTATCTACATAGCAGTTTCCAAATCACATGAATTACTACGGCTTGTTTTGGAATAGATACACACAGGGGCGTAACTAGAAATAGCAGGGCCCCATAGCAAAATGTTGTATGGGGCCCCCCTGCAAACAGCATGACCTGTGCCCCATACAGCGTGACCTGTGCCCAATACAGCCTGCTCTGCCTGTGCCCCATACAGCCCCACCCACTGCTGATACGGACAGCTCGCCTCTTCCTTTCCTCTCTCTTCCCCTGGCTGGGAGACTGTGCCGGCGGTGCTCTTATCCTCACTGGGCCCCACTCGGCTGCGGGCCCCATAGCGCCCGCATGGGTCGCTATGGTGGTAGTTACGCCCCTGGCTACACAGCATTTTCCAAATCGCATGGACTTTAGAAGCACTTTCGAATTGAATTAATTGGATGACACATATGCACATGGAAGCACTTTTTACTCATCTATATGTTTTGGTGGATTGAGTCCACTATATGATTGTATGAACACTATATGATTTTATGAACACTATATGATTTTATGAACAGTAATTTTGATATGTGGTGTAGTCCCTCGCGCTAAAATGAGTATCGTAGTTGATCAATATAGGATGACTAGAAGTAGAAAATAATACGAAAAGTGAAAACTATAGAAATGGTGATGATGTCCCTATGGACTGCCGCAAAAGTGTTCACTAACACTCAGCAAGATAAAAATGATTAAGTGATTTCGCGCTTCAAATCTATCACATTTAGAATTGCATGTGCATACATCTATATAAATAAATACTATCTTACAAGCTTAGAATAATAGTGCAAAGATAATAAAGTGCTCCGTATAATAAAGTGATCGTCCAAAGTGCTGATGTGCTTAAATCAATCCAAAGTTTATAAAGTGCTTCTTCACTGGGACCATAAAGTGGAGGGAAGAGGTGATGGTGGTGTTGGAAATTGAAGGGGTCCGGTGGAACCGGGCTCTCTAGACTCTCACCTTAAATAGGATAAATAAAGGCATCAAACAGGTTCCTAAATGGATGTTATATGATGTCGTTCAGGTGGGGAGAAATACCGCTGCACCACCAGCGATGTCCCCACCTGAACGACATCATATAACATCCATTTAGGAACCTGTTTGATGCCTCTTCCCTCCACTTTATGGTCCCAGTGAAGAAGCACTTTATAAACTTTGGATTGATTTAAGCACATCAGCACTTTGGACGATCACTTTATTATACGGAGCACTTTATTATCTTTGCACTATTATTCTAAGCTTGTAAGATAGTATTTATTTATATAGATGTATGCACATGCAATTCTTAATGTGATAGATTTGAAGCGCGAAATCACTTAATCATTTTTATTTTAGTAATTTTGATATAGCCAATCACCCAATGGATGCACGTTACAACACTTTATATGTTCATTTTTAAGTATTCATAACTATTTGTTGCACTATTGTAACTTTTTACAGTCACTAGTTACTGGATGTAACATGGGGTATGATTCACATGCATATTTGCACTTTGGTTATCACATATATACAATGTGAAGAGAATATTTGAAAGCGCATATATTTATTTATTTCTGCTTTTATTTGCATGTTATTATGAGACCTGTTTAATGCTTGCAGCTGTTTCACGGTGCCATTTAGGCAATTTATAATCAGAGGAGGCTCACAGGATCTTTTATATATACTTGATGGGAAGGAGGAGCCAGTGTTCGAGTGACCATTGATGCCCGGCACTGGACACCACAACTTCCCTCATAACGCATGCATATGGATAAACAACATCGTCCCGCGAATGGCAGGAATGACGCAAACAAGATGCACCCCCAGCACAATCTCCACCCTGGGTGGACGCATCCTTCTGTAGTTAATATAAATAACATTGGCAGATGTATGTCACAGATTAACCAATCTGAATAAATTACAAAGGTGTGTGCTTCCATCCCTTAATTAGCGTTTAATAAATAAAAATGTTGGGGCTGTATATGACACAACGACTGCTGTAAAGTTTGTGCGTCTCCATCCTGAATCATAATGAAGAGAGAGGTGGGAAGGGGAATGGGGGAATGTTGGGACTTTGTGTGAAGCATACCACCAGAACCAAATAAATCAGTTCTACAGCAGTTGTTGTCTCATATAAAGTCACAACATTTTTATTTAATAAAAAAGAAATATATAGTAAGCCAGTCCACCACCTCCTCTGCATGCTGTGGCTGGATGGCCAGGCAACATCACTTCAAAAAATAAGTCGCGCTGGTTGAAAATAATCAAAGTGAAAATAACATATGAGTGAAACACAACAAAAGAATGAACAATCCTGTGAACGAATGGTAATACAAAATGGTGCATTTGATCAAACACTATGAAGTCCTTGATTGAAAAAGAAGCCAAGAGAGTTCATATACTGGGACTGATATATCAATATATTCCTCCACGATGGTATACAGGCATAACACCACTAGAAAAGTGCCCAATAGAAAATAGGATTATGCCTCCTCCTCTGTACACACTGCCGCTTACCAGAAGTGAATCAACTCCTATTCCGGCAGATCAAATGCGCTTTATGGCTTATTCCCCCCCCCCCCCGCTTCGGGTCTTTATATAATGTGCCACTGCTCCCAGCGTTATCACCATACAAACAGCCTCAAGTGAGATGTGTTCCGTAGGTCCTTATAAAAATACAATGAAGGCTAACATAGTGTAAATCCTAATTTATTGGGTAAAAATAAGAGCAAGATTGCACTTACATTTCTGAAGTTAAAAAACAGCTTATTTAAGAATGGAGCTGGCCAGCTCTCGATAGCAGCCATTGCTTCTGGGATCTGCGTACACGTGGTGACATCAGCACGTCGCTCCTCCCAGGCAACATCACTAAGAAGGAATGATGCCCTGCCTGAGAACGAACTATGTCCACCTTTGCCTGTGGACACTTACGCTGCTGGCCCCCTCACAGTGCCATGGGACTGTCTGCCTCTCCTTGTTGGCCTCCCAGACATGATGGGGGGGTGCTTATTAACAAAATGTAATAAAGATGTGGAAATGTGTATGTGGATGCGCTTTAATCAATCAAAAGTGGTGTTTGATGCACTCTAATTTGAGTACTCGTTACACAGAAACACCCCACTGACACATTACAATATACCGCAGTAAAACTGCACTGACGCACCGCAATATACTGTGGTAAACATACTAAAATATACTTCGTTAAACGTGCAGTAACACACTCAAATATACTGCATTAAATGTACAGTAACGCACTCAAATATACTGCGTTAAATGTGCAGTAACGCATTGATATATACTGCGTCAAACGTTTAGTAACACACGGATATGTACTGCGTTAAACTGTAGTAACACACGGATATATACTGCGTTGAATGTACATTAACGCACTGATATATACTGCGTTAAACATCCAGTAACACACAGATATACTGTATAACTTTTGGCAGTTAGAGACCTGAAAACTATAAACCCAGTGAAGAGGTCCTCTGCAGCAAGGTAGCATTCCACCAGCTCAACCAGATTATCCTTTGACTTTGGGATAAGCTTGCCTCGCCCACCTCTGCAGCTCAGGAGGTAGAGCTCTCAGAATTTGGTCTATCAGAACTCTTTCAACTATTTGAGGCCCGCCCTGTGAGTATTTCAGGCTGCAGCCACCATTTGACTAGGTTGATTAGATCAAACATTTGGAAGGAGAGGGATTGATATGACTTGAAACTCCAGCTGTGTGAAGGTGAAGAAGGTGGCTTTTTGTACCTGGTAGGGTGTCACCAGGGGAACCACACACTTGCAGTCTGGGCTGGCAGCCACTCTAGCAATTCTGCCTGGGCTTGTCAGTTTTTCTCAGGTGCCTGAGCCAAGGCAGTCACTTGAACCCTGGCTGCCTGAGCCAAAGCAGTCACTTGAGCTTCCATGTTTGCCATCTGGTTTGCCATCTAACAGTCTATTGGTTCCTTGTTGTGCAGCAGCTTGCTGCTATTATTAGCCTATCTCTAATTTTATTTATATTTGATGAAGCTGGTTGTTATGATCTTTGGATGTGCAAGTTATGATATATAGATTTTAAACTATATCCTATGGTATATATTTTAATCATTGTGAAATAAAAAAAAATCTTTTTGGAAAAGCGTTCTATATTATATTTTGTAAGAACGTGGTTGACCATTACAGGCATACTGTATGCAAAGTCCCATTAAGATGTAGTTATTTAACGAAAATTTGGAATATATTCCCTCAAGAACTAGTTCTGTCCAGCTCAGTACATTGCTGGAGCAGTACATCGCTTGCTTATGCCACTTAAAGATCAATTTAATTATCTGTGGTTTACTATTTCTTAAGAATCCTAATTCTAACTACTTTTCTGAATCTAAATTAGCTGCATTTCAATATAGTGATTTCAATACTTGTTTCAGTCTTAAATAATGGTGCTTTTAAGCATGTGAAGTGGCCACCCTCGAAGGAGTCACTGTGTCAGGTTCTTCTACCTTGCTCCACTGATGTCCCACTCAGACTGACCTCAGGACTCACTGACACACCCTATGGCTTAAAAAGAGCTTTATTAAAAAGTGAAAGATCCCTGGAGGGAAAAATTGGTTAACACAACAACAGCAGTACAATACCATGCAGCAATTATTATACAACAAAGTAATCCAGTTAAACTGTATTGGAACAGTAAGCATAAATAACTGTTATATGAGCAGCCAAATGTATCCAAGGCCTAACTAAAGGATACCAGAGTCTATTGCTACCCTACTGACCAGTTATACTGAACCCAGTCACTGCCAGTGCTGAGACCTGTAGTCCTTTGATTCACTGTATATTATAGTATATTTGTAATTCCAGCCAGGAAAGGCTCCCAAAGGAAAGCAGTTAACGTTAGACATGTGTGCCGTCAATAAATTTGTTTTGTTTTGTTCGTTCGAAAATTAATTCGTATTTCGTAATTCGTGTCCGAATTTCAATTCGGATTCGTACGAAATACGAATTTTCGTTAGATTCGTAAACTTTTCGTAAAATAACGAAAGTTTGTTATGATGAATTTATCATTATGAGGGGTTTGCACCATCCCTGTGCTGTGCCGACTTCCTCTGATTGGTGACACGTTTCTGTTGTAACGGAATTTGGATCCGAAATTCCAAATCTGGTTAATGAAATGTCAAATTTCATATAAAATTCGTAAGCATAGAAATTCCCATAGGGTTCCCACCATCCCTGTACTGAATTCCCAGGTCTGTACACCTGCTGTGTCCATTATGAGGGGTTCCCACCATCCCTGTGCTGAGTTCCTGGGTCTGAGTGTACACCTGTTGTGCCCATTATGAGGGGTTCCCACCATCCCTGTGCTGTGCTGACTTCCTGGGTTTTTAACTTTTAGGTTTGTTAACTTTTCGTAACAATTACGAATGTTCGTAAAAACAGGTGACAAATGCACCCTGTTGGGGTCAGGAGTGTACCGCTAAGATAGTGGACCCTAAGGCTGACTGATGCGGATAGAACTCAGGGTGGTTCAGGAAGGCAAGTCCCCTGGAGCACCAACATGGATCCCACAGGGAGTTAGAGCATAGATTCCCTAGGGTGCGGAGTCTAAGAGCCAGCAGGTGTTCACTAGAGCCTCTAGTGGTGAGGATGGACTGGGTTGCAACTGGCTCCAGGTTGCGGCCCCCAGGGTCTCCCAGCTCATGCTCACAGTAGGCTACAGGAGGATGGAGAGGAGACAGCAGCCCAGGACAGCAAGGGATAGTAAGGAGGTAGCCAAATGTCGGGACGACTAGTAAACAAGGATAACAGAGAACACGCCAAAGGTCAGGGTCAGAGGCAAACCGGGATAGTCGAGAACACGCCACAGGTCAGGGTCACAAGCAGACAGGGATAGTCGGGAACATGCCAAGATCAGTAAAAGAGACAAACATAGAGCACACAGCAAGCAGGAAACATGAAGCCAAACACACAATATTGCACGGCAAGGCAGGCTTGGAGAATACGGTGTTAAATAGTGGTTCCTGTTGAGGCTAGGGTGAAAAGTAAGTACGTAAGTAAGTAAGTATTACTGCAAGGTCATGACAGTACCCCCCCCTTACGAGGCCTCCCCCTCCCCCACTTTGGACCAGGCTTGGAGGGGAACTTCAAATGGAACTTCCTCAGAAGACGAGGTGCGAAGACTTCAGATGCAGAAATCCAAGATCTCTCCTCAGGACCAAAACCTTTCCATTCCACGAGATATTAAAGGACTGCTTTACAGAAGCGAGATTCCAAAATTTGGCTGACCTCGTACTCCTGATCATCTTCAGAGACTAGAGCCAAGGTAGGGAGTGGACGAGAGAACTTATTGAAAACTAAAGGTTTCAGAAGGGATACATGAAAGGAGTTTGAGATCCTAAGGCTTTTATGAATCTGGAGTTTAAAACAAACTGGATTCAGCTTAGAAATTATATTGTAAGGACCAATGAATCTCGGGGCAAACTTGAGAGAAGGAACCCGGAGTCTGATGTTCCTGGTAGAAAGCCAGACTTTGTCTCCTTGCTGTAGAGAAGGCGGCTTACGCCTGTGACGGTCAGCAAAACTTTTGAATTTGTTGGCAGCTTTCTGGAGGGAATCATGAACGTCAACCCACATGGGATTGAATGATTCCTGAACGGTAGCAAAAGCTGGGATGTCGGAAGAACAGGTCATAGGAAGAGGGAGCTGAAGATGTCTTCCATAAACAGTGACAAAGGATGTCTTCTGAGAACTGACGTTGACATGATTGTTGTGGGAGAACTCTGCCCACGGGAGTAGTGATGCTCAATCATCGTGATGAGCCGACACCAAGGTACGGCGAAAGACTTCCAACTCCTGATTGACCCTTTCAGTCTGGCCATTGGATTGGGGATGGTAAGAAGAGGTAAAATCCAAGGTAATGTTGAGGGATTTGCAGAAGGCTCTCCAAAAGCGAGAAGTAAACTGAACACCCCTGTCCGAAACGACATGGGAAGGGACACCATGAAGACGGAAAATATCTCATACGAAAATGGGAACCAAGCAGGAGCAGAAGGGAGACCAGGAAGAGGAACAAAGTGGGCCATCTTGGATTATCGATCAATCACCACCCAAATGACCGTGTTCTTCTCAGATGGTGGAAGATTGGTGATGAAGTCCAAGGCTATGTGAGACCAGGGCTCCTTGGGAATGGGCAAGGGCATGAGAAGACCAGCAGGAGCCTGTATGGAGGACTCAGTGGAGAACCCTCCAAGTGATGACGACACTCCTCCAGCGCCAATTTAATCGCAAGAAGTTCCCGATCACCAATAGCGTAATTCTTCTCCGCCTGAAAAGAAAATGTTTTCTGGAGAAAAACGCACATGGTAGACGTTTTTTCCCAAAGGATTGAAGAAGCACAGCTCCCATCCCAGTTGAGGAAGCGTCCACTTCAATAAAAAATGGATCCCCCGGGTCAGGTCGCCTCAACAAGGGTCCAGAAATGAAGGCCTGTTTCAAATCATGAAAGGCAGAGACAGCTTCAGGGGACCACTCCTTGGCATTAGCACCCTTCTTTGTCAAGGCAATAATTGGTGCAGCAATAGAGGAGTAATTCCTAATGAACTGCCTGTAATAATTAGTGAACCCAAGAAAGCGCTGCGTGGGCTTGAGGACGGCAGGAAAAGGCAAGTTGTTAATGGCCGAGACCTTCCCAGAATCCATGCAAAGACTGAAGTTAGAGACAAAGCATCCCAGAAACAGAACATTCAAAAGAACATTTCTCCAGCTTGGCGTACAGATTATTTTCTCGAAGGCGCTGAAGTACAATCCGGACATGGTCTCTGTGAACCAACAGACTAACCGAAAAGATGAGAATGTCATCCAGGTAGATGACAACAAACTGGTAAAGCAGATCCCTGAAGATTTTGTTAACAAAGTTTTGGAACACCGCTGGGGCGTTACACAAACTAAAGGGCATGATCAAGTACTCGTAATGCCCATCTCTAGTGTTAAACACAGTTTTCCATTCATCCCTTCCTGTATGCGGATCAAATTGTATGCACCCCTGAGATCCAACTTGGTAAAAATGGCACCTTTCAACCTGTCGAATAGTTCCGATATTAGGGGTAGGGGGTATCGATTTTTGATCGTTACTGCGTTTAGGCCTCAGTAGTCAATGCAGGGTCTTGGGGTACCATCCTTTTTGGCAATAAAAAAGAACCCTGCTCCTGCAGGCAATGAGGATTTCCAGATGAATCCTTTTTCTAGATTTTCCGCAACATACTTAGACATGGCCTGGGTCTCTGGGATGGACAGAGGGTAGGTACGACACCTGGGTAGAGCTGCTCTGGGAACAAGGTCAATGGCACAGTCAAAGGACCTGTGAGGAGGAAGCACCTCAGCTGACTTTTCACAGAACACATCCCGGAAATCGCTATATGCAGCGGGAAGGGCAGAGGATACTGAGTTGGTAGCCACGGGAAGTCTCCCCTTGGGGGCAACCTTGAGTAGGCAGGAAGAGAAAAAGGAGGGACCCCAAGCCAGGATTTGCCCAGAAGTCCAGTCAATGTGTGGAGAGTAGAGCTGCAACCAAGGAAGCCCCAATACGATACGGGTTGAGACCTTAGGAAGGATAAGAAAGGATATCCACTCCTCGTGGAGTATTCCTACCAACATCTTAACAGGAGGGGTCTAGAAGCGGATAGGGCCCCCTGGAAGAACAGTGCCATCAATCGCTGAGATTACCAATGGAGTAGTGAGGGGTAAAAGGGTAAGGTTCATGGAAGATGCAGTTCTCCAGTCCATAAAGTTGCCAGCGGCTCCCGAATCCAGATAAGCCAAGGCCGAGTGGGAGGAAATGCCAACATGAAGAGAAACTGAAAGGAGACGAGAAGATGACTTTTCTGGGTCCAATACTCCACCTTCCAGATGTATTACCCGAGCTTTTCCTGGACAAAATGAGCATGTGTCACGAAAATGACATTTGCCCCCACAGCAGAGACACAGGCCCAGAGTTCTTCACCTAGCATGTTCCTCTGGGATGGCCTGGTCTGGCCCAGCTGCATAGGTTCCTCAGCCTGCAGGAGATGCTCCACAGGACAAAAAGATGGGAGCTTGGGCTGACTAAGGACCAAGGAGTGCTGGTGTCACTTTTCTAGGGTCCTTTCCTGAAAACGAATATCAATCTGGTTACACAGGGAGATAGCAACTTTGTCCAGATCAGTGGGGATGGTTCTTCCTGCTAATTTGTCCTTCACTCAATCAGAAAGGCCATGCAGAAAAGTTGCGACTAAGGCCTCATTGTTCCAGCTCAGCCATCAGTATGCAGAAACGAGGAACATACTGTCCCACAAAAGCAGACTCTTGGCGGAGACGTAGAAAGGGTGCTGGCCGCTGAAGAGACATTCCTTGAAGATATTCCAGAAGAGTTTCAAAAAATTAGAGAGGCTGGAAACCACTGGGTCTTTCCTCTCCCATAGAGGGGCAGCCCAAGCTAAAGCCTCACCGGAGAGGAGAGAAATAATATAGGCCACCTTTGCCCGATCAGACTGGAAGTTTTAGGGCTGGAGTTCGAAATGAATGGTACACTGGCTAAGAAACCCTCTGCAGGCCTTGGAGTCCCCAAAGTAACGGGACAGAGTTGGTAAATGTAAAGGGTTAACGACTGCGACTGTAAGCAGAGTTGATACGGCAGCCGATTGCGGTTTTGGCACCGGGGATCCTAAGGAGGCTTGAAGTGGTTCAAAGTGGGAAGCCAAATCCTGAAGGAATCGCATCACCTGGGTCTGATTAGATTCCTGGGTCTCGAGTCTGTGGACTATGCCCTGCAGCTGATCATCGGCAGGTAGCAGCACATCAGCCGGGTCCATGGCCGTGCAAACTGTCAGGTCGCCTGAGTCCAGGTGACAGATGCACCCTGTTGGGGTCAGGAGTACACCACTAAGATAGTGGACCCTAAGGCTGACTGCTGCGGATGGAACTCGGGGTGGTTCAGGAAGGCAGGTCCCCTGGAGCACCAACACTGACCACACAGGGAGTTAGAGCATAGATTGCCCAGGGCGCAGAATCTAAGAGCCAGCAGGTGTTCACCAGAGCCTCTAGTGGTGAGGATGGACTGGGCTGCAACTGGCTCCAGGTCGCGGCCCCCAGGGTCTCCCAGCTCACGCTTACGGTAGGCTACAGGAGGATTGAGAGGAGACAGCAGCCCAGGACAGCAAGAGATAGTAAGGAGGTAGCCAAATGTCGTGGCGACTAGCAGACAAGGATAACAGAACATGCCAAAGGTCAGGGTCACAGGCAAATAGGGATAGTCGGGAACACGCCAAGATCGGTAACAGTGACAAATGTAGAGCACACGGCAAGCAGGAAACAGGAAGCCAAACACACAATATTGCACACCAAGGCAGGCTTGGAGAATACGGTGTTAAATAGTGGTTCCTGTTGAGTAGGGATGAGCCGAACACCCCCCTGTTCGGTTCGCACCAGAGCATGCGAACAGGAAAAAAGTTCGTTTGAACACGCGAACACCGTTAAAGTCTATGGGACACGAACATGAATAATCAAAAGTGCTAATTTTAAAGGCTTATATGCAAGTTATTGTCATAAAAAGTGTTTGGGGACCTGGGTCCTGCCCCAGGGGACATGGATCAATGCAAAAAAAAGTTTTAAAAACTGCCGTTTTTTCAGGAGCAGTGATTTTAATAATGCTTAAAGTCAAACAATAAAAGTGTATGCCATGGGTGCGGAGCGGCCCGAGGAGAAGAAGATAGAAGACGCTGCGGAGGAGATGCTGGACGAGAACGCCGGAGGAAGAACCAGAAGAACCAGAAGAAGAAGATGAAGGAAGATAGAAGAAAGAAGAAGCATTTAAATAAAGGAATTGTCAAAAACTGTCTCTTGTAATTTTTAACATTTTTGACAGTTTTTTAGTGAAAAGGTAGGGGTAAGTACCCCCTTACCATTTCACACAGGGGGGGGCCGGGATCTGGGGGTCCCCTTGTTAAAGGGGGCTTCCAGATTTCGATAAGCCCCCCGCCCGCAGACCCCCACAACCACCGGCCAGGGTTGTAGGGATGAGGCCCTTGTCCTCATCAACATGGGGACAAGGTGTTTTGGGGGTTTTGGGGGGATACCCCAAAGCACCCTCCCAATGTTGAGGGAATGTGGCCTGGTACGGTTCAGGAGGGGGGGCCACACTCTTGTCCCCCCCTCTTTTCCTGCCAGGTTGCGTGCTTGGATAAGGGTCTGGTATGGATTTTTCGGGGGACCCCACGCCGTTTTTTTTTTTTTTGGCGCGGGGTTCCTCTTAAAATCCATACCAGACCTGAAGGGTCTGGTATGTAATTTAGAGGGACCCCCACGTCATTTTTTTTTAAATTTTGGCCGGGGTTCCCCTTAATACCCATACCAGACCTGAAGGGCCTGGTATGGAATTTAGGGGGACCCCCACGTCATTTTTTTTTTAAATTTGGTTCGGGGTTCCCTTGTGGGGAATTCCCATGCCGTTTTTATCGATGAACTTTTATGTGTATTGTCGGACCGGCAATGCAATAGCCGCGAGTAGTTTTAAATGGGTTTTTTCCTTTGAAATGTCATTTTGCTGTCAGACTGTTCTAAACACAGGAAACATGTGCCCCTTTACAGGCATACTATAGACACCCCCAGCTACGAAATTTAAAGGGATATTACACTTTTATTGTTTGACTTTAAGCCTTATTAAAATCACTGCTCCTGAAAAAATGTCCGTTTTTAAAACTTTTTTTTGCATTGATCCATGTCCCCTGGGGCACCCCAAATTGTTTGCTGTTCAGCGAACTTGCGAACAGCCAATGTTCGAGTTGAACATGAGTTCGACTCGAACTCGAAGCTCATCCCTACTGTTGAGGCTAGGGTGGAGTCACACTGAGGGAAGATTACTTAAGCATGCAGGAGTAAAAGTGGAAGCCTCAAGACTGATACACAGACCAGGTAAGAGACAGACAGGTCATAAAAGTATTACTGCAAGGTCATGACACTCTCACCAGAGCAGGATCAAAAGCAGTCTCTCGCCTAGGGTTGCCCCCTGTCCGGGATTCATCCGGACAGTCCAGGTTTTGAATTATGTGTCCGGGTTTCAGATAGTCATACACAAATCTGTTGCCGTCCGGGAACTGCGGGCGACTGTCTGGGGATAGGTTCGGCATCACTGGGGGGGGGGGGGAGGATGATGATGTCAGCAAGAGCAATTTGGCCACACTCACTGTATGCTGCGGCATGCTATGCGCACCACATTACTGTGCTCCTTGGAGCACCCAAAGGTGTCCCAGGCGGCTAAAGTGTTCTTGTTTGGCTCAAAGAAAAAGTGGCAACCTTACTCTCGCCTGATCTAACAAATGACACATAGGTCCCCAACATGGACTCTCAGTGTCCAAGCCCCCTATAAACAGCACAGCAGCAATTAAATCTCTCAGCAGCCTTCTGCACAGGCTCCCAGGTCACAGAAGCATGGTCTAGGCCACAGTGGCAGCCCCACATTTATTGCACACAGATTACTAGCACAGGCTCTTATCACTCACTGTCCGCATGCAGCATGGTCAGCAAAGCTGTAGATACTATGTACTAGGAATTAAAGTGGTGAGTACTGTCTATTGTGAAAAGAACTTCTACTTGGAAAGGGCATATTCTTAAGTTTACCCACAGCAAGATTGTATCCTTTTTTCGGACTGGGCGCTAGCTGTTTGTATCAAATTGCAGTTTATTACTGCCTGTATCACTATTCACCATCCCTGTTTGTCCTAGTGACCATTGTTACCATGACAGAAAGTAACTGGAAACCCTACATTTTACAGCTGTCACCTTAATGCTTTGGGGATATTTCCTTTTACTTCCTGTTTTATTTTTTGGAAAAGGAACTAACATGAAATGTACCCAATGGAAAACAGACAATGGTAGTTTCTAACCATTCTATACAGTATTCAAAATTAAATGAGAGTTTTTGCTAGAGATATACTTTAAGCTTTAATTTATTAGATAACTAAAAAGAATAGTCTTTAACATAAAGCCAGTCACATAATGTTACCTGGTTCTGGCTTGTTTTACTTCCCCTATTAACATTACAACATCTGCTATATACTAGTCTTGAGGGATTGTTTCAGCTGAAAGAGTCTAAGATAACAACATACAGTGGTTTATCAATTATTGAGCCTAATTCTCTTGGGATTTCTCTTCACATGGGAATGAATGTCATCTGGCACAGGTGTTTTAGCCATCTTAAATTTGTTCAGGTGTAAATGTTTGAGTTTCTGTGTTAGACTAGAAATGTTGAGTGGGGGCCACATTTATCTCTCTCTACCAAATTATCTGGCCTCAGCCACACTTCTTCTATATGTCTTCATGGCTTCTTTTGGGCTCCTAAGGATTAGCTATCAGATCAGTAAGGGTGTCCATAGCAGGGCAGTGGCTGAGCCTTAGCACAATTTGAAGAACAGTGACTGCAGGTTATCCGTCTTGCTGTATACCTAACAAAGATAGTGGGACTGTCCAGTATACAGAATGGAAGCTAGGAGAAATACCAATAACCATCTTAATACTGCGATTTAGCCGTAAGATGGTTAAAGCGCGCCTCTCTTATTCTGGAAGGGCGTCCACGGATGTCTTCTCAGAACCCCGTCCCCTGCGGAATGCATCCTGGTCACTTTGTGATTGCTGTATCCTTCGAACACAGCTGATCACAGATCAGGTTAAAGGGCCAATCACAACGGCTCTTTACTATGTGATCAGCTGTGTCCTATCACAGCTGAACACATGTAAACAGGCACTCTTTTCCTCACATGCTGTGTCTGTGTGAGGAAAGGATTGCTGATAAGCAAGAAGACTGTCAGTAGATTGTTTACACTGATAATCGGGGCACTGATCATCAGTACCCTGATGATTAGTGCACCATTATCAGTGCACATCATTGCTCTTCAGTGCAGCTTATCAGTGCCCATCATTGCAGCCTTATCAGTGCACATAAGTGATGCCTCATTGGTGCCCATCAGTGCAGCCTATCAGTGCCCATCAGCAGGGCAAAGGGGGCAGCTGCCCTGGGCCCCATCATTGTTGGGATGCCCAAAACAGTTGCCTCATACTATCCCAGTTGAAATTCCCTTATCCCTTGAAGTTTTAGTCCCGTGCTGTGTCCCGATATCTCATTGGGAAGTTCTGTTTCTGCTGCCCAGCTCTGCCCTATTGCCATGTACAGATGACTCACCTGCAGACCCTGTGTTTACATGTAAATAACCTGCATTGATATGTAAATATGGGTGGCATTAATATGTAAAAAGTCAGAGACCGCTGCATTGATATGTAAATAGAGGCGGCATTCATATGTATATCATGCCCTGAGGTCATATTCACCATCACTTCTTCTGAATGCTACCCACTGGGGAGGTAAGGGAGCATGCTTGAAAGTCCTACAACTGTGGGCATTAAGCCTAACATCAGCCTGTTGTGCAAAGGTAAGCAAATTGTAGGTGGAGCCCTTCTTCAATATAACATGGTGTCACAGCATCCTGAATTTTGGTGCATGTAAATACGCACATCTCCGCCGATGCATGAGGGTGACATTAACAATTAATGGCACTTCTGTGTATCTGCTAAAGGGCAGCATGTTTCTGTGGTGTCAGGAAAGCGATTTTGCATGTATTCCGGACATACAAATGTGAACGCAGGGTAAATGTCTCAGTTACATTGGTGGTCAGTGTAAATCTTCTCATTACATTGGGGCTTGGTGTACAACCATTCATTCACACTAGTGGCCGGTGTGAAGGTCCCCCTTACATTGATGGTCAGTGTAAATCCCTCTTTACATTGGTTACTGTGAATGCTCCTATTACATTAAAGATCAGTGTAAGTCCCTATTACATTGGTGGCCAGTGTAGAAACTCCTCTTTATTGGTTGTTGATGTAAAATCCCCCATTACATTGGTTGTCAGTGTAAATTCTTCATAACATTGGTGATCAGTGTACATTTCCCTTTACACTGGTGGTAAATGCAAAATTGCCCTTACACTGGTGGTCAGTGTAAATCCCCCTTTACATTGGTGGTCAGTGTAAATCCCTCCTAACATTCGTGGTCATTGTAGAAGTGTCACCTTACATTGGTGGTCAGTACAAATCTCCTCGACAATGGTTGTCAGTGTAAATTCCCCCTTACATGGAGGTCATTGTATGTTCCCCCTTACACTGGTGGTTGGTGTAAATGCTCTTATTACATTGGTGTCAGTGTAGAAATCCCTCTTTTCTATTGGTGGGTGGCATAAAATCCCCTGTTACATGGTGGTCAGTGCAAATTCCCCCTCTTATTGGTGGTCATTGTAAATTCTCCATTACATTGGTAGAATCCCCCACTATATACTTGCCAAAGATTTCCAGCTTTGCTCTACATGATTCAGAATTTGTCACAGTGTACTGCCTCCTAACTAATCCCATCCCCCCACCACTGCCACTGATCCCATCAACCCCCCAGCATTGCCACTGACCCCAGGAGTCACTGTCCTAGGATTACTAGAAGTTTTCTGTCTATTGATGGGTCCCCTCACCTCCCCAGTCCATGGTGTCCAGGCAATGAGGAGATAATGTACTATAACCATTAGCAATCAATCAGTGAGCAGTAATGCTGTGCACTCACCTCTTGCAACCAATCAGTGGGCAGTAATAATGTGCTGTAATCTCTAGCAACCAATTGGTGAGCAGTATTGATGTACAGTATTGATTCACTAGCAACCAATCAATAAGCAAAATTCATGTGCTGTAACCTCTAGCAGCCAGTCAGTGAGCGATAATGATGCACTGTAACCTCTGGCAACCAATCGCAATCGCTGCCTGATCTGATTCAGTAAACTGATTTTGAGTCTAGCTGCTATTTATTCTATGTCTCAAAGTATGTGGAGAGTGAAATTGCATGGAAGAGGGGGCCCAAGAAAATGTTTGCCCAGGGCCCAGTCAATATTAAAGACTGCCCTGTCCATCAGTGCAGCTTCATCAGCAAAGAAGAAAAATTACTTATTTGCAAAATTTTATGACAGAAGAACTAAGAAAAACTAAAGCTAAGAAAAACTTTTCCAAAATGTTTGGTCTTTTTTCATTCGTTCAGGAAAAATAAACAACCCTGTGGTGATCCAATACCACCAAAAGAAAGCTCTATTTGTGTTAAAAAAAAAATTGTCATCCAAAGTGCGACAGCACTGAAATCTGAAAATTGGCCTGGTCAGGCAGGGGGTGAAAGTACTCAGCATTGAAGTGGTTACATTCAAAAACATGGGGCTATTCTAGGAGTTTAGGTGAACTTAAAAACAATTGTGTTCCCTTGCTAAAGAGAGACAACTAATTACCAGGGATTTCACATAAAGCAATGCAAAGAGAATAGGAGACTTTCTCATACAAGTACATAGTACAGCAGGCACATATACTTTTGGATGCCTGCCTTTACACGCACATGAACTTTAACCACTTGCTGCCCACCATATAGCAAAATGACGGTGGCAAAGTGGTTTCAATATCCTGGCCGGACGTCATATAATGTCGCCAGGATATCAAGCCGCTGCGCGCCCCTGTGGCCACGCATAGTGGCAATCGTTGTTGCGGTGTGTCAGTCTGACACACCGCAACACCGATCTAGGTAAAGAGTCTCTGACGGAGACTCTTTACTACGTGATCAGCCGTGTCCAATCACGGCTGATCACAGTGTAAACAGGAAGAGCTGTTGATTGGCTTTTCCTCACTTGTGTCTGTCAAACGCGAGTAGAGGAGACCCGATCGGCTGCTCCTCTGACAGAGGGGGTCTGTGCTGATCGATTATCAGCGCAGCCCCCCCCCCACGGATGCCCACACTGGACCACCAGGGATGCCACTAGGACCACCAGGGATGTCGCCACAAGGTATGCCACCCTAAACCACAATAGATGCCAATCAGTGCCCACAATGGATGCCAATCAGTGCCCACAATGGGCATCACTGATTGGCAGGCATTATGGTTTGGCACTGATTGGCATCCATCTGTACCATCAATTAGTGTACATACAGTAAGTAAAATTAATATAACTAATAAATGGGTATGATATACACACAAAACCAATTTAAAGTGCCTTGTGCATAACTAAGTTTAAAACCATAAACATAAACAAAAAATATATAGAAAAAGTGCTCCTGTGCAATATGTAGTGTCTAAAAATGTCGTAAATGACCGCGCTAAAAATAAACAACACTGCAGGGGAATGTGATTCAGATCATAAGACAAAGTGCTCATGTGCATATAAATCACATCCAACTGCCTCTCTAGTAACGTGATAAAAGTTTGTGTAATTCTGGAACAATAAACAACACCGCAGGGGATATGTGATTCAGATCATAAGACAAAGTGCTCATGTGCATATAAATAGCATCCAAATCGCATCCAACTGCGTCTCTGGTAACGTGATAAAAGTTTGTGTAATTCGGGAACAATAAAAAGTGTGATCCAAGACATGCTGGGGTGTCTTCACTCAAGTGCCCCCCCCCCTTAGGTAGTAAACGCTCACCTTGGAGCGTGCGACTTTGCGATTAAGCTAAGTCAAAGCACGCATGTGCTATTGTATCTACTTCAGGGGGAAATATATCAGTAGTAGATACGATAGCCCGTGGATCCCGATACCACCCTGGTATAATCTGCTACATATTCATCATAGAATGGTGCACTGACGCACTTGATAAATGTGAGTACCCCAGATGGGGTTTTTTGCTTTAGTGAAATAAATTGTTTAAAACGTCATTGCACTATTGAGTTTTTCCTTTCACAAATTCCAGATAACTATGCTTAGGAACTCAGGAGTCTGACTTTTTAAAGAGCCCAGAGGTGGTTCACATGCGTGCTTTGACTTAGCTTAATCGCAAAGTCGCACGCTCCAAGGTGAGCGTTTACTACCTAAAGGGGGGGGCACCTGAGTGAAGACACCCCAGCACGTCTTGGATCACACTTTTTATTGTTCCTGAATTACACAAACTTTTTTAACGTTACTAGAGACGCAGTTGGATGTGATTTGGATGCGATTTATATGCACATGAGCACTTTGTCTTATAATCTGAATCGCATATCCCCTGCAGTGTTGTTTATTTTCAGCACGGTCATTTACGACATATTTGGACACTATATATCGCACAGGAGCACTTTTTCTATATATTATTTGTTTATGTTTATGGTTTTAAACTCAGTTATGCACGAGGCACTTTAAATTGGTTTTGTGTGTATATATCATATCCATTCATTAGTTATATTAATTTGATTAATTTTACATAGTTTTAGTATACACTACAATCTATATCATTTTTAGTGCAGCGTATTCAATTAATGCATTTATCTTTGCACAATATATGTGACGTGTTCAATGCTAGCAGCTTTTAGATAATTTATTTATCTTTCACGTTACATGTGACAGGCTTAATACTATTAGTCTTTGGGTTATTTAAACCACTTTAATCATCTAGACAGTGGTGGCTCACAGGATTTCTTTCTATTTTTGTAGTGTACATAAGTGCCACCTATCAGTGCCCATCCATGCCCATCCGTGCCACCTATCAGTGCCCATCCGTGCTGCCTTTCAGTGTCACCTATGTGTACCCATCAGTGCTGCATATCAGTGCCACCTATAAGTGCCGCATATTAGTGCCCATCGGTGCCACCTCATCAGTGCTGCCTTATCAGTGCCCATCAGTGCAGCCCCATCTGTGCCCATCAGTGAAGGAGAAAACATACTTATTTACAAAGTTTTGTAACTGAAACAAAAAAAGATTTTTTTTTTTTAAATTTCGGTCTTTTTTTTATTTGTTTAGCAGAAGATAAAAATCCCAGAGCTGATCAAATACCACCAAAAGAAATCTCTATTTGTGGGAACAAAATGATAAAAATTTAGTTTGGGTACAGTGTTGTATGGCCACGCAACTGTCAAAGTGCGACAGCGCTGAAAGCTGAAAATTGGTCTGGGCAGGAAGGTGTATAAGTGCCCTGTATTGAAGTGGTTAATGCCATCTCAGTCTTAGTTCATAGGCTTTAATATTGAGTTGGGGTTTGGGGTGGATGAACTTGACTGGCCTGCACAGGTCCTGACCTCAACCCAATAGAACACCTTTGGGATGAATTAGAGCAGAGACTGTGAGCCAGGCCTTGTCCAACATCAGTGCCTGACCTCACAAGTGCGCTTCTGGAAGAATGGTCAAACATTCCCATAGACACACTCCTAAACCTTGTGGACGACCTTCCCAGAAGAGTTGAAGCTGTTATAGCTGCAAAGGGTGGTCCAAGTCAATATTTAACCATACGGACTAAGACCTGGATGCCATTAAAGTTCATGTGTGTAAAGGCAGTTGTCTCAATACTTTTGGTAATATAGTGGATCAGAAATATGTAGTGTTGGGGTAACAAATGCTTTAAGAGTATTGTAGTATATTAATCACTGCAATTCCATGCTAACTCACTGTAACTAATGTGGATTGAATGCCACTGTTATTTGCAGGAGGTGGAAACCTTACAATTAAGGATGAGCTCAGGCGTGTTTGGAACAGCACATGCAGAGCCTGCCAGGAAGTCGGCACTGTACATCGCTAATCACAGGCAGTGAGACATTGTCCCGATGCGCGGCTACAGAGATCGGGAAATATCTCACTGCTTGTAATTAGCGCTGTGCAGTGCCGACTTCCTGGTGGGCTCTGCACATGCTGTTTGCGAACACGCCTGAGCTCATCCTTACTTACAATTACACCAAGACCTCTGAGTCTATTGCAGGGTGGATTTTTGTTTTGTGGAATCCCCTTTAACTATTTAAACTCTGCACAATGCTAAACATTTTGTTCTGTAATTTTGAAATGCAGTTTAAAGATTATTCAGTGGACAGTGGAGGGTTTTCATCCATTGTGGTGAGTTGGAAGCATATTCATAATAATATAGTTGTCTTAACATCATACATGTTAACATGTTATGCCCTGTATACACGGTCGGATTTTCCGACAAAAATGTGCAATCGGAGCTTGTCGGAAATTCTGACCGTGTGTGGGGTCCATCTGACTTTTTCCATCGGATTTTCCGACACACAAAGTTTGAGAGCAGGCTATAAAATTTTCCGACAACAAAATCCGATCGCCTCAATTCCGACCGTGTGTGGACAATTCCGACGCACAAAGTGCCACACATGCTCAGAAGAAATTCTGAGACGGAAAAGCTCGGTCTGGTAAAATTAGCGTTCGGAATGGATATAGCACTTTCGTCACGCTGCAATTTTTTAAATTGTTTAATGCAGCGCACTCTGTTCTTCTTTATAATGTGAGAAGAATGACGTTGTTTTGCTGCTCAATATTCACACAGACTTCTCACAAACTTCTTTCTTTATTATTTCTCATGATTTCATCAATATAAATATCAATATTTCATCTGACTCAAAAATGTTTTTTTTTTTTTTTTGGGTTATTATTTTTTTCAAGCCTGATTTTTTATTTATCTTTTTTTTTCCAGAATAGTTTTGGGTGTGTTTTGTGTGTCAAGTTACCACAACACCATTATTATCTTGTATTATTTAATCTCAAGGAGGTTGTTTGGTGTTGGTGTCTCTTGTTAATTTCACATTGTATTTTTGAAATGTACCTGCCTCCTCACAAACAAACTGTCCTTTTTGAATGAAAACACAGATAGGCGAGTATAATTGAAACAAAATTTATTAAGGGATCCGAACCAAAGAGGGAGGCAACGCTGGAGAAACATCCGAAATTGGCGAAGCCTTTGGCCCCCAGGGCAGACATCAATTATTTCCTGCCAAAATTGGTGGCTTGAGGAGTCCATATCTAAGGGAGTGCAGTCTGGTCCAGAAGTCCAAGAGAATCATGAACAGCAGCAGATGACATGTATTGTCCCAAGGCTGTGGTCATACAAGAGCCTGCATATTTTGCCAGACCAGACTGAACCCAGGCCATCACTCTCTGGTCTTCCTTCCAAGCTTCCTTCCACGCTGTACCTGAATGCTATACCTGACTCCAGCTGGGCTCCTCCACTTCTTCATGGCTGGAAGTCCCAGGTTGGACATCGGAAGCCTCAGCTGGGGTGGAAGATAGGGTGGAAGGAAGAGTGGAAGGAAGGGTTGAGAGGGATTCCCTGACTTCAGTCTGGTCTGACAGAAATCGCAGTCTCTCATAGTACCACAGCCTGGTTACATAAATGTCATTTGCTGCAGCTCGGGATCTCTGGGAATCCTTGACCTTCTTGTGCTCCCTAAGATAAGTGCTCCTCAGGCCACCAATTTTGGCTTTTAAATAGGGGGTGGTTGCCGTGGGGACCACCGGCTCCAACAACTCCAGCAGTTTCTCCAGCACTACCTGCCTCTTTTGCTTATTATTGTATTGGTTGTGTTTGATCTGCCAGACAGGGCAGCTCCCTGTATTTGTCTATGAACAGGGGGAGGAAGTTGTGGTCATTGAAGCCATCCATTTTATCTGCAAGACACAACACAAGATAAACCCTAAGGTCAGGCTAAAGTCTCCTAATCTTCTCCCAATATAGGCCTCAATTTGTAAGCAGTATAGGCCCAAGTTTAAATGTTACCTTCGTTATCACCATCGGCATTTCCGTTACTCTTTCCTCTGCTCACAGATCGTACGTAAGACGCACGCGTGTTACGCTTTATATACACTGCACATGCGTAAAACTCCGCCTGCCCCTGATGTTCTTTCTAGTCTATTCCCCGCCCCTTCTCGTTCAGCGCAGTGGGGGGAGAGCACATGGCAGAGACACAGCAGGTGCGTGCTAATTACAGCAACGAGGAGGAGGAGGAAAGCCCGGAGCCAGAAACGTCCCGATCCCAGAGGAGATGATTTAAGGCCTCAAATATGTCCTTTGGGGAGATGGTCGACATCCTGAAGAGGACCGACTATGACAGGAAGTTTGGACCTTACCCCAACCCCAATGTCAGTAAGGCCAAGATCATGGCGAAAGTTGTGAAGAGGCACGACGATCCAAGGATCAACTCAGAAAGCGGTGGACGGACCTCAAATTAAGGGAGCACGATCAGTATAGAAGGATCAGGAGAGTGCTGCAAAAAAGTAAGTAGTTGTCCTGTGTTCCTATTCTTGATTTTTCTAACATTCGTGCTGCTCCATGTGCTTTTCTTTACTGTTGTACAGTTTAAAATGGCAACTTTCCTGTTCATGGGCATATTATACGTTCGTATGAAACATTGTTCGTTCGGCATAGAAAACACCATGTTTTGGACATAGGCATTTTGAATACATTTTTGCTAGCCTAGTTCTCTACAAATAATTTTGGTGTCTAGATGGATTAGTAACTAGAATGAACTGCAAACTAGATTCTGTGTAAGGAGAGGACACTCAGCAGCTGTTTACACATCTGGACACTGGAGCACTAGTGTGGGACACCAGAACACCCTTTTTTTTAGGGGGTCCCACACAGGTGCTCTAGTGTATACTATAGGGGTGTCTCCATCTGTGAAGCTTGTACAAAACAGGTAAGTATTCAAGCTTGACAAAGGAAAAAAATAATTCTTCATCTTGGAACTCTGCCAAAAGAGACAATTGTACCCCACTTCCAAGCAATGTTTTATGTTCCTATTTCTGCCATCAAATATCTGTGTGCTAAGTATACCTATTTTTTTTAAATAGGGGAGAAAAAACTCGGAGGACACCACTCATCCGAGGAGACAACAGACCCCCCCACCTCAAGAGAAAGGAGAAATCCCCCAAAGCCAACAGGAGGAGGAAGGAGATGTAATCAAAATAGTCACCACATCAGGTGAGTGTCTGCGACCACAGGCTCAGGTAAGAGATGGATGCCGGCATATTTATAATACATGGTGTATTTTTTTTTCTATATTTTTAGGTGATCGTGATGTTGTGGATCCAGGTCATTTCACCAGTGAGAGTACCCAGATCCTGATCGGGGAGATCATGGGGTGTAATAGGGACTATTTTGCACCTTTTTTTGACATATTCTCGAAAAGCCAAATTTTGAAGATGCACACAGTGTGTCAACATGTGCTATCTGCCATCACGGGAGATCAATGGACGCATTTTGTGGGTGCAACCCCTTCCTCAATAATAATGTAGCTGAGAGGAAGGGGTTGCACCCCCAAAACACGTCCCTTGATCCCCCATGATGGCAGCTAGCACATGTTGACATTCGGCAAATTGTGTGCATCTTCAAAATTTGGCTTTTCCAGGGGTGACTTCACCCCATCTGAACGCAATATCAAACACAGTTTATAAATACTCATGTCTGATATTGCCTTCAATTTCTACCAAAGTTGAACTTTGTAAGTTCCAGATTTGTGTATTTCTTGTTGGTTTTAAACATGCCTGTTTTACCTTAAATGGACATTTCTACTTTTATTAATGTGACCCAAAAAATTGTTATACAACAAACATGTTGGTTTGTTTTAAAAACCTTTTATAAATGCACATGTGATTGTGCTTGTATTAAAAAGATTGATAATCAAGAATGTGTGGATTCTTCTTTCAATGCTACAAAACTTTTTTTGGTGGTAAAATTGGTGGTTTCTGTGACAATGGTGGTTATTTTCTAAGGGCAAATCCACTTTGTAGTGCAAAGTGTATTTTCCTTTAGTAAATAACACACAACAGTGCTTTCTAATGTTACACAATCACAACATTTTCAGGACTACCCACATATCAGTCAGGGTCAGCAAAAAGAAACACAAGCAGTAAATGTCAGCAAATATTTTAGTAGGTAAACTAATTTTTTTATTTAAAAAAAGGCTCAGACATTGTCTGGCATATTGATGGCGCCCCTACCCGCAAAGTATTCAAGGTATCTTAGACGGACCTCAGGGGGGGCAAGCCAGGACGGCCAGCCTCAAGCGCCATCAGGTTTGGTTCATTTACATGAATTCCGGCCTCAGGCCCCACTGAGGCAGCATAGTTGGCAGAATTTCGCCTTAAAAATTTGTGGAGAACACAGCACACCAGGATGATTCAGTTTATACTCCACCATGGGTGTAAGAAATAGGCGGAACTGGCTGGCCATGATTCCAAACGTGTTCTCCAGCTCTTTTCTGGCTAGCCAGCCGGTAATTAAAAACCCTCTGGTCCGGGGTGAGGGTACTCATCGGGAATGGCCGCATAAGATGGTCCCCCAGCGCAAATGCTTCATCCGTAACGAAGACGAATGGGAGTCCTTCCACATTGTCTTCTGGAGGTGGCAAGTCCAAGCTGCCATTCTGGAGATGCCTGTAGAACTCCGTGTGGGCAATTACTCCACCATCTGACATCCAGCCATTCTTCCCCACATCCACATACAGCAACTCATAAGTAGCCGACACCACAGCCAACATCACAATACTATTGAACCCCTTATAATTATAATAGTATGACCCCGAGTTGGGTGGTGGGACCATGTTTGACATGTTTCCCATCAATTGCCCCTCCGCAGTTAGGAAAGTCCCACCGCTGGGCAAAGTGAGAGGCCACAGTCTGCCATTCCTGTAGCGTGGAAGGAAACTGTGGAGTAAAACCAGAAAAATAAATTAATCATTTTGCACATAAACATGGAAAGCAGATTAGACACAAACATTCTTGGCCAACATCAGTATAACATTTATTTTAGGGAGTATTTAAAGACAAAGGTATAAGGTCAAACCTATCAGATCCCCCCCCCCCCTCATGGGCCATTTTAAAAATTTTATGGGGGGAGAGGGAGATGTTTTGGACAGGTAACCCCCTCCATTTCATTGAGAGATGAATGCATAAATAATGTGGATTACTTTGGCCAGCCTCTCCTTACTTTACACTATTGGCAGCCCACTGGACAGGTAAGAAGTGTCATAATACAAAGATATAAATACACACTGTACACATTTGAGCACATTTTTACATTCTACTATTACCTATCAAGATAATAATAGGATACAAAAACTTGAAACAGTACCATTTGAAAGTATTCAGGCAGGCCCTTGCACTACATGCTTTGGGGAATTCATCCATAAATCTGACCACTAAAGAGGTGGGTATAGTGTGTATGGGTTTGGCAAAGTCAGCAGTTAGAGGATTGGTATCAGCTGAGTTAGCAGTTGGGGGGAGGGAGGGTTAAAAAAGATTTTGGGAGACCAAAAAAAAGCCTCTGGCACTCTGCCTGAATTTAAAGCACACATCACAAATTTACACATTTTAGGGGGTTTTTAGGGTAAAGCACTACTATGGATCTGACAAAATACATTGTTAAGTGACTAGACAAGGTGAATATAGGCCAGGAGAGCATGCTGGGGAGGTAAGTGAAGGAAAATATGTATGAAGGACAAAAAAAACATTAAAATCCAGCATGCATGAGGACAAAGGATACATTCACAGGATATTACAATCATGGTAATTAGGGAATGAGGAAAGAAATACAACATATTATCAAACATTCTATACAATAAAATGTGATGTTAAAGGATAAAAATCTTTCCTTAATATAGTCCTTCTGCAGGACCTGGATATTGGCAGAACAGGTCTCCAGGATAATGATCCCCAGAGCCTGGGGGGAGATGCCTGTCGAGAACTTGAGGTCCTGCAGGCTTCTCCCCGTTGCCAAGTACCGCAGGGTGGCGATGAGCCTCTGCTCCGGAGTAATGGCTTGCCTCATGCAGGTATCCTGCCTGCTGATATAGGGGGTCAGCAAAGCCAAGAAACGATGAAATATGGGGTCCGTCATCCGGAGAAAGTTCCTGAAATCGCCAGGATTATTCTCACGGATCTCACGGAGCAAAGGCATGTGACAGAACTGGTCACGCTGGAGCAACTAATTCTTGGTCCATGAACTCCTCTCCACCCTGTTCATGGACTGGACTTGTGTCAAGGTAAGGACCCCAACACCAAACCCCCCACACAGCACGAACTCTACGAGGAGTACGTATACGCAACATGGCTAGAAAACGGTCGGCTGCTCAGAACGAAGTAACAGAACGCACTGAAGAACAGCAAGGCCTGTGAAGAGCGACCTGAAAAACAGTAACGAACACAATGACAAGTCAATTGTACTCGCTGCACGCACTGAAGAACAGATACAAATCCACAAGCACAAACTGAACAGCAGAAAACGATCTGAAAACCACGAGTCTGAAAAAGCGCAAATCGTCTCTCACCAAGCTTTTACTAACACAAGATTAGCAAAAGGAGCCCAAAGGGTGCAGTGCTTGGTTCTGAACTGCCTTTTCATAGTCTCGTCATACGTGGTGTACGTGACCGCGTTCTTGGTGATCAGAAATTCTGACAACTTTGTGCGACCGTGTGTATGCAAAACAAGTTTGAGCCAATATCCATCAGAAAAAATCCATGGATTTTGTTGTCGGAATGTCCGATCAATGTCCGATCGTGTGTACGGGGCATTAGTGTGCGTGCATTAAAATGCGGCAACAGATTGCTTTAGCGTAAATGGGCCCTAATATGGTCTCATTGCTATATGTTATATTGACATTGAGATTTCCATCACTCTACTGGTATCACTAGCTCCTAAAATCAAGTCAACAGCAGGTGCAAAACTACTGCACAGGTACACGATCCGTCAATGGAGGACAACACCTCAAACGCCATCTGGTAAAACCAAGGTCCCTATTTTATCTTCACTGGATAATAAACACAAAACAGCTGGGTTTCCATCTGATGAAGATTAAATAATGATTTTGCCTGTACCAGACAATGTTCATTTTATGCTTACAACATTTCCTCTGCTGACTGTTTAAAATTATTTTGCATCCATCTTTTCTTCATCATTCTACAGCATCCTCTGAACTGTCAATCAGGCTCTGCAAGAAGAGATTGTTGACTGAACTTTAGGACCAAATACTGGAGTGAGTACAGATCCTACCCATTTCCTGCAAGAGCTGACCACAATGACCGACTGATGACCACAAATCTGACCCGGCAGGTTGTACAACTTTTGCTTATTTTTAGTGAAGATGAGTGTGTTGCATGGTATAATTGAAAAATACTTTATCCAATCTTTTTAAACTTGTGGTAAAAATGATTGAATAAACATGCTATTGAAAACATAATATTATTATCCCTGGTACTTTGAATTAAATGGAACAAACAGCATACACATGTTGACCTTTAGAAAAAATATGTACAAATATGAATTAAAAAATTCTTGTTAAATCTATAATAATGAACGCAAAACTGATGAGTGTATGGCTAGCTAGCTACTACACAAAATTACACCAACAATATCAGTAATTCCCTTTTTCTGCCCCATTTTCTATACTTTTTGCAATCTCTTTTCATCCCCTTTCATTTAGTAACATCTTTTTAGGTGCCCCAGTTTTGCTGACCAATGGATGGACCATTGTGTAATCCTAAATGGTATGAACAAACGTTTGTGAGAAAAAGTTTGGGTGCACATTTACATATGATGTATGCTATCAATGTTTATAATTTGTATTAATACGTTAACTTGATGTATAAGCAATATATTTATATTTTCTGATTCTTGTATACAATTTGCACTGTATCATTCTTGACAATAGAATCCTCACAAATCAGATAAGGTTTCCCTTGTCCTGAGGAAGCAGGCATTACCAGAGAAACGTGTAGACGTATGGGATTCCTGAATGTTTGTCCATACCCTATTGGGATAATTCGGTGAGAGCTGTATATTTGACGTACAGTTGCATATATATATATATATATATATATATATATATATATATATATATATATAGCCAGTATGGTGGTCTGAATTTATGGGAGGAGACCGGGGGGGTATTTAAGCAGCCCACTCACCTGCATTCCTTGTCGGTTCCGGTGTGCGATTCGCTACGTTACTAGGCCGACTCTTCCCTGCTCACTTTGTGGTTTGTGAGTCTGTGTGATCGATTACTCGAGTATGGTGGCTTCGACATTCGTAGTCTTCGTCGGCTGTTCCTGCTTGCTGTTGCAGTTAGGATTCAAACATTTTCTTGCCATACGCGATGTTGCGATTCGTGGTGTTTCCTATCCCGCATACTTGTGCTCATTCAGAATTTGCAGCCTCCGAGTCATTGTCAGTTGTGTTCTGACATCGCTTGGCACAGGCTTTGTAGATTCGTAGGTTTCCTAAGTCTTGTCTTTCCACCCATCCACAAACATATGACCGATTCGTAGTTCTCGTAAAGCCTCTGAGCTATTGTCAATCGTTGTCCAACATCACTCGACACAGGCCTCCCTGTTTCTTAGGTTTCCTTAAGTCTTGTTGTTCACCCATCATACAAACGTGCGACTTATTTACACTTCCGTAAAGCCTCCGAGTCATTGTCGGCTGTAGTCCGACATCGCTCGGCATAGGTCTCCTTGTTTTGTAGGTTTTCGTAAGTCTTGTTGTTCACCCATCGTACAATAGTACGACTCAGTCGTAGAGCCTCCAAGTCGTCATCGGCCGTTGTCCGACATCACTAGGCACAGGCATTACTGATTCGTAACTTATTGTTTTCGCTAAACATGCTTTGTTACTTCACAGTTACACATAGGCACCCTGCAGGGCTGCCGCACCATTACACCGAATTCTGCTCAGTGCATAGGCCTCACAGCAGTCGGCAGGTCTAACCCACACAACTCCACTACAGCCTGATTCTTATTCCGGTCACGTCGGCTGCACAGCAATTCGAATCCTCGGCAAAATACGATACATTCTTCCTTTTATACACACACCTCAAACTTCCGCAGCATGGTCTCCCCCTTGAGACATCTGCCACAAGCACCCAGTCGCTACTCATACCACTCATTTACACCTTCACACTCACTCGCAAATCGTGCAGGACTTCAGGTTCGCAAACTCTGACACAAGTTGGCACGATTCATTCTCATTTCACGAACATTTGATCACGTCACACAATCTGCATGGCCATGGTTCACCCCCATACTTGTTTAGATTTCTCTGCTTCTTGTTTTTGCCTCCCTCATGAGGCTACTTTCTTGCAACACGCTATTGCAAGCATGTCTCCAGGGGCACACGACCTCTGCCACTCATCGTCTCCAGTGGCACATGACCTCGGTCACTCACGTTTTTTCTTGTCTAGGTCAGTTGAAGTCAGATTGTTCCATCCTGCACAAAGGTTGGACATTTTTCTTACAGGTAAAAAAAAAAATGTTGGGGCTCACATACGTTCTTACTCGGGGGGGGGGGGGCGTTGGTCACTTTTAAGGGGGAAGGGTTGGGTTAGGGGTCATTTCCACGCCGGGTTTAACCTTTTCTACAGGTTCCCGGTCATCTGAGTATTCTCGGCCACAACCAGGACTTTCGCAACCAGGGCTTTGAGTCAGTTGTGTAGTACATGGGTTCCACCCTTATATCACTCTTTTCAGCTCCATACTTCAAATACATGATTGGGCTGCTTATCTGGCGTTAGCTTCTGTCACATTTTCTTTCTTGACTATTTTCTGAAGGTCATCGCTTTCAACTTACGCAGGCACGATTGCTAAACAGTTTGCTTGTAGACAGTGCAGGCGTTACCATTCCATCCATACATCATGTACTACAGATCGCAACATTCCTACTTAGGCCACAACCAGACTTCAGGTTCTCGCCCCAGTACGCCCTGGGGCTCTGGTTTCACAGGTCTGTGCATGACACAGACCGGGCACCTGAGCTATCGGTTATCTGGCCAGTCACCTCCTGGCTGATCTCAGTTGCCCCGCACCCTTGAGCTTTCTAAGTTTCCACTCTTCATCGTTCGCTGAAAATCATCGATTTTCTTCACTACGTGTGTCGCTCCTTTGGCTGTTCTTCTCAAAACCTTTTCTTACCTATTCTTGTGTACTCCGACTCATCTCTTCCGTTCATACCTCTGACTCTTCTTAAACATACACACCCCCATCTCTTGTCTTATATCTGGAGCCATGTCATGGACCAGCAGCGAGGGCCTTGCCTCTGCCCCTCTGTCACCCTCCCCAGGTTCAGAGCATGGCAGCGCTCAGTCTCTGAGGGGATGGACTATCCCCAAGCTCACAGCGGAACTGCGGCGTAGGGCCATTCCCTATTCAGCCACAGCCAGGAAGGCCAAGCTGTTCAGGCTGCTATTCCCAACACCAGCAGCAGCTGGACCCAGCGCTCAGCAGGCACTCCTGCAGTCTATTTCCTTGGCTCTCGCCCAACTGAATACTATGGTCAGGATCTCCGATGTCCAGACTAGAGTGGGAGTCCTGGAAGTTCACCCAGTAGTGGCCCCACCAGAGCTCCCATCCTAGCACTCCCACCCACAGGTATTCCGGACTTCAGTCCCACCATCTTCCCTGCATATCTTGTCCCAGCCGGCAAGAGGAAGGACATACTAGAGTGCAAGGACATAAACTTGGCTTCCCTTCTCATCTCGGTCCATGACGTAGCCGAGAACAAGTCCTATGCCTGGGGGGACATCTCAGTGGTAGTGAGGTCCAAGGACCCCAGACTTAATCGCAAGCTGTCTGTCACTGAGTTTGTGTTGGCGTTTGGCATGTTTAGGGATGTCCTATGCTCGGCCAGCCCAAGCAGGAGGGAAAAGCTGGATTTGTACCTCCATGCCGTTGTTGACTTGGGGTACAAGTACGAAGGCTTTGTCTTTTATGATTATCACCGCTTATTCACAGCTAAGGCAGCAGCCAAACTTGCTCAGTTCCAAGCCAGCATGAAATGGAGCATCATAGATACAGAGCTCTTCTGCCGCCACATTGCAGGCTTACATTTCCACTCTGCTCCGTTTGCCAGTCCTCCACTCACACGACAAACTGGTGCTCCAACACAGATGCCAGACTCTCCCTGACCTTCCCCTCCACCTCTAGTGCTGGCCAGGGCATGCCTGCCCCCATGCAGCATCCCTAGCTGGACAAGTTGGGACGGTCTGTCCAGTCACTGGGTAAGGCTTAGATCTGTAACAACTTTAACTACTCTAACTGCAACTTAAACCAATGCCGGCTGCTCCACATCTGTGTCATCTGCCACAGGGCACATCCCAAGATCGCATTTACCCTCAAACATTCAATGCATCATGACTAAGCTGTGTGGGCGTACAGTGGTTGGGGTTCTTCCTCTCCTCTCACCCATTATACGAGCTCGCACTCTTTCTTCACCTTCGGCTTCCACATGGGGCTCATCACCTTACCCCATACCACCCACGAGTGCAGGAATCTTCTCTCCACCTCCATCGATGAGCAAGCCATAGACACTCTACTACAGACCAAACTGGACTGGGCCTTCATCATCTGCCCCTTTGCTGTGTCGCCATTAGGCACCTGGAGAGTCAGCCCTATTGGGCTTGTCAAGGGCAAGTTCTCAAACTCCATTTGGTTTATGATTTGTCCATGCCTCATCCTTCCCACATCCCTAGTTTAAACTCACTGATTCCATCTGAAGATTTCTCCCTTAAGTACGCATCTATTGACCTAGCTATACAGTCCGTTATTGGCATAGGCACGGACACATGGCTGTCCAAAGCGGACATTTCCAAAGCCTTCAAACTGTTACCCATCGAGCCGTCCTTGTGGCAATGGCATGGCATCAAATGGAAAGGCTCATACTACTTTGCCACAAAACTGACCTTCGGCTTTAAGAGCAGCCCATGGCTCTTCGATATGTTTGCTCAGTCCCTCACCTGGATCCTAACTCACCAAGCGCAGTGCCAGAAAGTCATCCACTACCTTGACGACTTCCTGCTGATCAAACAGCCCTGCGATCCCCCTCAGATTTAGACAAGTTGAGAGTAGTGTTTGGCAACCTCAATGTGCCCATAGTAAAGCATAAAGTGGAAGGCCCGGCGCAGTCTGTCAACTTCCCAGGCATCACTCTCCACACCCGCTCCATGCAGGCTGGCCAGCCTACCTCCTGACAAATTGTCCCAGATCAGGTCAGTCATATACACCTTCACCATGGCACGAGTTTGCACCAAGAGACAGCTACAGTCTGTTAGGGATGCTTAACTTTACCATGAGGATTGTCCCTCAGGGGCGTTCCTTAATTTCATGCCTCTACGTGTATGTGGCTCTGCCCCCTTTCTTAAGCAGCCCAATAATTGGCTGGTGTCTGATAGCTGTTTGGTGGCGCCCACCCCCAACATCACCGCTGAATTTTCACAGCTGGTCTCTCTCCCTGCATGCAGTTACATTAACTGACAGTTTCACAGACTGAGCAACTCTTACAAGCCTTACTATCTGCTCAATGTGAAACTCCCCCTCTCCTCTGTCAGTGCCTATTAGTGCTGCCAATCAGTGCCGCCTATCAGTGCCAACCAATGCCACCTTTCAGTGCCTATCAGTGCTAATCAGTGCTTCCAATCAGTGCCACCTATCAGTGCCAATCAGTGCCCATCAGAGCCACCTGTCAGTGCCAATCAGTACTGGCTATCAGTGCCAATCAGTGCCACATATCAGTGCCCATTAGCGCTTCCAATCAGTGCCACCTGTCTGTGCCTATCAGTGCCTATCAGTGCTGCCTATCAGTGCCAATCAGTGCCCATCAGTGCTTCCATTCAGTGCCCATAAGTGCCACCTATCAGTGCCCATAAGTGCCACCTATCAGTGCTGACTATCAGTGCGGCCTATCAATGCCCATCAGTGTTGCCAATCAGTGCCCATCAGTGTTGCTAATCAGTGCCACTAAATGCTGCCAATCAGTGCTGCCTATCAGTAAGAATAAAAAACAAAGCTCAAGGACTGGTTTTCTGCCTGAGGGTGAATGAGAACTGTGCGCCTGGCTGGGCAGGGTGACAGGCGGACTACAACAGTCAGCAGCCTTTAAGAGTCCTTAAGAGGGTAACGCTACAGCAGAATCATAATGAGTGACTTTTATCTAATATTCATGGAAATCTAATATTTGTGGAAATTCATGGAAAACTCTGACCCCTCTACACCCCAGATATCCCCCCAGCATTCTGACCCCTCTACACCCCAGATATCCCCCCAACACTCTTACCCCCTACACCCCAGATATCCCCCCAGCACTGTGACCCCTCCACATCCCAGATATCCCCCCAGCATTTGGACCCCTCTACACCCCAGATATCCTCCCAGCACTCTGACCCCTCTACATCCCAGATATCCCCCCGCACTCTGACCCCTCTACACCCTAGATATTCCCCCAGCACTGTTACCATATACCATAAGACACCCCTTGCATTGTGACCCCACTACATCTCTGATACCCCCTATACTGTGGCCTCTCCAAATCTCTGATACCTCTAGCACTATAGCCACCCAAGCATTGCTACCCCCTATACACCCCAGATCCCCCTCAGCATTGTTTTCCCCATACACCCTTGATATCCTCAGAACCATTATTCCATCCATGTAGTACCCCCCTTTCCAGTGGAGATACAGTGCATGTAAACTTTTGGCTTTGTGTCCACTTCCAACACTGGAGTCACCTATACCAATCAAGCAGGCAGAAGGAGGGGCGAAGGAGGGAGCATTCCAAGCCCTTTGGTGCGAACAGTGCTGGACAGCTGGGCTCACCATGACACCATCCACAATGCTACTTCCACAGGTGGGCTCTCAGTGCTGCCGACTCAGCAGCTCCCACTCCAGCTCCTACCCCGCAGCCTTTGAGTCCCGAGCATTCAAGCTGCATGGGGCAGGGTCAGAGCAACACTGGCACTCCGGCCCTGCCGCTCCCTGCTGGCTGTGAAATAGGTATCGTTCTGCACAGCACGGCGCACCGATGCCAGCCTGCCTCTCCTGTGTATCCATCACTCTCAGTGCCATCATGGGGCCCCCAATTTTGGGGCAGCGTGGACTCAATGACCAGCTGCTTTGGGGAAAGTGCAGGGGCCCCCCATGCAGCTGGTGCCCCAGGGTGGTGCTCAGGTGTGCCCACTCATTAAGACAGCCCTGACAAGGGGTATGGATTTTAGCCATATGACTGTAATTTTCAAATCTCATTGGACTCAACTAAACACAACTGTCACTTTATTAGTGGGACTGCTTCAGCAGTCCCACTATTGTTATTCGTTTTTTTATTTAATAATAACTTCTGCGTAACTTCTGCATACTTTCAGCTATTAAAACCGTTCAACTTTTAAAATGTTCAGCTCTTTCAACTAATGATGGGACTTTTTCAACTTTTTTTCTACTGTTTATACTTTTTTAAATATTAAGCTTTTTAACACTTTTTTTTAACATTGAAGTGAATAAGAGCATGCTTCAAATCCTAAAAATCTTCCGCCAAAAGTTTCAGCTCCTTCATACTTTCACCTACAGATGCCAAACAAACTTTGAAATGTTCACAAAATATTCAGCTATCTGGCTATATATTTTCAGTTTGATATCTTTTACAGTTTTTGTGAAAAAGCTGTTTAAGTTTAGTAATCATTTAGGAAATTTTATTGATTAAACAGAGTGTCTATTGGGGTGCTTAGAGTGGATGATGTCATACCTAGAGCACAGAGCCTTAAAAAAATTTTAAGTTCCTTCTCTATAAATTGCTCTCACGCCCACAAGATCTACTTATCATACAAAATGTATACTTCAAAACGTAGGTATTTTTGTCTAGTTTCAGGCAATGTGCTCAGTTTTGTGATACGCCTTTTACTTTTGGCTGGTTGAGCTTCCAAATCACAAGAGTTCTACACTTTCTTACTTTGACTGTCTTGTATAAAATTCTTAACATTTCCTTGTCAAAAGATTTTATTAAGTGTACAAGAAAATACATAACAAATAAAAGTAGTAAGCATATTACAATAAAGGGAATAAAAAAGCTCAGAGTATTATTGGATAATAACATGGAGTATAAAGAATAATAACTGGATATAACCTGATGGAGGTGTAAAAGAACTATGAATGAACCGTTTGAGCTTATAATTGAATCAAAGATTGCACAAATGTCAGCTGCATAGGTTATATCTGAGATGTCTAAAAAGGAAGGTATAATATTATAAGGTATACTTCAAAAGTATAAAAGACGTAAGGGGGAAAGAAAGGAGAGAAAGACAGAAGAAGGGGGGTCCACAAGGTTAAATCAAGAACCATCTTGAAGGTTGGCATGTTCATTGTGCGTTGTCTTAATTCTTCCCAAGACAGCAACCATGGCATTAGAACAGTGTCGTCAAAGCTATGTGGCAGGTGATGTGTTATCCATGGGTGCCATAGTTTTTTAAATTTGGAAACCTGATCATTATCTATAGCCATCATTTTAGCGTGAATCATGGTGTTATTCATTTGCTTCAGCTACTACCAATGACGGGGATCTCCATGCTTTTGCCATGGTTTGTTTAGCTGCTGTCAGAAGTAGAACAAACAATTTAAATTGGATCATCGTTAAACATTCTGGCTTCAGATTGAGTAAGACAGTAGAAGGATCAGGCTGTATGCATAAACCAAACATCTTGGACGCCATTGTAAAAATGTCCTTCCAAAAAGTTTGTGCTATTGGGCATGTCCACCAAATGTGTAGGTGTGTACCCAATTCTGAGCAGCCACGATAACATTGTGCGGAGCAAGTTGGTACATATTTAGCTACCCTAGCTGGTACAAGGTACCATCTTGTCAATACTTCATAATTAGCTTCCACTTCAATAATATTGGGGGAGGCTGCTTTAGTTGTTAACCAAATTTGGTTCCAATCTGTGTCGTCAAGTGTGCATTCCAAGTCCACCTCCCATTTACGGACATAAGATGGCCTATCCAGGTCAGGTTTGACTATCAATTGAGAGTAAAGAGAGGAAATTATACCTTTACTGTGTGTCTTTTCTACAAATAGATTCAAAACTGGTAAAGTGGGTTAAGGAAGTATCAGAATTTATGAGTGGAGTTAAAAAAAATTTAATTTGCAGGTACCGGAATAATTCAGAATGGGGTAAACCGTAAGTTTCGCAAAGGGTTGGGAAGGGAATAAAAGATGTAGAAGTAACGAATGTATGCATAGTCAAGATTTCAAGAGACTGCCAAGCTCGGAAGGATTTGAGGGAGATCCATGCAGGATAAAAAGCGGGATTTTTTAGAAAGGAGAGAAGGGGATTATGAGGCGATTGTAACCGGTGTTTAAATTTGAATCTGTCCCATAGAGAAATAAAATGTTTGGTGATAGGATTGCGTAGGCTTTTGCGGTCTTTTGGGGGAAGCCAAAGCAGATTAGAGATCGATAAGGGATCACATTCGGCATCTTCAATCAACACCCATAGGGGAATTTCTTGTTGTGCGTGGTATTTAGATAAGCTAGCAATATGTGCTGCCCTATAATAAGTTGCAAAGTTAGGAAAGCCTAGACCTCCGTGTGTTTTGGAAAGATAAAATGTGTGCAAGGGTACACGTGGTTTAGAAGGCCCCCATACGTATGCTGTGGCTTTTTTCTGTATTAGTCTAAAATAATAAGCAGGAATTGAAATTGGTAACACTCTGAATAAATATAGTAGTTTAGGTAGGATCGTCATTTTTATTGCATTAATTCTACCGAACCATGATAACGGGAGGTGAGTCCAGGTTTTCAATAGATTTGTCACACTTTTCAAAGTCGGCAGATAATTGGCTGAAAAAAGATCTGATATAGATGCAGTAAGATGAATTCCTAAATATGGGATAGATTTTTCCGCCAGGTAAAAGGAAGACCTGCTTTTGCCGAGTTTAGTTCCAAATTGGAAAGAGATATGTTTAGTGCTATGCATTTTTTGGGGTTGATTGATAAGCCAGAAAAAGCAGCAAACCTATTGAGGATGGGGAGAAGGTTTGGGCCTGAGACTTGTGGGGATGATAGAAATAAGAGGATATCATCTGCGAACAAACACAATTTATGTTGATATCCTCCCAGTTCTATGCCAGTAATTTTGGGATCTGATCTGATCGAATGGGCAAGCGGTTTTTATAAGAAGGGCAAATAGGAGTGGAGAGAGTGGACTTCCTTGTCTTGTGCCTCTTTCAATATTGAAGAGATCAGATTTATAACCTGCGTATTTGATGCATGCTTTTGGTTTATTGTACAAAGCAGTGATCCAAGTTATAAAGTTAGGGCCAAAACCCCACTTTTGAAGTGAATATTGTAAGTAAGGCCAGGAAATGGAGTCAAAGGCTTTCCTAATATCAAGAGATATAAAACAAGAAGGAATGCGGCGGGTTTTAGCAATGTGAGTCAAAAGGACCGCTCGACGTACATTGCTTGGCGTGTTGGCATAAAGCCTACTTGATCACGATGTATAAGATTACCTATGACTCCATTTAGACGAGCCGCTAAGATTTTTGCTAATAATTTGATATCTAGGTTTAATAGGGAAATGGGACGATAATTTGTACAGGATGTGTCATCAGTATGGGATTTAGGAATCATACAAATGGTTGCCATTAATGATTCCTGTCTAAAGGACTTACCCTCTCATAAGACATTAAAGGCATCAGCCAAAATAGGGGAGAGAATGTCCATAAAGGTACGATAGTATAAGGCAGAATAACCATCAGGGCCTGGTCTTTTGTTTATTTTGAGGTCTTTAATGGCTTTTGTTACATCGTATACCGTAATGGGTGCTTCAAGTAAAGTCTTTTGGATATTAGTTATCTCAGGTAGAGTAATATTAGAGAAGAAAGCATCTGCCTCAGCTTGATTAATTTTGTTTGTTGACGGGTATAGAGAGGCTAAATGTGAGCGAAATTTATGAACAATTTTGATAGGGTTACTAGTGTATGTGTTAGTGGACAATTTAAGTCTAATCGGTTTAAAAGATTTATATATTGACTTTAGTGCGCGTGCCAGATAAGTACCAGATTTGTTGGATTTCATGTAAAAGGCATGACGAGATCGGTGTAAAAATTTGTCAGCGTATTCTGTGAGGAATAAGTCGTATTCCAAACTGGCTTTTTCTAAGCAAATTTTCGCATCTGAGGTAGGATTATCTTGGAAGGCTATAAAGGAAGAGTTAAACTCAGTTTCTAGTTTCCTTGCAATGTTCCTTCGTTTCCATTTGAATAATGCAGATTGCTGTTGAAGTGTACTACGCAACATAGGTTTGTGTGCCTCCCACAGTGTAATTGGGGAAATGTCAGGACTTGTGTTGTGTATTAAATATTCTTTTAGGGCTTTTTCAAATATTAGACAATGTGATGGGTTTTTAAGTAAAATATCTGGGAGGTACCAAGTGTTATCATGTGATTTGGGAATAGTGCAAGCGATGGTAGTAAAAACTGCGTTATGGTCAGACCATGGTATGGGGATTACATTTGATGTAAGTATTTCTGGAATTATACCTATAGTTAGAAATATGTGGTCAATGCGAGTGAATGTTTGGTGAGGATATGAGTAATAAGTGTATTTCCTTTTTGATGGATTGCATTCTCTCCAAGAGTCTACCAGTTTGTGTTTGGAAAGGAGCTGAGGGAGAGACATCTTAGTTGGACTTCTAGGAGGGGTATACGGTGATTTGTCCAAAAATGGGAGGAGGACCTGATTGGAATTACCACACGCAACTAGTGTTCCAATCTTGTGTGTGGACACCACTTGCAAAAGATGTGAGAAAAAAGGTGTGGGATGTTTGTTGGGCGCATAATATGAGACAACCGTGATTGCTGTATCCAAAATATATCCCAGGAGAATTAAGTAACGCCCTTCAGGGTCTTTGATTTCAGAATGAAGTGTAAATGGAGTGGAGCAGTGAAAGGCTATACGAGTTCCACGCTGCTTGGTATCAGCTGAAGCTGTGAATATTTGTGGATAAAAGGAGCTAAAGAATTTAGGAGTAGAATTAACTGTGAAGTGTGTTTCTTGTAAGCACACAATGTGTGCTTTATTCGCATGAAATGTACGAAAGGCCTTGGTACGCTTCTGCGGTATATTAAGACCCTGAACATTTAGGGATAAAATGTTTAATGGTGCCATGAGAGCTGAGTCAGGAAATGGTACTCACCAACCTTCAGAGAATTATGGTTGAAGGGGATGACCTGTGTGGACATGAAGAAGAGCAAGGAGGAGAGAGATCCAGAATAGAATGAAGTGAAGAAAAAACAAGAAATATATGAAATGATAAAATATGCTTTTAAAATAATTTTGTAGAAAAATTCAAAAATTACCCGTGATAGGGGGTATTACTCCGCTTCAAGGGAAAGAGGGCCTACGTCAACCACCCACATATAATGCGTGGGAGGCCGAGGAAGGCTAAGTGGGGCACACGGAACATCCGCGTACGGGAGAACTGCCAAAGAGGAAAAACATCATAAAGATGTATAATTAAAGCCCGTAAGGCATAATAATGTTGCTCTAAATGCTCAGAATTTAAAAAGGGGAGAAAAAACAAAAAAAAATAAAAAAAACTGGGTGATATAAAAGATGGTTACCAATTATAAGTTTAAACTCTCAAATATAAGAAGGGGAGAAACTATAGAAAGACTTTAGGGGGAGGGAATAAGGGAAATTGTATAATACAGAAAGTGCAGCGCTGGACATATGAAGTGAATGGTGAAATATTACTAAACCATATAGTAAAAATTAATCAACAACAATATATACAAATAGTGACCTATAACTATAGGTAGTGAATTATTTATGACCGTGGATATATAAAATTACAGAAAAAATTCCTGGAAATGAAACTTTTTAAAGGTGCATAAACGTCCAAAGCAATATATTAAATGCAATGTGGGTTTCAGAGGTGCATCTTCGATAATCAGTATTGCCCACCACCGAATAGGTGAATGAATAAAAGGCTTACCAGAAAGCCTGTGACCGCCCTTATTCAGGGGGGTCAAGACAGGCTTAGTAGATATGGGGGGACCACCACACGGATACTCCAGTTGACACGTGATGGACCAGTGAGTCCAGACTCCTTGCTAGGTAACTCGCCAGCCGACAACCACTGTGGATGTTCTCCCGAATCCTGTCCTCTCATGGGGCAAACTTGAGGTATCCACGGATTCAGTGCAGGAAGATGTAATATAAAATTGCCAAAAAAAGGGGAATAAAGAGAAATGCTCCGCTGGTGCAGATAACTTTGGGTTTCCTTTATTGGTATATTACGATCTCAAATATTAAAAAGCAAAAAGAACGAGATAAAACAAACAAGATAAAAAACAACACTACCGCCGTTTGTTTAAAAATCGCGCATGCGCGGTGCGTGCAATGTTGTGACCCCAAGGTAAGGGAAATTGGTTGTTAGAAAGGGAAAAGTGAACATTTAGAGCTATAACAAACCCAGTACTTAGGTAGTGAATCTGACTAGAATATGCTTAAGAAAACATTTGGGATACAACTAGGTATCACAAAACTGGCTTAATAACCATGTCTGAGTATAAGCTAACAAATAAAAACCTTATGAGAGAAATATAACTGGGACCAGAGTCCAAAAAATGATCTTAGTCCTTAACTTAGAGGTGTAAAAAAGGATTTGCAAATTATAACTAATAAACTTAAAATAGGAGGCTGTGACCCAATGTTTTATAATAAGGGACATACTATCAAGTATGTATGTAGTCATTGGGAACAAAAAGGAGGCATAAACTGCCTTAAAAAAATAAATAAATAACGTGTGTATATATATATATATATATATATATATATATATATATATATATATATATATATACACACATACACATACATTACACATACACACATACACTTACACATACATATACAACTACACACATACATATATATACACACACACACATACACATACATATATATATATATATATACATATACACATATATATACATACACACACATACACACATATATATATATATGTATATACATACATACATACATATATATACATACACATACATACATAGACACATACACATACATACATACAAACACATATACACACATATATACACACACAGACACACACATACACACATATACACATTAAAAAATAAATAAATAAATAAAATAAATAGATAAAAATAAAATAATATTAATAATTAGATTAAATTAATAAAGCGGAGATTATTCACGAATTGCTTCTAGGTTGTAGTTATGGGAAAGAGAACTATTGAGGTATCTCATCAGTCCATGGAATCTTCGTGGTCCTGAGGTGGAGAGGCAAAGCGACCCCTCTTGTGGGGCTGATGTTTTCCATTTTGAGATGAATTGCGTGGAGAGGAAGAAGGAGCTGAAGCTGAAGCTGTTCTTCTACGTGAGGTAGAAGCGTTGGGCAGGTCAGCCAGGTTATTTACCAGATGTAGGTCTTGAAGGGCTTGCTTAAGTTCTTCTGGTGATCTGCAGGTGCGTTTGGAACCCTGATGACTGAAGCGAATGGAAAATGGGAAGCCCCATTGATAAGTGATGTTGTGACGCTGCAGTTCTATTAGTTGGGGTTTCATAGCACGTCTTTTGGAAATAGTAAGTTGGGAGAGGTCTGCAAATAGCTGATAGTTATGACCCTGAAATGTTAAAGCATCTTTCCCTCTTGCTGAGGCCAGAAGTTGTTCTTTTGTTTTATAATAATGAAATTTAGCAATAATATCTCGTGGAGGGCCATCTATTTTTTTGGGCATAAGGGCATGGTGGACTCTGGCCATTTCCAGGCGTTCAAGTGGTATACCTGGCTGCAGCTCCTGAAATAGTACTGTTATGTAAGATTGCAGATCTGTGATTGTTTCAGGTATGTCCCTGATTTGCAAATTAGATCTTCTGGCGCGGTTTTCATAATCCTCTAATCTTGTTTGCAGTGTTAGGTTCTCTTCCTTGAGGTATTCTATTTCTGTCACATAGTCCTGAGCAGAGTTTTCAATCACCTCAACCATATGTTCCAGTGCTGCAGTGCGAGTTCCTAATTCTCTTATTTCCTTAGTTAGGCTATTGGTTATGTGTTCAGAGGTCTGCTTTAATGCTTTTTGTAACATTTTTTCAAATTGTTTCATTATGCTTGGGGAAACAGGAGCTTCTTGTAAAGATTCCTGTGTGAAAAATAATTCAGTGTCTGACTCCTCTGGGGACACAGGCTTCAGGTATTTAGGCTTGTGAGAGCGCTCTGAGGTAACGGCAGCTGAGGGGAGAGATGTCATTCTGGCCGCAGCGTGGGACTGTGTATTGCCACCTGAGGTATTTTTACCTTTTGTTCGGGTCCCCCCCAGCACCATTTTCATTCCCAGATGGTCTGACAAATATTCAGAAGTGAATGAGAAGTGCCGGGATTCGGAAATGCGGCAGGTTGTCTGTAAATGACGGCTTTTCTCCCGTCTCGGAGCGGAGCTCTAACAAAGCATTACCATTCCGTCAGGCTCCGCGCATGCACCCAATTCTTAACATTTCCAAGCGAAACGCACAGCCAACTTATTTTTTAAATTGCTGACATACCCACATTTTTAAGTTTATCACCATATATGTTATGCCAATACGTTCACAAATGCCGTGTGTCTCTAACGGTGAAGTCGCTGTTTCGATAGCATGTACTGTTGTGGATTTATTTTTATATATTCTTTATTTTGTTTTATAGCAGTACAAAATACATATAATTCCCAACAAAGGGGTTTTAAGCTCATTATAAACCTTAAAAATACACCAACTGCCTCTATGCCTCCATCAATAATAGACTCTTCTCCGTTTTCCTAAATTTCCAATATGCCATATCTTTAGGTATTTCTCCCATGAACCTTCTATTAAATGTATTGACTCCTCCATAGAGCTCACCCACTCCACCCTTATTATCCATTCTTTCAAACTTGGAGCTTCCGAAGCTTTGCAGAAACATGGAATTAAGGCTTTAGCAGCATTCAGGAGAAACGGGACCAATGACCTACTATATTGGGGTGCTTTCATATCTGTATCGTGAAACAAGCACATCCATGGGCTTTTTTGAATCCATTTTCCCGTAATCTGTAAAATTATTCCTATGATTTCCCCCCAAAAGGTATAGATTTTGGGGCACTCCCACCAGAGACGCACAAAAGTTCCTAAGGCCCCACACCCCCTCCAACAAGTTGGGGGATTCTCTGTCCTATATTCATGCGCCCTCTAGGGGGTCACGTGCCACCTTGCTATTAGTTTATAACTCATTTCATGTGTATGGGTATCTCTTGCCGATAAATAACCATTTTTTTATATATCTTAAGCCTATGTTCCTCGTCTCTCAGGGGCCCTATTTCTCTTTCCTACTTATCCAGATAAGCGGGAAACCCATTGTTTGTTTCATCTCTAAGTATTTTGTAGATTTTGGATATACTACCAATTGCACTCAAGGGGGAGCTTAGTAATTTTTCTATTGCTCTAAGTTGACCCCTTCCCCTCAGTGATTGTGGGAGAGAGTGTGTAAAGTGCTGTACCTGAGCGTACCTCCATTTATCCAGTGGTTTGTTTCCCCATTCGCTCGTGATTTCTATATAAGTGAAAAGTCTATTACCCCTCATCACATTCTGCAGTTGTATTACATCTTTTTTTGCCCACCTTGTAAAATATAAGTGTTCCTCCTTCCCTGGTTTGAAATAATTTGTGTTAGTAAGTGATATTAGTGGTGAATTGTAATCCCATTGAAATCTCTAACTTAACCTATCCCAAATCTTAAATGTGTTCCTCATGAAAAAATTAGCGCTGTGTCCTAACTCGCGAAATTGTGGCGGGATCCATATCATCTTTTCTAAATCCACCCTACTTTGTGCTATTTCTGTATTCCCCAACTTTTTTCTTTTTTTACCGTGCATCCAATCTACAATTCTATAAACAGAAATTGCTTCATAGTACTTTTTCAAATCTGGAGCTCCCAATCCTCCCTGTCTTTTTTCCTTAATCAGAATATTGTACGCTATCCTAGGGCGTTTACGTGCCCAGATATACCTTAATACCATAGACTGTAATTTTCTAAAGAAATCGGGGGGGGGGGGGGGTACAATAGGGATCATTTGAAAGGTATAAATCAGCATTGGCAGGACAAACATTTTAACTGCGTTTATCCTGCCAATCCACGATAAAGATCTATACCTCATCAAATTTAATTGATCCTTAATCTTATCGGGCAAAGGGATATAATTAGCTTTAAACAAATCATTCGGGTTTGATGTCAATTTTATGCCCAAATATCCCAACTCCTTCCTGCGCCAAGTTAAAGGGAACTTAGGTTGGATTGCCTTCTGCTCTCCAATCTGGAGTGTTATATTTAAGAGCTCAGATTTAACCATGTTTATTTTAAAATTTGTAAGTTCCCCATAGCGCTTGAACTCCTCAAGTGCGATGGGAATTGTTGTTCTGGGGCTAGAGATGTAGCAAAGCAGATCGTTTGCAAATGCTGCTACCTTGTATTCCCTTTCTCCCGCCCAAATTCCCTTAATATCTGGGTTCTTTGGGATCACTGCCAGTAGAGGTTCCAAAGTTATTATAAATAAGACTGGAGACAGGGGGCAACCCTGTCTTGTCCCGTTAAGTAATTCAAGGGGAGAAGACAGGGTTCCATTTACTCTAATTCTGGCTCTTGGATGCCGATATAGGGAAGCAATCCATCTCATCATCCTCTCCCCAACTCCCAAATGCTGCAGTGTTTCAAACATAAACCCCCAGTCAACTCTATCAAAAGCCTTTTCGGCATCGATTGACATGAGGACTGCCTGGGTACTTCTCCTAATTGCCTCCTGAAGCAAAAGGATATATTTCAGGGAGTTAACTCTCCCCTCCCTACCAGGCACAAACCCCACCTGATCATTATGAACCCACCTAGGTAACTAGGCCTTTAGCCTATCTGCAAGTATTTTGGCAAAAAATGTTATGTCTGTATTTAATAACGAGATTGGTCTATAACTACCTGGGGATGCTGGATCCTTTCCTTCTTTCAAGATAAGTGTGATGTGAGCCAAGAGGGACTCCTCTCGGAGCATCTCTCCTTCTCCTAGAGCATTTAGGTAATTACAAAGTTTAGGTACCAAAAATTTTGAGAATTTTTTTTATAGAATGGAATATCCATCTGGGACTCTTTTCCAGGGCAGTGTTACTTATTGCTAAAAAAAAGTGAAATATTCCTTTAAATATCGTACCTGGGGGGTGTCTATAGTATGCCTGTAAAGTGGCGCTTGTTTCCCGTGCTTAGAACAGTCCCTGCACAAAATGTCATTTTTAAAGGAAAAAAAGTCATTTAAAACTGCTTGCGGCTTTAATGTAATATCGGGTCCTGGCAATATGGATGAAAATCAGTGAGACAAACAGCATGGGTACCCCCCAGTCCATTACTAGGCCCTTTGGGTCTTGTATGGATATTAAGGGGAACCCCGCACCTAAATTAAAAAAAGGAAAGGCGTGAGGCCACCAGGCCCTATATACTCTGAACAGCAGTATACAGGCGGTGCAAACAAGACAGGGACTGTGGTTTGTTGTTAAGTAGAATCTGTTTGTAATTTTGAACTGGTACATTTTTAACGTGTTTAGCTCCAGCCAAAAAATCTATTTTAAGCTTTTTGGAAAACATAGGGAAGGGTTATAACCCCTGTGACATTTGTTTTGCTGTCTGTGCTCCTCTTCAGAAGATTTCACCTCATTTTTTGTCCCAATGACAAATGTTTTTTGAAAACCAGTGGAAAGGAGAAACGTTTTTCCCATATTAACTCTTACAGGAGAGAATTTCCCTTCCTAGGGGTAGATTTCATCTCGCTTCCTGTTGTCCCCTTCCGTTTGCAAGTAGGAGTCCTTTGAAAGTGTGATGTTTGAAAGTAGGGGTCTGCCCTATATACTCAGCAGAAATTTGGGCCTTAGGTGTTGTTGTGGCCACAACACTGTAAGCCCTCACAGGGCCCTGCTGTGAAATATTAGATCAAGAATTGTAATTACATGCCCCTGTTGAACAGGGGCTGAAAAATTGGGCCTTTGGTGGTGCTAGTGCCACAACACTGTAAGTCCTCACTCGCTCTTGGTGGGCGCAGAAACGGGCCCTGCTGTGAAATATTAGACCAAGAATTGTAATTACATGCCCCTGTTGAACAGGGGCTGAAAAATTGGGCCTTAGGCACTGGTGGTGGTGCCACAAAACTGCAACCCCTCACAGATACTCTAGTTGGAACGCAGAAACAAGCCCTGCTGCAAAGTATTGCATCAAAAATTGTAATTACACGCCCCTGTTAAACAGGGGCTGAGAAAAATGGGCCTTAGGCACTGGTGCTGGTGCCACAACACTGCAACCCCTCACAGATACTCTAGTTGGAACGCAGGAACGAGCCCTGCTGCAAAGTATTGCATCAAAAATTGTAGTTACGGGCCCCTGTTAAACAGGGGCTAAAAAATTGGGCCTTAGGCACTGGTGCTGGTGCCACAACACTGCAACCCCTCACAGATACTCTAGTTGGAATGCAGAAACGAGGCCTGCTGCAAAGTATTGCATCAAGAATTGTAATTACATGCCCCTGTTAAACAGGGGCTGAAAAATTGGGCCTTAGGCACTGGTGGTGGTGCCCAGAACCAAAAATGTTCTTACAAGCTATCAGCGTGATCATTGAGGAGGAAGAGGATAACTACTCAGGATAGTCACTCAGCATCAGCATAGGCAGTCTTTGAAGGGATCTGAGATCTCAAAAAAAATTATTCGGTTACATCAGCATCAGGTGCTTGGTAGCTGGTGATGATCCAAGACTGATTCATTTTTATGAAGGTCAGTCGATTGACCGAGTCGGTGGACAGACGCACCCTGGGATCGGTTACAAAGCCTCCAGCAGCACTGAATGTGCGTTCCGAAAGAACGCTGGATGCAGGACAGGCCAGTAGCTCAATTGCATACTGTGCAAGTTCTGGCCAGTGATCCATCCTCAAGACCCAGTAACCCAGAGGATTTTCGGTGGGAAAGGTGTCCAAGTCAGATCTTGCCCCTAGGTATTCCTGCACCATGTAAAACAGACCCTGGCGATGGTTGCTGGAACCGATCATACCTTGGGGCTGCGGACCCAAAAATTGTCTGAATGCATCGGTCAGACGGCCACCTTCTCCACCGCTCCTTCTTTGACTGACCGAAGCCTCAGCAACACGTCCAGAAACAGGAGTTTGTAACCTCCCAGTCTCTGGGAACGCGTTGCACAGACCTTTCTGCAAGGCCTCCCGAAGATGTTTCATCCTCTGCTCCCTCTGCGATGGCAAGATAAGGTCCGCAACCTTACCCTTGTAATGTGGATCAAGGAGGGTTTCCAGCCAGTATTGGTCCTTCTCCTTGATACCACGAATACGAGGATCCTTATGCAGGCTTTGCAGGATCAGGGAGGCCATGCAGCGTAGGTTTGCTGAGGCATTCGGTCCGGAGTCCTCAGGGTCACTAAGGACGACATGGTCCACAGCCACCTCCTCCCAGCCACGTACAAGTCCATGTGTTTCTTGGGACTGATCCCTTAAAGACTCCTGCTGATGCTGAGTGCCAGGCTCCACCTCCGTACTGACACAATTCCCCTCCTCCTCGTCCTCTTCCTGTGTGATCGGCGGGCATGCAGGAACACTGTCTGGATAAAGGGGGCCTTAAGAGCTAAGGAAGTCCTCCTCTTCCTGCCTCTGTTCTGCCTCAAGTGCCCTGTCCATTATTCCACGCAGCGTGTGCTCCAACAGGTGGACAAGGGGGACAGTGTCACTGATGCATGCACTGTCACTACTCACCATCCTCGTGGCCTCCTCAAATGGTGACAGGACAGTGCATGCATCCCTGATCATGGCCCACTGGCGTGGGGAAAAAAAACAAGCTCCCCTGACCCTGTCCTGGTGCCATAGTCACACAGGTACTCATTGATGGCCCTCTGCTGCTGGTGCAGCCGCTGCTACATGGCCAAGTTGAGTTCCACCTGGTGGGCATGTCACAGATTAGGCGGTTCTTGGGCAGGTTAAACTCCTTTTGGAGGTCTGTCAGCCGAGCACTGGCATTATATGACCGGCGGAAATGCACACCGACTTTCCTGGCCTGCCTCAGTACATTCTGTAAGCCCGGGTACCTGCCCAAGAACCGCTGCACCACCAAGTTAAGGACGTGAGCCAAACAGGGCACATGGGTCATTTGTCCCTGTCAGAGGGCAGAGAGGAGGTTGGTGCCATTGTTGCAAACCACCATTCCTGCCTTAAGTTGGCGTGGCGTCAACCACCTCTGAATCTGCCCCTGCAGAGCTGACAGAACCTCTGCCCCAGTGTGGCTCCTGTCCCCCAAGCACACCAGCTCAAGCACCGCATGGCATCTTTTGTCCTGCGTACTTCCGTAGCCCCTTGAACGGCTACGGAGCACCGCTGGTTCCGAGGACAAAGCACAGGAAGAGGCCATGGAGGAAGAAGAAGAGGAGGGGTTGGAGGAGAGAGGTGTGTCACAATCATTAGTAGTGGCATTTTGGAGGCCTCCGAAACTACTCCAACACTACTGCACCTTGTCCTGCATTCTTCCTGCATCCTTCCCAGCTGCCAGCAGAGTCACCCAATGCACGGTGAAACTTAGGTAACGTCCCCGTCCATGCCTGCTGGACCATGAGTCAGCGGTAATATGCACCTTACCGCTGACCGCCCTGTCCAGCGAGGCATGGACATTGCCTTCCACATGCCAGTAGAGAGCTGGAATCACTTCTGTGAGAAAAAGTGGCGTTTGGGTACCTGTCACTAAGGAACCGCACATTCCACAAACTCACGGAAGGGAGCAGAGTCTACCAACTGAAAAGGCAGCAGTTGAAGTGCTAGCAATTTTGCCAAGCTAGCATTCAACCGCTGGGCATGTGGATGGCTGGGAGCGAACTTCTTTTGGCGGTGCAGCAGCTGGGGCAGGGAAATTTGCCTGGTACAATCTGATGTCGGTGTACCGAAAGCAGATTGCCCTCAAGTACTTGGCTGTGACACACCTAACTCTACACCTTCATTCCTCTCAGTGCAGGTCTCAGAGAGGACTGAAGGTATAGTGGGGTTGGAGATCTCAGCTGATGAGGAGCAAGGAGAGGTCCTCTTTGTTCTTTGGTGTGGGTCTTTTAGATACGCTTGCCAACGAACTGCATGGCAGGTCAACATATGTCTGGTCAAGCATGTGGTGCCCAAGCGGGAGATGTTTTGGCCACGCGAGATACGCTTGAGAAATATGTTGCAAATAGCAGCGGTGCGATCTGATGCGTCTCAAAAAAGGCGCACACCAAAGAACTTTTTGAGTAACGCGCAGAGACTGCAGCGCCCTGCACATGCGGAGCTTTGGGGTATGATGCAGTCAGCGTGCTGCCCTTAGGCTGGCCCCTGAAGGGCATCCTGCCTCGTTGGTGATGTGTCGCCTCCTCCTCCCTCCTATCAGGCACCCACTTTGAGTCAGTGACCTCATCATCCCCTCCCTCCTCATCACTGGAGCAAACCTGGCAGTATGCTGCAGCAGGGGGAGCATGACTGCCAGATTGCTGTCCTTCTTGGGCACCCCCTCTGTCCGTGCTCACGTTACTGCCTTCATCTAGCTCAGTATCATCATCAGAGCCTTCCAAACGCTGGGCATCCTCCTGGAGCATGTACCCAACACTGTGGTCAAACAGTTCGAGGGACTCCTCAGGAGGACATAGTGGGGCTAGGGAAGGAGTCACTGATGACATTGAGCCGAGGGAAGAGGCCGCTGCTTTGCCAGACAAAGTACCCTGAGCTTGGGTGAGAGAGGATGAGGAGGATGAGGACAGCTTGGTCATCCACTCGACCAAGTCTTGTGCATGTTGCGGCTCAACACGGCCAGCTGCCAAAAAAAAGGCTAAGCGTGTCCCACGGCCACGTGCTGATAAGAATGCACCGTCTCCACGACCAGCACTGCTGCCTCTAGACACAGAGCCTGCTTTCCCTCTTTTATTGGCTTATTGGCTTGTGACTGTCTGCCTCTCCTTGTTGGCCTTCCAGACATACTAATGGCCTGTAGCTGCACTAAGCTGGGATATATATATATATATATATATATATATATATATATATATGTACTGATACTGCAGCTAGCAAAATCAACTGCCTGCCTGTAGTATGAGAACACCACCAACCTTCTACAGGTAGCTTTAGGTGAACACTGTGCAGAGCTCGCACTACACTAACTTGTAGCTTATTTAGCTGCCTGCGGTAGTGATAGGATCAGGAAAACAACACCAACCTTATACAGGTAGCTTTAGGTGAACACTGTGCAGAGCTTGCCAAAAAATAACTTGTAGCTTATTTAGCTGCCTGCGGTAGTGATAGGATCAGGAAAACACCACCAACCTTCTACAGGTAGCTTTAGGTGAACACTGTGCAGAGCTCGCACTACACTAACTTGTAGCTTATTTAGCTGCCTGCGGTAGTGATAGGATCAGGAAAACACCACCAACCTTCTACAGGTAGCTTTAGCTGAACACTGTGCAGAGCTCGCCAAAAAATAACTTGTAGCTTATTTTTGTAATTGTAATTGGCTTTGGCCAATTACAGCTCTCTCTACCGATGGCGCTGTGATTGGCCAAGCATGCGGGTCATAGTGCATGCTTGGCCAATCATCAGCCAGTAATGCACTGCGATGCCGCAGTGAATTATGGGCCGTGACGCGCCACACGAGTTTGGCGTGAATGGCCCATAGCGTTCGCAATTCGGCGAACAATCGAACAGCCGATGTTCGAGTCGAACATGGGTTCGACTCGAACGCGAAGCTCATCCCTAATCTCAAGCTTTTTTAGTACTTTCCTTAGGAATTTATCAGGGTCTCTATTTGTGGAATATATATTTGCTATTGTACTCATATTGAACAGTTTCCCTTTTATAAAGAGATACCTTCCCTCCGGGTCGGCTAGACGCTCTCCCTCTACAAACATCATTGTCCTGTCAAATCCAATAACTACACCCCTTGAGTGTGTTGATCCTGCATCCCCTTAGAACCACTTTGGGAGCTGCTGTGACGCCAAGCTATCTCCTGATAAATGTGTGATGGAAGTCTGCTGTAGACACACCACATTTGCTCCCAAATACTGTAATTCCCTGTTTATTTTATACCTTTTTTTTTGCTGTGTTTAATCTCCTTACATTATACGTGACCAAATTTATAACTCCCATATATCACCCCAATAGGAGCATCCGGCCAATCCAGAGAGGCACTCTGAAAAATGGAGAGAGAGATGATGAGAAAAAAAAAAACACCCCCTCCAACCCCCCTCCTCCCTCTCCCTCCCCCTCCACCCCCCATAACCTCCTAACCCCCCCCCCCCACCTCCCCTCTTGTCTGGAACAAATTGCCTGGCGGGCTGGGCAGACTCCTTTTTTGTTCAATATATGGACCTTGGGGACACACACCTGGTGCCTCCCTATCGCCATATCCCCTAATGGGCTCACGTCAACCACCCCTCCAAGCACCCCCCAGTCCCCCCCGCCCTCTCCTCCCACCCTGCACTTACTAATACTGACCCACTCCCTTGAGCACCGACCCTCTCCGCTAGCTAGGGCCCCCTCCCCTCCCACCTCCCCTGTACCATCTCAGCATCTTTTGAGGGGGTAATGCTCCCTCCTCCCCTCCCCAGCCAGGGAGGGGGGGAGGTGAAATATCCAGTTTACCACAAAATTCCCCTAAATCTTCAGGAAATCTCAATGCTGCAGTTCGACCATTTTTTTTCAGACAAGCCGGGAACCCCTATTGGAAGGTTATGTCTGATGACCTCATAAGCTCAGTTAGGGGTTTTAGAAGTCTCCTTCTTGACAGGGTCTCTGCCGACAAGTCTGCATAAACTTGTAATTTTTCTCCTTTGTAGCATGGGAGATTCCGCAGTTTTTCCACATTTTTTGATTTTTCTTCTGCATAATGAAACCTCGCTATGACATCTCTTGGGCTCTCTGATCTATGTATAGTGTACCGTGCAATCCTGTGGACTCTGTCTAGTTTCAAAGGCTCTGACATTTCTTTTTCCAAAAGAGGGTAAATAACTGCTGTGATATTGCCGTCAATTCCTCATTCCTATACTTCTCGGGGAGCCCTTTGATTCGTAAATTTTTGCGTCGACTGCGATTCTCATGATCTTCTAATTTATAGAGGAGACCCCTGTTTGCACTTTGAAGATAGTTTAGTTGTTTACTAATGTCCTGCAATTGTTCGTGATCATCTAATCTGCCCTCCATCTCTTCTACCCTTCCAAGTACCTGTCCAATGTCCATTCTTACTGCAGCTATGTCCACTTTCAGTGATGCCTCCATTTTGGACAGCATCTCTGCCAGTATCTCTTTGATTTGTATGCCTTCCTCCTGCGTTGTCAGTTGAGGGGATCTTTTCCCTGCTGAATCGCCCTCCCCACCACTTTTCCTCTGTGTCCCCTCTTGGGCCTTAAAGCTAGCCTGGGGGTGACTCCCGTTACTTCTTGGTCTCATTGTTTTACCTTCTTGCACTTTTCCTGTTTTATTCTCCTCTTCTACCACCTTTTGTCTATTTATCCCTGGACGTGTTGGAGACCCCGTCCTAGGGCTACTTTGCGCTTCTTCCGTAATGCTAGAGTCTGCTGACATATAGCGTTGTATACCCCCAGGGCTTAACATTGCCATGGCCCCTTTATTTGCTTTGGTTGACTTCCACCTCATTTCTATAACTTATGTCCCGACTAAGATAGCGTGGGGTCTTGGTACAGTCTTGATTAAAGAATGATTTATGAGCAAGTATTTTCTAATAATCAACTCACACAGTTCATTAAATGCAAAACAAAGAAGAGAAGGAAAAGGGAGAGGGGGGCACCCCAGATCCTCCTCTGGTTTATTGTATGCAACTCGTCGTCTAGCCTGCCTCACAGCTCCTTCGGACAGAGTACAACCTTTATAAAGTCCTGGGATATTATGCAATCTCAGAAAATAAACTCTTGCAATCCGTTTGTTACCAGTTCAAATGTGTAAACAGAGAAAATCGTATGTTATCATCATCTATCCCCAGCTTCTCAGTCTCACAGCTTTTATAATTCCACCTGTGGATGGGGCATAGGGGGGAATTCTCAGCCACAAACTTCTTATGTCAAGTACAGGGAAGTGTCATCATCCACCCCTCTTCCAGACCCCTTGCTATACTGGTCTCTTTTTCAGAGAAACCACAGGGACACAGAGACACTCTCACTTCCTTCTTCACCGCAGGTCACTGGGATCCTATGATGGGGCTCCCCCTTCCTGGTGCATAGTTTGCTCCATCTGATTCCATCCAGCCTGCTCAGTGAGGGTCCTTCAGCGGTACCTCCCTCCAGCTCCAGCGGTGCCTTTCTCCAGCTGGCACTATGGTTAGGGTGGACACTTGATCTCCGAGGTCCTATGGTAGTGGGGGGGGAGGATGTGATCACCCGATGCCAGCAGGGAGAGAGCGATAACTCGTCGGGCAGGGCCAGCTCTATCTCTCCATGCCACGCTGTTGGTGATGCGCCATTCCAGCCACAAGCAGAGCAGGTATGCGGGGAGGGCTGAGGATCCAGGGCGTGCTCGGAGCGCGCCTACATGTTGACGCTCCGCCCCATCCTCCTGTTTTGGATTTATTAAGGCTTGTTTGAAGGGTTCTCTCACACTGTCTCTCACTCAGGCAGCTAGCAGACAGTGAGGAGATGTTTTTTACAGTGTGTTCAGGGGATAGGCATCTAGCAGATAGGGAGATGCTATTCAGCATCCCCACACATTTTCTCCAGAAAATGCATTTTCTAGTTTTAAATAAATATCCTTATTCTTGTGTGCTAGCTTTGTAAGTTAACTGGTTCCCGACCGGCGCACACGGATGTACGTTGGCAGAATGGCACACCTGGGCAAACGGGTGTACCTGTGCGTCCTTTTGAATTTGATACCGTGACGGCCGGGAGCTCCGTGAGTCAGATCGCGGGTCCCGCATACTCGATGTCCGCGGGGATACCCGCGATCGTCTCACGGAGAGGAAGAACGGGGAGATGCTAATGTAAACAAGCATCTCCCCGTTCTGCCTAGTGACAGTGTCACTGATCATAGCTCCCTGTGATCGGGAGCTATGATCAGTGATGTGTCACAGCTAGCCCATCCCCCCTACAGTTAGAACACATCCCTAGGACACATTTAACCCCTACAGCGCCACCTAGTGTTAACCCCTTTACTGCCAGTCACATTTACACAGTAATCAATGCAATTTTAATTGCACTGATTGCTGTATAAATGTGAATGGTTTTTTATATATTTTTGGGGGATATTTATTATAGCAAAAAGCAAAAAATAATGCGTTTTTTTCAACATTGTCTATAGCGCAAAAAATAAAAACCCCAGAGGTGATTAAATACCACCAAAAGAAAGCTCTATTTATGAGGGGAAAAAAGACGTAAATTTTGTTTGAGAGCAAAGTCGCACGACCGCACAATTGTCAGTTAAAGCGACGCAGTGCCGAATCCCTAGGACACATTTAACCCCTACAGCACCACCTAGTGTTAACCCCTTCACTGCCAGTCATATTTACACAGTAATCAATGCAATTTTAATCGCACTGATTGCTGTATAAATGTGAATGGTCCCAAAATCGCGCCAAAATTGTTCGACGTGTCCGCCATAATGCCACAGTCACGATAAAAATCGCTGATCGCCGCCATTACAAGTAAAAAAAATATTAATAAAAATGCCATAAAAACTATCCCTTTTTTTGTAGACGCTATAACTTTAGCGCAAACCAATCAATAAACGCTTATTGCCATTTTTTTTTTTTTTTTTACCAAAAATATGTAGAAGAATATGTATGGGCCTAAACTGAGGAAAAAAATGTTTTTTTTATATATTTTTGGGGGATATTTATTATAGCAAAAAGCAAAAAATAATGTGGTTTTTTCAACATTGTTTATAGCGCAAAAAAAAAAAAAAAATGCAGAGGTGATCAAATTCCAACAAAAAGAAAGCTCTATTTATGGGGGGGGAAGACGTAAATTTTGTTTGGGAGCAAAGTCGCACAACCGCACAATTGTCAGTTGAAGCGAAGCAGTGCTGAATTGCAAAAAGTGCTCTGGTCTTTGGCCAGCAAAATGGTCCGGGGCTTAAGTGGTTAAAGGGTAACCCCACTTTCGTGGGGAAAAAATAGCAAATAAAAAAAAAAAATAATATAGCGTATACAATTGCAACACAAGTCATTATGTATTTGAATGTTATTAAAAATTATCTTTCCTTTTCAATCTGCAACACAGATGGTGTACATAATGCCCCCAATAAATGTAATTTCCTGCTGGTGTGATTGGTTTACTGATTTTCCCAGAAGTCTGCACTAAGATACAAGTAAGATTTTGAGCATTCCCTGCAACAAAAAAAATATAATTTTTGGTGAGATACTCCCAAAGAGAAATCACATCTAAAGGGATGCAGACCCTGCAATTTTCCTCATTAGAGCCCTGCAGGTGCTGCAGCAGGTTGATAGTTATAAAACCACTCCCATACAGATTCAGTTTGCGCATGGACATGTACAAACAAATTACTATTTCTTCAGAATAATAAAACGTAGGAATTTGCAACAAAGTTTTATATACCCTGGTATATTTGCACAATTCCACCAGGACTCGGGCCCTTTGCTGATAATACCTGATTGTACATTGAATGTATATACTGTTTTTAATCTCTTCTTATATAAAGCTTGCATATTTACCGGCCCCTTTCCTCCACTCTCCAATCTGACACACACCCTGTACCCGTGGAGAGAGAAGCCGGCAGCGCTGTGGGAAGGGGTGAGAGTTGAGGCTACACAGGGGGGCACATGGGGGGAATCAGAAGCAAGCAGAACAGGGAGGGGGATCGGTGTAGGGGAAGCAATTACAGGAAGATGCCCTGTCTCTGTGTCTCTCCCTGCAGCAGCTGAAAGCCAGCAGGAGGGAGAGAAACCGGCTTTTAGCTGCTGGAGAGAGCCACACAGGCCATCCTCCTGCAATTGCCCCTCCGTTCTTCCGCATTGATTCCCTCTGCTGTTTCTGTCCCCCCTGTGTGCCCAAGCCCCCCTACAGGAGGACCAGTGGCTCTCCCCTATCGGTGGCCCTGCTAAGGGCTCCATGTATAAAAAATTCCTTATGCAGATGTCTTCATCATTCGCAAAGACACAATGAATGATCACCATGTCGTTTGTAATACAGTATGATTTTCTCCCATGATCGCCAACGCCATCTTGTGGCCATAATACTGTGTTTTATTATTTCTTATTACAAACAATATGGTGTTCATTTGTTGTACCTGTGTGAATGCTGAAGATATTCGCATGGCACTTTTTTACCCCAAAAAACTGTGCACTTACCTTGATGTGTGCTGGAAATATCAGGACCACAATCCCACACTCCTGTACCACAATACACCAGCACTAAGTTCCTGGTACTGACGTAAACTGATTATTACTCTGGAAAGATATTTGATAATGCTAAAAAATAAGAGTCTCCTTTGAAACTCAGATCAATGAATAGAAAAAGATCTTTAGTTCTTGAACAAAGTGTACAATGCCTATTATTTACATAGAAAAGATGAGAAACAGCCGCAAGTTCCAATTTTTAAAAAATCTGTCTGTGTTGATCCAGAACACTCAAAATATGAATCAGGTTGAAATTTCTTTTTACAAAACACAATGGGGTTGATTTACTAAAGCTGGAGCACTCAGAATCTTGTGCAGCTGTGCTCGGTAGCCAATCAGCTTCTAACTTTAGCTTGTTCAATTAATCTTTGACAATAAAACCGGGAAGCTGGTTTCTATACAAAGCTTCACCCGATTTTGCGCTCTTCATTTTTAGTAAATAACCCCCAATATGTTGCTTAGCTTAGTTTTGCTCCAGTTTATGAACTTCAGGATTGTCATCAAGTTCATACAAGACTGTAAGTATTAGATAGGAAGCCTTGCAGACAGGCTTAACGGGTGGTACAGATCCTCTAGATTTGAGGGTAATTTTTTTGTTTAATTTTGAGGCCAAGTAAAAAAGCTCAGTTCCAAAACCAAGTAATATGCTGCGACAAACATTCATGTCTGCTTTCACAATCAATGGAGCTTGAAAGGATTATTATTAGCAGAAATCAGTTGTATTTAAGTATAAGGTATGTAAGATCTGGTTGACAGTGGGAAATCTTCAAAGTCAAGCCCAGAGGGCCTTTGTATGTGAAGTGAAGGAGAAAATATCACATAACATTAGGCCATTGATGATTTTCATAACACTGGGAGCTTCCAGGAACACTGTTGGCCTGTGCCACTTAAGCTGGCCATACACTAGTAGAATTTTGTTGTTGTTTAAAGTGTTGTTTTAGGAACATTTGTTTGATGTTCTAATGGTTAGTAAGGTCAAGTCGTTGACAGCAGTGATGAAAAATTCAAAGAAGCAGGACGTGATTTTTTTTCACAATCAAATTCATATTTAACAGTCTGTGGTTGTCATACAGGAAAGCTCCTTCATTCCAAAACTGAATGTTAAAAGAAAATGAAATTTGAGGTGCTTTCAAAAGTCATTTGTCAAGTTGTCAACTGTGCTGAAAATGTTCTTATGTATGTCCATTCAAAAATCTAGTGTATGGCCAGCTTAAAGCTTTTACTTGACTATATAAATAATATTGCCTTGCATGCCAAAGCTCCTGACTAAATTACCTTGTGAGTAATCTGCTACGATCTTTGGAAGTCCCTGGCAAAACATGATCCAGGCCCCAAGCTCCTCCAAGATAGTTCCTAGGCTCACAGGGCAGGCCCAAATCATCTCTCACTATTAATAAAATGTTACTTTAACTCCATCCATAGAATGACCTTTATACCTCAGTAACAGAAGGTGCTTTCAAGTGTTTGCGGACACCTTTCCAACAATCAGAACAGAATTTCTGCTACCATTCTAATGTGGGGAAGTAGGGTCATATCTCTCCATTTCTTGATTGAACACTGTCATATTCTATATTAAAGAACCATTAATCTAAAACAACCATTGGACTTACAAAAATCATGTATTTGAATAAAATTTTTTTTTTACCAAAAATATGTAGAAGAATACATATAAACTGAGAAAAAAATTTGTTTTTTCAAAAAAAAAGGGGATATTTATTATAGTAAAAAGTACAAAGTATTGGGGGTCATTTACTAAGATGAATGCGCTGGTTCATACCTTAATTGGTGTGCCCGATAAATCCTTAATTGAGCATGTGAACCAGCGCACGCACAGCAGTACCTGCACGCAAGAATGTTTCCAGCGCAATCCCATCGTGCTGGTTCTTGGCGAGGTACATCTCACGCTCGCTGCAATAGGAAAAACACATCTTCCTATTAAAGCAGCGCGAGAAAAACCGGCATGGGTTCCCCCTCCAGGTTCATACCAGGCCCTTCGGTCTGGTATGGATTTTAAGGGGAACCCCCACAGCGAAAAAACGGCTTGGGGGCCCCCCAAAATCCATTCCAGACCCTTATCCGAGTATGCAGCCCAGCTGGTCAGGAAAGGGGGTGGGGATGAGCGAGCGCCCCCCCCTGAACCGTACCAGGCCACATGCCCTCAACCTGGGGGATGGTTGCTTTGGGGAAGGGGGGTGCGCTGCGGCCTCCCCACCCCAAAGCACTTTGTCCCCATGTTGATGAGGACAAGGGCCTCTTCCTGACAACCCTGGCCGTTGGTTGTTGGGGTCTGTGGGCGGGGGGCTTATCAGAATCTGGGAGCCCCCTTTAATAAGGGGGCCCCAGATCCCAGCCCCCCACCCTATGTGAATGAGTATGGAGTACATGGTACCCCTACCCATTCACCTGGGGGGAAAAAAGTGTCAAGAAAAAAAACACACTAGACAGGTTTTTAAAGTAATTTATTAGGCAGCTCCAGGGGTCTTCTTCCGACTTCGGGTGTCTCTTCCGCGCTCTCTGGCCTCTTCTCCGCATCTTCTTATGGTCTCCGGTTCTTCTATGTGCTGGCCTCTTCTCCCGGTGTCTGGTTCTTCTCCGCGCTCTCCGGCCTCTTCTCCCGGTGTCCAGTTCTTCTGCCGGGCTCCTACGCTATTTTCTACTCTTTTGCCGCTTTTTTGCTAGTGGTGGCCCGGTCTTCTCCGTTCTCTTCTCCCGCTGTCCGGTTCTTTTCCGCTCTCTGGTATCTTCTGCCGGACTCCCCCGCTATCTTCTTCCAGCTCTTTTGCTAGCGGTGGCCCGGTCTTCTCCATTGTCTTGTTCCCTCTTCTCTTCTTCCAATGTTGACACAACGCTCTCTCCCGATGTAATGCCACCTGCGAGGTGTGCTCCGACCTATATAGGCATGGGGCGTGGTCACCGTGTGAAGTCCCATCATGCCCCGTGACTGTGCCATCATAAGGGGCGGGGTCACCCGGTGAGATCACACGGTGACCACGCCCCATGCCTATATAAGTCGGCGCACACCAAAGTCCCACCAAAGTGTGTATGAGGCTTAAACACCAGAAATTCAAGTTTTCATATCTTTAAAGGTCACCATACACTGGCCAATCAGTTAGATCTTCCATAAATTAGAATCAGTGCAAGAGCCTGTTTGATTTTCTACAATTAGAAGTAATTCCTACAGTGCATCTTCCTATTACTGCTTTAGCCTAATGCTCTGTTTCCACTATTTCAAGCCCAAAGTTGCGTGATTTACAATGTGCTTTTTCGGCTTGTTTTCCACTATTGCGACTTGTCATGCCACTTGGGACTGAAAAGTTGCATCACAAGTTCTACCCCATGATTTACAGTGAGTACTGTTCATATGTGTGTGTAGTACTGTTCATCAGAGCTCAGGCTGAGCTCTGATGAAGAAGGGATGAGCCCTTCGAAACGCGTAAGCGAGCAGTGTTATATATTCCTCGGAAACACCTTTGGAAGGCTTTGTTCATCATTTATACCACTTGTTGCAAGTTGATGTCCAAGGTTTATGGCACATGATTCTTTACTGCTTGTGAGTAATTTCCTTTATCATTTTACTTAATAAATGTTTTACAAAAGATAATGCACATGGCTGGTGCGCCCTTCTCTCTTTTTATTTCTTAGTCCCTGCACTACTTTGGTCCCACTTTGATGCGATTTGAGGTCCATAGACCTCAAAAATACACAAGTTCAAGTTTCGACAAAAAGTTGCAGGAAACTCGCGGCAAAAAACACGCGACTTTGGGCTTGCAATAGTGGAAACCGAGCCTTAATGCCATGTCATGTGACTAGTTCAAAACATCGGAGAAAAAGTCGCACTGAAGTTGAAACAAAGTAGTGCAAGAACTTTTTTTGGTGTTGCGCCAATTAGAACGGGGGAACAATATATGTGTTTTGACTTGTCCTGCGACTTCACATGTGTCAAGTCGCACAACAACTCGCAGTAGTGGAAAGAGCCTAAGGCCACTTGGGACTGAAAAGTTGCATCACAAGTTGTACCCCATGATTTACAATAAGTACTGTTCATATGTGTGCATTTTGCTTACGCCCATGCGCACATGCCGTATACACAGCGGGCACACATCTTTATTACAGAAATCCATATTTTGCATGGAAATTAACCACTTGCTTACTGGGCACTTAAACCCCCTGCTGTCCAGACCAATTTTCAGCGCTGATGAACTTTGAATGACAATTGCCCGGTTATACTTAGCCAAATGTTGTTTTTTTTTTTTTTTTAATTTTACCACAAATAGAGCATTCTTTTGGTGGAATTTGATCACCTCTGTGGTTTTCTTCTTTTGTTCAAAAAAAGAAAAGGCAGATTTTTATAAATAATTTTGTATATTTTTGTATATTTTGATATTAAATTTTGCAAACAGGTAATTTTTTTCCTTCATTAATGTACGCTGATGAGGCAGGACTGACTGGTTACACTGATAGGCAGCACTGCTTGGGACCACTGGTGGGCATTGATAGGTGGCACTGGCAGGTGGTACTGGTGGGCACCGATGAGGCAGAATTGCCTCTTCGGGACCAATGTCCCTTGCACCTAAGCCAGTGATCAGCTTTTATTTTTATCCTCATGCTGTTAGCGTCAGGAGAAAATATAAACAATTACCAAGCTTTAGTTTACATCATGTGATCAGCTGTCATTGGCTGACAGCTAATCGCATGGTAAGGGGCCGTGATCACCCGAGTCTCAGTGACAGCCTCCCAGGAATTCAGGTCCACGCTGTGGCCGTCATTTGGCTATAGCACAGACACCAAGTGGTTAATAGAAAAACAGATGCAGATTTCTAGGACTGGCCAAAAATAATGTTTAGAGTCATAGGCAACTGATGACTTTCTATTAAAGGTCAAATTGGGCCATTAGCATGCATCACAATTGAACTTAGGAATGTGTCTTTGCAAAGTTAAACTAATTATAATCCTTTCTTATTTTTGCTTGAGGATTGACTGCAGAGGGATTAAAAGTTTTGTCAGATGTCTACACCCCTGATAGGCTGAAGACAACTCCCAAATTTTGCCAATTTCTCATTCAAAATTATTCACTTCCTATCACATAGCCAAACAGGACGTGAGTGTAAAACCCCACCAATGTATGTCCTTGGGGACACACTGGTCAATCTAACTACTTTCCCCTTTCGGGAAATTGCACTCTAGCATTTTGCCATGTACATCCCAAATTATTATGTGTCTTGGAGTTTATTTACTAAAAGGTAAATCCACTTTGTACTACAAGTGCACTTAGAAGTGCAGTTGCTGGAGATCCGAAGGGGGACATGCATGGAAAAGAAAAAAAACAGCATCTTTGCCTCTACATGATTGGATGATAAAATCACTAGTGCTTCCCCTCTGATTTGCATGAACTACACTTGTATTGCAGAAAGGATTTGCCTTTAATAAACCCCAAAATACCTAATAATTTGGGGTGTACACAACAAAGTGCAATTTGCATAATGGGGACACTAGTTAGATTGACCTGTGTGTCCCCAAGGAAAAATATTGTTAGGGTTTTACTCTCACTTCCTGTTTGGCTATGTGATAGGAAGCGAAGCCAATTTTAAAAAAAGGAACACAACGCCCAAAAAAAAAAAAAATCATTAATTAATTCTTGGTTTCCCTCAAATGTCCACAATTAGAATAGGATTGTCTTGAGATTGATTTTAGTTCAGTGCTCTAAATCAGTGCTTCTCAACCCTGTCCTCAAGTACCCCCCAACAAGCCATGTTCGCAGGTTTTCCTTCATCTTGCACAGGTGCTTTAAATCAACGTCAATGGCTTTGTATTTTAGACAGCTATTTTAGATAAGATACATTTCCTAAACATGTCCTGCCGGGGGTGGGTTACTTGAGGACTGAGGCTGAAAACCACTGCTCAAAAAGAAAATTGAATACTTACCACTCTGAAATGTTACTTTCCTGGTCACTATCCATGGCAGCATATGCACAATCCATGCATGTGCTACCATGAAGGCACCAGGAAAGTAACTTAAAACTAAAAAAAAAAATAAAAGGGATTTGTCTAGACATGCCAATCAGCCTAGTTAAGCTGCAGCTGGGAAATCCGTTGCATGAAAAGAACACATAAAAAATAAAACATTTGAAACAATTTTATTGGTCCAAAAAAAAACAAAACAGGACTCAGAAAAGAAGCAAGGATAGCAAAATACACACGTGTATGTTAATTTGAGATGTGTTTGAGGTTTGACCCTTTTGCAGTGTAAATTAACAGGAGTTAAAAGGAGTGCACCCACAAATGGACATCCATTAAGGATTAAAACAACATTAGGCACAACATCTTGAGAAAGAATTTTAAAAATAATGCAGCACAGACAGTTAAATCAAAGTGAACATTGTAAAAATAACAAAAATTGCCAACATAAAAAAGTTTTAATGGTAAAATAACCACCACCCAAAAAATACAACAAACCAAAGTAACAAATAAATTGCATAAAAACACATTTGTTTTTCAACAACATAACAAAATACAAAGAGAAAATACATGTGTTAGAAACTTGATAAGGACACCCAAATGTACTCTCTTGCTGCCTCCCACACACACACAATCTTGGCTCTTTTCAGGACAACGTAAAGAATGCTATCTGTAAGCTTTATATAACATAGGTTTGTGTGCTAATGAGGCAATTGCAAACACATGCACAGTCCATGAAACACACAAAATGCAAGTTCACCCAATGTAGAGAGAACTTCAAAGTGAGTATACCTGTTAAGGATGTCCTTAAATTACTAACCCAAAAAACACACTCTGAGCATGCCCAGAAACATCCAAGTGCTGTTCACACACAAAAAGCACCAAAAAAACAAACAAACTCCCTGAGCATGCCCAGACCAACTCAAATGCATTTCACACACCAAAAGTTACAGGAAAAAAACAAAGTCCCTGAGCATGCCCAGAACAACCCAAATGCAGCTAGCACAAAATAAGCCACCCCCTGTCCAAAATTAAGCACATCATCCAGCATGCACCAAAATTACAGATGGGACAAAACACCCCCTAGTCCAGGGGGGCAACTAAAGAGCCTAACCTGTGCAAAAGTTATACAACAAATACCATTGCAGTCTAAGGGAACTGACTTGGTAATTTTACTAGTCCCCACTTGGCTGGCTTATCTTCTAGTTATTGGCCTTAAACTGGGTATGGGGGCCCAGGTCCCACCGTAAGGGACATATATCAATGTCACCAATTGGACAACCCCAAAAACGAAACAAGGAGAAATGCCTTTAAATATGCCAAATTGCTTAAGGGCCAGTTCACACCAATGCAGTCCAGTGCATATTTTATGCATCAAAAATGCATGGAAAGTCAGTTATATGGTTTTCAATGGCATAACTTCGTTCTTGGGCCGCTCCACATGCATGGGAGGCTCCCGCTGTCTGAAGCTTCTCTTCTTCTGACATTTATATAACGGAATCATGCTTCAGAGGGGGCGGGGTCACCAGGTGGCCTTGCCCTCCGTTATTTAAGAAGTGTCAGTAGAAGAGAAGCGTCACACAGCGGGAGCCTCCCATGGATGCGGAGCGGCCCAAGAACGATACGGGGAAGAAGACGCCGCGGAGGAAGATGCCGGACGAGAACACCGGAGCAAGAAGCAGAGGATCGGAGGAAGAACCAGAGGAAGAAGAAGATGGAGGAAGAAACCAAAGGAAGAAGGAAGAAGACCCGAAGAAGATGGAAAGAAGAAGGCTTTAAATAAAGGAATTGTCAAAAACGGTCTCTTGTCATTTTTAACAAAAAGGGTTGTGGGGATGAGGCCCTTGTCCTCATCAACATGGGGACAAAGCACCCTCCCAATGTTGAGGGCATGTGGCCTGATACATTTCAGGAGGGGGGGGCGCTCTCTCATCCCCCCCTCTTTTCCTGCGGCCTGCCAGGTTGCGTGCTCGGATAAGGGTCTGGTATGGATTTTTGAGGGGACCCCAACACCATTTTTTTTTAAATTTTGGCACGGGGTTCCCCTTAAAATCCATACCAGACCTGAAGGGCTTTGTATGGATTTTGAGGGGGACCCCCACGCCATTTTTTTTTGTTAATGCTGTTTTTATCAATGAACTTTTATGTGTATTGCCGGACTGACATTTCATTATAGCCACGAAGTGAACCAGCGTTAAAAAAAAAAGTTTAGAGGTGCGCCCGTTCAACCTATGCAAATGCACTTACGTTGCTTGCTTTTACTAAGATTTTGCCAGCGCAGTGAACCAAAGCATTTGAACAAGCGCAAATGCCGTTTGAGCATGCGTGGTGCATAAATTGACTTCCCGCAGTTCTAAATGTACTTGCTGGCGCTGCAGGCTTGTTCAAATAAAGTTACTTTCTCATTCTATTTTGAGCATATTTGTTACTTGGGCAGTTACTACTATACTTCCTCACATCACCCCACATCACCCCCATAATATTGGCACTTCCAGCTTGTTTAAATTTTAAGTTAAAGATGCCATGCGCCATGTCTATAGTGGCATACCGTTCGCCTCCTCTTGTGCGCCGGGAAGAGAATAGTAAATGGGGAATTGCGCTGTGTTACCGGCGCAACTGTTTTGTAAATACGAAAATGTCCTTTGTGCATCAGCGTGCACCGCAACTCATGGCGCAAATGCTTCGTAAATCAGCCCCATTGTGTTTTTTTTTTCAAAATTGTCGCTCTTTTTTTGTTCATAGCGCAAAAAATAAAAATCAAATGTCACCAAAAGAAAGCTCTATTTGTGGGAAAAAAGGACGTTAATTTTGTTTGGATACAGCATCGCATGGCCGCGCAATTGTCAGTTAAAGTGAAGCTGTGCTGAATCACAAAAAATGGCCCAGTCATTCAGAAGCCAAATCTTCTGGGACTAAAGTGGTTAAATACATCTGAATTTGTTTTCGTTTGGTGACCCTTAGTATAGCTTATAAGAGCCTATCTTTATAGAAACACCTTTCCACTGGCAAGAACAGCATCACCATTCTTTTTCTATGTTGTACATATAATGACCTACAGTATATCCCATGTTCTGCCAAAGCATGAAAGCTTTACAAAGATCACTGGCAGGTTACGCAGTTTTACATTGAGTGTTTCGTTCGAACTGTCCTTCAAGGAACCTTGTATAAATAAATCAGTTTAAGGTCAGCTCTATGAGTTGGTACCGATGATGTATTTCTTTTTTAAATCTGTTGCCATTTTTCACCTGCCTGATTTCCACTAATAGAGCGCATTATTCTTTACAGTTTACAGATGTTCCTTCGATGATCTGTAGACTGAGCGAGTGGAACAATGCTTAATCTCACTTTAGTGTAACAATAACTGGAAGTACCAGGAACAAGGTGAAAGTACATTTTGTTGATTTAAAGAGCAAATATATTCCTGAAATAAAAGACACGTGCGTATTGGAGTGTACTAAAATTATTGGAAAATAATGTTTTACATTTGTATATTCCGCCTTGCTACAGCTGAATCACTAGAAATAGGTGAGTACTACATACCTCCACCTCTGAGACTATGGGGGTCATTTACTATAGCGCCAAAAAATTCTCCTGCAGTACCAAAAAATAACTCTCAAAAAAGGCCAGAAAGACTTCAACTCTCAGAAAGTCAGCGCTAATGCAAATAGAAAGCAGCGCTATTGCTGCAATAATGCCTGTCAGATCACATATGCTAAAATAGTGGAAGTCAATGGGGCTCAAACCTGCAAAATCCAAAGTTCTCACTGAAGGCTTATATGCAAGTTCTTTGCCATAAAAAGTGTTTGGAGACCCAGGTCCTGCCCCAGGGGACATGTATCAATGCAAAAAAATTTTTTTTAAACGGCAGTTTTTTCAGGAGCAGTGATTTTAATAATGCTTAGAGTGAAACAAAAAAAGTGTAATATTCCTTTAAATTTCTTAACTGGAGGGTGTCTATAGTATGCCTGTAAATGGGCGCATGTTTCCCGTGTTTAGAACAGTCTGACAGCAAAATGACATTTCAAAGGAAAAAAAGTCATTTAAAAGTACTCGTGGCTATTAATGAATTGCCGGTCCGACAATACACATAAAAGTTCATTGATAAAAACGGCATGGGAATTCCCCACAGGGGAACCCCGAACCCAATTTTTTTTTTAAAATGGCGTGGGGGGGTGCCCCTAAATTCCATACCAGGCCCTTTAGGTCTGGTATGGATATTAAGGGAAACCCTAGCCAAATTTTTTTTTTTTAAATGGCGTGGGGTCCCCCTCAAAATCTATACCAGACCCTTCAGGTCTGGTATGGATTTTAAGGGGAACCTCGCGCCAAAATTTTTTAAAAAGTGGCGTGGGATCCCCCCCAAAATCCATACCAGACCCTTATCTGAGCACGCAACCTGGCAGGCCGCAGGAAAAGAGGGGGGGACGAGGGAGCGCCCTCCTCCTGAACCGTACCAGGCCACATGCCCTCAACAGTGGGAGGGTGCTTTGGGGTAGCCCACCAAAACACCTTGCCCCCATGTTGATGGGGACAAGGGCTTCATCCACACAACCCTTGCCCGGTGGTTGTGGGGGTCTGCGGGCGGGGGGCTTACCGGAATCTGGAAGCCCCCTTTAACAAGGGGACCCCCAGATTCCGGCCCTCCCCCTGTGTGAATTGGTAAGGGGGTACAAAAGTACCTCCACCATTTCACAAAAAAACTGTCAAAAATGTTAAAAATGACAAGAGACAGTTTTTGACAATTCCTTTGTTTAAATGCTTCTTCTATCTTCTTTCTTCTATCCTCTATCTTCATTCAGTTTCTTCCTCCATCTTCTGGTTCTTCTGGTTCTTCTGGTTCTTCCTCCTGTGTTCTCGTCCGGCATCTTCTTCCTTTCTCCTCGGGCCGCTCCGCATCCATGGTGGCATGGTGGTAGGCTCCTGCTGTGTGACGCTTCCCATCTTCTGACGGTTCTTAAATAACGGAGGGCGGGGCCACCTGGTGTAGCATCAATGTGAACCAGGGCAAAGAGATTCGTTTTTTGGTGCACAAATACATATTGAAATAAAATATAAGAGATATTGCACTTTCCCAAAACCACCACCCACAAAAACTAAAGAGAAAAAGAAAGTAGAAGAAAAAAAAACACAACAAAGCTCAGTAATGTACTTTTATTTTACCAGCAGAAAAACAAAAACAAAAAAAATTTACATTCATTTACTAGCTTCAAAAAAATTTGGACAGGATATATGGTGCTACATTTAGCAATGGGATTTTAAGGGCCCTGCTCATAGGAGCTTACAACACATCACATTTTTATCTGCAAGATTATAGAAACATACTTAACAGTCATTCTTACAAAGCATTCCAACATAATATTACAAAACACTTATTCAAAACACCCACCACCAGCCCACAATCCACACATACATACATTGGTGACCATGTTCTGCTGGAAGCTGCATTTCGGTGTACACGATTAAACAAGATCGAAAAGAGTAGGTCAGCAGATGCTTCCAATTCCAAACGATGTTTGCATGATCAGACAGGAACAATACACGCACAACATTGACAGCATGGCCACATAAACCCACCTTTGATTGAAAAAATGCACAAGAATTTTATCAAATCTCCCAATATCATTCCTTCTCCCCCACAAATCACAACAAAAAAACCTGACCTTCTCAGGCCAAAATATACAATATATTGGCTTAAGTATTGGGACGCCTGCCTTTAAACGCACATGAACTGTAATGGCATCCCAGTATTAGTATTGGGTTCAAAACTCATTTGGCCCACCCTTTGCAGCTAGAACAGCTTCAACTCTTCTTGTCCACAAGGTTTAGGAGTGTGTCTATGGGAATGTTTGACCATTCTTACAAGTGCATTTGTGAGGTCAGGCACTAATGTTGGACGAGAAGGCCTGACCTAAAGTCTCCTCTCTAATTCATTCCCAAGGTGTTCTGTTGTGTTGAGGTCAGGACTCTGTCCAGGCCAGTCAAGTTCCTCCACCCCAAACTCCCTCATCCATGTCTTTATGGACCTTGCTTTGTGTACTGTTCCAAATGATTTGGTGGAGGGGGGATTATGATGTGGGGTTGTTTTTCAGAGGTTGGGCTTGGCCCCTTAGTTCCAGGGAAGGGAACTCTTAAGGCATCAGCATACCAAGACATTTTGGATAATTTCATGCTCCCAACTTTGTGGGAACAGTTTGGGGAAAGCCCCTTCCTGTTCCAACATGACTGTGCACCAGTGCACAAAGCAAGGTCCATAAAGACATGGATGAGCAAGTTTGGGGTGGAGAAACTTGACTGGCTTGCACAGAGTTTTGGCCTCAACCCATAGAACACCCTTTGGCTGAATTAGAGTAGAGACTGCGAGCCAGGCCTTCTCATCCAACATCAGTGCCTGGCCTCACAAATGCACTTCTGGAAGAATGATCAAACATTCCCATAGGCACACTAAACCTTGTGGACAGCCTTCCCAGAAGCTGTTCTAGCTGCAAAGGGTGGGCCAAATCAAATTTTAACCCTACGGACTAAGACTGGGCTGCCATTAAAGTTCATGTGTGTGTAAAGGCAGGCGTCCCAATACTTATGGCTATATAGTGTATCTGGAGTAGGGATGAGCTTCGTGTTCGAGTCGAACCCATGTTCGACTCGAACATCGGCTGTTAGGTCGTTCGCCGAATTGCGAACGATATGGGCCGTTCGCGCCAAATTCGTGTGGCGCGTCACGGCCCATAATTCACTGCGGCATCGCAGTGCATTGCTGGCTGATTATTGGCCAAGCATGCACTATGACCCGCATGCTTGGCCAATCACAGCGCCGTCAGTAGAGAGAGCTGTAATTGGCCAAAGCCAGGGTGGCTTTGGCCAATTATGGCTCAGGGGATTTAGTACACACCCCACACTATATAAGGCCGCCTGCACGGCGGCCCTGTGTAGTGTGTGTTCCGGTGTGCTGAGAGATAGAGAGAGAGAGAGACAGTGTCATTTGATTTGAGTTAGATAGATTAGACAGAACAGTCAGTCAGTTAGCTGCACTTACAGTGTATTGTGTATATATATGCATCCCAGGTGTTGCATATATATATATACACTGTATTCAGTTTAGCTAGATCCGTTCCTGTTATCTTCTATCTAGACTATTTACATTTAGTGCAGTGTGTCCTGCTCACAGTGTTCAGCTAGATCCGTTCCTGCTATTTACATTCAGTGCAGTGCGTCCTGCTCACAGTGTTCAGCTAGATCCGTTCCTGGTATTTACATTTAGTGCAGTGTGTCCTGCTCACAGTGTTCAGCTAGATCCGTTCCTGCTATTTACATTCAGTGCAGTGCGTCCTGCTCACAGTGTTCAGCTAGATCCGTTCCTGGTATTTACATTTAGTGCAGTGCGTCCTGCTCACAGTGTTCAGCTAGATCCGTTCCTGCTATTTACATTCAGTGCAGTGCGTCCTGCTCACAGTGTTCAGCTAGATCCGTTCCTGCTATTTACATTCAGTGCAGTGCGTCCTGCTCACAGTGTTCAGCTAGATCCGTTCCTGGTATTTACATTTAGTGCAGTGCGTCCTGCTCACAGTGTTCAGCTAGATCCGTTCCTGCTATTTACATTCAGTGCAGTGCGTCCTGCTCACAGTGTTCAGCTAGATCCGTTCCTGGTATTTACATTTAGTGCAGTGCGTCCTGCTCACAGTGTTCAGCTAGATCCGTTCCTGCTATTTACATTCAGTGCAGTGCGTCCTGCTCACAGTGTTCAGCTAGATCCGTTCCTGGTATTTACATTTAGTGCAGTGCGTCCTGCTCACAGTGTTCAGCTAGATCCGTTCCTGCTATTTACATTCAGTGCAGTGCGTCCTGCTCACAGTGTTCAGCTAGATCCGTTCCTGGTATTTACATTTAGTGCAGTGCGTCCTGCTCACAGTGTTCAGCTACATCCGTTCCTGCTATTTACATTTAGTGCAGTGCGTCCTGCTCACAGTGTTCAGCTAGATCCGTTCCTGCTATTTACATTCAGTGCAGTGCGTCCTGCTCACAGTGTTCAGCTAGATCCGTTCCTGCTATATACATTTAGTGCAGTACGTCCTGCTCACAGTGTTCAGCTAGATCCGTTCCTGTTATCTTCCTACTGACAGGCAGGCTTGTCTGGTTACAGTATATAAAGCTACCTGAAGAAAATTACAGGTGTTCTTTTTGATCCTATTAGTACCACGGTCAGGCAGCTAGACTATTTACATTTAGTACAGTGTGTCCTGCTCACAGTGTTCAGCTAGATCCGTTCCTGTTATCTTCCTACTGACAGGCAGGCTTGTCTGGTTACAGTATATAAAGCTACCTTAAGAAAATTACAGGTGTTCTTTTTGATCCTATTAGTACCACGGTCAGGCAGCTAGACTATTTACATTTAGTACAGTGCGTCCTGCTCACAGTGTTCAGCTAGATCCGTTCCTGCTATTTACATTCAGTGCAGTGCGTCCTGCTCACAGTGTTCAGCTAGATCCGTTCCTGCTATTTACATTCAGTGCAGTGCGTCCTGCTCACAGTGTTCAGCTAGATCCGTTCCTGGTATTTACATTTAGTGCAGTGCGTCCTGCTCACAGTGTTCAGCTAGATCCGTTCCTGTTATCTTCCTACTGACAGGCAGGCTTGTCTGGTTACAGTATATAAAGCTACCTTAAGAAAATTACAGGTGTTCTTTTTGATCCTATTAGTACCACGGTCAGGCAGCTAGACTATTTACATTTAGTACAGTGCGTCCTGCTCACAGTGTTCAGCTAGATCCGTTCCTGCTATTTACATTCAGTGCAGTGCGTCCTGCTCACAGTGTTCAGCTAGATCCGTTCCTGGTATTTACATTTAGTGCAGTGCGTCCTGCTCACAGTGTTCAGCTACATCCGTTCCTGCTATTTACATTCAGTGCAGTGCGTCCTGCTCACAGTGTTCAGCTAGATCCGTTCCTGCTATTTACATTCAGTGCAGTGCGTCCTGCTCACAGTGTTCAGCTAGATCCGTTCCTGGTATTTACATTTAGTGCAGTGCGTCCTGCTCACAGTGTTCAGCTAGATCCGTTCCTGCTATTTACATTCAGTGCAGTGCGTCCTGCTCACAGTGTTCAGCTAGATCCGTTCCTGCTATATACATTTAGTGCAGTACGTCCTGCTCACAGTGTTCAGCTAGATCCGTTCCTGTTATCTTCCTACTGACAGGCAGGCTTGTCTGGTTACAGTATATAAAGCTACCTTAAGAAAATTACAGGTGTGCCCTCAGTCATTTAAATATCTAGGTGTCACAATCCCCTCATCACATAAGCTCTTGTATAAATCCAACTATATCCCACTATTTTCGCAGATCACTACTCTTTTGAAATCCTGGTCATCTTTTCACATATCATTCCTGGGCAGAATATGCGCCATTAAAATGACGATCCTTCCCAAACTCCTATATTATTTCCGTGCCCTACCAATCAATGTTCCAAAATCCAAATTGATCTCCCTTCAAAGAGAAATCAATAAATTTATATGGGCGGATAGAAAACCCAGATTTAGTTATACCCTTATGCATAGACCTCAATCAGCAGGAGGCTTAGGCCTACCTAACTTATGGCTTTATTACCTTGCTGCCAGATTAATACAAATTACTCAATGGTTCATACCTACTAATGAATTACCTTGGAAACAATTCGAAACCATCTCTATATCCCCGCTACATATACAAGGAATATTGTGGTCTAATTACACCTCATACAACAAACTTGTTAAACATAATACTATCATTGCTCAATACTATCAAATATGGAATAAATGCAAAGACATATTCAAGCTATCTTCTGACACCCCTCCATTAGCTTCCTTTCTAGGTGACCCTAGACTCCCATATGCCTATAACAATAGCCAATCCTTCTCCCTTTGGATCAACAAAAACATCACCACACTCAGATCCCTCCAACTAAAATGGGAATTTGTTCCATTCTCTACATTACAAGCTACACATGGCCTACCCATTACCGAACTCCATCACTACCATATAATTAAAAATTTCTATGCCAAATATTATTCACTCAAGACACACCCCACTCACACTACATTTGAACAAATATGCATCTCATCTCCCAGAGACAGAGGCCTCATCTCAAGATTATATAATTATCTTAGAGATATTGGATTGCCAGATAAATCCACACCGATGCTTCATTGGGAGACTGACATGGATGTTGTACTCAATATGGAAGATTGGACTTCCATGTCAGATAATCTCCGCAAAAGTAATAAGGCTATTTCCTTCAGAGAAACCCCAATAAAAATTTTTTCCAGATGGTACTTAACTCCCTCCAAACTTCACACATACTATCCATCCATCTCTCCAAACTGTTTCAGGGGATGCTCTGAATCGGGCACTCTTTTACACACATTCTGGGGATGCAAACATCTTAATCAAATCTGGCTCAAGGCCATTGAGATAATAGAAAACTCCTCTAAACAAAAAATTATACCCACCCCTCAAATATGCTTACTGTATGCCAACATACCAAACATTCCCTCTCCTTGTATGAGATTATTCCATTCTTTATGCAGTTCTATACAATGGATGATAGCCTATAACTGGAAAACTGATACACTACCCTGGCAGCAAGTGATAGATAGAATGGAATCACTTAAACTCTCTGAATGGATATACCATACTCTAAATGATACAATTCACATTCACAAAAGAAAATGGTCTTACTGGAACCCGATATAAATAATCATTGTGATACTATATTGTTTCCCCACGATTATATATTTTTCTATTGTATCATACCGCATGTCATCCCTGTACAAGTAATTTGTTAATAATTTTACCTCCATGCTGACAATTTAAGATTATATTCCTTTATTATATCACAGTTTACATAATTGTAAAACACAATGTGTTAATGTACTTATTGATTGTTTTTTTGAACTTCCAAATAAAACTTTTGTAAACAAAAAAAAAAAGAAAATTACAGGTGTTCTTTTTGATCCTATTAGTACCACGGTCAGGCAGCTAGACTATTTACATTTAGTACAGTGCGTCCTGCTCACAGTGTTCAGCTAGATCCGTTCCTGTTATCTTCCTACTGACAGGCAGGCTTGTCTGGTTACAGTATATAAAGCTACCTTAAGAAAATTACAGGTGTTCTATTTGATCCTATTAGTACCACGGTCAGGCAGCTAGACTATTTACATTTAGTACAGTGTGTCCTGCTCACAGTGTTCAGCTAGATCCGTTCCTGTTATCTTCCTACTGACAGGCAGGCTTGTCTGGTTACAGTATATAAAGCTACCTTAAGAAAATTACAGGTGTTCTATCCCAGCTTAGTGCAGCTACAGGCCATTAGTATGTCTGGAAGGCCAAGAAGGAGAGGCAGACAGTCACAAGCCAATAAGAGAGGGCAAGCAGGCTCTGTGTCTAGTGCTGGTCGTGGAGACGGTGCATCCTCATCAGCACGTGGCCATGGGACACGCTTGGCCTTTTTTTCGGCAGCTGGCCGTGTTGAGCCGCAACATGCGGAAGACTTGGTCGAGTGGATGACCAAGCCGCCCTCATCCTCCTCATCCTCTCTCACCCATGCCCAGGGTGCTTTGTCTGGCAAAGCAGCGGCCTCTTCCCTCAGCTCAATGTCATCAGTGACTCCTTCCCTAGCTCCACCATGTCCTCATGAGGATTCCCTCGAACTGTTTGACCACAGTGTTGGGTACATACTCCAGGAGGATGCCCAGCGTTTGGAAGGCTCTGATGATGATACTGAGCTCAATGAAGGCAGTAACATGAGCACGGACAGAGGGGGTGCCCAAGAAGGACAGCAATCTGGCAGTCATGCTCCCCCTGCTGCAGCATACTGCCAGGTTTGTTCCAGTGATGAGGAGGGAGGGGATGATGAGGTCACTGACTCAACGTGGGTGCCTGATAGGAGAGAGGAGGAGGAGGAGGAGGAGGAGGAGGTGGCACATCACCAACTAGGCAGGATGCCCTCCAGGGGCCAGCCTAAGGGCAGCACATTGACTGCATCACACCCCAAAGCTCCACATGTGCAGGGCGCTGCAGTCTCTGCGCGTTATTCAAAAAGTTCTTTGGTGTGGGCCTTTTTTGAGACGAGTGCATCAGATCGCACCGCTGCTATTTGCAACATATGTCTCAAGCGTATCTCGCGTGGCCAAAACATCTCCCGCTTGGGTACCACATGCTTGACCAGACATATGTTGACCTGCCATGCAGTTCGTTGGCAAGCGTATCTAAAAGACCCACACCAAAGAACAAAGACGATCTCTCCTTGCTCCTCATCAGCTGAGATTTCCAACCCCACTAGACCTTCAGTCCTCTCTGAGACCTGCAGTGAGAGGAATGAAGGTGTAGAATTAGGTGTGTCACAGCCAAGTACTTGTGGGCAATCTGCTTTTGGTACACCGACGTCAGATTGTACCAGGCAAATTTCCCTGCCCCAGCTGCTGCACCGCCGAAAGAAGTTTGCTCCCAGCCATCCACATGCCCAGCGGTTGAATGCTAGCTTGGCAAAATTGCTAGCACTTCAACTGCTGCCTTTTCAGTTGGTAGACTCTGCCCCCTTCCGTGAGTTTGTGGAATGTGCGGTTCCTCAGTGGCAGGTACCCAAACGCCACTTTTTCTCACGGAAGGCGATTCCGGCTCTCTACCGGCATGTGGAAGGCAATGTCCATGCCTCGCTGGACAGGGCGGTCAGCGGTAAGGTGCATATTACCGCTGACTCATGGTCCAGCAGGCATGGACAGGGACGTTACTTAAGTTTCACGGCGCATTGGGTGACTCTGCTGGCAGCTGGGAAGGATGCAGGACAAGGTGCAGTAGTGTTGGAGGTTGTTCCGCCACCACGCCTCCAAAATGCTGATTGTGACACACCTCTCTCCTCCACCCCCTCCTCTTCTTCTTCCTCCATGGCCTCTTCCTCGGAACCAGCGGTGCTCCGTAGGCGTTCAAGGGGCTACGCAAGTACGCAGGCCAAAAGATGCCATGCGGTGCTTGAGCTGGTGTGCTTGGGGGACAGGAGCCACACTGGGGCAGAGGTTCTGTCAGCTCTGCAGGGGCAGGTTCAGAGGTGGTTGACGCCACGCCAACTTAAGGCAGGAATGGTGGTTTGCGACAATGGCACCAACCTCCTCTCTGCCCTCCGACAGGGACAACTGACCCATGTGCCCTGTTTGGCTCACGTCCTTAACTTGGTGGTGCAGCGGTTCTTGGGCAGGTACCCGGGCTTACAGGATGTCCTGAGGCAGGCCAGGAAAGTCTCTGTGCATTTCCGCCGGTCATATAATGCCAGTGCTCGGCTGACGGACCTCCAAAAGGAGTTTAACCTGCCCAAGAACCGCCTAATCTGTGACATGCCCACCAGGTGGAACTCGACGTTGGCCATGCTGCAGCGGCTGCACACGCAGCAGAGGGCCATCAATGAGTACCTGTGCGACTATGGCACCAGGACAGGGTCAGGGGACCTTGGTTTTTTTTCCCCACGCCAGTGGGCCATGATCAGGGATGCATGCACTGTCCTGTCACCATTCGAGGAGGCCACGAGGATGGTGAGCACTGACAGTGCATGCATCAGTGACACTGTCCCCCTTGTCCACCTTTTGGAGCACACGCTGCGTGGAATAATGGACAGGGCACTTGAGGCAGAACAGAGGCAGGAAGAGGAGGACTTCCTTAGCTCTCAAGGCCCCCTTTATCCAGACAGTGTTCCTGCGTGCCCGCCGATCACACAGGAAGAGGAGGAGGAGGAGGAGGAGGAGGAGGAGGAAGATTGTGTCAGTATGGAGGTGGAGCCTGGCACTCAGCATCAGCAGTCTTTAAGGGATCAGTCCCAAGGAACACATGGACTTGTACGTGGCTGGGAGGAGGTGGCTGCGGACGTTGTTGTCCTTAGTGACCCAGAGGACTCCGGACCGAATGCCTCAGCAAACCTACGCTGCATGGCCTCCCTGATCCTGCAAAGCCTGCGTAAGGATCCTCGTATTCGTGGTATCAAGGAGAAGGACCAATACTGGCTGGCAACCCTCCTTGATCCACGTTACAAGGGTAAGGTTGCGGACCTTATCTTGCCATCGCAGAGGGAGCAGAGGATGAAACATCTTCGGGAGGCCTTGCAGAAAGGTCTGTGCAACGCGTTCCCAGAGACTGGGAGGTTACAAACTCCTGTTTCTGGACAACGTGTTGCTGAGGCTTCGGTCAGTCAAAGAAGGAGCGGTGGAGAAGGTGGCCGTCTGACCGATGCGTTCAGACAATTTTTTGGTCCGCAGCCCCAAGGTATGATCGGTTCCAGCAACCATCGCCAGCGTCTGTTTTACATGGTGCAGGAATACCTAGGGGCAAGATCAGACTTGGACACCTTTCCCACCGAAAATCCTCTGGGTTACTGGGTCTTGAGGATGGATCACTGGCCAGAGCTTGCACAGTATGCAATTGAGCTACTGGCCTGTCCTGCATCCAGCGTTCTTTCGGAACGCACATTCAGTGCTGCTGGAGGCGTGGTAACCGATCACAGGGTGCGTCTGTCCACCGACTCGGTCGATCGGCTGACCTTCATAAAAATGAATCAGTCTTGGATCACCACCAGCTACCAAGCACCTGATGCAGATGTAACCGAATATTTTTTTTTGAAATCTCAGATCCCTTCAAAGACTGCCTATGCTGATGCTGAGTGACTATCCCTGAGTAATTATCCTCTTCCTCCTCAATCATCACGCTGATAGCTTGTAAGAACATTTTTGGTTCTGGGCGCCACCACCAGTGCCTAAGGCACAATTTTTCAGCCCCTGTTTAACAGGGGCGTGTAATTACAATTTTTGATGTAATACTTTGCAGCAGGGCTCGTTCCTGCATTCCAACTAGAGTGTCTGTGAGGGGTTGCAGTGTTGTGGCACCAGCACCAGTGCCTAAGACCCAATTTTTCAGCCCCTGTCTAACAGGGGCGTGTAATTACAATTTTTGATGCAATACTTTGCAGCAGGGCTTGTTCCTGCGTTTCAACTAGAGTGTCTGTGAGGGGTTGCAGTGTTGTGGCACCAGCACCAGTGCCTAAGACCCAATTTTTCTGCCCCTGTCTAACAGGGGCGTGTAATTACAATTTTTGATGCAATACTTTGCAGCAGGGCTCGTTCCTGCGTTCCAACTAGAGTGTCTGTGAGGGGTTGCAGTGTTGTGGCACCAGCACCAGTGCCTAAGGCCTAATTTTTCAGCTCCTGTTCAACAGGGGCATGTAATTACAATTCTTGATCTAATATTTCACAGCAGGGCCCTGTGAGGGCTTACAGTGTTTTGGCCACAGCAACACCTAAGGCCCAAATTTCTGCTGAGTATATAGGGCAGGACCCTACTTTCAAACATCTAACTTACAAACGACTCCTACTTGCAAACGGAAGGAGACAACAGGAAGTGAGATGAAATCTACCCCTAAGGAAGGGAAATTCTCTCCTGTAAGAGTTAATATGGGAAAACAATTTCTCCTTTCCACTGATGCTTTCCAATCCTTGTTCCACAAAAAAACCCAAATTTTCAAAAAACATTTTTCATTGGGACAAAAAAGTGAGGTGAAATCTTCTGAAGAGGAGGAAAGACGCAAAACAAATGTCACAGGGGTGATAACCCTTCCCTATGTTTTCCAAAAAGCTTAGAAAAGATTTTTTGGCTGGAGCTAAACACATTAAAAATGTTCAAAATTACAAACAGATTCTACTTAACAACAAACCTACAGTCCCTGTCTTGTTTGCACCGCCTGTATACTGCTGTTCAGAGTATATAGGGACCTTTCCTTATTTTAATTTGGGTGCGGGGTTCCCCTTAATATCCATACAAGACCCAAAGGGCCTGGTAATGGACTGGGGGGTACCCATGCCGTTTGTCTCACTGATTTTCATCCATATTGCCATGACCCGACATGACATTAAACCCGCAAGCAGTTTTAAATGAGATTTTTTCCTTTAAAAATGACATTTGGTGCAGGGACTGTTCTAAACATGGGAAACACGCGTCACTTTACAGGCATACTATAGACACCCCCCAGGTACGATATTTAAAGGAATATTTCACTTTTTTTTTTTTTACTTTAAGCATCATTAAAATCACTGCTCCCGAAAAAACGGCCGTTTTTAAAAGTTTTTTTTGCATTGATACATGTCCCCTGGGGTAGGACCCGGGTCCCCAAACCCTTTTTAGGACAATACCATGCAAATTAGCCTTTAAAATGAGCACTTTTGATTTCGAACGTTCGAGTCCCATAGAAGTCAATGGGGTTCTAACGTTCGTGCGAACTTGCGGTCCGTTCGCGGGTTCTGGTGCGAACCGAACCGGGGGGTGTTCGGCTCATCCCTAATCTGGAGAAGACTTGCAATGGTGGTGGAACCCTCCTACACATAAATACTACATTTAGATATAGTTATAGGACCTGGGAGATGAGACAACTTCTCTACATAAAGCAACATGGTTGAGATTTGAACCCAGACCCTCAAGGATACTAAGCAGAAGTTCTAACCTCTAAGCCATGGAGCTGCCACATGTGAGAACCTCCTACACATAACCAGGGGCGGAAGTATAGGGGTCGCAAAAGTCACCATTACGACTGGGCCCCAGGGGGCCCGTGGGGGTCCGTGGGGCCCGTGTGCCCCCCTCTCCCCGAGCGGTGGCTGCATATGGGACCGAGCTCCCCGATCCTCAGCCGATGCGTAAATCATCCGGCAGTGCAGAAGTCGGTCACGTTGTAATTACTCTGAAAGTGAAAGTAAGGCCCCTTTCACACGATCGGACCGTTCAGGTCCGCCTGTCAGTTTTGACGGCGGACCTGAACGAGCGCTCCATGTTAGTCTATGGAGCGTCGGATGTCAGCGGTTCGATCCGCTAAAAGCAGACGGATGGCTCTACGTCCAGGTCCGACGCTGGCGGATCGGATCGGGTGAGATCTGACGAAAGCGAACATGCTGTCCGTTTTTGTCCGATCCCTCCATAGGCAGCAGCGGCGCCTGACAAGCCCCTCCCCGCTCAGTGAGCAGAGAGGGACCTGGCTCAGCAGAGATCAACGGACTGATCACCCGCTGAGCCGGCGGACCGAGGCGGGCTCCGTAGAAACGGAGTCCGCCTCGTGTGAAAGGGGCCTAAGGGAGACGTGTCTAGCACAGTGTGTATTGTGCTCTCTGCCTCCCCCTACAGTGCAGTACCCGGCATGGAGAGTGAAAGTATAGTGCTGCAGCTGCAGATTTTTAAAAAGGCGATCTATATATGTTTGTATGCATGTGTGTGCTTATATGTGTGTGTCTGCATGTTTGGGTGTGTGCATGTGTGTGTCTGTATGTGTGTGTGTGTTTTATGTGTGTGTGTGTGCATTTATTTGTGTGCATGTGTATATGTTTACGTGTGTGTGTGCATGTGTATAGAGTTATATGTGTGTGCGCATGTTTGTGTGTTTGCTCATGTGTGTGCGTTTATGTGTGTGCATTTATGTGTGTGCATGTATTTATATGTATATGTGTGTATTTGCGTACGTGTGTGTTTACATGCGTGTATGTATACACATTACTTGTAATTCTGACCCCCTTTTTCTTTACGATCAGAACAGATTTTTTTAGGGTGGGTTCATAATACCAACAAGAAAATACCATCTGCATCGCTTTTCAGAGGCATTTGACAGGCAGTGAAGAGGCAATATGTTGCGCCTTGACTGGTAAAATGTTGAGAAACACTGATACAGAGAAACTGATCTCTCCATTCTCCTCCTGCAGCTGCTGAAAGGAGATGAGAAGTGGGGGAAATGGAAAGATCAGTTCCTCTATATGCAGCCGCACCCACCACACCTCCTATGCAGCTTCTTTCTGCTGCCCCCTGTGTGCTCTCCAACCCCCCTGTACTTTTTCTTGGCCCTCCGTGCTCTCTCCTGGCCCCTCCCCTTGTCCCCACAGCTCTGCAGAGTTTCCCCCTCCCCTCTCCTGCCAGCTGCTGTAGGGTATCTGCATGGAGAGTCAGTGATCCATACCGATCACGGACTCAATCCATTCATAACTGAAACATAGTAAACTGTATTTACTATGCTTCAGTTTGCGAATAAAGGGGCAGCTCTATACAGAGCTATTCCTGTCCATTCATTCTGTGCAGCTGAGGCTGTGTTCTCAATCCCCTTTCTCGTTCCAAAAGGTGAAACATCAGAGGTCTGCTTAGACCCCTGATATCTCACCAAAGCCCCCAACTCTTAAAAAAAAAATTAAATATTTTTTATAAAATAATATTGTAAAACAAAAAATAAATGGTAGAAAAATACAATAAAAAAAAAAAAAAAAAAACAGACGCCAGTGGCAGAACTACCAGGGTCACAAACATCACACTTGCGACCGGGCCTTGGCATTTACGCCATTGGCTCGGAGAGAAGGGCCCCAGCTGGGGGTCAGGGGGGCCCTTCATGATTTCTTGCACCAGGGCTCTGAAGGTTAAAGTTACGCCACTGCACATAACTACACATAACTACACATAAAAACACATAAATACTGCATTTCTTTGGACATACAAGTGATGGAATTACATTACTCAAGAGTTATTCTTCTTGATTTATTCTGTGATATTTATTTATTTTTTTGTGGGTGAGAGTAGAATATTACCCTCAAATTTTTGGGAATGACATTTTGCTTTCTGATGTTGGTACACATATCACATTTTTTGAGCTCAAATTATGAACATTTGGAAATAATAAAAAGCACAAAAAATTGTGATTCATTTTAAATTTGCATCAGCAATGGTATTGTTTGTGGACTGTAAAGACACTTGTGTGAGTTTGGGGTAAAGATGGTTGTGAGATGGAGAGAAACAAGTGAAAGTGACAGAGAAAAATAGAGATTTTCACTTCAAAAAAATGCTCTCTAATTAGCACTCATTTTGGTATTTACTATAGCGCAGGCTAAAAAAGACACTTGAGTTAAAATGAGAGTTATTTTCAGGTCTGAGCATGCTCAGTTGTGTTTGCACCTAGTTGTCCAAAACGGCTAATTTTTCACTTCTCCGACTTTTAAAGATATTTCAGTGTAGAAATCACTTTTTCACACAGTTTAAAAGCAGATTATTTTTAAATAATACACCGCATATTTCAGTACCATTTAGGCAATTATATCATGCTCTAAACATCATTTCCACGTGCACTACTCCAGGTTTTAGCAGAGTAAGGGTTTGGGCGCTATTTGGTTTCAGGGAACTATAGTAAATTTGATTTTCTCACCAGCGCTATAGTGAATACCGTTTTCGCGCTAATTACTGCAAATTAGCGCTAATTCGCAGTAATTAGCGCTAATTAGCGCCGCAGCTCTATAGTAAATGACCCCCTATATTTTACTTGAACTAAAATGGTAGAAAATGCCATTTTGGTTTAAGAAGGATATTAATTTCTGCTAAAATTGACACTTTGCAATTCAATTCAGGTTTAAAGCGTTTGTTGCCCTCACACTTCATATTCCTGATATGTGCCTGCTGTACCATGCACTCCTATGAGAAAGTATCCTGTTTTCTTTGTATTGCTTCCTTTGTGTGAAATCCCTGGTGTTCCTGCCAGTCCCTCTGCATTCCTACTAAAAACTGACCACACTAAGCAGGAGAACACATTGTGGTCAGATCTCTAGCTATGCTGGGAACTCAGTGTGCTCTCCTCCAATGATAAGACTTTTCCTGACATTCCCCTGCTGCAAAGCCATTCACAGAAAAGCTCAGTGCAGTGGCGGATTCAGGGGGCCAACGGGGCAATTGCCCCCTCAGAAAATGCAGGTGAGAGCACAGGCGGCTGGCTCTGCAGGTGAAAGAGCGGGCGGGTGAGAGTCTGAGAGAGCGGGCGGGTGAGAGAGCGGGTGGGACGGGCGAGAATCTAAAAGAGCGGGCGGGCTGCTGGCCAATCAGGGAGCCAGCGGGCAGGGGAGAAGAGAGATGACAGCATCTCTCACCACCTGCCCTGCATCCCTGCAGTTTCGCCCTCACTGTGTAGGCAAGTGACAATCCACATCTGGTGACAAGTGACGTGGCAAGTGACAATTTGCATCTGGTGGCAGGCAACGTGGCAAGTGACAATCTGCATCTGGTGGCAGGCAACGTGGCAAGTGACAATCTGCATCTGGTGACAGGCGACGTGGCAAGTGACAATCTGCATCTGGTGACAGGCGACGTGGCAAGTGACAATCTGCATCTGGTGACAGGCGACGTGGCAAGTGACAATCTGCATCTGGTGGCAGGCAACGTGGCAAGTGACAATCTGCATCTGGTGGTAGGTGACATTGCAAGTAACAATCTGCATCTGGTGGCAGGTGATGCGGCAAGTGACAATCTGCATCTGATGGCAGGCGATGTGGCAAGTGACAATCTGCATCTGGTGGCAGGCGACGTGGCAAGTGACAATCTGCATCTGGTGGCAGGTGACCTGGCAAGTAACAATCTGCATCTGGTGACAGGCGATGTGGCAAGTGACAATCCGTAACGTGTGGCAGGTGACGTGGCAAGTGCCAATCTGCATCTGGTGGCAGGTGACGTGGCAATTACAATCTGCATCTGGTGACAGGCGATGTGGCAAGTGACAATCCGTAACGTGTGGCAGGTGACCTGGCAAGTGACAATCCGCATCTGGTGGCAGGTGACGTGGCAAGTGACAATTGTAGCAGGCAAGTGACAATCCGCATCTGGTGTCAGTGTGCTGCTGAGAATAGAAGGTAAATGTGATCACTTGTATAAAACAAGGGGAAAGGGTATTTATAATGTATTTTTATATCTATACAAAAATGTTTTGCCTTTCATTTCTATTTTAAACTGAATGGGTTGATTTACAAGGTGATCATTTATAATCACTTTAAGAACAGTGAGTACATATGGCAAATATGTTTTGACAAATTCATTCAATCTGCTGTTGGTTTTGCTGGTAATCATAGCATATTTTGAAACCGCCTATGTTAGCTAGGGTTTTGGTTTTACCAAAACAGTTATGTGGGGTATGCATATAATTTGGTTTTAGAACAGGTGTTTTAGTTCTAGTAAATTAGGCCAATTTATATGGATCATAAACATTTCCTCACAATTTTGGTCATTTTTGGAGTGGTTGTATTTTATTTTTATTACTGTAATGATCTAACTTTTGTTGAGGCTTATGCCGTGTACACACGGGCGGACTTTCTGACCGGACTGGTCCGACGTACCAAATCCGGCAGACAATCCGGCCGTGTGTGGGCTGCATCAGACTTCCGACGGACCGTTTCGGTCGGAAATCCGACAGACTTTAGATTTGAAACTTGCTTCAAATCTTTACGTCGTAACTCCTGACGGAAAGCCTGTTTGTCTGTATGCTGGTCCGACGGGCCAGATACGACGCAAGGTCAGGGTACTACATCTCGCTGCAATAGGAAAAACAAGTTTTCTATAATAATATATAATAGGAAACAAGTTTCCTATTGCGGCGAGCGCGGGGCATACCAGGCCCTTAGGTCTGGTATGGATTTTAAGGGAGACAAAAAAAAAAATTACCGCGCTTCACAAACATAAAAAATATATAGGTTAATAAGCTGCAGTTCCAATTGTGAGGCATACACAAATAAACAGATCAAATAATATACACGAACTGCGCTAAAGAATTGAGATAATATACTATAGAAAGTATATTAAACAACATCAAACATTGAAAGTAATAAAAATTAAATTAAATTGAATGCCTAAAAACATAAAAAATCATATAAAGTGATATAAAAAGTAAAAATGAATGACAATATACAAAAAAAAGTCCCAAAACCAATTCGGTATCCAAATAGTGACTAAACAAAATTCATCAATGGCACCCAGTGAGGAATCCACCACCTGTAGAAATACACGCTTACCAAAGGCAAGCTACAAAACAGCTTGTGTTTGCATATGGATATCCGATCAATAGAAACAACCCATTCGGCCTCCTCGGAAGAGGGGCACAGGCAGGAAGGCTCCATCCAGTGGGTATAGATAATCAACAGGGGGGACCCAAAGGAATAGAAAAAAGCATCTCCATAGTGTAAATCGGTATAAAAGAATTTATTTAAAAAAGGGATATTGCACTTACATCAACTGCATGAAATTTGGCATAAACGAAGATTAAAAACAGCAGGCCGGCCTGCATACATGAGTTCGCGATGAGATCAATGACGTCCGCGCCAACCATCAGACGTACGTTTCGTCCTAGAAGACGTCATCATGGGAACGGGCGACGCACTGACTCATCGCTAATTATACTACTCAAAAACCACGCCTCGATCTGAAGCTCAAGTGGCAGCACCAAGACATCCTCATTAAAAATAGAAAGTACATGGACCATAATGAATATATCACGAATATTGAAACCAAACGGAAAATGAACTAATAAATAGTGACAAAAGAGAAAAAAACTAAAAATATTTAAAAAGCATAAATAAATTAAAGACCCGAAAACCAAAATTGATTGTGACGTTGTCAAACAACGAACCAACACCATAATTAGATGTCCCGCTTTGCCATCTAGTGGAAAGATGTAAGAAGACACATATATTGAATAAGATATAGATAAGATATAAAATTGATTAATATGTGTTAAAATAAATTTAAATAAATATATATATATATATATATATATATATATATATATATATATATATATAAAACAGGAGGCACCGTAACAAGGGGTCACAAGACCCTAATTTAGATGATAATCATGAAGACTTTTAATAGTTCAATACAGTGCCCCCCCAAAAAAAAATTTTTTTTAATTTTTTGACAGAACTTTGACAGAGAATAAAAATATTTTTTGGATTTCATTTATAATTTTTTAACATTTTTTGGATTATTATCTTTAATAACATTTTTGTTCCTTATAATATACAATAAAAAAAAAAATTGGGGGGGGGCACTGTATTGAACTATTAAAAGTCTTCATGATTATCATCTAGATTGGGGTCTTGTGACCCCTTGTTATGGTGCCTCCTGTTTTATATATATATATATATATATATATATATATATATATATATATATATATAAATTTATTTTAACACATATTAATCAATTTTATATCTTATCTATATCTTATTCAATATATGTGTCTTCTTCCATCTTTCCACTAGATGGCATAGCGGGACATCTAATTATGGTGTTGGTTCATTGTTTGACAACGTCACAATTAATTTGGGTTTTTGGACCTTTCATTTATTTATGCTTTTTTAAATATTTTTAGTTTTTTTTTTCTTTTGTCACTATTTATTAGTTCATTTTCCGTTTGGTTTCAATATTCATGATATATTCATCATGGTCCACGTACTTCCTATTTTTAATGAGGATGTCTTAATGAGGATGTCTTAATGAGGATGCCACTTGAGCTTCAGATCGAGGCATGTTTTTTGAGTAGTATAATTAGCGATGAGTCAGTGCGTCGCCCGTTCCCATGATGACGTCTTCTAGGACGAAACGTACGTCGGATGGTTGGCGCTCTGATGTCATCGATCTCATCCCGAACGGGTGTATGCAGGCCGGCCAGCTGTTTTTAATCTCTGTTTATGCCATATTTCATGCAGTTGATGTATGTGCAATATCCCTTTTTTAAATAAACTCTTTTATACCGATTTACACTATGGAGATCCTTTTTTCTATTCCTTTGGGTCCCCCCGTTGATTATCTATACCCGCTAGACGGAGCCTTCCTGCCTGTGTCCCTCTTCCGAGGAGGCCGAATGGGTTGTTTCTATTGATCGGATATCCATATGCAAACACAAGCTGTTTTGTAGCTTGCCTTTGGTAAGCGTGTATTTCTACAGGTGGTGGATTCCTCACTGGGTGCCATTGATGAATTTTGTTTAGTCACTATTTGGACACCGAATTGGTTTTGGGACTTTTTTTGTATATTGTCATTCATTTTTACTTTTTATGTCACTTTATTTGATTTCTTATGTTTTTAGGCATTTAATTTTATTTTTGTTACTTTCAATGTTTGATGTTGTTTGATATACTCTCTATAGTATATTATCTCAATTCTTTAGCGCAGTTCATGTATATTATTTGATGGATTTTAAGGGGAACCCCCTTCGCCGAAAGAACGGCGTGGTGTTCCCCCCAAGATCCATACCAGACCCAGATCCGAGCATGCAGCCCAGCCGGTCAGGAAAGGGGGTGGGGACGAGCAAGCGCCACCCCCCCGAATCGTACCAGGCCGCATGCCCCCAACATGGGGGTGGGTGCTTTGGGGGAGGGGGGCCCTGCACCCCCCCACCCCAAAGCACCTTGTCCCCATGTTGATGAGGACAAGGGCCTCTTCCCAACAACCCTGGCCATTGGTTGTTGGGGTCTGCGGGCGGGGGACTTATCGGAATCCGGGAGCCCCCTTTAATAAGGGGGCCCCCAGATCCCGCCCCCTCACCCTATGTGAATGAGTATGGGGTACATCGTACCCCTACCCATTTACCTAGGGAAAAAGTGTCAATAAAAAAAACACACTACACAGGTTTCTAAAGTCATTTATTAGACAGCTCTGGGGGTTTTCTTCCAAATTCGGGGGGCTTCTTCTGACTTCGGGGGTCTCTCCGGCCTTTTCTCCCGGCGTCTGGTTCTTCTCTGCTCTCTCCGGCCTCTTCTCCCAGTGTTCGGTTCTTCTGCCGGCTCCTCCACTATCTTCTGCCTCTCTTTTGCTAGCAGTGGCCCGGACTTCTACGTCGCCTTCTTCCCTCATCTCTTCTTCCAATGTTGACACGATGCTCTCTCTGGCTGTAATGCTGTCTGAGCGCTCTGCTATGACTTATATAGGTGGTGACCCCGCCCCCTTATGCCGTCACAGTCCATGGGCATGCTGGGACTGTGATGGCATAAGTTGGTGGGGTCAACATCACTCGGTGACCCCGCCCCCTTATGCGATAAAAGCGGCGAGATTGGCTTCCTTTTCTAGTCCCGTCGTACCCGAGTCACATTCAAAATGAACCGACTTGTCCGTGTGTGGGCAAGTCCGTTCATTCAGAAAGTCCGCCGTAACTCTGTCGAAAGCCCGTCGGGAAGACCAGTGGACCTAGTCTGCCAGGAAGTCCGGTCGTGTGTAGGCAAGTCCGTCCGTTCAGGAAGTCCATCGGGAAGACCGTCGGACCTAGTCTGCCGGAAAGTCCGGTCGTGTGTATGCTGCATAAGGGTTAACGCTGATATTCAGCCTGAACTTGTCTTGCACAGTTGTACATGCGCTTCCCATGTACTGAAAAACCTTACTCTGATTTCACAGCAAATGGTGAGCTTCTCACAGTGTGCATTAAAGCTACAACAAATTAGATAGAGCCCATCTCATTAACTGGCTGGAGGATTTCCAGCATTTTCTTGCCCTTTCACTGGCCCATCCCTTTTATTCATTGGATTTCAATTCTTTCAGTCATGCAGGATTTACCTAAAATGTGGGTGTTACCTAAGGCAGTATGTATGTAAATGTAGCATTCATAGGAACTCCCACTCCTCCAGACTGACAAGGCACCATCAAGGCATTTTGATAATTGCATAACTGCTCCCAAGAGCCAGGTCACTGTTTGCATTAAAGTGATACGAAAGTCTTGTTTTATTTTTGTTTAAAAATCAAAAGCATGTCATACTTCCCAGCATGTCATACTTACCTGCTCTGTGCAGTGTTTTTGCACAGAGCAGCCCAGATCCTCCTTTTCTCGGGTCCCTTGCTGTCCCTCCTGGCCCCTTCTTCCTACCAAGTGCCCCCTTAGCAAGCAGCTTGCTATGGGGGCACAGGAGCCGAGCTGCTGCTCTGTGTGTCCCTTTAGACACGGAGTCACAGCTTGGCCCTGCCCCCTCTCTCTCCCCATTGGCTCACTGACTTTGATTGACAGCAGCGGGAGCCAATGGCACCCCCTATGTGTCTCAGCAAACCAGGAGGGAGAGTCCCGGACAGTCAATCTCTTGAGCAACATCGCTGGATTGAGATGGGGTTCAGGTAAGTGCTAGGGGGGCTGAGGGGGGCTGCTGCACCCAGAAGGTTTTTTATCTTAATGCATAGAGATAAAAAACCTTCTGCCTTTAGAACCACTTTAAGGATGAGGGTTCCTGAAAGCAGTACCAAGGCAGAGTGCTGTGATGTTTTTAGGAAGCTATGTACAGCACTAGGGATAAGCTTTATGTTCGGGTCGAACATGAGTTTGACTCCAGCATCGGGTGTTCATCCGTTCGTCGAAAAACGAACATCATGGGGCGTTCGCTGCAAATTTGAGCACCGTATAATGCCCCATAATGCACCAATCCCAGCGCCCTCAGCTAAGAGAGCCATAATTGGCCAAAGGCAGGGTGCCTTTGGCCAATTATGGCTTAGGGGGACTAAGTCCACGGCCCACACTATGTAAGGCTGCCTGCACGTCAGCCCTGTGTAGTGTGTTGCTGGCGCAGACGGAGAAAGAGTGTGATTTAGATTGAGCAGGCAAGCAGGCAGGTTATTCAGTTAGCTGCAGTGTATATAGTAGCCTATATCTGACTGCAGGCCATTCCTGGTGTACTTTTTATAATATAATTCAGGCGGTGTACACAGTACACAGTACCAAGCACCCACAGTGCAGTTGCTACTACTTTTCTGGTGGTGTACAGAGTACACAATACAGTGCACCCATAGTTGTTGTTACACTTCTGTTGGTGTACACAGTACCGTGCACCCATAGTACAGTTGCTACTACTTTTCTGGTGGTGTACACAGTACACAATACAGTGCACCCATAGTTGCTATTACACTTCTGATAGTGTACACATTACCATGCACCCATAGTGCAGTTGCTACTACTTTCCTGGTGGTGTACACAGCACACAATACAGTGCACTCATAGTTGTTGTTACACTTCTGTTGGTGTACACAGTACCGTGCACCCATAGTGCAGTTTCTACTTCTTTTCTGGTGGTGTACACAGTACACAATACAGTGCACCCATAGTTGCTATTAGGCTTCTGGTGGTGTACACAATACCGTGCACCTCTAGTGCACTTGCTTCTACTTTTCTGGTGGAGTACTCAGTACACAATACAGTTCACCCATAGTTATTATACTTCTGGTGGTGTACACAATACTGTCCACCCTTAGTGCAGTTGCTACTACTTTTCTGGTGGTGTACACAGCACACAATACAGTGCACTCATAGTTGTTGTTACACTTCTGTTGGTGTACACAGTACCGTGCACCCATAGTGCAGTTGCTACTACTTTTCTGGTGGTGTACACAGTACACAATACAGTGCACCCATAGTTGCTATTAGGCTTCTGGTGGTGTACACAATACCGTGCACCTCTAGTGCACTTGCTTCTACTTTTCTGGTGGAGTACTAAGTACACAATACAGTTCACCCATAGTTATTATACTTCTGGTGGTGTACACAATACTGTCCACCCTTAGTGCAGTTGCTACTACTTTTCTGGTGGTGTACACAGTACACAATACAGTGCACCCATAGTTGTTGTTACACTTCTGGCGGTGTACACAATACCGTGCACCCCTAGAGCAGTTGCTACTACTTTTCTGGTGGTGTACACAGTACACAATACAGTGAAGTGTGGTTTTGCTAAACAAAATTTACAGCATGTCCGGAAGGCCACACAGGAGGGGCAGATGCTCACAGGCCACTAAAAGATGGCAAGCAGGCTCTGTGTCTACAGTCAACAGTGCTGGTTATGGACACAGTGCATCCTCAGTACGTGGCCATGGGGCATGCTTGTCCTTTTTTTCTGCAGCTGACCATGTCATTGAGCCACAACATGCAGAAGAGTTGGTGAAATAGATAACAAAGCCGTCCTCATCCTCCTCATCCTCTGTCACTCAGGCTCAGAGTAGTTTGCCTGCCAATGCAGCTGCCTATTCCATCGGCTCCATGTCAACAGTCACTCCTTCCCTAGCCCCACCATCATGCATGGAGGAGTCCCCCGAACTATTCGACCATAGTGTCGGGTACATGCTGCAGGATGCGCAGCGATTTGAACCTGGTACCCAGGTTGAGGAAGGGAGTAACGTGAGCCTGGAAAGAGGGGGTGCCCAAGAAGGACAAGAAACTGGCAGTCATGTTCCCCCAGCTGCAGCATACTGCCAAGTTTGCTCCAGTGACGAGGAGCGAGGGGATGATGAGGTCATTGACTCTACTTGGGTGCCTGATAGAAGACAGAAGGAGGAGGAGGCACATCTCCAATGAGGCAGGATTCCCTCCAGGGGCAGCTTAAGGCCACCCTATTGCATCACACCACAGAGCTAAGCAGGTGCGGGGCGCTGCTGACTCCCCGCATATTTTGAAAACTTCTTTTGTGTGGGCTTTTTTGACATGTGTGCAGCAGATCGCACCATTGCTGTTTGCAGCATATGTCTGAAGTTTATCAAGCGTGGCCAAAACAGCAGCACCACATGCTTGACCAGACATATGACGACCTCTCATGCCATCCGTTGGCAACAGCACTTAAAAGACCCACATTAAAGAACAAGGCGGACCTCTCCTTGCTCCTCATCAGCTGGGATCTCCAACCCCACTATACCTCCAGTCCTCTCAGAAACCTGCACTGAGAGGAATGAAGATATAGAAATAGGTGTCTCAAGTACTTGCAGTGAATCTGCTAGTGGTACACCAACATCCAATTTTAGCAGGCAAATGTCCCTACCCCAGTTGCTAAACCATCGAAAGAAATTTGGTCCCAGCCATCCACATGCTCAGCGTCTTAATTGCTAGCAGTGCAACTGCTGCCTTTTCAGCTGGTAGACTCTGCCCCTTTGAATTTGTGGAATGTGCGGTACCTCAGTGGCAGATTCCCAAATGCCATTTCTTTTCACGGAAGACCATTCCGGCTCTCTACCAGCATGTGGAAGGCAATGTCTTGGCCTCGTTGGATAGGGCGGTCAGCAGTAAGGTGCATATTACCGCTTACTCATGGTCCAGCAGGCATGGACAGGGACGCTACCTTTCTTTCACGGTGCACTGGGTAACTCTGCTGGCAGCTAGGAAGGATGCAGGACAGGGTTCAGTATTGTTGGAGCTTTAGGCATGTGCATTTCGTTTCGTTCCGAATCGAAATTCGGACGAATTTTTCATTATTGCATCCGAATGTCCGAATTACAAAAGTAAAGAATTTAAACGAATCCGAAAAAAACGAACGAATTCGAAAACATATTCGAATCGAATTCAAAAACATATTCGAATTGAATTCGAAGACAAATTCTAATCAAATTCGAAAAAAATAGAAAACGTTTTTCTAAAAAAAACAATAAGATAGAATATAAATTTTTATATATATATATATATATATATATATATATATATATATATATATATATATATATAATAATATATATATATATATATATATATATATATATATATATATATATATATATATATTCATTATTCTCTTCTATTGTGTTTTTATGCTTTTCTTTTCTATTATTCTATTATTATTATTATTCTATATTTCTATTATATAATTTTTTTCTATTCTGTTTCATTGTTTTTCTATGCTATTCTTTTCTATTCTATTCTAAACTTTTCTATTCGAATTTGAATTCATTCTATACGAAATTCGAATTTTGGAAGATGGCTTCTGAAAGTGGAATTTCGTATAGAATGAATTCGAATTTGAATAGAAAAGATTAGAATAGAAAATAATAGACCAGACAAACAATAGAACAGAACAGAATAAAATATAATATACATACATATATTTTATTCTTTTCTATTGTTTTTCTAGTCTTTTCTCTTCTACTCTATTCTAATCTTTTCTATTCTTTTCTATTCATTCATTTTATAAGAAATTCAAATTTCGGAAGATGGTTATATAGAAATGGAATGAAATCAAATTCTAATAGAAAAGAATAGAATAGAAAAACAATAGAACAGTAGAACAGAATAGAAAGCAATATTATATATTCTATATATATATATATATATATATATTCTATATATATATATATATATATATATATATATATATATAGAGAGAGAAATGAATAGAAAAACAATAGACCAGCATAGAAATAAATAAATAAATAAAATAAACAAATAAATATTTTTAAATTATTTATTTATTTATTTATTTCTATGCTGGTCTATTGTTTTTCTATTCTTTTATATATATATATTCGAATTTCGTATAGAATGAATTCAAATTCGAATAGAAAAGTTTAGAATAGAATAAAAAAGAATAGCATAGAAAAACAATGAAACAGAAGAGAAAAAAATATAATATATATATTATATTTTATTCTCTTCCGTTCTATTGTTTTTCTAGTCTATTCTATTTCTATTATTTTCTATTCTAATCTTTTTTATTTAAATTCATATTCATTCTATACGAAATTCTAATTTTAGAAGCCATTTTCCGAAACTCGAATTTCGCATAGAATTAATTCAAATTCGAATAGAAAAGTTTAGAATAGAATAGAAAAGAATAGCATAGAAAAACAATGGAACAGAATAGAAAAAAAATATATCATCTTCCGAAATTGGAATTTGGTACAGAATGAATTCGAATTCGAATAGAAAAGATTAGAATACAATATATTATATTTTTTTCTATTCTGTTCTATTGTTTTTCTATGCTATTCTTTTATATTTTCTATTCTATCCTAATCTTTTCTATTGGAATTCGACTTCATTCTATACGAATTTCAAATTTCGCAAAATGGTTATATATAGTTTACTTTTTCAAATTCAGTTAATGTTTTTTTCGAATGCGGTAGAATTTTTTCGAATTTTATAGTTTTTTTCGAATGTGGTAGAATTTTTTCGAATTTGATAGTTTTTTTCGAATGTGGTAGAATTTTTTCGAATTTGACAGTTTTTTCGAATGTGGTAGAATTTTTTCGAATTTGATATTTTTTTCGAATACGGTAGAATTTTTTCGAATTCGAATACGAAACGAAACGAATTTCGAATTCGAATACGAAACGAAACGAATTCCGAAAAGGAATGTAACGAATGCAACGAATTTAGTTAAATAACGAAACGAAACTAAACTAAACAAATTTTTTCATCCTGCACATGTCTATGGAGCTTGTTCCACCACCATGTCTCCAAAATGCTAGTGGTGATTCTACCACAGCTCTCTCCTCCACCCCCTTCTCTTCTTCTTCCTCTATGGCCTCTTCCTGCAGATTTGTCCTCCGAACCAGCGGTGCTCTGTAGGCGTTCAAGGGGCTATGCAAGCACTCAGGCACAAAGATGCCATGTGGTGTTTGAGTTGGTCTGCTTAGTGGACAGGAGCCACACTGGGGCAGAGATTCTGTCAGATCTACAGGGGCAGGCTCAGAAGTGGTTGACGCCACACCAGCTTCAGCCAGGAATGGTTGTATGCGACAATGGCACCAACCTCCTCTCTGCCCTCCGACAGGGACACTTGACCCATGTTCCCTGTTTGGCTCTCGTCCTGATTTTGGTGGTGCAGCAGTTCTTGAGCAGGTACCTGGGCCTATAGGATCTCCTGAGGCAGGCCAGGAAAGTCTGTGGTCATTTCCGCCGGTCATATAATGCCAGTTCTCGGCTGGCTGACCTTTAAAGGGAATGCAACCTGCCCAAGAACTGCCTCATTTGTGACATGCCCACCAGGTGGAACTCAAAGTTGGCAACACTGCAGCGGCTGCACACGCAGCAAGGGGCCATCAATGAGTACCTGTGAGAGTGAGTATGGCACCAGGACAGGGTCTGGGAGCTTGGCTTTTTTTCGCCACGCCAGTGGCTACTGATGAAGGATGCATGCGCTGTCCTGTCACCATTTGAGGAGGCCATGAGGATGGTGAGCAGTGACAGTGCATGCATCAGTGATACTTTCCCTCTTGTCTTCCTGTTGGTGCACACGCTTCGTGGAATAATGGACAGGGCACTTGAGGCAGAACAACGGGAGGAAGAGGAGGACTTCCTTACCTCTCAAGGCCCCCTTTATCCAGATAGTATTCTTGTGGGCCCGCCGATCACACAGGAAGAATAAGAGGAGGAGGATTGTGTCAGAATGGAGGTAGAGGATAACACTCAGCATCAGCAGCAGTCTTCAAGGGATCATTTTCAGTCCCCAGAAACCCATGGAGTTGTACGTGGCTGGGAGGAGGTGGTTGCGGATCATGTGATCCTTAGTGACCCAGAGGAGTCAGGATCGAATGCCTCTGCAAACTTATGCTGCATGGCCTCCCTGACCCTGCAAAGCCTGCAAAAGGACCCTAGGATTCGTGGTATCAAGGAGAGGGATCATTACTGGCTGGCAACCCTTCTTGATCCACGTTAAGGTTGTAGAACTTATCCAGCCTTCACAGAGGGAGCAGAGGATGAAATATCTTCGAGAGACCTTGCAGAAAGGTTTGTGCAATGCGTTTCCAGAGCATGGGAGGTTACAATTTCCTGGTGCTGGACAATGTGTTGCTGAGGCTTTGCTCAGTCACAGAAAGAGCGGTGGAGAAGGTGGCCAACTGACCGATGCCTTCAAACAATTCTTCAGTCCTTAGCGCCAAGGTCTGATCGGTTCCAGCAACCATTGCCAGCGTCTTAATTACATGGTGCAGGAATATTTAGGGGCAAGATCAGGCTTGGAGACCTTTCCAACAGAACATCCACTGGGTTACTGGGTCTTGAGGATGGACCACTGGCCAGAGCTTGCTCAATATGCAATTGAGCTATTGGCCTGTCCTGCATCCAGCGTTCTTTCTGAACACACATTCAGTGCTGCTGGAGGCTTTGTAACCAATCACAGAGTGCACCTATCCACAGACTGTTGATAGGCTCACATTCATAAAAATGAATCAGTCTTGGATCACCAGCTAGCAAGCATCTGATGCTGATGTAACCGATTGATTTTTCTATGGATGTAAGATCCCTTGAAGACTGCCTATGCTGAGTGACTATTCTATTATGCTGAGTGACTATCCTATTCCTCCTCAATCTTCATGATGATAGCTTCTAAGAATATTTTTGGTTCAGGACACCACCACCACTGCCTAAGACCCTATTTTTCTGCCCCTGTTTAAAAGGGGCACGTAATTACAAATTTTGATCTAATATTTCACAGCAGGTCCAGTTCCTGCGCTCAACAAGAGTATCTGTGAGGCTTTACAGTGTTGTGCCACCACCACCGCCTAAGGCCCAATTTTTCTGCCCCTGTTTAACAGGGGCATGTAATTACAATTTTTGCTCTAATTTCACAGCACAGCTTGTTCCTGCGCTCAAACAGAGTAACTGTTTAACAGGGGCATGCAATTACAATTCTTGATATAATATTTCACAGCAGGGCCCGTTCCAGCACCCACCAAAACTAAATCCATGAATTTTTTCCGATGGATGTTGGCTCAGACTTGTCTTGCATACACATGGTCACACAAATCTTGTCGGAAATTCCGAACGTCAAGAACGCAGTGACGTACAACACGTACGATGAGCCGAGAAAAATTAAGTTCAATAGCCAGTGCGGCTCTTCTGCTTGATTCCGAGCATGCGTGGAACTTTGTGTGTCGGAATTGTGTATACACGATCGGAATTTCTGACAACGGATTTTGTTGTAGGAAAATTTGAGTTCCAGATCTCAAATTTTGTGTGATGGAAATTCTGATGGAAAATGTCAGATGGAGCCTACACACAGTTGGAATTTCCGACAACAAGCTCCCATCTAACATTTTCCATCAGAAAATCCGACCGTGTGTACGGGGCATAACTGTGAGGGCTTACAGTGTTCTGGTACCACCAACACCTAAGGCCCAATTTTCTGCAGTGTATATAGGGCAGGCCGTATAGTATATACAGGCGGTCCCCTATTTTTAAACATCCGACTTACAAATGACTCCTACTTACAAACGGAGGGAGACAACAGGAAGTGAGAGAAAATCTACCCCTAGGAAGGGAAATTCTCTCCTGAGTTAATATGGGAAAAAGGTGTCTCCACTGATGCTTTATCACCAATCCTTGTTTTCCTAATAACCCAAAATTTTCAAAATTCAATTGTCATTGGGACAGAAAGTGATGTGAAATCTTCTGAACAGGGGCACAGACAGCAAAACAAATGTTACAGGGGTGATAACCCTTCCCCATGTTATCCAAAAAGCTTAAAACTAGGATTTTTTTTTTTGGCTGGAGCTACACTTAAAAAAATGTACCTGTTGCAAATTACAGACAGAGACTTAAAAACAAACCTACAGTCCCTATCTTGTTTGTAACCCGGGGACTGCCTGTATACTACTGTTCAGAGTATATAGGGCCTGGGGGCCCCACACATTTTTTTTTGTTTAACTCTAGTGTGGGGTTCCCCTTGATATCCATACCAGACCCAAAGGGCCTGGTAATGGGCTGGGGGGGGGGGGGGGCATGCCGTTTTTTTCAACGATTTTCATGTTTATTGCCGGGACCTGGCAATGCATTACAGCCGCAAGCAGTTTTAAATGACTTTAATTCCTTTAGAAATGTAATTTTGCTGCAGGGACTGTTCTAAACACAGGAAAAATGCGCCACTTTACAGGCATACTCTAGTCACCCCCAAGGCACGATATTTAAAGGAATATTTCAAGTTTTATTGTTTCACTTTAAGCATTATTAAAATCACTGCTCCCGAAAAAAAACGGCCATTTTTAAACCTTTTTTTTTGCTTTGATACATGTCCCCTGGAGCAGTACCCGGGTCCCCAAACACTTTTTATGACAATAACTTGCATATTAGCCTTTAAAATTAGCACTTTTGATTTTTCACGTTTGGGTTCCATAGGCTTTATCGGTGTTCGCACAAACTTTTTGTCAGTTCACATGTTCTGCCGCGAACCAAACTGGGGGGTGTTTGGCTCATCCCTATACAGCACCCTGTTGGTCCTTCTCATTCACCATAATCTTCCTGCATTGCATAGAGAAGCACAAAGACTCAGTGATGACCTAAAGGTATTTTATAACTAGTTGATGAAGGAAAAGATGGAACCAGCGAAGACAATATATGAGCAGAATAAACGTAAGCTTTAAGGCCCCATTCACACCTGAGCTTGGCGTTTTCAGGCAGAAAATCGTGCGATTTCACAGCGATTTTGCGGCGGTTTTTGCTGTGTTTTATACCATGATTTTGCAGCGTTTTTTACTGCGATTTGCCGCGATTTTGTGCAGGGCAAAAGGTCACCAATGTAAAAAGCAGAAAAACGCCCAAATCTGCCCGATTCGCGTGACAAAAAAGGGTCCAGAACTTGTTTGAGCTTCAGGCGTAGGGCTTCAGGCATTTTGGAGTGGAGATGTGAACCATCTCCATAGAGAATAACTGATTTTTTCCCCTCCAGCGTTTTGTAGCTTCAGGCTTCAAGCTACAAAACACTCAGGTGTGAATGGGTTCTAAGACTTTGTACAGGGTTCAATTTTCTAGGTTAGGTTGAGGCTAAGATTTAGGGGTTAATTTTTGGGGGGTCTTAAATTAACTTTTTGGTGGGATAAATATATTTTTTAGGTATAAACAATGTATGCTAAATAAACACTAGTAGTCATTGCTCCTGAAATTCTCAGTACTGAAATTTCCGCTACTGAAATTTCCATGTCCAGAGCAGCAATGCCAATTTTAAAATGTCAACACTTAACAAAATGCTGCTATAGGGGGAGAGACTTCTATGGTTGGCCTATAGATTATAGCCATGGCTTTTTTTTTTGTATATTGGTTTGGCTGGTTCTGCTCTACCAGGTAAACAAAGTCAATTTAAAGTGGTGGTAAATCCGCACATATACCCAGTAACGTGAACAGCCTCAGATGATACACAGGGATTTAACAAGTCCCCCTACATAAGTTTTACTTGTATATCTGCTGTCTTCAGCTTTATATACTGTTTAGAAAGTGCATGTAGTGTTAGAATTGTCACTTCCTCATTCAGCAGTAGAAGTGTAGTGTTGGATTACACTGGGAGACAGCTGATTGGAGGAAAGGCACCCCCCCACCTCCCACCCCCCAGATAGGCAGATACTTTCAGAGCTGTCCTGTGAGTAAAAGCAGATAATCTATGTATAGCATCCTTCCTGACACAAAACTCAGGCTGGTTTTATTTTATGTTTCGAAGAACTTGTCAGAAGTTATCATGCTGATAACAGAGGAACGGAATCACCTGTACGTTATTCTCGTGGACGGCTCTGGACACAGCAGGAGCCAATCAGCGGGTCTGGTGGCCATGATGGCAGCTGGCCACCTGCGATCGCTCGCTGGAGAGACAGAACAATTGTCTGCCTATGTAAACAAGGCAGACTGTCGTTCTGTCAGACAGGAAGAGAAACACCTGTGATTTCTGCTAGTCAGAAACACAGATGTCTCTCTTCATTGAGTGCATCCGTCCCCCACACTGTAAGAAAACACTCATAGGGAACACAGTTAACCCTTTGATTGCCCCTGATGTTAACCCTTTCCCTGCCAATGTCATTTATACAGTGTCAGTGCATTTTTTTTAGCACTGATCACTGTATTGATGTCACTGGTGCCCAAAAAGTGTCAGATTTGTCCGCCGCAATGTCGCAGTCCCACTAAAAATCACTGATCGCCGCCATTACTAGTAAAAACATTTAAAAAAATAAAAAGTCCATAATCCTATCCCATAGTTTGTAGACACTATAACTTTTGCGCAAACCAATCAATACATGCTTTTTGGGATTTTTTTTTACCAAAAATATGTAGCAGAATACATATTGGCCTAAATTGATGACATTTTTTGTTGAGAATGTTTTATAGCAGAAAGTCAAAAATATTGTTTTTTTTTTTTTTCAAAATTGTCAGTCTTTTTTTGTTTATAGCGCAAAAAATAAAAAAGGTAATCAAATGCCACCAAAAGAAAGCTCTATTTGTGGGGGAAAAGGACATCAATTTTATTTTGGTACAGCGTTGCATGACCATGCAATTGTCAGTTAAAGCAACGCAGTGCAGTATCGCAAAAAATGGCTTGGTTGGGAAGGGTGTAATACCTTCTAGAGCTGAAGTGGTTAATGTAACACAGATATCACCAGAACTGTGGCATCAGAGCAGTGGCGTAGCGTGGGTTGTCAGCACCCAGGGCAAGGCAAGTCATTTGCGCCCCCTAACCTGTGAACTTTTAGTACTCCTTCCCTTCCTACAATAGTACTGACCTACCCGATTCCTATACTGACCACTACACTGGCATACCTGATTCCTACACTGACCACTATGCTTACCTACCTGTCCACTACACTACACTGACCACTACACTAAACTGACCACTACACCACACTACCTGACCACTAAACTAACCTACCTGATTCCTACACTGACCATTACGCTTACCTACCTGTCCACTTCACTACCCACTACACTGACTACTACGCTACACTGACCACTACACCAACCACTACCTGACGACAAAATGAACCCACCTGGTTCCTAGACTGACCACTACGCTTACCTACCTGTCCACTACACTACCCACTACACTACACTACACTGACTACTACACTGACCACTACACCAACCACTACACCACATTGACCACTACACTACCCATTACACTGCACTACACTGACCACTATACTGACTACGACCCTGCACTGACCACTACCCACTACACTGCACTACACTACCTGACCACTACACTACCTTACCACTAAACTAACCTACCTGATTCCTAAACTGAACACTACACTACACTACCCACTACACTACACTGACCACTACAGTACCCACTACACTGACCACTACACTACCGACTACACTACACTGATTACTACTCTGAACTAACTGCTATTCACTGCACTGCACTACCCACAACACTGCACACTACACTGACCACTAAACTAACCTACCTGATTCCTACACTGACCACTATGCTTACCTACCTGTCCACTACACTACACTATACTGACCACTAACCACTACACCACACTGACCACTATACTGCACTCACCACTACACTGCACTACCCACTACACTACACTGACCACTACACTACACTGGACTGACCACTACCCACTACACTGACCACTACACCACCCACTACACACTGACCACAACACTGCACTGGCCACGACCCACTACACCACACTGACAACTACACTGACCACTACTCACTACACTACACTGACCACTATCCACTACACTGCACTAACCACTACACTGCACTGACCACTACACTAGACTGACCACTACACTACACTTACCACTACCCACTACACTACCCACTGCACTGACCACTACATAACACTGACCACTACAACGCACTACCTGACCACTAAACTAACCTACCTGTTTCCTATACTGACCACTAACACTGACATACCTGATTCTTACATTGACCACTACGCTTACCTACCTGTCCACTACACTGCACTGCACTGACTATTATACCACACTGACCACTACACTACCCACTACACTATCCACTACACCATGCTGACCACTACACTGCACTACCCACTGCACTACACCACACTGACCACTACCCACTACATTACCCACTCTACCTATAGTGTTCCTATACTGACCACTACACAGCATGACTCTAACTGCTTGTTTACTCTCTCTCTGGCTGGCTGCTTCCTCTCCCCAGACCATGTGCACTCCCCCCAGGCCAGCAACATGACTTGTCTCTGACGAGGAAGTCTCACCTGTGTTTTGTCTTTCATCCATGATCGATCTGCGCTGCCACAATGGTAAATGATTGGAGATCCGGAGGAGAAGATGAGGAGGAAAAGACAGCGGCGGCAGGTCACAAGGCGGAGGCGGGACTCCAGGAGCAACCTTTGCGCAAGTGCCACCCGACATCACGGACAGGCCAGCCCTGCCACTGCACATGACCCCATTCACCCAATCACAGGGCGCTGGCCGTTCTGCCTGAGATTAAACATGGCGGCCGGAGCATGGGGACACAGTATATCGGAATTAGGACAGTGACACACACTGGCTTTGAATTGTGCCTCCCAAGATGTTGCGCCCGGTGCCACAGCCCCCCTCACACCCCCCACGCTACGCCACTGCATCAGAGATCAATATCACCACAATTTCATAAATGTAACGTCATTAGGGTCTAATTTATAATGGAAAGCGGGCATCACTGTGCGGCAGACACCTCAGCCCATCCTATTCATAAAAACTGGGCCATGGTGTGTAGCCAGCAAAGCCCCATGCATTCTCTCTGCTTAACTGAGCAGAGAGAGCTTCATGATTGTAGAAGAGCTGATACTTTTACTTGACATGTCTCCTTCCTTTTTTGTCCATTCATTGTCACTGTGCCCCTGTCCTTGTTGTGCTTTATAAATGTTTGATTTAGTGGCCATGCTACTGAATTTTAAATGAGCCCCTATAATGATGTCTTCTACCACTGCTACTGTGGATTCCAGTACACTAGATACTGCTCTGTCAGGAAGAGCAGTTTTCTCCAGGAAAATATATTTAGGGACTCACAGCCTTGACTATTTCCTGTGTGATTACCTTAACAATTACATGTAAAGATGAGACTACAATAGCAATGACTGAAAAAAAAAACTATACGAAACATACAGTATATGTCACATTAGTATCATCTCACTACAGCCTAAGAAAAACTTTGGAGATGGCGTTTGATCATATCTCTAGTGGACCTATTCCATGTTTGGTCTCATTGGCCCCTTTATAAATTGGACTAGAAGTATATTAGCTTTGATGACTTCCCTGTTGTAATATTTGGTAAACTTTAAGGACGAGATAACACTGTTTCTCTATGTGGGTGTTATGGTCTTGTTAATGAATGGTAACCACTTTTAATTTAAATTGGCGTCTTCTGGCCTCAACGGTATTTACTGACAACTTTTCAAGGTATAATAAATCTTAAAGGGCGTGATAGGAGGCAAGGTGGAGAAAGACAATCTTTAAGAATGCATCATCTGGCAGTGAGGAGACATATGTGGACTCAGTCCTTATGACCTGGTGAACGTGGTGCTGAGCATGTGGATTCCCAATGGCTGAATAAAAGGATTAAGGGGTGTAGCTTTGTACCAAATTTCTGAGCTAAAATCTGCTACCTGCATTCAACATATCTGTATCCTAGGACATTGCCTGAAGCAGTGTGCCAGAAGGCCTGCTATTTGGGCAGGCATTTTGTGACTCCAGTTTGGAGCTATGGTGATGGGATGGCACATAGGCTCTATGTACTAGTTTATATTGGGTCCCCCCCCCCCCCCCCCCCCACAGAGGTCACTGACAATAACTCTAAATACAGTACAATAACCCTTAAGGAGTCTACTATATTATAAACTTGGAAGTCCAAGTTCCACTTTTGTACAATGGATGTTATTAGTTTGAAAGTCTTTATTTTAGGTAAGAATAGACAAATTATATGGATAGATCGCATTATCCCATGAGCCTGTCTAACATGGTTGATGACAGGTCAGAGTCTGGTCTACTAGTAACCTTTTTCCAGTAGGCTATTATTTGCATAAAATATATGTAGTCTGTGGTAAGGAGGACATATTTTAATCTCAATTCTTTAAATGTGAGTGGATTCCATGTGGAGGGTGAAAAAAAGTGGGTTGTCTGTCCATCTATGGTACACGTTATGGTATTTGCCTGGGAGAAAAGCTGGGTTGTTTTTAATAGGAAGGTGTTTTACGAAATAAGGCAGTACCTGTAAACATTTTTGAACTTCTCTCCAGGCTACGGTTGTATCCCTAATTAAAATGTGTTTTCAAGAGACTGGCAATTCAGCCAGTGGGCAATGTAGTAGGGCTGCTAGCTTCTATGGTGACAACATGTCCAATTCTGATTTATAGCTGGAATGTTTAGATGTTCCGTTCAACAAGTCTATGGTGTGTCGAAATAGACATTCTAAGTTGTATAAATAAATGGTGAGTACCACGGTTTGGCAAAGCTGGCCATTTTAATTAGGTGTATGCGATCAAAAAGAGAGATCAGTAGGAAGGACCAATTTTATGAATGGTTGGGAGGTTAATTGAAGAAGTTTAAAGATTTGGGTGTTTTTTCTATCTCAGCTGAGATGAGTGACGTGTGTCATTGCAAAAGTAAAATTGGTAGTGTGAGGGACTGAATGTTACAACATAGTAAGAGATACAGTACTTCACATTTGGAAGTATTTATCTTGAGACCATAAAATATGCTGAAATGGGTAATGAAGTCATAATTTAGGTATGTCTTTGTCAGGATTTGTAGCAAAGAGTAAAAGGTCATCCGCAAAAAGACATATTTTAAGTTGTGTCACCTATTGGTATCCTGGATGTTTCTTTGGTGGATTACAAGAATATAGACAGTGGCTCCATGACCAGGTTGAAAAGCAGGGATGATAGGGGGCAGACTTGTCATGTTTCTTTTGACAGAAAGTAAGAGAGACAGTATACATTTTGGGGTATAAATCCTAGCTGTGGGAGCGCTATACATTTTGGATAGGAAATGTACAAAGCATCCCTGAAAGCCTATCGCTCGCAGCACCTGGAACAGCCAGCCCAGCTCCATAATATAAAATGCTTTTTCTGCATTTATGCTTATCATGGCCATATCCAATATGGAGGTGAGCTTGACATGTTCCAGGACCGCGATAACTTTACAGTCCCTAACTTTATTAGTCCCTTCGGAGCAGCCCTTAAACCTGTGTAGGAGAGATAAGATCTGTTAAGACTGTGGATAACCGCTGCCCCTTTTTCTTAGTATTGGAACAAGAGGCTACATACCTGGACAAGGGCTTAAAACCAGGCATAAAGGGCAATTGCTAGATTCTTCATTTGGAAATAGGGCAGATGGGATTTTCTTCTGCCAATTAGCCAGCACTTGCATCCATTTGTGCATAATGTACAACAATTTACACTGCTGCATAAACTACTGGCTAAATAAAAGTCTAACCTGACCAAGTCAATAAAATAGTGCGTACTAAACTTTTCATGACCAGTGGTCACTGAAGTCCTGATGTCCAGACCAAATTTAGCAATTTCAGCATGCATCAGCATCAGTCAGCACTTGACTATAACTTTAATTTACGTACCTAAATAATTTGAACATTTTTAATTTTGTAAATATATTGTTTTATATTTACTTTATTTGGTACACTGTTTAAATTTCCTGCTTATGTTTTCTTATTGGCTGACAAATGAGCATGTGTGTAAAAAGAAATATTAGAATATATACATATTATTTTATTTTAATGGTATTTAATACTTTAATTGTATCATACAATTGCAGTATAAATAAGTCACACATATTTAGGTTGCAGTGACAACTGTTGGCTGAACGTTTATTTTCTGTTAAATTAAAGTGCAGCTCCACCCAAAAGGGGAAGTTCTGTTTTAAGCAATCCTCCCCCCTCCTATGCCACATTTTGAATGTAATTTTTTGGGTGGGGGGTGGAGCAGGTACCTAGTATCGACAGGTACCTGCTCCCACTTCAGCTTGGGCCACCTAGGTGACTCGAGTGGAAGTTCTCCACTTCCCCTCCCTCCTTGCAATCTTCTGGGGCACATCACAGGTCCCAGGAGATGGCCCGGTTATTGAGGAGGTGTAGCGTGACTCGTGCATGTGCAATGCACACCCAGCTGTGAAGCCGCAACCTGTCACAGCCGAGTGCCCACACTTGTAATGCCGACACCAGGTAGAGGCGAGGGAGAGAAGGAGAGGGTTCAGGTGGCAGCATCGCTGGACCGTGGGACAGGCGAGTGTGTGTTTATTAAAAGTCAGGAGCTACACTTTTTGTAGCTGCTGACTTTAAATAAACACAAAAACTGCTGGAACACCACTTTAAAGTGTTTTAAAAAGGCTAGACATGTTTTTACCTAAATGCATTCCCTGGATTAAGGTAAACAATGTCCCAGTAATAGTATTGCCCCCCTCACCCCCCCTAAATACTTACTTGAGCTCTCACTTGATCCAGCACGGTGCCCGTGATCTCTGCCCTCTCCTCCCTCTCACAGGCTTTGCTGAGTCAATCAAATACAGTGAGGAGGGAGCCATGCCAAGGCTGAGAAGTGCTGTGTGTCAATGGACGCACACAGCCCTGCTGGAGAGTGAGTTTGTAGATGCGTTGCCATAGGAAAATGAATTCTTATGGGGGTGCACCGAGATGAGAAGGATCCTAGAGCGCCAACAGGGGACCACAAAAGAGGAGATTCAGGGCCACTCTGCAATACCATTGTACAGAGCAGGTAAGTATAACATGTTTGTTATTAAAAGAAACAAAAACTGAGCCTTTACCCCTGCTTTAACCTCCAGCTTGCATGTGATCACTTTGTCATAGCTGACATTAAAAAATCACATGATCAGAAACCAGTATGATTGGTTCATTATAGTGGGATCCAGAACTTTCAGTAACAGCTGGTCTGACAGTTAGCAGCCACACACAATGGGGTTTATTTACTAAAACTAGAGCATGCAAAATTTGGTACAGCTGTACATGGAAGCCAATCAGCTTCAGCCGTCAGCTTGTTCAGTTAGACTCGGTTTACACAGGGACAACTTGTCAGGCGACCTCCCGTTCTGTACAATGGAACCGTTCTAATCGGAGCGACGCAAGTCGCTCCGACTTAGAAAAAGGTTCCTGTACTACTTTGGGGGTGACTTGGGGCGTTTTGCATAGACTTCTATACAGAAGTCGTTTTGCAAGTCGCCGTGGCAGTCGTGTGCAGGTCGCCTCGGTGAGGCGACCTGCAAGTCGTGCCGCCCCTGTGTGAACCGAGTCTTAAGCTTCAGTGAAAGCTGATTGGTTTCTATGCACAGCTGCACCAGATCTAGCACTCTCCAGCTTTAGTAAATCAACCCCAGTGTCAGCTTCTAGCTGTCAAAAATAGAAATGTAGATTACTGTTCTCTCCGAATGAGGCACTATGCAAGGGTATGTTAATCTACACAATAGAGACTTAGAGGGGTTAAAGGGTATGTGTACTTGTAGTGCTGCATAGAAACGCTTCAAAATCTTTTTGAAAGTTTGAATGCAATTGGTGATAACATCAAACAGAGAAAAATACAGGAACAGCACAGGCTGCAGAAAGTAAATTCTACTTGTTGGTGCAATGCAGTGGCGGCCCATCCATAGGGGGCGCATGGGCGCCGCCCCCCCTCCAGGCAGTCACAAAAAAAACAAAAAAAAATGTCCTTAAGTGCACTGTGTTAGGACGCCGGACACAGTGCGACGCTGGACACAGTGCACTTATGGGAAGCGCCATGTCTATGCAATCACAAGATTGCAGACGTGGCGCTTCATTTGCGGGCATTTAGCCCACCTTGCGGCGATTTCTGAAGCGCCGAGTAGCTTCTGCCCGGTGCTCGTAGTATGTATTACTACGGTCGGGTGGTTTGATTGACATCTGAGTTTGATGTCACTTCCTGTTTTCTCTCTCCCATTGTGCCCTGGAGAGAGGAAACAGAAAGTATGAGGGGAGCGGACCTCTCCATCGCCGCTTGAAGCAGACACCACTGGAGAGGACAAGACACAGCAAGGTAAGTAATGGGGGTTTGATGTGACACAGGCAGGCTGCTGCATTTGGTGGGGACACAGGTTGCTGCATTTGGTGGGGACACAGGCTGCTGCATTTGGATGGTGACAAAGGCTGCTGCATTTGGTGGTGACACAGGCTGCTGCATTTGGTGGTGACACAGGCTTCTGCATTTGGTGGTGACACAGGCTGCTGCATTTGGTGGGACACAGGCTGGGACACAGGCTGCTGCATTTGGTGGTGACACAGGCTTCTGCATTTGGTGGGACACAGGATGCTGCACTTGGTGGGACACAGGCTGCATGTAAGGACAGACTCCGCTGGGGCACCTGATGTAAGGACGGACTCCGCTGGGGACACCTGATGTAGGGACGGACTCCGCTGGGGACACCTGATGTAAGGACGGACTCCGCTGGGGACCCCTGATGTAAGGACGGACTCTGCTGGGGACACCTGATGGCAGGCGATGTGGCTAGTGACACGCTCAGGGCTCCCACTGATTCTGCATTATAGTGAATTGAATGATTTAATTTTATATACCCATGTAATAATAGAAATAATGTGCTTCAATCATCCTGACACCGTAACAACCATGGTGCCGGGATGATTGAAGTGCTAACACAAGGTGTTTGGAATATCTTTATCTGCTGATTGTTAAACTTTACAGAATACGCATATTTCTATTGTGTAGGATCTGGGCCTGCTGTCCCTCCATCCCTCTCTCCCTCTCCCTCCATCCCTCGTTCATTAAGTGGGAGGGGTCAAAAAGGAAGGGCGGGGTCTGGCACCCCCCCATCCTAAAAGTTCACCAGTCGCCACTGGTGCAATATGCTCTAATTAAGGCAATTATAGTGGCTATTCTTATATTTACTCCAAAGACATGCTGGTAGGTTAATTGGATCCTGTCTAAATCGGCCCTAGTATAGGTATGAATGTGAGTTAGGGACCTTAGATTGTAAGCTCCTTGAGGGTATAGGGACTGATGTGAATGTATAATATATATATATATATGTAAAGCGCTGCGTAAATTGACGGCGCTATATAAGTACCTGAAATAAAATAAATAAAATAATAAAATAAATAATATTAGCAGAGTTCCTGCATTTGCTGGAAAGCATTAGTAATTCATACCAGTCAGTTTTAGTTGTTGTATAAAATTTTTCTTCAATTTATATTTTGTAATTTATTTAAATGTAAAGAGAGTCTTGAGAAAGATGCGTTAAGAATATTAAAACTTTCACATCTGCTTTTACAAAAAAAAGGAAAATACCCTGAGATTAATTATCTGCCTGATAGAGGCAGCATTCTCCATCTTCCAAACATGTAATTGTTTTGGGAAGTTCAGAATCAATGCAAACAAGGTGACTTCCGTGGAAATATTACAGCCCAAGAATCGGAAAGGAACACAAACACATCTGTATTGCAGAAAACCAAAGTCTATACGTGCACGAAGGCAACAAAAAAAGAGGCCTCATAAACTTACAAAATCAAACCCATGATTGCTTTTATAGTGTAACAGTAGAGGAAACCATTTAGCATCAAGCCTGCTTTTAAAGGCTTGGTGTCTGTAATACTGTGCAATACCTGCATAGGGTCTATCTAAATGTGAATCTGTGAGTCCTGTACTCCTGTACATCAGTACATCAAACTGAGAAAAAACTTCAGAGAAAGGAATATTTTTATTTACAAACTAGAGACATGATACAGGGAAATTATTGGTGGACTGCTCAACTAGATGTATGCACTTTTACAGTAGCAGCGTATAAGCATGCACAGAACCAATTAGGCAGTCCAATGAATACCTAACTGCATCATGCTTCTGAATAGTTAATAAAGTTATCAGTCCATTTAAAAGGTTGACTTATTCTAATGTGATGTATTTCATTTATTTAATTCTAGTGTTACTAGCTGGGTTTTAGAGACTTCTAAGGCAAGCCTTTGCAATTATCACCCCTTCTCTGTCAACAAAGTGGTGTTCCCAGATGTCCCAACTACTTCTGTTACACTTTCAATAATTAATCTAAAAACAGAGCATAAAACTACATCATAAATATTGCAGATGCGTAGACCTGGGAATTCAAGCACAAAGATATCACAACTAAGGACCTTGACAGGCAAGAAAGTGCTGGGTGAAAATAAACCTGTTACACACCTCAGCAATTTAGGCGTATCTAAAGGCAAAACTTTTTTTTTCTATTTTTTCTGGAGTTAGCTCCTTTCTCAAGTTTTCTTTTTTTTTCAAATATAACATTTTTTTATTGAAAATTACAAAGAAAAAGGAGTACAGAGAAGTACAGTACAACAATGGTCAAATTTGACATTCTAACAGATATAGAGGTCTTCAAGAGAGGCTCGCATTTAGTCTCCAAGAAGGGTAGCATACCATATGTCAAACAAGAGATAGGGACGTGGTAGCTCATCATAAAAAAACATACTATATGGCCCAAAAAAACAGTTGGTGTACCTAGTCGGGCAACCAACTATTCAAAGACCTTAGCAGAATAGAAGGGAGGGGAAGGGATGGGATGGCCTCCCGGCAACTGAAAATAAGACCAATAGTTAAAGAGATAGGGGGGTGAAATATACAGAAGGTAGAAAAGAAAGGGGGGGGGTATTTGTTCAACACGAGCGCGATGGACATGCCAAGGGGATCCTCAAGAACTCAGTAAAGGTCTGTCCTTCGTGAGAAAAAAATGAACATATTCCATAATGACCAAGTTATAGAATGTTTGTCTTGTTTGTGTTAGGCTGTGAGCATTAGGCACACGGTCGGACTTTTCAGCTACAAAAGTCCGACAGCCCATCCGACAGACTTTCGACAGACTTTCAACGGACTTTTGGCGGACTTTCAACAGACTTTCTAATGACCGAACTTGCCTACACACGATCACACAAAGGTCTGACGGATTCGTACGTGATGACGTACACCGGACTAAAATTAGGAAGTTGATAGCCAGTAGCCAATAGCTGCCCTAGCGTGGGTTTTTGTCCGTCGGACTAGCATACAGACGAGCGGATTTCTGGGTCTGGCGGAGTTACGACATAAAGATTTGAAGCATGTTCCAAATCTAAAGTCCGTCAGATTTGCGGCTGGAAAAGTCTGCTGAAAGTCCGGGGAAGCCCACACACGATCGGATTGTCCGCCGGACTTGGTCCGTCGGCGTCAGTCAGACTTTTGTAGCCGAAAAGTTCGACCGTGTGTACGCGGCATTAGATCTTCCGGTGATAATTTCTACTTTGCGCAACCACAATCCCACTGAGGGAGGCACATTTTGCTTCCATGTAGCTGGAATACACGACTTTGCAGCATTGAGCAAATGTCTAATCACCGACTTCTTGTACGACTGCGCCAATATTGCGATGGCGTGTAACAGAAACAACCCGCAGTCTTTCTGAATTATGTGATCTGTAAACTTCTGAATGATTTTCTCAATTGTTGTCCAGAAGTGTTGTAGCAATGGGCAAGTCCAGAAGATATGAAGGAGTGTCTCTTTGTCTGTCTGGCACCTCCAGCACTTATCTGAAGTATTGGGGAAAACAACTGAGGTGTATAATACCACCTAGTTAGAATTTTATAATTTGTCTCCTGAGTTTTTGTGCAAATGGACAACTTCAGGGAGAATTTAAGAATGTTTTGTTTTTGTATGGCTGTGAAGGTACATTGTAGGTCATTTTCTCACTTCTGCAGAAACAGCAAATCTGGTTGTTCCGCCGGGGTGTTGAGCAAAGTGTATGTTTTGGAGAGTACCTGGGATAATGTACCTTCGTCCCTACAATACTCTTCTAGGGTTGTCAGGTCACGTTTAAAATGTGCAGGGTCTGGTATTGAGTGGATGAAATGGTGTAGTCAGATCGCCTTCCAAAAAGATAGATGAAAACCCCCCAGTATTATTCGTCAGTGATTGGATCGAGGCCCAATGATCTCCGTCTATGTAATGTAATGTGCAATCTTTATTCTCCGTCCACAGCGTTTCATACTCTGAGTGGTCTAGTCCTGGTGTGAACGCCGGGTTGCCTAAAATGGGGAATAAGGGGGACTGTTTGGAGGTCAGGGAGGTGGTCTTTATTACTATCGAGCACACACATAGCGTGGCGCCTATGATAGGGTGTGTAGTCATGTCTGGGGGGAGTCAATCATAGTACCAGATTGCTCCCTTTAGCGGGACACCTGCCTGGGTGCATTCTACTTGAACCCATAGTTTGGTTTGTTCATGTCTGTTCCAGTTGATAATCCTCCCTAGATGTACCGCTTGGTGGTAGTGTTTTACGTCGGGGAGGGCCAGACCTCCGTAATGTTTCAGTAGCGTCAGGTAACGGCGTAGTCAAGGTTTCGTTTGTGACCAAATAAATTTTATGAACATTGAGTGTACTTGTTTAAAATGTAGGGAAGGTATCCTAATTGGCAGTGCTTAAAACAGATACAGAAATTTCGGGAGAATGCACATTTTAATGAGATTGCACCTTCCGAACCAGGAGTGGAGGCCTTTGCCCCATTCCTCGAGCAGCCCTTTTGCTTTGGACATCATTGGTGGAAAGTTCAATTCAAATGTGCGTTTCAGGTCTCTAGGTATATTGGTTCCTAAGTAGGTAAAATGGCTGTCAGACCATTTAAAGCTAAATTTAGATTGCAGGGGGGTCAATTTATCGGCTGTCATATTAATGGCCATAGCCGTGGATTTGTGGAAGTTAATTTTTAGATTAGATATGTTCCCATATCTCTGAAATTCTTTAATTAGGTTTGGGAGAGATATGGCCGGGTTAGTCAGGGAAAACAAGAGATCATCGGCATATGCAGAAATCTTATACTGGGCCTGATCAATGGTAATTCCTGAGATATTCGGGTTCCGGCGTATCGTACATAAGGGTTCTAGTACTAAGGCATAGAGGAGGGGTGATAGGGGGCAACCCTGTCTGGTACCATAGGAGATGGTGAAAGGGTCAGAAAGGACTCCATTAGCTTTGACCTGGGCTGTCGGTATGGAATAAATGTTAGATAAACAATTTAGCATGTGCCTACCAAGTCCGATGTGTTTAAGAACTGAGGCCATAAATTCCCAACTCACCCAGTCAAAGGCCTTCTCGGCATCTGTGCTGAGAAAAAGGCATGATGTCTTGGTTATTGAGGCCCTATGTATTAGGTTAAGCACCTTAGTGGTGTTGTCCCTAGATTCCCTAGAGGGGAAAAAAACTACTTGGTCCAAGTGTATTAGGTCTGTCATATGTCGGGATAGTCTGTTGGCTAGTATTTTAGTAAGGAGTTTAGGATCTATGTTCAAAAGAGATATGGGCCTGTAGCTGCCGCAGGTAGACGGATCTTTTCCTTCTTTGGGAATGAGGGAGATGTGGGCACTTAACGTGTCCCTCTGTAGCCGACTACCTTCTGTAAGACTGTTAAAGTTTTAGCATGTATGGGCCTAGAATCAGCAGTAGGGTTCGATAATGGTTTGTAGCAAGAGATATACAAATAAACCGCCCCTGAATCTCTCTTACTCCACTGCGCCAAAGAAAAGTGCAAAGCTATATAAAAGATGTGTAAATGAATACAAAATGTGTGTACATACACAGTGTACAGTGAAAAAAGCTGCCACTTAAATAAATACGTAAACTGATCAGAATCCCAAAACTATACCTCTCACACGTGTACAGATAGAGATAGGGGCGCTAATATAAATTGTGTAAAATAATGGGTCAGAGCAGCATAATGCCTATGACCCTCTACTTATACATAAAAATAATAATAGTGTCATGAAAAATATTATTTTTATCATGAAAAGAAATTTCTTTAACACCCAGTGAAAAGTGTCACTATAAATAATAAATTACAAGAAATGAATGAATAAGTTCAACAGTTGTTTTTCAATCTTCTTGTGTGAAAAATCTTCTACTCTTCCACCACACCACTGTGATTGCGACACCACTCCCTCTGAAGAGCGCACTCACCAGATTGTATAGCCTCCCACTCTCGTGTTCGGCAAAACAGCAATTGAACCACACCTGGGTTGCATGTGATGAACCGTGAATCCAATCAAGCCAGCTCCATGTGTGAAAAATGAATAAAGTGCTCCACATAGCGTGATAACATTTTGACAGATTTATTAAAATCACTTTAAACACACTTCAATGGTTACACTCACTTTTAAACTGAAACATAAAAGCCTTTAAAAAAATCCACAGCAAGCAACAGGATCAGTGATCCAATGGTGCACCGCGGTCACAGCGGACCTGAAGTGTAAACTGGTGTATCTCTCACCCAACCTTCTAAGGCCCAGCCATCCGATCGATGTAGTCCTCCTCAGACAGCGGCATCTAATGTCAGTGCGATGGAATGCCGTGTAACCATGCCCAATGCCGCCATAAGGAAAATGCAAGTGAAACATTTTGATGTGAAAACCGCATTTCTACATGGCGATTTAACAGAAGAAATTTACATGGAACAGCCGTCAGGATTCAAAGACGAACAAAGGTCAGACCTAGTATGCAAACTTCGCAGGAGTATATATGGTCTAAAGCAAGCAGCCAGGGCTTGGAATATAAAAATAAATGAAGTGCTTACACATCAAAACTTTCTAGGGAGTAAAGCAGACCCCTGCTTATACACAAAGAAGTTGGCAAATCGATGGGTCTATATGCTCATTTATGTGGATGATATCCTGATTTGTTTTGAGCAAGAAAGGGATGAAGCAGAAATACTGGAAAAACTAAATCAGCACTTTGACACCAAAGATCTTGGCAACATAAAGAATTACATCGGTATCCATATCGAGAGAGAGGAAGATGGCAGCTTTCTTCTGAACCAAAGACACAAAATACAAGAAATAATTGAAACATTTGGAATGGAAGACGCCAAACCGGTAAAGTCTCCCATGGAAGCCAACTACCTAAAGGAGATGAATTGTCAAGAAAACCCATTACCTACTAATACTCAATACAGAAAAGCAATAGGGAAATTGCTGTACCTTACTACTGCTACAAGGCCGGACATTGCAGCAACTGTTGGAATCCTATGCAGAAAGGTTTCGAGGCCAAGCAAAAAGGACTGGAATGCTGTAAAGCAAATCATTCACTATCTTAAAGGGACTTCGCACTACAAGTTAAAGTTACCAGCAAGTGATGAAAGCACCCTAACAGGATATGTGGATGCTGACTGGGCAGGAGACACCAGTGACAGAAAATCTACCAGTGGTTACTTATTCTTTCTGTCAGGTGGTGCCATCAGTTGGACTAGTAGAAAGCAACTCTCTGTTACACTGTCGTCTACTGAGGCAGAATATGTCGCTGCAGCACAGGCAAGCCAAGAAGTTATATGGCTGAGACAGTTATTAACAGACTTGGGTCAACCACAATTGGGACCAACAGAAATCTATGAGGACAATCAAGGATGCCTTGTACTTGCGCACATGGAAGGAGTTAATTCAAGAACCAAGCACATTGATGTGAAGTTTCACTTTCTTAGGGATCTTCAAGAGCAAGGTCTTCTTGAGTTACTTTATTGCCCAACCGAGCAGACAGCAGATATCCTTACAAAGCCCCTGACCGTTGAAAGACATTCAAGGCTTACAAAGAAGATAGGTTTAACAGACTAAGCCTTAACTGTTGAGAAAGGGTGTTGGAGATACAACAGATTTCAGCTTAGCCTATTAACTGCAGTTCTCAAACAGGACACTAGATGTTACTAATGCTCAGTGGTATGCTGTGCTGTGCAGTTTTCTATAATATGTTGTATTTCCTGTGTATAGTGTTGTACTTGTTGGTTTCTTTTTCCTGTCTGTGTTCTTCTTACCATGTGAGGTGATATCTGTGTTCTTCTTGCCAGTCATGTTCCAATAAAGAAGTCAGTTCCTGTTACTCCACAAAGTCTGATCTGAATTGACTCCGCTGCACCTAGCAATCGCACTCTGCAACAGAGGGTCCAAAAATCAGGATTGTTCCAGGAAAATCGGGACTGTTGGCAAGTATGCGCTATATCCCTGCGGTGAGAGGCTTCTAGTCTGCTAGCCAGAGATTCAAAGTCAGCCCTGGTCGGTATAGCTTGTAGCAGGGCCCTCAGCTCCGCATCCGCATGCAAAGTAAGGAGTGTAGGATGTGGGTCAGGCATGTCCTGGCAGTCATAGTGGAACACTGCAGGAGTGGCGATATCACTTTCTAGGGTGCAGGGGGCTATGGATGTTGTCGGTGAGTTGCGCTGTGCTGTACTCACATGTCTGCCAGGTCTCATGGCGTCCGCCATCTTTGGAGCAGGAGATGAGTCCTGGGAACCAGGGTAGTACTAGTATATTGTTCTGTCTTTTGGTGGTTTTGGAGATGGTTTCTTGTTTTGCTTGCTGTGCTTTCTTCTGCATTTCCCAGCAGAGTACATGCTGCTATTTGCTGATTATATTGCTGAAATTAGGGCAGGAAAGGCCGGGATGGATCGGGAGCTCTTCAGCAACATGTCCTTACGTGGCCATGTCCAGACCACGCCCCCCTTTTCTCAAGTTTTTATTGTTCTTTATTTCCCTGCAGGGAAGAATTACCCTTCCATTTGTCCTTGTCACTGAGAAAATCTAAAATTATAGCGGGGGGCATTCTCCAATGGAGATACCTTTTGTGGTAATAACTATCTAGGATTGAAATTTCCGCAAGGTCCCCAAACTTCTTAGAACCCTCACATTTTTTATTTTTTCAGCTGCCAAAATTACTATAGCACAAGCATGGAAATCCCCCAAGGTTAAAGTGGTGTTGGTCAAATACAAAATATCCTGGATCATGCTTCATGAAAGGCTGGCGAGCATCCTCCAGGACAAACAATCTAAGTTCGAGAAAATTTGGAACCCCTGTATCAGATATCTTCAATCCCCTGAGTGACTGGTGGTGTTCTTGCAGTCGGGTGCCTGGATCAGGGGAGATCCACTTTTTTATTCCTCCCTCTTTCTTTGCCCTCCCCCCCCCCTATCTTTATTTCTGGTTTCGCTACTTTTTTTTTGTATATAGTTGCTTAGGTGCGGGCCCCAGGGCCTTTCTCAGTCTAGGTCAGTTATGTGAGCATGTTACTTCACAATTTGGTACAAATGCTCTATTTATTTGCGCCTATCCTGTCCTGTATTGATGCTCCTAAAAAAGTCAAATTTTCCTATGACTAGGATGTCCTGGGTTCACACTGAAGCGACAGCAGGGGGTCCGGTGCGTCCCTGTACACCGATTCAGGTGCAAATCAGGTCCAAATGCCTGAATTCGCACCTAAAATGGAGCCAAAGACGCACAGGATCCTTCTGCAATCTGGACCCTGACCACCCGGAGCTGTGTAAAGCCGGTCTCAGTCTCCTGTCATGGGAATTGGATGTGGAGAAACCTGCATTCAATTCACATAAGTGTGAACCCAGCCTCACATTGTTTGTTTGTGCACCACTGCTTGATATTTTTTTCTATATCTTTGTATTTTTATGTTTTGTCTAAACTTCTCTCAATAAAAATATTGGAAAGAAATGTCCTCGATGAGAGATTTTCTCATACTTTATATTGTGTCTTTTGGATAGGGCAATAAGGGAAACAGGACATAGGGGTCAGTTCACTAAGAGTTAAATAATGGCTAATAAAATATGTTAAAATACTGCATGCTGTAACAATTGTGCAAGTGTTCAATTCACTAAGAATTTTGAGTTGTATACCGAATGTGGTATTTGTTCGATTTAGCGGTAATTACTGCATTAGTTGGTTGCTAAGGAGTGGGCGGGGAAGACGGCCACCACGTCCTTAACAACCAATGACTCATCAGCTGTCTACAGGTTTCCCGCCGACAGCTGAATATAAAAAAAAAAGCCGACAATGAAAAATGTTGAAAGAAAAACAGCATGGGGTCCCAATTCATACCAGGCTCTTTGGGTCTAGTATGGATTCTAAGGGGAACCCCACGCCAAAATGTAAAAAGACAATGGCGTGGGGCCCCCCAAAATCTACACCAGACCCTTATCCAAGCATGCAGCCTGGCAGGTTAGGAAACAGGGGGACAAGCTAGTGCCCCCCTACTGAACCATACCAGGCCACATGCCCTCACTATGGGGGGCTGGGTACTTTAGGCAGGGGGACTCATCCCCACAACCATGCCCGGTGGTTGCGGGGGTCTGCGGGCAGGGGCTTATTGGAATCTGAAATCCCAGCCAGATCCCCCCCATGTGAATGAGTATTGGGTATATAGTACCCCTACCCATTCACAAGAAAAGTATCAAAAAGTAAAAAAAAACACACACAGTTTTTGACAATTCCTTTATCCAAAAATAAAAAATATTGTCCCCCGATGTGAATACACCATCAATCACGCCGGCTGCTGCCCGCTGGATCCGAAAAAGAAAAAAACAAAGATGCTTCCACCGTTGATTGAGGCTGACTGCCTACTGCAGGCTCCGCTGTCTGACTTTTCTTATATAGGTAAGGGGCGGGGCCATCTCACTACATCACCTGGTGGCCCCACCCCTTGTGACATCACCAACCCAGCATGCATCGGTCCAGATTTCAAAAAGCCCCCTGCCTGCAGACCCCCATAACCACTGGCCACAGTTGAGTCCCTTGTTCCCATCAACATGGGGATAAGGTGCCCCAAAACACCCACCCTAAAGCACCCACCCCCGCATGTTGAGGGCATGTGGCCTGGTATGGTTCAGGAGGGGGGGATGCTCGCTCGTCCCCCCCTTCCCTGTCCTGCCTTGTTGCATGCTCAGATAAGGGTCTGGTATGGATTTTGGGGGGACCCCATGCTGTTTTTTTTTATTTTGGCGTGGGGTTCCCCTTAAAATCCCTGAACCTGAAGGTCCAGGTATGCATTGGGGGGGACCCCGCGCTGTTTTTTTTTTTCAACATTTTTAATCATCGGCTATTTTTTTGACAAATACCACATGTAATACTGCCAGCTAAACCCTGGTGGTAATTATTTCATGCTTTTTTACTCTCTGGTCTATTTGTGAATTGGACTTAAGAGCTTTTTATGCAATATTTGTCAGCACATTTTTTTATTTTTTTTGGTAAATACCAAATCGTTATTTTTTTTTTGGTGAATTGGATTTATTTTATCGCATGCGATAATTTGTGCAAACGAGTAACATGATACATGTTACAGCATGCAGCAAGGCTTAGTGAATTGACCCCATCGACAGCAAAAATTAAATAACCTGTGAATGGTTTTAACCCTTCCCCACAGCTTAAATTAAAAAAAAGCATGCACACGTTGAAACATTCCATTAATCCAGAGATAAAAGCTTCTGTAGATATACCATATGCATATCTTAAGCTTTTCATTGCTCCTTTAATGTGATGTGGGTGTTCTTTGATCAGGATGGCTAGGACTAGGATAAATAGGAAATTGAGTAGAGGCAGGGGCAGTCACTGCTTTTGGAGAAAGATGGCATTTCAGCTCATTTAAGTTTAAATACAGTATCTCTCAAAAGTGAGTACACCCCTTACATTTTTGTGAATATTTTATTATATCTTTTCATGTGACAACACTAAAGAAATGACACTTTGCTACAATTTAAAGTAGTGAGTGTACAGCTTGTATAACAATGTAAATTTGCTGTCCCCCTCAAAATAACCTAAAGGAGAAGTATGCCAATCATACTTGCCTCGGTGGATGGAGCATCAGACCGATGCTGCAGCTGTCCCCCGGTGTCTCTGCACTGAGAACCGAGCCACCGAACACCGCCGATGGCTTGGTTCTCACTCCTCCTGAGCCTGGTCTGCTGCTCCACGCTCATTGGAGCGATGAGCTGTGGAGGGGCGAGGAGAGGCTATCTCAGTGGCTCGCTGAGACTGCTATCATTTAAGGCAGCTGGCGGATCCAGACTTGGGAAGTCAGGGTGACGCACTGCCTCGACTGATGGCAGTGACGTCAGCGGAGAGCGGACTTCAGACCGCTCTCCACTGAAAACAGTTCACAGGAGAGCAAAACTAATTGCTCAGGCTGGACTTCTCCTTTAGAACACAGCCATTAATGTTCAGACTGGTGGCAACAAAAGTGAGTACACCCCTAAGTGAAAATGTCCAAATTGGGCCCAAAGTGTTGATATTTTGTGTGGCCACCATTATTTTCCAGCACTGCCTTAACCACTACAGCCCAAGCCTCTTTTTTACACTTGTTGTTTACAAGTTAAAATCATTTTTTTGCTAGAAAATTACTTAGAACCCCCAAACATTACATTTTTTTTTTCTAACATTATAGAGAATAAAATGGCGGTCGTTGCAATACTTTCTGTTACACTGTATTTGTGCAGAGGTCTTACTAGCGCACTTTTTTTGGAAAAAATACACTTTTTTAAATTAAAAAATAAGACAACAGTAAAGTTAGCCCATTTTTTTCTATTTTGTGAAAGATAATGTTATGCTGAGTAAATTGATACCCAACATGTCACGCTTCAAAATTGCACCCGCTCATGGAATGGCGACAAACTTTTATGTGATGTTTGAACACCGTTTTCATATAGGGGCGCTACTCACGTATGCGTTCACTTCTGCGCGTGAGCTCATGGAATGGCAACAAACTTTTACCCTTAAAAATCTCCACAGGCGATTTTTAAAAATTTTTTACAGGTTACCTGTTTTAATTCACAGAGGATAGTCTAGGGCTACAATTATTGCTCTCACTCTAACGATCATAGCGATACTTCACATGTGATGTTTGAACACCATTTTCATATGGGGGCGCTACTCACGTATGCGTTTGCTTCTGCGCGTGAGCTCGTCAGGACGGGGCGCTTTAAAAAAAATATTTTTTTTTTTTTTTTTTACTTTTAATTTTTTATTTTGACACAGTTTTTTTTTTTTTTTTTTAAATGGATGTAAACATCCCTTGTAATAGAAAAAAAAAGCATGACAAGACCTCTTAAATATGAAATCTGGGGTCAAAAAGACCTCAGACCTCAAATCTCATATTTACACTAATATGCAAAAAAAATAAAAAAAAATAAAAATACATTTCTCCTTTAAGAGCTATGAAATGGAGCCAAGCAGGGGCCATCTTCCCCTCAGTTGGCAGCCAGCCAAGCATGGGAAAGGTTGCGATTGTTTCTGCCAGTACCGGCAGGTCCAGTAAGCGGCGAAGACAACCAGAGCACGGTGGTGGGAGGGGGGACACCTCTCCCGCCGCCGATAAAAGTGATCTTGCAGCAAATCCGTCGTGGAGGCCACTTTTATCTCACAGAGAAATGCAAGCCGTTCCAGAAAATACTGGGGTTATGGCAGCTAGCTAGTTCACCAGAGCTTCACAGGTTGCCACTGGAGTCCTCTTCCACTCCTCCATGACGACATCATGGAGCTTGTAAGGGTTAGAAACCTTGTGCTCCTACACCTTCCGTTTTGAGGATGCCCCACAGATGCTAAATAGGGTTTAGTGTCTGGAGACATGCTTGGCCAGTCCATCACCTTTACCCTCAGCTTCTTTAGCAAGGCAGTGATCGTCTTGGAGGTGTGTTTGGGGTCGTTATCATGTTGGAAGACTACCCCGCAGCAAAGTTTCCGAAGGGAGGGGATCATGCTCTACTTCAGTAAACAGTGATTTATCCTTGCAATGCTTTTTGTAGCAGTTTAGGTATCATAGGTAAACATTAGTTGATCTGGCTTTCAAGTATTTATCTTGTGTATCTATCCCTGGGTCTATTTATTATTTTTGTTGTTCCTTGCTACATTGTTGTGGCTTGTATATATTTGTACAAATGTTTGTAGGAACAACACTGCCTTAGTCTTTGCTCCATGTGCCTGTCTTGGATTATTATGTATCAATTTGGGTGGATCTTGTGCTTATGAAGCATATATGCCTGAACACATATGTGTATCAAAATTTTTAGTAACAACATTACCTTGGTTTTTGCTCCATGTGTCTGTTTTAGATTATTATGTATCAACTTGGGTGGATCCTGCGCTCATGTAGCATCTATGTCTGAACACATATCTCCCTATATTTGTGAGGAGTGTAGGAATTATTCGCTTCCCCTCTCCTTTGTTATAATATATGAATTATGCAGTAGGGAGATAATATATTTATGTGACACACGTATGCATTTTTAAAGGAGGCTGTGCAATTTTTATTATTGCCACTATTATTGTTTTTAATATGATGGGTTAAAACCACCTGGTTTTGTTTTAGAATGATTAGAGGTGGGTCATGGCCCTATACTTGAGAGAGACAGCTGACTATCCTATGTGTCCTAATGAAATACCAGTATAACAGGAACAAAACATGTAGACGCTCATGCTGGGACATGCACCCCACTTTATTGGCCAGGCCAGGGACTCTATCCTGATTTTTTGATACATTGGCTGGCAATTCCATCAGACCACCTACTTGGATTGGAGAGACCAGCCTCCCTTGTTTGCACTGAAGTATACCAGCTGATCGGCACAGACATGAGCACTCCAGCTGAGGATATCACCTGCAGGAGAGCCGTATGCACTTCGACTAGGCTGAGCGGTTTGCTCATCCATCCATCTGTGGGAGACTGTGAAAGGCGATCTGTGAGTGCACTGATTATTACACTGAAACCGTGAGGAGCAGAGTTATACTTGTAACTGATTGAAATTACCTGCATGCTGCTGGAATCTTTCTATGCTGATATGCACAATGCATAATCAATGGAGTAATGACCTCGCCACCCCTGGCATCCAGCTGGGCAGCTAGGTCGTTATTCTATTGATTGCGGTTACTGGACTGCTCGGGTGTATGCCCCTTGTGGGGGTCTCTTAGAGCCATTGTCGAATACTTGTGATCACATAAATCCCTGAAGAAGGCATTGATTGGCGAAACATGTAGGGACCGGCTGTACACCAGTAACTACCACATGCATATGGGCAGTATTAATGATTATACATTTACTCTGCCTTTTTTATGCACCCTTGATTGTTTTGTTGCATTATCCATCTAATAAAATTTGTATTTTTAAGTAAAACTGTATCTCTAAATGCATTTGGGCACCGTCGTCCCGAACTTAAATCCCCTTACATCAATTCTTTTTTTTAGATCCTCAGAGAGTTCTTTGCCATGAGGTGCCATGTTAAACTTCCAGTGACCAGTATGAGAGAGTGAGAGCCTTCCTGTCAATGATATCCTCCCTGTTTTCTTTTACAGATGGTGGTTTTCTTCAGATGTTGCAACATTCCTGCTTACAGCATGATTAATTGTAAGGCATCTCTGGAAATAAAAGAGTTAAGGGCTGGCAAATACTGAGTGGCTAAAAGAAAATGTCATCTGTGAAAAAAGAAATCTGTATGCAAAGTCCAAGACCAATTTACAGGATCAAAACCCAAAAAGTGTTCCCATAAAGTTGACATTTGCCTTTGCCTGGTTTTGTTTTGTAGAATTAATTTAAGTAAAGACAGATGAAAGCTTCACAGCAATGGCCTCGTGTTTGTAAAAGAACTTGATTTACTGGGTCAAAATATGGGATATTTGGTATGCAACCTGGAATATGTCAAGCAAAAACCCTTTAATTTAATAAGGCATACATGAATATTCAGCCTTTGGAAATCTTCATGGGGTGCTTGGCAGGATCTCCCAGAATATTAGCAATGGGATATAGGGATTTTACGCATGCACACTGCACAAAAACACATTACCACATTACATACCCAATGCTTTTATCTGCTAATCTCCTATGCAATAAATTCAGTAGTACAAATGTGGTCAGTGAACACATTCTATACATTGAGCTCATAGATGATATATTGTAACTAGAAGATAAGTAGAATGTATAATTTCTGAGAGCAACATAGTGTATTCAAACTCTAGAACATTAAACAAATGTTAAACATAGTACTGAAAAGAAGATGTTTCGGAGCAGGGGACTGCACCTGGGTCATGTTGCTGGTGTGGCCCAAACTGCAGCCACTTTTGAGTTGTTGGAAACTTCAGGAATTGGTTCAGTGTAATGAAAGGCATACTAGGCATTGCAAGAATTGACCCTTTTTTATAAATGATTACCTCAGTCTTTTCTCCACTTTAGCTTACATATCTCCTAAACTGTTACATACTCTAAAATAGGGAAATCTAAAACTACAACCCGTGGGCCTCTTACAGCTCACTGCTTGCCATAAAGTGACCCCTGCAATGAGAAGGCCCTGCATGCAGGGCTTTATCATTGCTCACTGGATGGAGCCACAAAATTCAGACTGGCAGTGGGCACCTTGTGCAAACAGCATTCTAGCAACTGTTCTAATATATGATCTCCTTCCAGTGGTGGCTGCATAGCTCTGGACATGACATCAGCAGGTCAGTATTGGAACTGCGTGGGACACTGGACATATTCAAAGGTAAGTAACCCCTGCACAATAACACTGACAGACATCCCACTGTCACCACTGATGGGGCACCATTCCTTCTAATTCATGCGTAGAAAGTCATCACTCCCAATGATTATTGATGGGAGGAAATGTTTGCTTCCACTCGCCTCTGACGCAGGGGTATTTTGTCACTTCAATCTGCCTAAAGGCTGGCTCCCCAACAATCTAATGGCCAGTGAACTGGCTCTTTGTAAAAAGTTTGAGGACCCTTGTTCTAAAGGCAGAATCTAACTGGTTCCAGTGGTTGCATTTACCATGTACTTAATGTGCCTTCCCATTGACTTTGCATTAAGGAATAAAAAATAAAACCATTGGGACTCACAACAAAAGCAACAGTAAGTATAAACTGCTCCTTTCAATCTAATTCAAACTTTAAAGTAAGTCTGTCACTTTGCTCTTTTAGAATAAAGTTAGAGGTTCCTTAATAATTATTTACATAGTTACATAGTTAGTCTGGTTGAAAAAAGACACACGTCCATCTAGTTCAACCACAATAATCATTATTATTCATTAAAGTCTTGTTCTATGGAATATTGGTGAACTAGCCATGAACACTAAGGGCTGAAGGAGAGGAAGGGTACAAAAAATGGTTCAGGGGATACTTAGCTGCAATTGATCTTATGCAATATCATAAAGGCTATCAGAGTATAGCAAGACAGAAGGCTGCCAAGCTGTACCAGCTGATTGGAGAAAAGCCAATGTAGTACCAATATTCAAAAAAGGACAAAGACAAATCCCTGGAAACTACAGGCCAGTCAGCCTAACATCAATCGTAGGCAAATTATTGGAGGGGGAGATAAGGGACTATATACAAAAATTGAATGAAGAAAAAAATATCATTAGTAGTTATCAGCATGGGTTTACGAAAGGTTGTTCCTGCCAGACCAATCTGTTAACATTCTATGAGGAAGTGAGCTGCCATCTAGACAGGGAGATGCCTGTGGATATAGTGTATCTGGGTTTTGCAAAAACATTTGATACAGTCCCCCATAAGCGCTTAATTTACAAGCTGAGGTCTGCAGGCATGGACCATAAGTTTTGTTCTTGGGTAAAAAACTGGTTACAGGGGCGGGTCCAAAGGGTGGTGATAAATAACGTGTACTCAAACAAAACCAAGGGTGTCAGCACTCAATGGGTTTAGAAAAAAAAAAGGGGTCTCTGGGAAGCAGCATAAACCAGCATGAAAAGTTTATTAGGACATGCACATGGGAAAGCCAAACTCCAGAGTCAATGCAATAATAATGTGGATGATGGAAAATTGAATGTAATAAAAGCAGCTTATGGTATCGCTGGGGTTTCATAGCTGGGATTCCCTCTTCCCTCCCCACCCCATATCCCTCAATTCCCCAACCCCCTCCCTCTTTCCTTTCCTTCATCAAACCCCCCCCTCCTCGCCTCAATATTTCAACCCCTCCTTCTCCCCTTCTCCTTTTTACCCCCTCCTTCTCCTGCCAGTCTCTGACCTATTATTCTTTGATGTTCACTTTATCCACACTTAACCATTTTGCCATTGGTGTATGTATTATTTATTCATTTTATTACTTGCTTTTTCTGATTATTTGTACAAACATTTGACACCCATTTCTTTCACATACAACCATTAATATATATTTATTATTTTTTCAATATGCATCAACTTATCCATATTAATGTTTCTGTTATTCATCAGTCAATACTTTTCATCATTTACACCTTTACATATGTTTATTAATTGTCTATTAACTGTTTATTAATTGTATTATTTTAGTGATGATATGTGTGTATATAGATGCAGTTGCATCGATGTGCGCTTTTTTTCCCTTGCATTTATGATTACTTACAGGACGTTCATAAATTATTTTATTTTATTATACCATGTGTGTGTGTATATATATATATATATATATATATATATATATATATATATATATATAATGGATTTTCTTATTGCTGCTAACACGTTCTGTATATTTTTGATAAATGCAATGGAGCACTGGTTTATATTTATCCATGGGTTAATTTATAAATGATTAATTATACATATATATTTTTTATATATGTATTTATTTATCTTATCTTTCTATTGCTTTTCTTAGCTTATCTTATTCTCTGGGGACCATTCTCTGAGCAACGATGAGTTAATGGCTTTTTTGACTTTGATAAAGCGCATGCGTGCAAAACGTGTAGTCATACTGCTGGCTCTGTAAACTGACAAGTGGGATACGGTGCTCCACCCCTCCGTGTCCGCGACCTCCCCCCCCCCGCACCAAGCCTATGAGTCCAGGCCGCCCAACGGGTTCTTTGTCTGGCCGAGGGCAGCATGGAGATTGGCCACTCCACCACTGCCAGGTTCACTCCATCTGTGGATGCTGTCAGCTCCCCGTTGCTATGGGTGATACCGTAAGCTACTTTTAATACATTAAATTTTCCATCATCCACATCATTATTGCATTGACTCTGGATTTTGGCTTTCCCATGTGCATGTCTTATTAAACTTTTCATGCCGGTTTATGCTGCTTCCCAGAGACCCCTTTTTTTCTAAACCCATTAAGCGCTGACACCCTTGGTTTTGTTTTACTGTCACCCATATCCTCCAGTATGGTTATTGTCTAGCTGCCTTGGTTTTAGCCCCTATTATAATACCTGTGATCCCACTCCACATGACCACAGTTGAGCGCTGATGAAACATTACTATTTTTTCAATAACGTGTACTCAGACTGGTCTGGAGTGGTAAGTGTGGTACCCCAAGGTTCTGTCTTGGGACCAATTCTATTTAATTTATTCATAAATGATATAGAGGATGAGATAAATCGCTCAATCTCATTTTTTGCAGACGACACGAAATTAGGCAGGGCAATAACTTCACATCAGGATATAGGAATTTTAAAGAAAGACCTGAACAAAATAATGAAGTGGGCTAATACATGGCAAATGAGATTTAATGTGGAGAAATGTAAAGTAATGCACTTGGGGGCAAAAAAACATAGATGCAAACTACTTGGGGTGAACCGCTGGGGGAATCAAGGATGGAGAAAGATCTGGGGGTCCTAGTAGATGATAAATTGAGCAATAGCATGCAATGTCAAGCTGCAGCTACCAAAGCCGGCAGAATATTAGCATGCATAAAAAAGGGATATACTACAGAGATAAAACGACAATCCTACAACTTTATAAAACTCTGGTTAGACCACATCTGAACTACTCTGTCCAGTTCTGGTCACCAGTTCTCAGAAGAGATGTGCTGGAACTGGAGAGAGTCCAAAGAAGGGCAATAAAACTAATAAGAGAGAATGGGATGGCGAGGTGTATGGCAAAGTTCTTAAGTCATATCCAAGTACTGTTTAGTGTTTGGACCTTTCCTGTTGAATGTAACACACTGCTGCTCCCTGTCAATTAGCTCCAACATCAGATTTTGATCCATACATCCTACTATAATCAATGGAAAAATATTGTCCTCAATATGTCCTTCTCCCAAATTGTTTCTGTAAAAAATAAATTCATGTCTACAGTTTTAAAATACATAGCTTTCCACTTCCCATGATACTCTTACAAATGTTTGCCAAATCAATTCTTTAATTAAAAAAAAACTGTATAAAATATGTTATTGTTGAAACTAGGAATTCCAACTAAATGTAAAATCTAAATCTGAAACTCTGTAGAGATAATAAATAGCACATGCATATAAAATTGAGATTTTGAGGTGTACTCCCAAAAAAAAAAAGAAAAGAAGGAATGATGTTCACTAAAACGGCTGATATACAGTATTCATTTATTATCAGTTAGCATTATATAAATACTATTCACCCAAATGTATTATAACCCTGCCAATGTGTTTAGGGATACCTAGTGTACATAACTTATTAGGGGTTCTCTGTATGTGCGTGTATATTTATATGTATGCAATCCAGTTTAGTGTGTTACGTTTTTACACCTACTTTTTCATTTTATTTCAGGAGGAGAATGCAAGTTACGGCATAGCTTACCGAGTGCTACATTTATGAATATGCGCTCACAGAGTGCTACGTTCAGAAGCATGGCTTACATAGTGCTATATTCAGGAATATGCAACATACAGCACAGCTTTCAGGTTGTGGTGGTCTGAAGTATATACTGTACATACAGTAATGCTAAATTCAGAAACCAGAATACCAGAAAGTCTTACAAAATTAGTGGTTCGGCGTTTTGAGCACCTGAGGGAACCCTGCCTATCCCACATTGACAAGGCCGTCATTATCAAACCATCACAGAAGTACCATTGCTATGACTATACCAGAGTTCCTAAACAGAATGGAGCTTGCTAAGGATATCATCCCTTCAGGTCCTTTCCTGAGCTTTGTATTATGTGATAGGTCAGTGCCAGCGTGGTGCTTGGGAGAGTTTAATTTAACTGCGTACCATATAAAACTCTATACACTGTGCAAATACTTCTTCAGCCTACAGATTTATACTACCTAGAGTCAGAGATGCTTTATGCGGAGGTGTTACCAGGCAGTTTCTGCATGAATTATCAAAATAGGTGACTGATGATTAGTCTTATGCCCTGTACACACGGTTGGACATTGATCGGACATTCCAACAACAAAATCCATGGATTTTTTCCCGATGGATGTTGGCTCAAACTTGTCTTGCATACACACGGTCACACAAAGTTGTCAGAAAATCCGATCGTTCTGAACGTGGTGACGTAAAACACGTACGTCGGGACTATAAACGGGGCAGTAGCCAATAGCTTTCTTCTCTTAATTTATTCTGAGCATGCGTGGCACTTTGTGCGTCGGATTTGTGTACACACGATCGGAATTTCCGACAACGGATTTTGTTGTCGGAAATTTTTATAGCAAGCTCTCAAACTTTGTGTGTCGGAAATTCCTATGGAAAATGTGTGATGGAGCCTACACACGGTCAGAATTTCCGACAAGGCCCTATCACACATTTTCCATCAGAAAATCCTATTGTGTGTACAGGGCATAATGCCCTGTACACACGGTCGGACATTGATCAGGCATTCCGACAACAAAATCCTAGGATTTTTTCCGATGGATGTTGGCACAAACTTTTCTTGCGCACACACGGTCACACAAAGTTGTCGGAAAATCCACAGTTGGTATCAAACCCAAAGTAACATATAGAAGATCAAGGAACATTAAGAGCAAAATTGCACCTAGCAAAATCAAGTCTTCTCACCCCATCTCTTCGCAACCTGTCCTCATACACCTCAGAGGGATGTATCAATGTAAAAAACCCCTCTGTCTCACTTGCCAATTTGTACACCACGGTCAGAAAACTTTCAACATCAAAGGCAAAAGTTACACCCTTAAAAGAATTCTACAATTGCTCCACGGACTTTGTTGTGTACTGCCTGACCTGCCCCTACGGGTTATTTTATGTTGGTTGAACCATAAGGGCACTCAGAGCACATTTTGGGGAACATCGGCGCTTCATTGAAAAGGGCCGAGACCATCACAGCTCCCCGAAACATTTCCTTACACACCACGGCCAGTCTACTGCTGGCCTTGGTGTGTGGGTTATTGAATCCATTCCCGCCACATTCCCAGCAGCCGAACGTTACAAACGTTTGTGCCAACAAGAGACCTACTGGATCTATTCTTTGGGTAACCTCACAACCGGTGGGCTAAACGAGGAAATCGAGGTAAACACACCACCTCGTCACCTCACGAGGCCATCCAAACATCTTGCTCCCTCTGTCTCCTGTCCCCTCCCCTCCCCCCCCCTTCATAACCTCCCCCCCATTCATTTTCGTTCTATCATCCGATATCATTACATATGTACACACCCCATAGTGCACAGGCATATATATATACATTCTCCTTATATACAGCCCTACCTCTCCTCTAATTACCACACTTTTTATTTATTAGTTTTATTATCAGTCTTATTTTATATTTTTTTTATATAGATTATATATACACAAATATATTTTCTGTATCTCTTATCTGATATATTTCCCATAATTTAAATTTTTTTATCATATATATATATATATATATATATATATATATATATATATATATATATATATATATATATATATATATATTTATAGATTGTTTTATATACATTCCTTTTATATTTTTTTTAATACATATTTACACATATTTCTTTGATTTTATATTTTATTATCATTTATTTAGCCCTTATGTGCCTCTTCCCAAGATGTCATTCTCTCTTAGTGTTCATCGTATCACTCCAGTGCAGTTATTATAATATTATGAAACTATGGTTTTCTACCACCTGTACACCATAGTCTCTTGTTTTAGATTCCCTCCCATTTGAGTTCACCGCCTTTTACAGTCCCTTATCAGTGCTGTGCTGTTAGTCGGTGCTGAGTCTTGTTGTCCCACAGCGCCAGTATATAAATAGCATACCACTGACACACTCCCCCCTAAGGCCTATTGAAGGAGCAGCCACTCCGAGCACGTAGCCTGTTTAGTGCTCACTCACTGCCAGAACCCTCCCTTGGTGTAAGCCCTCCCCCTGGAATGTACCCGGAAGCCGCTGGATGGCCCGTGAAGTCACGCACATCCTCTGTGCGCTCCACGCCGGCCCCAGCTTCTCCCTGATGGCCACAGGAAGAACCACTGGCTGAACAGCTTCCACCTGCAGCCCTATACTGCTGGTACACCTTCCGGACTGGAGCTCGAGGAATCCACAAGGACTGCCTACTCACAGATGAGCCTTTCATCCATGTTTTTCTTGTAAGCGTTACCTAATTATATGTCATTAAACATACATACTAATACTGCACTCAGGTGGTGCTTGCTTTCTTCACCCCCTCAGGGTCTGGAATAAAACTGGGCATAAGGAATTGCCTCAAATGAGGACACCATCCTCCCTAGCAAACTCATACAGAGCAGGATGGAAGGGTGTCTTTTTCCAATTATTTGATGAACCTGAACCTTCAAAGCATTGACCTTTCTTAGAGGCAAGAACACTTTTGCTTGGGCTGTGTCTAGACACAGACTAAGTACTCCCGACACTGATCTGGCCCCAAAGCCAACTTTGATATTAATGATCCAGCCCAGTTGTTTCAAGAATTGAACCGTGAGGGCTACACTCTGTATTAGGCCCTGCAGAGACTGATCCCTGAGCAAGAAGTCATCCAGATAGCCTAAAATCAAGATCCCCTGAGACCTTAGAAGGGCCAATACTGGTGCCAGGATCTTTGTGAAGACACAGGAGGCTGTAGCGAGCCCAAAGGGGAGTCCCACAAATTGGAATTGCTGATCTTCTATCGCAAAATGCAAAAAACTTTGATGAGGTCGAAAAATTGTCACATGCAGGTATGCATCCCTGATGTCTATGGATTCCAAAAAGTCTCCTAAGCAGATTGAGGTGATTACTGAGCTGATTGATTCCATTTGAAAGGACCGAACTAAAAGAAAACGGTTTAGAGCCTTTAGATCCAAAACAGGCCTTATGTCATCGTTCGGTTTTGAGTAGAACCCTGTACCCCTCTCGACCGTTGGAACTTCTACAATTACCACTTGAAACCTCAAGCGTCCTAGTGCCAGGAACATCAAGCTCTTTTTTAAAGGGGCTGAGAGAACGCTGGACTTTATAAACCTTTGAGGGGGATAGCCTCGAAACAGCAGCCTGTATCCCAGAGATACTGTGGAGTTGACCCACTTGTCCTGAACTAGCGTTTCCCAAACCCCTGCAAAATCCCGCAACCTTCCCCCCACCCGAGCAAGTGGGGGCATCCCTTCAAAAGGAAGTTCTGGCGCCAGCTTTGGAGGATTTTTGGACCCAAGGCTTCTTCTGGCCCTGACCTTGCTGCTTGCCTCTGGCCCCAGATCCTTGCTGCCTTTGAAACTGCCTAGGGGCTGAAAAGAGAAAATGCGCTTGCATTAGATATTTAAATCTATATTACTACATGATTATCATAAGTAGATAAACAAATAAATAAAAACATAAATAAAAAACACCATCAAAGTTAATTGTGAGTGAATTAGAAAGTCGCTATGCTACAGAGCAAACAGCGACATGTAAGTCAAATACTAATATTGACCATTGCATACATATAAACCAACAATAAAGTTATAAACTGGTGTGTAAAAAAGAAAAAACAAACAAAAAAAGGTTATTCCTCCCAAGTGCAAAGTCATAAGTGAAAAAGTTCAAAATTGCATCCTGAGTCGCAGCAAAAACGCATATCCAAAGTTCATGAATTGTATTCCTTAGTGTGTATAAAAGAAATAAGGGGATGTGAAAGGACCTCCAACCACCAGTGGATCCGAAGGTTGATAATAGATGTATCCTTGCCAGACACGTTGGACCTCCACGCCCTACATGTTTCGTGATAGGTCCCTTTTTGAAGACGTGACCTATCACGAAACATGTAGGGCGTGGCTACGCAGTGTACGCCAGATCGCCATAGAGCCCCATGTAACCTAGCACGGGTGTCTCTGTTGTTTTTATATTTTGCCGGCTTTTATGTTTTGGATGTTTTAAAGATGCCTAGTTGTCTGAGGCAATAAAATTCCCCTTTTTTACATACTATACCATTGGAGTTTTTTCTTTCTCCCCTTCTTTACCTACGAGTCCAAACGAGGGAGTGTTTACATCAATGCGGAAGTGTCGGAACCATCTCCAGCTGTGTGGTGAGCTGACATCTACTGTCCCTGCAGAGGGCTAAATCTGCATGCTTCTAAGACCTTGCTATAAAGGAGGTCCAACGTGTCTCTTAAGGATACATCTATTATCAACCTTCGGATCCACTGGTGGTTGGAGGACCCTTCACGTCCCCTTATTCCTTTATACACAATAAGGAATACAATTCATGAACTTTGGATATGCGTTTTTCCTGCGACTCAGGATGCAATTTTGAACTTTTTCACTTATGACTTTGCACTTGGGTGGAATAACCTTTGTTTGTTTGTTTTTTCTTTTTTACACACCAGTTTATAACTTTATTGTTGGTTTATATGTATGCAATGGTCAATATTAGTATTTGACTTACATGTCGCTGTTTGCTCTGTAGCATAGCGACTTTCTAATTCGCTAGGGGCTGAAAAACCCGAAAAAGCAGCTCCCGAACTCTTAAATGAAGGACGCTTAATCGTCTTCTTCACGGGAACCAGCAAACTCTTCCCCCCGCAGATCTTCTGGATGTATTTATAGAGATCCTCCCCAAACAATCGTTCTCTGTGAAAGGTAAACCAAGCTAACAACCTTTTGCAAGGAAGTTCAGCCGACCAGCTCTTTAACCACAAAATTCTGTGCATATGCACAGATAAGAGAGCTACCCGGGACATTTGCTGCATCAAGTCTTTAAGGGCATTTATAGCGAAGCATAAAGCCCGCGGCAAATCAGCCATATCCTCAGCAGAATCATCCGCCTGATTAGGCCTATTAGGCCTCCTAGCCTGATTCTTTAAGGCCTGACAAACATCAATTGCCGCCACTGTGGGCTGAACAGTGGAACCAGCCAATGAACAGGAAGCCCTTAGTAGGGACTCCAATTTCTTATCAGCAGAGTCCTTGAAGACCTGTGCATTATCTACAGGACAAGTCCAATTCTTATTCAAGGAGGAGACTGCTGCATCTACAGCCGGCATGCTCCACTTTTTTACAAGTCTTTCCTCCATAGGGTATAAAATAGAAACAAAAATCATGTCTGGGTGCCCCCAGTCAGAATACACCACCTGCTCTAATAGCGGGTGACATGGAAACACCTGTGCACTCTGTGGAGGCTTTAATGATCCCAGAGAGGAACACAGTTTCAGGGACCTCCACTGGTGGTAACTTAAATGCCGCACGTACCATCTGCGTAAGTGAGTGGATCAGAAGCCTTTGCAACTGGGAAGCTGACAAAACCTGGGCATCCTCAGGCCCTGATTCTCCAGAAGCCTCTGTTTGAATATCAGCTAGGTCATTAACTGTTACCTCTTCCACCCAGGGGCGTTGCTAGGTGGCAAAAAGACCAGGGTCTTCAACCCGAAGTCCAAGGCCGGCATGTGGGGGGGGCGCGGCGGTAGTGGCGCAGGGTTTTTTGTGTGGGCGGTGGGGTTGTGTGCTTGTGTGGCGGGGGGTAAGCTCACTTGCTGGTTACTGCCTGGTTAACCAGTGCCCATCAATGCTATCCACTAAACTCACCTGCCTGACATGTACTGACTTACCTACCTGACATGCACTGACCTACCTACCTGAAATGCACTGACCTACCTACTTGACATGCACTGACCTACCTGACATACATGCACTGACCTACCTGACATACATGCACTGACCTAAATGACATACATACACTGACCTACCTGACACGCACTGACCTACCTGACATACACTGACCTACCTGACATGCACTGACCTACCTATCTGACATGCACTGACCTACCTACCTGACACTCACTGACCTACCTGACATACATACACTGACCTACCTGACATGCACTGATCTGCCTACCTGACATACATACACTGACCTACCTGACACACATACACTGACCTACCTAACATACATACACTGACCTACCTGACATACATACACTGACCTACCTACCTGACATGCACTGACCTACCTGACACACATACACTGACCTACCTGACATACATACATACACTGACCTACCTGACTAGGGATGAGCCAAACACCATTTCACAAAAAAGTGTGAAAATAGTAAAAATGACATGACACGGCTTGGGACAAGTCCTTTATTAAAAAATAAAAAAATAAAAATGTCCCACAAAGTCTTCTTCTTCTTCTCTTGCTCCGCCGATGGACCGAAAAAGAAAAAAAAATGCGACCGACCCGCCTCCATAGGGGGCTCCCGCTGTATGATGCGTCTTCGCTTTGACAGTTCTTTTATAACTGAGGGCGAGGCCACACCGTGATGTTCCCGGGTGACCCCGCCCCCTCTAACGCACGTGGAAGCCATGGGGAAGTCCCCATGCGTCAGAGGGGGGCGGGGTCACCCGGGAACGTCTCCGTGTGGCCCCGCCCTCCGTTATAAAAGAACTGTAATCTGCGAGGACGGTCATTACGGCGCCAGCCCCCCATGGAGGCAGGTCGGTCGCTTTTTTCTTCGGTCCGTCGGCGGAGCAAGAGAAGAAGAAGAAGACTTTGTGGGACATTTTTATTTTTTTATTTTTTAATAAAGGACTTGTCCCAAGCAGTGTCATGTCATTTTTACCATTTTCACACTTTTTTGGTGAAATGGTAGGGGTACAAATCCGTTACCATTTCAAAACGGGGGGGAGGCTGGGATCTGGGGGTCACCTTGTCAAAGGGGGCTTCTAGATTCCAATAAGCCCCCCCGCCCGTAGACCCCCACAAGCCCCGGGCAAGGGGTGTGGGGATGAGGCCCTTGTCCCCATCAACATGGGGACAAAGGTGCTTTGGGGGGCTACCCCAAATCACCCTCCCCATGTTGAGGGCATGTGGCCTGGTACAGTTCAGGAGGGGGGTGGGTGCTCTCTCTCCCCGCCCTCTTTTCCTGTCGGCCTGCCAGGTTGCGTGCTCGGATAAGGGTCTGGTATGGATTTTGAGGGGGACCCCATGCCATTTTTTTTAAATTTTGGTTTGGGGTTCCCCTTAATATTCATACCAGACCCAAAGGGGCTGGTAATGGACTGGGGGGATTCCATGCCGTTTTTTTTAATTGACTTTTATCTGTATTGCCAGGACCGACAATTCATTATAGCCGCGAGTAGTTTTAAATTGATTTTTTTCCTTTAGAAATGTCATTTTGCGACCAATACAAAATCCTCATCACATAACATCGTTGCGCTGGAAGCAAATTTCAAGGTCCTCATGTGCTGGTAGCTTGTCCCAGTGAGAATTTCTAAATTCCTACCGAATTATTCCCCCATGTGTTTCCGAGGCTGTGGAGAGAGGGGTACACATGCCCACATTTGGTGGTCATGCCCTATAGTGAAACAATTTTGGACAACAATATTCCACATGGCCTCAACATTACTCCGTGATACCCTAGACCCCGACCCATCCCTGGCACTACTGAATCATGTGCAGGGGGACTACACAAGAGCACAACACTTCTCCAGTTAACTACAGCGGCTAAACAGACGATAGCTAGATCCTGGAAAGCCCCGAAATTAAGCATAGCAGAAGTAAGAAACAGAGTCACTCAAGCTATGATTCATAGTAAGATTGAAGCCACCATTCTAAACCGAATCCCCCCACACCGCAAAACATGGGCGCCATGGGTGGAACATTTCCTCCCCTCAGACTTTGATAGCCATTTACTTGAACCATAGTCTTGTCGTTGATTTTATAATCTTATCTTGTGCTCCTTTGGGGATCCCTGTGATCCCGCTGACCGCTCCTCCTACTTCTCTTCTTTTTCTTTCTTCTCCTATATTCTTTCCCCATCTCCGATATTTTCCCCCTTACCTATACTCAGGTATTCCCATCCATAATCTGTTACTGTAAGATTTCTAGTTGATCGAAACCAGCTTACGGTCATTGTCTCCCATTATCGTTGAGGAAAACCCGATACTGTGATTGAGACCCCTCCTCTCTTAGGTTAACATTTTTAGAAATTTTATAATATGATGATAATACCTTGAAGATATACCACATTATACTGTCATATTATAATTATTCATGCTAAACTTCTCATTGACAAGATTATTTGTTGATGTATGTGTTGATTTTATTCAATAAAAAATTTTTGAACAAAAATGTCATTTTGCTCTCGGACTGTTCTAAACACGCGCCACTTTACAGGCATACTATAGACACCCAGCAGGTACGAAATTTGAAGGAATATTTCACTTTTATTGTTTCACTTTAAGCATTATTAAAATCACTGTTCCCGAAAAAACAGCCGTTTTTAAAAAAAATTTGCATTGATACATGTCCCCTGGGTCAAGGACCCAGGTCCCCAAACACTTTTTATGGCAATACCATCCATATAAGCCTTAATAAATTAGCACTTTTGATTTCTCCCATAGACTTTTAAAGGGTGTTCCACAGCTTTCGAATTTGTGTGAACACCCCAAATTGTTTGCTATTTGGCGGACAGGCGAACACCCGATGTTCGAGTCGAACTTATGTTCGACTCGAACATCGGGCTCATCCCTGTACCTGACATACATACATACATACACTGACCTACCTGACATGCACTGACCTACCTACCTGACATGCACTGACCTACCTGACATGCACTGACCTACCTGACATGCACTGACTTACCTTCCTGACATTCACTGACCTACCTACCTGACACATACTAACCTACACTGACCTACATACACTGACGGTAGTGACACACACTGACCTACCTGACCAGGAGACTTCATGAGTCCTGCAGCAGCAGCTCAGCCGTGGTGTGCGGTGCGCACCCATCCTCACAGCAGGCCAGGCAGGGAGAGGACTGAGAGGAAAGAGGAGAGTCAAGCGGGGAGTGGGGATCTCATAGCGCGGTGGCCGCATTGTAATTCCCGCCTTCTGGAGCCTGCAGTGCCTATGATGGACGTCACACATCCCGCAGTCCCACCTTTGGACCAGTGGGACGCCCATCATAGGCGCTGCAGGCTCCAGAAGGCAGGACCTCCTATGTGACTCGGCGGCGCTCAGCATAAGATTGGTCCCCGCTCGGAGGCGCTCTGGACTATTAATAGAATCTTGCCCACTCGAGACCCAGGGCTTTTGGGGACCACTCAGAGCTTCAGCCACGGTCAGCCCCCTCCTGCCGAAGCCTATGCTTCCACCTCATTAACCTGTTCTGGATCCAACACAGGAGGATTAGGGGAGGGGGATCTGTCACGCTTCTTGCCACTCTGAATGACTGAAGCACTCATCCCAGCAATTTTGCCTTCTAAACCAGCCAGAGCTGAGGACAGATCATCCTTAGAAACATAAGCTGAGGTAGACGCCCTGGTAGTAGCCACATTGTCAGACAGGTGCAGTGGCTCAGACTGCCCGGTCGCCTCTGGTGTTTCAGGAGAAGCTATTACAGCAGAGCTCTGACCAGCCTCTTCAGGAGCTGCTGTGCTCCCCCCACTGTGCTTTCTCGAAGACATAGCTTGCTTAAGCTGGCTTGTGTGAAAACAATGACACAAGTCCCTCAGCACCCTATTCCCTCTAGAGGACTATGAAAAACAGTCCCCACAAAATCTGCAAAGTAATAGGCTGCCACTTGCCACACCAAGGACTCACATGCCCCCACAGGAATAGCCTGCTCTGTGTCCTCCGTGTGGTTCCTCCAGGCTCCCAGGCATCAGACACCTAACCAACATGGCTGCCACCTGCATCCTGATATTACCATGCATGCACTCCATGTGCGCCCACAGTCGCCGCCTTACTGCAAACGCACGGTCACCAGACTGCGATTACAACGTGATAACCGCTCGCGCGCACCCCCGTGAGTGCTGCATGCACGCTCCTGAGCCTGCCCAGAGACGGCTGACTAAGCTAGGAACATATCTTTACTTCCAGCGCCAGCAGCCTGTCCAGAGCCATGTAGGGGCCCTAGAAGAAGCAGCCACAGAGCAGGATCAACTCCCACACCCTCTAGAGGTAGAAAAGAGTAGCAAAGTCCAACATTTTTGACAGCCAAAACCACATGTTGCAGAGAGATATATTAAAATAACATGCCCCTGTGCAAAGGGACTACTTACCACTCCAGCCGAAGCACCCTGACATAACTAGAGGTCCAATCTTTACCCATTACGGCGGGCTTTGTCAGCCAAGGACCTTTAAGACCTGGGTACCCATTTTTTTTGTGGGTCCACTTCATTGGACCTGTACAGCACCCTGCAGGAATGGCCTTAGTTCTGTAGTGCCCAGGATTCCACTACGCAGTGTCCAGCACCACTTATGCCGCGTACACACGGTTGGAATTTCCAAAAACAAATGTTCGATGGGAGCTTGTTGTTGGAAATTTCAACCGTGTGTAGGCTCCATCGGACATTTTCCGTCGGAATTTCCGACAAACAAAATTTGAGATCTGGATTTTCTGACAAAAAATCCATTCTCATAAATTCCAATTGTGTGTACACAATTCTGATGCACAAAGTTCCACGCATGCTCTGAATCAATTACGTCACGGAAGCACTCGGTCTGGTAAAACTAGTGCTCGTAATGGATATAGCACATTTGTCACGTTGCAAATTTTGAAATCTTTTAATGAAGTTGTTTTGCTGCTCATATTCACACAGAGTTCTGAAAAAATGATTTCTTTATTATTTTTTGTGATCTTCTTTTTTCATCAGATCTCCATAATAATGTTTTTAATTTTTGTTTATATTGTTTGTTTTTTATCAAGATCTCCTGCTTTTTTTTTTTTTCTAGTGATCTCCATAATATTGTTTTTCGTTTTGTGTGTCAAGTTACCACAACATCATTATTATCTTGTATTTTTTTTACCTCAAGGAGGTTGGCTTGTGTTGGTGTCCCTTGTTAATTTGACATTGTATTTAGGAAATATACCTGCCTACTCACAAACAAACTGTCCCATTTTTATGTAAAACACATAGGCAAGTATTTGCGAATACAAAATAGCCATTTACTATGGGTCATAATAAAATAAAGAGGGAGGCAACGCTGGAGAAACTGGTGAAATTGGCGAAGCCTTTGTACCCCAGGGCAATTACATCAATTATTTTACATCCAAAATTGGTAGAATGAGGAGTCCATATAATAGTGAGCACAATCCGGTCCCGAACTACAAGAGATCAGGAACAGCAGCAGATGACATATATGTCCCCAGGCTGTGGTCATACAACAGCCTGCGTCTTTTGTCAGACCAGACTGAACCCAGGCCATCACACTCTTGTCTTTCTTCCACTCTTCCTTCCAGGCTTGCTTCCAGGCTGTTTTTTTGGAGTTGTGGCAGGAGGTAGAGGAGGAGGAGGAGGATGGTAGAACTCACATAGGTGGGATTTGGTTGTGAGTTGGCCCCTCAACTCCTTATTTAGGGACAGATACATAATTTCCTCACAGATGAGGCATTGACCCTCCTCCATTTCCTGCATTTTACATTCAGCCATGGAGGCAAAGGCCTCTTGAAGAGTGGGGGTGGTTCTGAGGGCAGCATTAGCCCCCCGAATCAGCCCAAGCACTGCCTCCTCCATGTTACTCCCCTTCCTGGGCCTTTTGTTTGGAATGCAGAGGGGAGGGACCTGGGAAACGATCAGGCTGCTGGGCCAGGCCACCTCCTGACTGCTACTTACCCCTGCCACCTCCTGGCTGCTACTTTCCCCCCGCCACCTCCTGGCTGCCACATTCCACAGCCTCCTCCTGGCTGCCACATTCCACGCCCCCCTCCTGGCTGAGGCTTCCTGTGTATGAAAAAGGGACATAGTTTTAATTTTTTATTCATCAATCACACACAATTTTCAGCTCATGACTGTTGCAAATTGAATATTAACAAATAGAAAAGACTATCATTCTGACCCCAGCATTTTTCATTCTTGTCCCAAACATTTTTGGTCACTACTGTCTATTGATATGTAAAACACTTTATTAAATCAGCAATTAGTGATCAATAATAACATCTAGTTAACATCATTAATTTTACGACAAGAAATATGTAGAACAATGCTATACCTGGCTCAAGCTGGGCTCCTCCACTTCTTCCTGGATGGAAGGCCCAGATTGAACGTCGGAAGCCTCAGCTGGGTTGGAAGGAAGAGTGGAAGGAAGGGTTGAGAGTGGGACAAACAGCTTGCTGAAAAAAGGTATCTCCAGTCTGATTCTGTGCCTGGGCACCACAGGCTGTGTGCGTCTACAGAGTAGACATGTGCACACTGAAATATTTCGTTTTGGAATTTCGTTTTCGTCCAAAAAATACATTTATTTAGTTACTCCCGAAATTCGTTTTTATTTATTTCAGTTTTCGTTAAAAATTGCATTCGTCCGAAAATCTTTATTAAGGTCGAATCTGTCATTGAAGGCTTATGGTGTCTGTCGAATGTTCAAAGAAGATTCGACGGAGCAGCTAAACTGTGCGACGCCGTATAGTTTACCTGCTCCGTCGAATCTTCTTAAACCTTTCAACAGACACCATAAGCCAAAGTACGTGTGTACTTAGTTCTAGCTATTTTACTGCTCCTCCTCTTTGGTTACAATCAGCCAATAACATTCATCATCATCATTATTTTTATTTATCTTTCCTTCCCTACGTCGAATCTTTCCTCCCCTATGTCGAATCTTTTCTCCCCTACGTCGAATCTTTCCTCCCCTACGTCGAATCTTTTCTCTCTATGTCGAATCTTTTCTCTCTATGTCGAATCTTTCCTCCCCTACGTTGAATCTTTTCTCTCTATGTAGAATAATCTTAGACTAATAGAGTTAAGGTTAGGCACATTCGACCACAGGTTTGATGGACAGATTGTTATTGTCATCATCATGTTGAATCTCCTATCTATATCGAACTGTTGTAGCAACGAAAACGAAAATAAAGCATTTGTTTATGTCGGATCTTTCATTTTTTGGACTCTGCACTTTCGTTATCGTTTGTTAAAACGATAACGAAAATACCTGAAATTCGGACGAAAATGCATTCGGACGAAAATGAATGCACATGTCTACTACAGAGTGATGTCCTGATGCTGGTTAGATACCTGGATTCAAGGTCCTGCATGTGCCTGGTTTGCCTGCCATCTGCCACGCTACATAGGGGGGTGCTCCAATACCCGCTGTTCATCTGGTCCTTGGTTTACTGACGAGCTTGTTGAGCTTACTATCTGGTAAGCGTGTATTCTTAATGGTGGAGGATCACTGCGAGGGGTGTTTTCCCACTTTCCACTTTTACACACTGATCCCTATGAAGAGCTATCAGGGGACTCTTCCCATCTCCTTAGAAGATTTTCTGTTCTCGTCTAAGGACTTTGCTGCTTATTAATTTAATATCACTATTTTGTGCTTTTGGCACCTTTTGATCTATATGCACTCGGTATTTGTCAAATAATATTTGGGATTTTTTGTGTCATATTTTTTGTTTATGATTTTATATATACATTCATATTTGGTGTTTTTTCACATATACCTTATCACACATTATGAGGGTTTAGCGCAGTTTTTTCTTTGTTTTCTTGAGAGTGATTGCCTGACTTTAGTCTGGTCTGACAGAAAACGCAGTCTTTCATAGTACCACAGCCTAGGGACATAAATGGCATCTGCCACAGCTCCTGATCTCATGGAATCATGGACCTTATTGCGCTCCCTATTATAAGTGCTCCTCAGCCCACCAATTTTTGCCTTCAAATAGGTAATGTTTGCCATGAGGATCTGCGGCTTCACCAACTCCAGCAGTTTCTCCAGCGCTGCCTGCCTCTTTTGTTTATGAATATAATGCGGATGTTTCACCTGCCACAGACAGGGCAGCTCCCTGTACTTGTCTATGAATAGGGGGAGGAAGTTGTGATCATTGAGGCCATCCATTTTCTTTGCAAGACACAACACAAGACAAACCCTGTCTGACTAAACTCTCCTAATTTTGTCCCAATATCAAGTTAAACTTGTACCTTCGAACGATCAGCGCTTCCGCTACTCCTTCCTCCGCTCACAGATCATACGTATGACGCACGCGTGTTACACTTTATATACACTTTATATACACTGCGCATGCGTGAAACTCCGCCCGCCCCTGACGTTCTTTCTAGTCTATTCCCTGCCCCATGTCTTTTGGCGCAGTGGGAGAGTACATGGCGGAGAAAGAGCAAGTGCATGCAGACAGCAGCAGCCACGACGAAAGGCCGGAGCCACGAACGTCTCGATCCCGGAGGAGATTTAAGGCCTCAAATATGTCCTTTATAGAGATGGTGGACATCTTGAAGAGGGCCAGCTATGATGGGAAGCATGGACCTTACCCAAACCCAAATGTGAGAAAGGCCAAGATCATGACTAAAGTTGTGAAAAGTCTGCACGGGAATTTTGGGGTACGGCGATCCAAGGATCAATTGAGGAAACACTGGTCAGACCTGAAATTGAGGGAGCACAATCAGTACAGAAAGCTCAAGAGAGTTCTTCAAAAAAGTAAGTAGTTGTCGTGTGTTCCTATTATTATTATTACTTGCATGCTGCTCCATGTGCTTTTCTTTACTGTTGTACAGTTTAAAATGGCAAGTTTCAGGTTTGTGGGCACAGTAATCGTTCGTAGTAAACATTGTTCGTTTCCCCACTAATACGATGTTTTTGGCAGATGCAGGTTAACTACATTTGTTCATGCCTATTTGTATTAAAAGAAGTTTGTTGTCTAGATGGGTTTGTAACTATAATAACATGCAAACTTGATTTAGTGTAAGGAGAGGACACTCAGCAGCTGTTTACACATCTGGACGCAGGAGCACTAGTGTGGGACACCAGAACATCTTTTTAGAGTGTCCCACACAGGTGCTCCCGTGGGTACTAGGGTTGTCTCCATGTGTGAAAATTGTACAAAAAAGGTAAGTATTCCAGCTTTATAAAGGGAAAAAAATCATGCCTTCAGCTTGGAACTCTGTTTCATATTACCATTTCTCGCATCAAATATCTGTGTGCTAAGTATACCTTTTTTTTTATTCACATAGGGACTCGGGACATCTGAGGACACCAGGGACCCCCAACCCCCTAAGGAAAAGGAAATCCCCACACCACAACCAGAAGATGTGGAGGAAGGAGAGTTTTATGAAGTGGGCGAAATAGTGACCACAACAGGTGATTGTCTGAGACCACAGCTTCAGGTAATAGATGGATGCCTGCATATTTATAATACATGGTGTGTTTTTTTATTTTAGGTGATGTGGATGTTGTGGAAGAAGAATCTCATTTCACAAGTGCAACTGCACACGTCCTCATCGGGGAGATCATGGTGTTTAATTGATTGATTTACAGAAGATCAAGGAAGACATCAATGATGTGGAAAAAAGACTCAAAAACATCATTGATGTTTTAGGCAGAATATAAAACACCCCAAAATTCTTCTAGTCTGTTTGTTTTTTTATTATTTTCAAACATTTTAAATATTTTTTAGAAAGCCAAATTTTGAAGATGCACACAGTATGTCAACATGTGCTATCTGCCATCATGGGATATCAAGGTATGCGTTTTGGGGGTGCAACCCCTTCCTCGCAACTAAAGTAGATGAGAGGAAGGGGTTGCACCCCCGAAACACGTCCATTGATCACCCATGATGGGAGCTAGCACATGTTGACATTAGGCATGGGATCAGGTGGGAAATCCCCATTTTGACTCTCAATTTGTGTGCATCTTCAAAATTTGGCTTTCACTGCGGTGACATCACCTCATCTGATGAAGGCAAGATCAACACAGTTTTGACATACTAATGTATGATATTGCCTTCACTTTGTCAAAGTTGAACTTTGTAAGTTCCTGAGTTGTGTATTGTTTTGTGGTTTGAAACATGCCTGTTTTAACACAAAAAAGGCTATTTGTACTGTCAAAAACAAAAATGTTATTACTAAAATATGTTGGTTTGTTCAAAAACCCTTTTCTAACGCACATGTGAATGTGCACAGAGTAAAAAGTTTTATATTCAACAATGTGTGGCTTCTTCTTTCAATGCTCAATATAATTTTTTTGGATTGAGTTGGTGTTTACACTGAAATGGGGGTTATTTACTAAAGGCAAATCCCCTGGACAGGTAAGAAGTGTCATAATACAAAAAAATAAATACACATGGTACAAATTTGAAGCACTTTTTTACATTCTGCAATTACCTATCAAGATAATAGGAGAACAAAACTTTAAACAGTACCATTTGAAAGTATTCTTGGTTGCAAAAGATTTGCAACCAAGTATTAAAAAGTGAAAGTTTGATGGATGATTGTTAAACTGCCCCATTACTTTTGCTCCCTTAAAAAGCGGGAGGCACATATACAAACTGTTGTAATTCCTATACTGTTCACCTGATTTGGATGTAAATACCCTCAAATTAAAGCTTAAAATGTCTGCAGTTAAAACACATCTTGTTCGTTTCATTTCAAATCCATTGTGTTGGTGTATGGAGCCAAAAAGATTAGAATTATGTCGATGTCCCAATATTTATGGACCTGACTGTACATGGAATGTGATGTTAAAGGAGAAAAATTATCCTAATATAGTCCTTCTGCAGGACCTGAATGAAAGCAGAACAGGTCTCTGGAATAATGATCCCCAGATGCCTGTCGAGAACTTGATGTCCTGCAGACTTCTCCCTGTAGCCAAGTACCACAACGTGGCGACTAGTCTCTGCTCGGGAGTGATGGATTGCCGCATGCAGGTGTCCTGCTTGGTAATATAAGGGGACAGCAAAGCCAACAGACGGTGAAAAACAGGGTCCGTCATCTGGAGGTAATTCCTGAAATCATCAGGATTATTCTCCTGGATCTCTCGCAACAAAGGCATATGAGAGAATTGGTCCTTCTGGAGCAACCAATTCTTGGTCCATGAACTCCTCCTCGCCCTGTTCATGGACTGGACTTGGGTCAAAGTAAGAACCCCAACACCAAGCCCCTGCACAGCACGAACTCTACGACGAGTACGTACCCGCAACATGGCTTCAAAACGGTCGGCTGGTCAGAACGAACTAATAGAAAGCATTGAAAATCAGAAAGGCCTGAGAAGAGAGAGCTGAAAATCAGAAACGAGCGGACAAGAACGCACTGAAAAACAAATATGTACTATAATAATACGCACTGAAAAACAAATGCAAACTGACTACACGCACTGAAAACCAGATACGAACCCACAAGCACAAACTGAAGAGCAGTTACGATTGGAAAAGCACGAGGCTGAAAAGCGCAAATCGTCTCTCACCAAACTTCTACTAACACGAGATTAGCAGAAGGAGCCCAAAGGGTGGCGCACTGGCTATTGAACATCCCTTTTCTAGTGCCGTTGTACGTGTTGTACGTCACCGCGTTCTTGACGTTCTGAATTTCCGACAAGATTTGTGTGACCGTATGTATACAAGACAAGTTTGAGCCAACATCCGTCGGAAAAAAAACATGGATTTTGTTGGCGTAATGTGCGATCGTGTGTACGCGGCATAAGGGTCGCATTGCAGGCAAAACCTCGCTGAGCCTACTGTCTTCTTTGCAAGGCTCAGGTACCATTTATCTTAGTGTAGCGGTCACTACCCAAATGGTAGATGATCTTACAGTGCTTTAGTGTTAGAATTCAGTTTTAGGCAAATTTAGTCAGGCCTGTGGTTCCTAACAGGCCTGGTTGTTTTGATTTTGGGGAATGGGAGTGCTAGTTTAGAGGAGGGTGTGAGCACCTTGCTTCTGACCAACTATTAATTTGTATTGGTAAGGGGCTTGTATATAAGTTGGGGTCACATGCTCCAGAGAGTGGATTTGAGGAAAGGAAGAAGACAGCATGTAGGGGCTGGTGCAGCTCGGGCACTCTCCCCTCTGATGAGGGGAACGTGCCATGCGGGAGGAGAGATTGAGGAGCTATCAGGAGGAAATTGCTACTACTAACAGGAGGAAGACTGGGTGATCAACCCTCCGTGACAAGCATGGACTGTTGATCAGGAGTACAAGTGAGTGGAAACCAAGGGAAACAGTATTTCCAAAGACTTAAGGGTGTTGGAGTTTGGGTCATGACGGAGGAGGTGTAGGTCTTGGGCCTTAAGAATTGATACCCCAAAAAGGGTGTTGGAGTGCGGGTCAATGAAGAAGACTGTGCAGGGATTTGACCTTAAAGAATTAATACCCAGGAGAAATCCAATCGGTCGGCCAAAGAACTTTATTCAGAGTAATGTTCTTTGGGCATAACTTGGAAACTCTATGGGTTGTAAGGAGGGAGAACGGGGTACACTGACATAAAAGGTAATGAACAACCCAGCAGCTCCCAGCTTCCTGAACCGATAATGGATACTGTTGAAGCTTCTCTGGAACAATGGGAAGGCGATTTGGTGTGGGACTATTTGCATATGCCTAAGCCTCAACGCACACCTGATAATGAAGTGTGGATCAGATTCCAGGATTTTTATAAAGAATGGAAACTGGGGAGGGCCATCTACAAAGACAGAGTTTTGGTCCTTAAGGCTGGTCAACACACCCGCAGTTATTCTATATCTGTGAAAGGAACAGGAGACACTCGCAAGAGACTACCCGACCCCCTTTATTATCTGTAAGTAGGACTCTGGTATGAGGAGCCGCCACAGATATGTTTAAAGTTGTTACCTATTAACTGCAAGTGGGCAGCTGGGTTAGGGTGGGTATATTGACTGTTTCAACAGGGCTGCAGCTCCGGCAGCCTAACATGCGCAGTTATGGACACTAGAGTTGGCTGCCGCTGTCCTTTCTGCCTTTGTAGAAAAAAAAATGATGAGACTTCTATTTTCAAAGCCAAACGGAAGATAGTTCGGCCTACGGACACCTGTATGATACTTTGGCGTGTCTGCGCGATTGCATCCTGCAGGAATCTTGTTGGATTCCATTTGAGGGGATGGCAATGCTGGCAGAAGGACCCATGCCAAATATGTCTGTCAGCTCACAGGGGATAATAACCCCCCCGTTTGCTGAAGTGTAATTTGTTTAGGTAATCTGTAGATTAGAGTTGTATTATTTTGTTTCTTTTAGGGAACCATTGGATGTGACGGATGTCTATTCTCAACAGGACCACAGATGAAGGCCTGCGGCAAGAAAAGTGTTCCTCCTTAGGGAGCAGCATTTTGATTCTGCTTGTCAGAAATGTTAGCTGTAGGGACCTACAGTTAGGATTGTGTAAATTGTACAGAGAATGTGTTATGTGTCATTTGTACATTGATTATTAATGTTACTTCTTTACAGTTTATTCCCTTTTCCCCATTCCATTAAATGTGATTGAGATGCTCATCCTTCTTTAACAAGGAGGTACCCTAAATTTGTTTGTTCCCACATCTGGGGACAGCTGTGATTTCAGAGGGGGGTGTATGTAGCGGTCACTACCCAAATGGTAGATGATCTTACAGTGCTTTAGTGTTGGAATTCAGTTTTAGGCAAATTTAGTCAGGCCTGTGGTTCCTAGCAGGCCTGGTTGTTTTGATTTGGGGGAATGGGAGTGCTAGTTTAGAGGGGGGTGTGACCACCTTGCTTCTGACCAATCATTAATTTGTATTGATAAGGGGCCGGGCTTGTATATAAGTTGGGGTCACATGCTCCAGAGAGTGGATTTGAGGAAAGGAAGAAGACAGCATGTAGGGGCTGGTGCAGCTCGGGCGCTCTTCCCTCTGGGGAGGGGAACGTGCCATGCAGGAGGAGAGATGGAAGAGCTATCAGGAGGAAATTGCTACTACTAACAGGAGGAAGACCAGGTGATCGACCCTTCGTGACAAACATGGACCGTTGATCAGGAGTACAAGTGAGTGGAAACACAGGGAAACAGTACTTCCAAAGACTTAAGGGTGTTGAAGTGCAGGTCATGAAGGAGGAGGTGCAGGTCTTTGGCCTTAAAGAATTGATACCCCAAAAAGGGTGTTGGAGTGCGGGTCAATGAAGAAGACTGTGCAGGGATTTGGCCTTAAAGAATTAATACCCAGGAGAAATCCAATCGGTCGGCCAAAGAACTTTATTCAGAGTAACGTTCTTTGGGCATAACTTGGAAACGTTGTACAGTTGGGAAGTAGCAGTAAACAGGAGGGAGAAAAGCTGCAAAGTATAACTGGAAGCAAGTGCAGGTTAAGAGTTATTCATAGTGGCTCTATATATAATCTGGACTATGTATTCTCAGGACTTACTTCACTTAACGCCAAATCTTTGAGAGTTATTCAGAGTGACTCTGTACCACAGTATTGCAATAAGTGCTGGAAAGAATTGTAAAGAGCATCTCAACCGATCCTTCTCCCAACCAAGTTAAAGTTCTGCAAAATAAACTAAGTTTCATAAAACCTTGACTGTCTCAACTCTATGGCTTGTAAGGAGGGAGAACGGGGTACACTGACATAAAAGGTAATGAACAACCCAGCAGCTCCCAAGGGAGTAGTGCGCTACATTAGCATTTAACAGTGTTTAAATGGATCCGATAAAAAAAAAAAACATCCCTTGATTCACAAGAACCGATCCGGGACCATAATATGAAACTCAGAGAGCTAAAACAAACGTGCCCATCCACCTCTAAGATACTGTTGAGAAAAACTGAAGTACTTCCTGTATGGGAGGGGTTATATAGAGGGGACTGTCTATTTTAGGTCTGCCAGTGTCCATTCACCTATAGGTGGAGCATAACCCAGATAGTAATGTATATAGCCTGCTCTGTACAATAAAGAAAATGCATTTTTTTAATGGAATAAGCCTTTAAGTTTCTATAGCAATCCTATTATTTAAAAAAAAAAAAACTCTCTCTATAAGTGACAGGTTATATTTGACCAGCTTATCAAGGAAGCTATTTTGGTTTTCTCAGAAATTTGGATTTATTTTGTTAACATGATTGGATTACATGCTTCCAATGCTTCTAAATGACTATTGCAATTAATAAACTTAGAAAGAAATGCATGTCACTCAACATCCACAATGCAGCATTCTAATGCGTGAACATGAATAATGATCACTATTTATCCAACCTAAACTACAGATTTCTTCCTATTCAGTAAATGGAATCTCAAGCTGCTTATACAGTACAAAAAAGTCAGTTTATTCTTTTCATGTGTATTAAAATGTGGACCTGTGTCCACTAGAGGGCAGTTTGGTGCATGCAAATTCTTATTTGATTCTAGACCTGTAACTCTTCTTCATTTTATATTTATTTTTATGCTTCTATTAGGAGTACAACTCTGAACGCTGCTCTAAATTATGGAGCTAAAAGTTTCTGTGTGTATGGACATCTTGGCTATAATAGATAAAAAAAAAAAAAGAAAAACTTTATGGTAAAAAAGTGTTTTTTTGCACCCATGTGTATGCGCTCTTAGGGGGTTATTTACTAAAGGTAAATCCACTTTGCACTACAAGCGCAAACTACAAATGCAAAGTGCACTTGAAATTGCACTGAAAGTGCATCCGAGGGGGAAATGCAAGGAAGAAAAAAAAAAGTATTTTAGCTTGCACATGATTGGATTAAAAAAATCAGCAGAGCTTCCCCTCATTTCAGATCTACCCCTCAGATTTACAGCGACTGCACTTCCAAGTGCACTTTCAGTGCAATTTCAAGTGTACTTTGCACTTGTAGTTTGCACTTGTAGTGCAAAGTGGATTTGCCTTTCATAAATAACCCCCTTAGACTATTGTCACTAGAACAAATGTCCCCCTCACCTCTTGCTGTCATGATAACATCCCTTTCTGTCTCAGTGACAATGGTCAACAGCAAAAAAAAAAAAAAAAGAAGGCGAATCTGCCTAGTGAGGGCAGAGAACAAACATTTTGCAAAACCTTTGCCACTGTAAATCTAAAACGAAAAAAAAAAAAGTTTTGCATTATATACACTTGAAGCAGTTTACATTAAATAGAAGTGGGTTGGTGAAGTCATAAAATGACTTTAACATTTGAGTATAGCTCTACTGTTAAAGACCAATGCCAGGATTTTTAAAAAATCTACTCTTTCAGTGGGCACCCCAGCACTGCAAGAGTTAAACGCTTGCTATGTCTAGGAGGTACAGGAACATGTACTGTTACTTACCCCATCACTTGCTCCAGATGGCTCTGATGCTGCCTCCATCTTCCCAAAGCTCCGGTCTGTAGGGGTCCTTCAGCATCATCATGTAAAATGCAGGGGTAATAACCCTGCATTGAATGTGGTGGGGCCAAGCATGCAACTAAGGCCATGAGCAGGTTAGAGAGGAGGCTGCAAGGGACATCTAGGCAGGTTCCCCACAAGTGTATTAGCTAGTTAGTGGCTGGCGCAGGCTGAGGGGGGAAAGAGTTAAATGTGAATGCTCAGTTCCTGGGCTCTTTGGATCAAGCCTACTTACCAGTGAGCAGTTCTTCCTTACTCTTGCTAGCTCAAAGCCACACATGCTGTAAAGGAGGACTGTTGCACCTTGCAGTCCATCAGAGGCATCGAGGTTCTGGAGAAATCCAAACATTGAAAACGCCAAGATGGTGGAGGATTGCCTGAGCAGTAATTCAGTTGTCGTTAGGGCTAGGAAATTTACTATTTTCACATTGAATTGTAATGTTGAGAGATTCTTAAGTAAAGTTGTATCAACTGTTCTGAGCCTGGTTTGAAGTCATTCAAAAGGGGTGCACGTTGGTTCTGGCATATCAAAATAACCAGGGTCTGTAAGGCACATGTGGGGTATGAAGCTTAGGTGCTGCAACAAGACTACTTGGTAAGTCAAGCAGAGAAGCAGTGTAGTTGGTATCCGTAACCAAGCACCAGCTAAATTCACAAAGCAACCAGTTGTTAGACGTGATACCTGGAAAAATGACCGGTTGTCTGGTAGCGAGGGGGTCGATGCCCTGGCTCCCTTCTTAGAGGTCAGTTTCCAGTAGCAACCGGAACCGAACCCACGTTATGGAGATCTATGACTTGATCACATGGGTACCGAAAGGAGGTCACGTATGAGGTCCATGCTATGTGTACAGCGGGACCCCATTCTGTTACAGTAAGTGAGGTAGACTGAACTGGCGGGAGGGAGCAGGCTCAGCAGCTTCTCTCCTAATGCAACATACATCAAGTTACAGTGTGTAGTGACATGGGACAGTACTTTCAGAGGAAACTCTGCACTTTATTTTTGTACACAGTGATAGCTCATCTCTAAGTCAGAGAACTTCCTTAATGTTAGATTTTTCTTATGACCACAATCCCTGCCTGGTTCTAGGCAATGATGAGCGTGCTCCGTGTGAAAGGTATCCCCACATGCAGGGTGAGTAGGCCTTGCCCACAGACCAATCACACATCTAGAGGGACACAATGGGCATTTAACCCTTGCAGTGTGTGGGGCTCCACTGCAATAGTAGTTTTTTTTCTAATTCCTGGAGTTAAAGTGATATTAAAGTCTTGTTTCTTTTAAAATAACAAACATGTTAAACTTACCTGCTCTGTGCAGTGGTTTTGCACAGAGCAGCCCAGATCCTCCTCTTCTTGGGTCCCTCGCTGGCACTCCTGGCCCCTCCCCTGCCGAGTGCCCCCACAGAAAGCAGCTTGCTATGGGGGCACCCAAGCTGAGCCGCTGCTTATTTTAATGCATAGAATGCATTTATATATATATTTAAAAAAAAACTTCTGCCCTTAGAACCATGCTTTAAAGGAAAAAAATCTCATACTATATTTGATTGTAAAAAAAATGAAATCCATACCTACAGTACTTCAGCAGCTGCTGAGAGAGCTTTGGGGGACTTACATTTAGGTGGAACCATCGAGTCAGCAACTCGCTGAACGTCGATGCACCCTTCGGTAAAGACCATGTGACCAGTGCCTGGTATTCACTAATGCACAATCTGTTATGCCGCGTACACACGGTCGGACTTTCTAGAAAGCTAGGTCCGACGTACTTGCCGCCAGACTTCCGGCGGACTACCGCCGGACTTTCTGAACGGCCGGACTTGCCTACACACGGCCGGACTTTCCGGAATCCGGTCTTCCCGACGGACTTCCGCCGGACTTTCAGAACGAACGGACTTTCCCACACACGGACAAGTCCGTTCATTTTGAACGTGACTTTGGTACGACGGGACTAGAAAAGGAATTCAATCTAGCCGCTTTTTTTGGCGAGATTGAAACCTTGCGAGCCCCGTCGCAGGCCCTTAGGTCTGGTATGGATTATAAAGGGGAACCCCTACGCCGAAAAAACGGCGTGGGGTCCCCCTAAAATCCATACCAGACCCCGAACCGAGCACGCAGCCTGGCCGGTCAGGAAAGGGGGTGGGGACGAGCGAGCGCCCCCCCCCTCCTGAACCGTACCAGGCCGCATGCCCTCAACATGGGGGGTGGGTGCTTTGGGGGAGGGGGGCGCCCTGCGCCCCCCCCCCCAAAGCACCTTGTCCCCATGTTGATGAGGACAAGGGCCTCTTCCCGACAACCCTGGCCGTTGGTTGTCGGGGTCTGCGGGCGGGGGCTTATCGGAATCTGGGAGCCCCCTTTAATAAGGGGGCCCCCAGATCCCGGCCCCCCACCCTATGTAAATGAGTATGGGGTACATGGTACCCCTACCCATTTACCTAGGTAAAAAGTGTCAGTAATAAAACACAACACAGGTTTTTAAAATAATTTATTAAACAGCTCCGGGGGGGGGTCTTCTTCCGTCTTCGGGGGTCCCTCCAGTTCATCTTCTCCCGGTGTTGCAGGTCTTCGGCCGGCCCCTCCGCTGTCTTCGTGTAGCTCTATTGCGAGCGGAGGTCCGGACTTCTGGGCTTCTTGGCTTCTCTTCTCTTCTCTTCCCCCAGATGTTGACACGACGCTCTCTCCGGCTGGACTGGTCTCTGAGGGCTGCGTTGTGACTTATATAGGCGGAGACCCCGCCCCCATATGATGTCACAGTCCCTGGGCATGCTGGGACTGTGACGTTTTAGGGGGCGTGGTCGACCACGCCCCCTAAAACGTCACAGTCCCAGCATGCCCAGGGACTGTGACATCATATGGGGGCGGGGTCTCCGCCTATATAAGTCACAACGCAGCCCTCAGAGACCAGTCCAGCCGGAGAGAGCGTCGTGTCAACATCTGGGGGAAGAGAAGAGAAGAGAAGCCAAGAAGCCCAGAAGTCCGGACCTCCGCTCGCAATAGAGCTACAGGAAGACAGCGGAGGGGCCGGCCGAAGACCTGCGACACCGGGAGAAGATGAACCGGAGGGACCCCCGAAGACGGAAGAAGAACCCCCCCCGGAGCTGTTTAATAAATTATTTTAAAAACCTGTGTTGTGTTTTATTACTGACACTTTTTACCTAGGTAAATGGGTAGGGGTACCATGTACCCCATACTCATTTACATAGGGTGGGGGGCCAGGATCTGGGGGCCCCCTTATTAAAGGGGGCTCCCAGATTCCGATAAGCCCCCGCCCGCAGACCCCGACAACCAACGGCCAGGGTTGTCGGGAAGAGGCCCTTGTCCTCATCAACATGGGGACAAGGTGCTTTGGGGGGGGGGCGCAGGGCGCCCCCCTCCCCCAAAGCACCCACCCCCCATGTTGAGGGCATGCGGCCTGGTACGGTTCAGGAGGGGGGGGGGCGCTCGCTCGTCCCCACCCCCTTTCCTGACCGGCCAGGCTGCGTGCTCGGATCGGGGTCTGGTATGGATTTTAGGGGGACCCCACGCCGTTTTTTCGGCGTAGGGGTTCCCCTTTATAATCCATACCAGACCTAAGGGCCTGGTATGCCCCGCGCTCGCCGCAATAGGAAGATTTGTTTTTACTATTGCAGCGAGCGCGAGATGCAGTAACCTGCTCCTCCGTCGTATCTGGTCCTTCGGACTAGCATACAGACGAACGGGCTTTCCGTCAGGAACTGAGTCCGGCGGAGGTACGACGTAAAGATTTGAAGCAGGCTTCAAATCTAAAGTACGTCGGATTTCCGCAAAAATCCGACCGAAACGGTCCGTCGGAAGTCCGATGGAGACCACACACGGTCGGACTTTCCGCCGGACTTTGTCCGGCGGCGTCCGTCGGACTTTTGCAGGTGAAAAGTCCGACCGTGTGTACGCGGCATTAAGGTAACAGTTTGATAACAATATCCTGTATGTGCTAAATTTTGAAATGGAAGCTGCATAGAAAAAGATTGACGATTTTCTTTAAATAAGCACATACGTGTTCTGCTACCAACAATCTCTAAATTATCAAAATGGCAAAAGAAAGGATAGGATCTTTACGCTGGCATTACTTATCATAAATGAAACAGAACCCTGCACACTGAATTGCTACAGCTGAGTTTATTTCTTTGCATTCTCCTTTTTTCACACCCTGAACACTTAATAGCTGAGGTCATAAATCAAATAGCCTAAAAAAATGAGGCAGAGAGATGATATGGAGGCCCACCCGGATAAATGAAATAAAAACATTCAATGTCTCCTGAGTCTACTTTACATATTACAGTCCCAGAGCACTAGATTACCTATCTATAGCTGTAGAAAATATTTATTTTTCCTAATGCCACAGCCAGTTTTCAGATGTTTTAATCTTCAGAGCGAGAAAACTCAGCTTAGACCCTTAGAATTTTTTCAAGCGACAGTGTGAAGGAGACTGGACTAGCCTATTAACTCTCTGTTTCAATATTGTATTTGAAATAAATATTAGTCCTTTAAATAGGACCTGAACAAATGAAATTAAATGTTGAAAAAGGGTAAACAGAGGGAAATCCCTATTGCCTGTGGGCATCCTGCAGCTAATATTTTCCCTACTAGTACATTTCTATGCCTTGTTCCACATTGTCTCTCTGTGTGGAGGTGGCCATTTTGGTAGAGACAGGGCTTTGTATACTCATGTCAAAACTTCCCGTTTACTAGTGAACCATTGGTTGGTGGTATTCAATTAATATTCAGATTCACACAACGAATAAAACAGAAGTAAAGAGATCTTTGCATTGTAATGCCCCGTACACTCGGTCGGATTTTCCGACAGAAAATGTGTGATAGGACCTTGTTGTCGGAAATTCCGACCGTGTGTAGGCTCCATCACACATTTTCCATCAGATTTTCCGACACACAAAGTTTGAGAGCAGGCTATAAAATTTTCCGACAACAAAATCCGTTGTCGGAATTTCCGATCGTGTGTACACAAATCCGACACACAAAGTGCCACGCATGCTCAGAATAAATAAAGAGATGAAAGCTATTGGCCACTGCCCCATTTATAGTCCCGACGTACGTGTTTTACGTCACCGCGTTCAGAATGATCGGATTTTCCGACAACTTTGTGTGACCGTGTGTATGCAAGACAAGTTTGAGCCAACATCCGTCGGAAAAAATCCTAGGATTTTGTTGTCGGAATGTCCGATCAATGTCTGACCGTGTGTATGGGGCATTAGTCTACAGGTACAACTTTTTCTACAACAATGGGAAAAGTAGTACCATCACCAAATCTTAAGCCACACGATTGGACTTTTCGACGGGAAATGTTCAATGATAGGCTATTGGCGTTAAATCCGAGCATGTGTATGTTCCATCAGACAATTGTTGTCGGACTTCCCGCCAACAAATGTTGGCTAGTAGGTTTTAAAATTTTCCGCGGACAAATGTGTGTTGTCGGATTTTCCGAGCGTCTGTACACTTGTCCGTGAGACAAAAGTCCAAAGTACAGACACGCATGCTCGGAAGCAAGGACGAGCCAGAAGTGGTCGGTTTTGTAAACTAGCATTCGTAATGGAGAATTAACATTCGTGACGTGGCAAATTATGAAATCTCGAAATTCTGCGCATATTCTCTTCTTTAATGGGATAATAATGAAGTTGCTTTGCTGGTGATACTGATGGAGTTATTGCAAAAAATTTTCAAAGGCTTTTTTTTTTCTAGTGATATCAAGAATAATATAATTATGCTTTTTTGAGGAGGGGGGGGCAAGTTACCAAAACACCATTATCCCGTAGTTTTTAAGATCAAAGATAAAACTATGTTGGTGTCCCTTGTCAATTTTACATTGTATTTTTTAAAATGTAACTGCCTACTCCCAAAATGTCATTTGAAGTAAAACACATATCCAAGTATTACTCTCCACAATTTTTTTTGTGCATTAAAAAAGAAAACAAATAAAATTAGACATGCTATCTGCCAATAGAACCTAACAAAAAGTGCATTCTATCCATTTAAAAATATAGAAAATATACCAAAGCAAATCATTATTCAACCCAAAAAATAATGTCAAAGCAATAACTCCAAGGCCAATAATAAATAACACGTTATCTCCTCCAAATCCGCAACATGGCTGGTTGACGAACAGCCGTTCAGAAACGAACTGAAAAGTGCGAACTGAAAAGTGCAAAATGAAAAGCGCGAATCAACACTCACAAAACTTCTACTAACAAAAAATTAGCAGAAGGAGCCCAAGGGGTGGCGCTAAAGAGCTGAAAAACAGCGTAGTACATCAATCCGTTCGTATTTGTTGGCCGACAATTGTGTGGCCATGTGTATGCAAGACAAATTTGGGCCATCGCCCTACTGACAAAATTCCACAGTTTTGTTGGCCAACAATCCGATTGTATGAAGCTTTAGTCTAAAGCTCATGAGACTGACAGTCATGGTCATTAGATGATCTTATACGGCATATACACAGCTAGTAGAGTAGTACTGGAGTGCCTAGGCACAGGAAATTCACTAATTATCAAAAAAAATGTAAGGTTCATTTTATGTGTTTTGCTGAGACACAATTGACATTTTGGATGTTCCCTATATGATAGAAAATCTTCAAATTGAGTTCAGGTCCACATTAAAAGGTATGTTTATTTTATAGAAATTAATCCATAGACTGTTTGTCATTGCAAGCTATATTATGCTTACAGATTCTGGAGCTACTACTGCAGTGTATGGTTTGTCTTCTCTAAAAGTAAACTTTTAAGCCCTATTCATATAATGTAGTTCTTTGTACTTGCCAAACATTTAGGATTTTATTAAAGGAAATTAAAATGATCCCCCTGAATCCTGTTCATAAGCGAAGGAAATAAGCATAAGACTGATAGCAGGTTAGTTTGCCAGCTGCAGTATTACAGACATTATGCAGGTCTGCGATCTGGAAGTGTGAGTTGAGTTTTTGGATGAGATTTGTGGCTTCTCAGTAGGCAATGATTAAAAGAACAAGGGATTTGGTGTATGCTTTTTATTGTCTCTGTAAGACTGCTAGGCTAAAGCTACCGACAGGCATGAGATGACAGTCATCCAGTCTGTTTTCCTGTCCTGTATGGTATTATCCCCGCAACTGTGATAAGTAGTACTAGCAGTATCTGTCAACCCTGCATTTCTCCTCTCTTTTTAACTATCCACAACCATAAACCAGCCAGGCCAAAGGTTTGTCTTTTATGGAAATCTCTGCCTTCAGAGGTGCCAGGAACAATCAGATGGTACCTATACAGAGCCTTTACATTTCTGAGAAAGGGTAAAGGCTACAGCAGTCTGCATGCACTTTGGGGTAGGGCTGCCACTCCCCTAAATCAAAAGGTGCAACATGAAGTGTTTTTTGCATCATATACAGTACAGATGCCCTCTGATTAGCTTCCTTCTTATCTCTTCCAAGCATTTCCAAGTGATAGGAGGCTCATGGCCAGAATTAAACATGTTGGTAGGATTATGTTGGGAACACACTGTAATACTACAAAGAGAACTAGAGCCTGTAAAAAAGGAAAAAGAAATACACAGAAAATGATTAGGATCATTTATGTAGCATCAGCATTCCACAGATCTTCACACGGAACATAAAAAAACGATCAAGGGGTTAATATGGCGCACAATGGAGGTAGCCGAGTACATATAACTAAAAATGGTGGGGGGAAGGGGGTGGGTTGGGGGTTCCTGAGAGGGGGAACTTGATGGTGGTAGTTAATGTTTCACAACAAGTTCGGGTATTAGTCCATGTAAGGATAAAATGATGCTGAATAAATGGAAGGCAGCCAGTCTATAAAAGCTAGAAGAAGCTCTGGAACAAATAAAAAAGAAAGAAGGACGGCACCCTCTAAGTGCAGCATGTATGTTAAAAATATTTATTACAATAGATAAAAACACTCACATTTGAGTTGCTAAAAACCAGCATGTAAAGTAGTTTCATCCGCGTGCTCTTGGGGGATGTGGGTGTCACGGGCCAGTTCAGGGGTTCCTGGGATGTGAGTCCTGTAACCTGGGTCCTGGTAGCTGTTCCGGTGGTGCCGAGGGTCCTCAGAGCCTCCGGGCGGCCAGGATATCGGTCATGGACCAGCTTAGCCTGATGAAGGAGCACGCATGCTCCGAACGCGAAGCACCGCCCGCCTCACCCCGCTCCCGGAAGTGAAGACGCAGGTCAGCACGGCGCTCCACGGAGGATCCATGACCGATATCCTGGCCGCCCGGAGGCTCTGAGGACCCTCGGCACCACCGGAACAGCTACCAGGACCCAGGTTACAGGACTCACATCCCAGGAACCCCTGAACTGGCCCGTGACACCCACATCCCCCAAGAGCACGCGGATGAAACTACTTTACATGCTGGTTTTTAGCAACTCAAATGTGAGTGTTTTTATCTATTGTAATAAATATTTTTAACATACATGCTGCACTTAGAGGGCGCCGTCCTTCTTTCTTTTTTACTTCACACGGAACATTTAGCCACTTACATTACTGTCTCTGATGTTAATCCTATTTACGGTATATCACAGTCAATACAAATACATGAGCATACTGAGGACAATTTACATACAGGGGGTCCCCGACTTACGAACGACTCCTACTTACAAATGGGCCTCAATGTTGGCTGCTTGTGCTCCCTCTATGGTCCTGGATACCTCTGAGCAGCTATCTTGCCACATTCCACACATTCCACACTGCAGTACTTCATGTACTGCATGGCCAGAAGAGCCCCAGAAGCGCCATGCCACATTCCTGCACAGGCGGAAGCCGGAACATCTCACATCCCTGCAGAGGCGGAAGTTACACTTACAAGCAGTGTTCCGATTTACGAACAGATTTCACTTACGAACAAACCTACAGTCCTTATTGCATTCGTAAGTCAGGAACCTCCTGTACAAGTTTATAGATAGGGATCAGCTCGATGTTCGGGTCGAACATAAGTTCGACTCAGACATCGTGTGTTCGCCCGTTCGTCGAACAGTGAACATTATGGGGCGTTTGAAAAATTCCAGTGCCACAGAACGCCCCATAATGCACGACGAGATCGCCCTGCATTGCTGTATGATGATTGGCCAAAGCATGCACCTAACCTGCATGCTTTGGTCAATCACAGCGCGCTCTGCTGAGAGAGCCATAATTGGCCAAAGGCAGGGTGTCTTTAGCCGCCTTTGGCCGATCATGGCTCAGGGGGACTAAGTCCACGCCCAACACTATATAAGGCTGTTTACAGAGTGGTCGTGTGTAGTGTTGCTGGCGTGGACAGAGAGATAGCTTGAGTTAGATTAAGCAGGCAGGTTATTCAGTTAGTGGCAGTGTATTTGATATATATATATATATATATATATATATATATATATATATATATATATATATATATACACACACACACATTCAGTATCTCACAAAAGTGAGTATACCCCTCACATTTTTGTAAATATTTTATTATATCTTTTCATGTGACAACACTGAAGAAATGACACTTTGCTACAATGTAAAGTAGTGAGTGTACAGCTTGTATAACAGTGTAAATTTGCTTTTCCCTTAAAAATAACTCAACACATAGCCATCAATGTCTAAACTGCTGGCAACAAAAGTGAGTACACCCCTAAGGCCTTGGGTTACTGGGTCTTGAGGATGGACCACTGGCCAGAACTTGCTCAATATGGAATTGAAAAACCATTCAGGGGCAACCACAGTTGGAAGCACTGATCGGGACAGTCTTGAAAGGACAAACAATCAAAAAGCTCAATGAGATAAAATCATGTGCCGATTTAATAATAACATATACTTAGATGAACAGTCATCTAAACCGGTCGGTGATTGTTCCGGCGGCCTCTCAGTCCCTTCCTTGTTCTGTGGCTGTTCCACCATCCTGCCACATATCATTGGGGATTCGATCGAGGCCTCATATTGTCCATCTGGCTCTGCACACGCTGGCTTCCCTCCTCCTAGTGACATCCAGGAATACATGAAGGTTTTGCCATCGCAGCATTGCTTCACCCAGCCAGTCCACCACTGACTGTTGCTCAAGGTACTGTCACAGTGAGAAGCATGTTTTGCAGTCGCTCCATCTATGCAAGGAGATTTTTAGATAACTGTTCATCTAAGTATATGTCATTATTAAATTGGCACATAATTTTATCTCATTAAGCTTTTTGATTGTTTGTCCTTTCAAGACTGTCCCGATCAGAGCTTCCAATTGTGGTTGCCCCTGAATGTTTTACTTGCATTCACACCCCTCCTGGTGTGCTCACCCACACAGTTGCTTTTTGGGCTCTTGCTGGACATTCACAAAGTTCCCAGTGCAACATATGTCCCATTTTTCTGGAGCCAGACTGTTTTTGTCATTCAATATGCAATGGAGCTACTGGCCTGTCCTGCATTCAGCGTGCTTTCTGAATGCACATCCAGTGCTGCTAGAGGGTTTGTAACAGATCAAAGAGTGCGTCTGTCCACAGACTTCATTGATAGGCTCACATAAAAATGAATCAGTCTTTGATCAGCAGCTATCAAACACCTGCTGCTGATGTAACTGATTGAATTTACTATGGATCTGGAATCCCTTGAAGACTGTCTATGCTGACTATCCTAGTCCTCCTTAATCTTGATGATGCTAGCTTTCAACAATATTTTTGGTCTAGGGCACCACCACCACCTCCCAAGGCCCAATGTTTCTGCCCCTGTTTAACATGTAATTACAATTTTTGATATAATATTTCAACGCAGGGCCTGTTCCTGCGCCCAAGAAGAGTAACTGTGATGGCTTACAGTGTTCTGGTACCACCAAAACCAAAAGCCCAATTTTTCTGCTCCTGTTTAACAGGGGCATGTAATTACTATTTGTGATATATTATTTCACAGCCGGGCCGTTCCTGCACCCAACAAGTGTAACTGTGAGGAGTTACGGTGTTGTGGCACCACCACTACCACCCAAGCCCCAATTTTTCTGCCCCTGTTTAACAGGGGCATGTAATTACAATTTTTGATATAATATTTCAACACAGGGCACGTTCCTGCGCCCAACAAGAGTAAAATGGCTTACAGTGTTCTGGCACCACCAAAACCAAAAGCCCAATTTTTCTGCTCCTGTTTAACAGGAGCATGTAATTACAATTTTTGATATAATATTTCAACGCAGGGCCCGTTCCTGCACCCAACAAGAGTAACTGTGAGGAGGAGTTACAGTGTTCTGATGTCCTTAAAACCTAAGGCCCAATTTTTCTGCTCCTGTTTAACAGGGCCATGTAATTACAATTTTTGATATAATATTTCACAGCAGGGCAAGTTTCTGCGCCCAACAAGAGTAACTGTAAGGGTTTACAGTGTTCTGGCGCCACCACCACCCAAGGCCCAAATTTTTGTGCCCCTGTGTAACAGGGCCAGGTTATTACAATTTTTGATATAATATTTCACAACAGGACCCGTTCCTGCCCCCAACAAAAGTAACTTTGAGGGCTTACAGTGTTCTGGTACCACCAACACCTAAGGCCCAGTTTTTCTGCAGAGTATATAGGGCAGACCGTATAGTATATATACTGCTGTTCAGAGTATATAGACCCCATGCCATTTAAAAAAAAAAAATTGGTGCTGGGTTCCCCTTTATATCCATACCAGACCTGAAGGGACTTTTTCTTTTTTTTTTTTTTTTTTTTTTAATGTGGGGACTTTATCTTTATTGTTTATTGTTCATTATTCCCATATAGGGAACACATATATTTCATTATTGTGTATTGTTCACTACTCCCAGTCAGGGAACACGAATATTTGATTGTGCACTCAGTATCTTGCCTTATCGTAAGTTAATCATCTACTCTCTTTAGGGATTTATTGGTAGTTATTTAGGAAGCAGAACACTGTTTCATTGGGGTCCTTTCACACGGGACAGATCTGTGATGACCCGCCCCGTGAACATCCGCTTGCTCAGCGGGGATCGCTCTGTTGATCTGTCAGATCTCTGCTCTCCCCTATGGGGAGATCAGATGAACCACGGACCGTCTGTCCGTGTTCAGTCCGTGTTCATCCAAACCGCTCTGCAGACGGATAGAAAAATAGGATTTTCCTCCGTCTGCAGAATCGGACCATAGCGGGGACGGATGATATCGGGTGTCAGCGGATGTTCATCGGCTGACACCCGCTATCCCATAGGGATGCATGTATGTCCGTATTTCATCCAAAAACGGATGGATGAAATACGGACATACTGTCCGCACGTGTGAAAGGGGCCTTATGTGTATCCATATTCATGCTGCTGATCTGCATGGGTCACTCCTGTTCACCCAGAACCTTCCAAAGCTTCCTGGATACAGAGGATCCACTCAGCAGCAGCACTGTGAGTCACACAAGATGCCCTCACTACACAACTGTAGCTCTCTTGTTAAGCTGAAAAGCTATGTTTTACCTAACAGTTTCATGTTAAGCAGGAGACCACACTATACTAAACTGAACTATATACATCCTAGCACCTATCACAGATAGAGAAGAGGGGTGGCCACCTCATACTGTGATGGCCAGGTTCCATATAAATTATGCACAAAAATAATCCATAAATAGGTGCACTCTATGGGATGTGTCAACAAAGATAACATTCAAAAGTGTCGTTTAGTCAGGTTGACATTTCAGCAGGGCTGCAACCTGCTGAAGCGTTGACCTGATTAATGTTATCACTGCTGCCTAGTGCACCTATTTATGGACTCATACTGTATAATATATTATATATATACACACATGCATACACACTTTATAGTTTGCCCTGTAATACTACCCACTGAGCCACTGTGGCATACGATTCATTTCCCCAGTGATATAAGACAAAGGCTATTTTAGAATTACTGCCTAGTGATTACTGTGATTTTCAACTTTGCATTGTGCCATTAGACTAAATGCAGATAAGAAACAGATTATATAATGTTTCTAGCTATGTATTTTGTCATGAGCAAAAATGTAGTTCTCTGCATACCATGCTGCTTAGTAAGAGATCAGTGCTGATCTTCTTAAGGGCTTACATAAAGCAGTCAGTAAGATGCTCATTGGCCTTTGCACTAATGACTGGGAAAGAGTCTGTACCTGCGGTGCATATAAGTGGAGGTTCTCCTGACATTGAGTTAATACGTTTTCCCAACTCGCACAGACAGACCTATGAGTTCTGTTCTCTATCAAGATTTGTAGCTTTACTATTCTTTCATGCTGAGCCAACAGTTGTCACTGGGGACCTGTAACTCCACATTATGTCAAGGCAAAGTTATTCGCAGTCAGTCACACAGTTCTTGTTATTGCAAGGAACCCTCTACTCCAGACTGTGGCACTTAATCCTTCTCCTAACATTCCCGTGTCTTTGCGCCCTTGGGAGCACATGTTCACATTGCATCATTCACTTGGGATTATTTTGAAATGTGAAGGGTAGTGCATAGCAAACATGTGGCATTCGAATATACATATGACAAATTTGCCTAATAAGTAATATGTACACGTTTATGTAGTAACTAGGGCCTTTTACTTAAAGCAGACCTAACATTTTTTCAAGGAGGATGGAAAGCTGCAAGATATGTGGCCTGTACATTTTCATGAAAAGTCTTTTATTATATTCCCTGCTCAAAATAATCTTACAATCTCTAATTTTCCAGCAAACACTTATAAATGGAGATTGAAGCTTAAACAAAAATTACTAGTATGTTCATGTAAAGAAAACCTACATACATACATACATACATACATACATAACCTACATAACAGAAACTCTGCTGCTATGTAGTAAGGTCTGTGCTCCAGCACTGCAGTATTGAAGTGCTAACATCTAGATCTAGGCTACCTTCAAATTTTTATATATACAGTATCTCACAAATATGAGTACACCCCTCACATTTTTGTAAATATTTTATTAGATCTTTTCCTTACAACAACCTGAAGAAATAACACTTTGCTACAATGTAAAATAGTGAGTGTACAGCTTGTATAACAGTGTAAATTTGTTGTCCCCTCAAAATAACTCAACACACAGCCATTGATGTCTAAACTGCTGGCAACAAAAGTGAGTACACCCCTAAGTGAAAATGTACAAAATGGGCCCAAAGTGTCAATATTTTGTCTGGACACCATTATTTTCCAGCACTGCCTTAACCCTCTTGACCATGCGGACAGAAGTTGAGGTGGAGAGGACTAGTGGTGGGCCAACATCCCTATGAACAATATATAAAGAGCAAGATTCTCCCTTGTGGGATTTTAAAGGCCCAGATGGTGATGAATCACCAATAAACAATATGCGTATTATATACAAAAAAAGAAGTGTATTATACTATATGTAGTTCAAAGATAAATGACAAACAATAAATAATTGCTGAGAAAAACGTGGCTAATACAGTTGCACATCAACATGGCACAATGGCTGAATGCTGTGAAGGGTCCTAAGACACCACATAGTAGAGATGGAGTGTAGGCTCCACAGCCAACGGGTCTCTGAAATTTCTTCCTTCTTCAGGGTGGTATCAGTGGATGGAAGCATTCATACTAAAGATGTAAATGAATATAGTTTTAATCAGATACAGCATATCAACACAAGAACATTATGGCCTTTGTCTATTATGGAAACCAAGCCCAAAAACAGACTTACATGTTGACAATGGAAGATCACATATTAGCCACATAGAGTTGTACCAATTTAAAAACAGCCAAATCCAGCCAGGGGTAACCCATGCGCCAAAAACCAGTCACCATCACCGGGGCTCAACAGAAGGATGCCTGGCAAGGTCAGAAAGCGGAACAGGTTCAGCAGGGATGATGTGTGGCAGAGAAGTCCTTGGGTTCTGAATGGTATGGCTGCTGGGCAAAGAAGCAGGTGTAAATGTAGATTATATGGGACAACAACTTGGGCTATAAAGTACAGCCGAAAATACTACTTGCACAGATATTGAATCATCAGTCACAGTAACCCTGTTGGGCATGGATTTTACCAGAGCTTCACAGGTTGCCACTGGAGTCCTCTTCCACTCCTCCATGACGACATCACAAAGCTGGTGGATGTTAGAGCCCTTGTGCTCCTCCACCTTCCATTTGAGGATGCCTCACAGACACTCAATAGGGTTTAGGTCTAGAGACAAGCTTGGCCAGTCCATCACCTTTACCCTCAGCTTCTTTAGCAAGGCAGTGGTGGTCTTGGAGGTGGGTTTGGGGTCATTATCATGTTAGAATACTGCCCAGCGGCCCAGGCTCTGATGGGAGGGGATTATGCTCTGCTTCACTATGTCACAGTACATGTTGGCCTTCATGGTTCCCTCAATGAACTGTAGCTCCCCAGTGCCAGCAGCACTCATGTAGCCCCAGACCATGACAATCCCACCACCATGCTTGACTGTATGCAAAGCCCCACATTACTTTGTACTCCTCACCTGGTTCCTGTCACACACTTGACACCATCTGCACCAAATAAGTTTATCTTGTTCTTAGACCACAGGACATGGTTCCAGTAATCCATGTCCGTAGTCTGCTTGTCTTCTGCTTTTTTATGCATAATTTTTAGAAGAGGCTTCCTTCTGGGACGACAGCGATGTAGACCAATTTGATGCAGTGTGCGGCATATGGTCTGAGCACTGACAGGCTGACCCCCCACCCCTTCAACCTCTGCAGCAATGCTGGCAGCACTGATATGTCTATTTCTTAAAGACAATCTCTGAATCTGACACTGAGCACTCAACTTCTTTGGTCGACCATGGCGAGGCCTGTTCTGAGTGGAACCTGTCCTGTTAAATTGCTGTATGGTCTTGGCCACGGTGCTGCAGCTCAGTTTCAGGGTCTTGGCAATCTTCTTATAGCCTAGGCCATCTTTATGTATAGCAACAATTCTTTTTTTTCAGATCCTCAGAGAGTTCATTGCTATGAGGTTCTATGTTGAACTTCCAATTAACAGTATGAGAGAGTAAGAGCGATGACACCAAATTTAATGCACCTGCTCCCCATTCACACCTGAGACCCTGTAACACTAACGAGTCACATGACACCGGGGAGGGAAAATGGCTAATTGGGCCCAATTTGAACATTTTTACTTAGGGGTGTACTCACTTTTGTTGCCAGCGGTTTAGCCATTAATGGCTGTGTGTTGAGTTATTTTGAGGGGACAAAAAATGTACACTGTTATACAAGATGTACACTCACTACTTTATATTGTAGCACAGTGTCATTTCTTCAGTGTTGTCACATGAAAAGATATAATAAAATATTTACAAAAATGTGAGGGGTGTACCCATTTGGTGAGATACTATATTTATATATATAGATAGATATATAGATATATAGATATATATATATATATATATATATATATCTATATCTATATCTATATCTATATATAGATATAGATATATATATATCTAATTTTATATATATATATATATATATATATATATATATATATATATATATATATATATATATATATATATATACTATATTACCAAAGGTATTGGGACACCTGCCTTTACACGCACGTGAAGTTTAATGGCATCCCAATTTTAGTCTGTAGGGTTCAATATTGAATTGGCCCACCCTTTGCAGCTATAACAGCTTCAGCTCTTCTGGGAAGGTTGTCCACAAGGTTTAGGAGTGTGTCTATGGGAACGTTTGACCATTTTTCCAGAAGCGTGTTTTTAAGGTCAGGCACAGATGTGGACAAGAAGGCCTGGCTCGCAGTCTCCGCTCTAATTCATCCCAAAGGTGTTCTATTGGGTTGAGATCAGGACTCTGTGAAGGCCAGTCAAGTTCCTTCACCCTAAACTCTCTCATCCATGTCTTCATGGACCTTGCTTTGTGCACTGGTCCAAATCATTGAATAGAGGGGGGATTATGGTGTGGGGTTGTTTTTCAGGGGTGGGCTTGGCCCCTTAGTTCCAGTGAAGGGAACTCTTAAGGTGTCAGCATACTAAGACATTTTGGACAATTTCATGCTCCCAACTGTGTGTGAACAGTTTGGGGATGGCCCCTTCCTGTTCCAACATGACTGCGCACCAGTGCACAAAGCAAGTTCCATAAAGACATGGATGAGCGCATTTGGGGAGGAGGAACCTGACTGGCTTGCACATAGTCCTGACTGCAACCTGAGAACACCTTTGGGATGAATTAGAGCGGAGACTGCAAGCCAGGCCTTCTCGTCCAACATCACTGCCTGACCTCACAAATGCGCTTTTGGAAGAATGGTCAAATATTCCCATAGGCACACTACTAAACCTTGCCGACAGCCTTCCCAGGAGAGTTGAAGCTATTATACCTGCAAAGGGTGGACCAACTCAATATTGAACCCTATGGACTAAGACTGGGATGCCATTAAAGTTCATGTGCATGTAAAGGCAGATGTCACCATATTTTTTGATAATATAGTGTGTATTATTTCCCTGCAGCTGTGAGTAAAAGAGAGGGGAGAATTGTTCTTTTTTAGTTCAGGAAGTAATTGTATTTATACATACTGTATCTAGGCCATCTTGTCTGAACATGACTGAACAAAGAGCAATAAAGATGTACAAAGTGCTGTAAACTAATATTAATTTAGTTTACTGTGTCATATCAGTGAAGGACATTAGTTGGCATGTTTCACCACTCTTTGCTTTTTTTTCTTACTTAGGTAAGCCCAGCAGTGCCCCCATCATAACTGGTCTTCTCAGCAAGGAGCACATGGAAGGGCATAGCATGCAAAAAAAAAAAAAAACAAAGAAAATTCCCAGCTCAACTTACCGACCAGCCTGCTAACCAAACAAATTGTCCTGGCTAACAGTATGCATTAAAACAGGGGTTTAGCTAGCACACATTTGCACTTATATGCATAAGCTGCAGAGCCGCTCCCAGGCACCCCAATATTTATGCAGTGTGGATTGGAACATTTGCAGTCTTAAAAAAAATGATCATTACATCTAGACATCATCATGCCCATAGTCCAGCAGGAACAGTGCATAGGTTGCCACCTCATCCCTTTAAAATCAAACACATATTAATTACACAGGTTCTGTGGCTGATTAAGATGGTAATTAAACTCACTTGGTGCCTTATCTGCATTGAATTAGCCTCAGAACCTGTGTAATTCATATGTGTTCAGGTTTAAAGGGATGAGGTGGCAACTCTAATGCCCTGTACACACGACCGGTTTTGCCGTCAGAATAAACTCTGAAGGTTTTTACGACCGTCCAGAACGCGGTGACCTACAACACGTACGACGGGACTAGAAAACGGAAGTTCAATAGCCAGTAGCCCATAGCTTCCGTCTCGTACTTGCTTCAGAGCATGCGTCGTTTTTGGTGCGTTGGAACAGCATACAGACGAGTGCTTTTTCAGATAGTAATTTGTTCTGTCGGAAAAATATAGAACATGGGGCATACACACGGTCGGAATATACAATGAAAAGCTCCCATTGGACTCTTTCTGTTGGAAATTCCGCTCGTGTGTACGTGGCATAACAGTGCAGCGCTGGCGGACTCAGTCTGCAAAGCATTGTCATTGGGTATGAGGAAGTTCAAGCTACTGGCATAGTATTTACTTAAGTAGTAAAAGAAGATCACATAGAAACAGTCAATATTATTTGGGAGTTTTTAAAGAAAAAATACAGTTTTGGTTGACTGACACTTTAAAGTGGTTCTACAAGCTAAAGGTATTTCACCTTAATGTATTCTCTGCATTAAGGTAAAAAATCTTTGATATGCTGCTCCCCCCAGGCCCCCCCAAATACCTGAGCCTATTTTTGATCCAGTGCTGTGACCAAGAGCAACAGCGCTCTCTTCTTTCTCTCCTCACTGGACATGGAGTCAGCAGCAGGAGCCATTCGTTTCTACTGCTGTCAATCAAATCCAAGAGGTGGGATCAGGTGTGGAGCCGAGCTGCACTATATGTGTCTACAGCCTGGCTTGGGAGCAATCCTGCAGTGTCTGCCCCATAGCAAGTCGTTTGCTAGGGGGGCAGACCCAGAAGAGGAGGAGTAGCCAGTGCTGGTGGGGGGGACCCCAAAGAGGAGGTTCGGGGCTGCTCTGTACAAAACCATTGCACGGAGCAGGTAAGTATAACATGTTTGTTATTTTATTTTTTTTAATAGCTTTAGTAATTCTTTAACTAATGATTATTCATAACATATTTACAGAGCCAGCTTCTATTCTTATAGTAAAACCATCCTCATCTCTGATGATTATCACATAAGTTACCGCCACCTTACTGTGATATACTGTATGCAAGGACTCAAAACGAATTAGCTTCATATAAATAGCATCACACACAAAACCACTTTTGCCATGTATGTAGCCTGCGTAAATTTATGTGGGTGTGGGTAATAAAGATTTCATCTGCACACCCAGATTTTGGCATTTACATTATTTTGCACATCTGCATTACAAGATCATTATGACATTAACAGAAGCATCACAAATGCCATTTCTTTTTGCAATTGAATAGTGGGCTGAAATATAATATTCTATGTCTCAATTTTATCAGACCAATTTTAAACAGCAAAAAAATACAAATTGTAATATGTACTGTACACTGTCTCTAAAAGGGCCAATCCACCAAGATGTCAGCGGTTTGTATCACTCAATGAAGTCTAAATTAGGTAACATCTGTTGGTTTAATGCTGTTAATGTGTTTCATGTGTATAATGCAGCAAATGTTCAAAAAGGCAAGCACTGAGCTTCCAGAGATACGATGTTGGAAGTAGCAGCGGAGGTATTATCATGAAAGTGGGATTTTTGTGGTGTTTTATAAAGTACAGTACATCAGTAGTCAGAATTAGTATAAGTTTATAGTAGAGCCAGGAGCCAGTCTTATATATGAATTACTTATATACCAGTCGGGATTAATATACGTTTAGAAAAATTCAAAAAAGTTGAAAAGCTTAAGTTTAAAATTAAAACCTTGTGGGACTCACATCCATTTTATTAAAAAAAACATAAAGAATGATAAAAGGGCATTTAAAATAATAAAAAAAATGTCTTTCTTAAAACTAATGACAGAATGTGAAAGAGTGTAAGAGAAACCCCAAAAATATATTAACAGTAAAGAGGTCAGGTCTGAGCATGTTGGTCCCTTGCATATTAAGTTAAAGTGATTGTAAAGTCTCGTTTTTTTCCTATAAACATGTTATACTTACCTGCTCTGTTGCAGTGGATTTACACGGGGCGGCCTGAATCCTCCTCTTCTCAGGTCCCTCTTCTGTGATCCTGGCCCCTCCCTCCTGTTCAGTGCCCCCACAGCAAGCAGCTTGATATGGGGGCAACTGAGCCGAGTCACAGCACCCTGTGTCCATCTCTGCCCTGCCCCCTCTCTCCCCTGATTCTATCTGGCTTTGATTAACAGCAGCGGGAGCCAATGACGCCGCTGCTGTGTCTCAGCCAATCAGGAAGGAGAATCTCGGTCAGCTGAGACACTCGTGGACATTGCTGGACAGAGAGGGACCTCAAGTAAGTGTTAGGGGGGACTCCTGCACACAGAAGGCTTTTTATCTTAATGCATAGAATGCAATGTAAAAAAAAAACTTCTACCCTTACAATCCCTTTAAAGTTGGTGACTAGGGGCAAAGAGAAGGCAAATATGTTAAATACCTTCTTCAGCTCTGTGCATATAAAGGAAAACAATGGAGCTCAACTCCATAGTGGGAATAGTATTGGCACAGCCTCAAATTAACCACATGGCCTCAAAATTCAAAATAGACTTTAGAACAATAGACACAGACTTTAGAACCACTTAAATCGCTTATAAGTCATCATAGTTTTTAAGAGTGTTGCAATTACTGGAGTTCCCCTTTAAAGTCTATAGTAGAAGATAATCAAAAGTTTGATAAAAGATCACATAGAACAGTTTTTACAAAATCATATTCAAAGCAATAGTCAACATGGATTCATGAAAGACAGAAGCTGTCAAACAAATCTGCTTTCTTTTAATGAGGATGTGGGCAAAAAACGTAGACAACGGAATTGGCTTGGGATATAGTATACTTTGCAGGAGCATTTAACACAGTTTCCCACACACAGCTAAGTGTAAGTTGGGGTCTATAGGATTAGAAGATTCAGTCTATTAATGGATAGAAAACTGGCTTAAAGAAAAGTATTTAGAGAGTAGTAATTAACATTTCCAACTCTGAATGGTCTAAGCCTTTATTAGGAGCATACCCCAAGGTTCAGCGTGTGGTCCTCTAATTTTTAACCTATTTATAAATAATATAGAGTTTGAGATTAAAAGTACAATTTCTGTGTTTGTAAATGACACTAGCTCAATAAGGTCCTCACAAGGTGTTTTCAACTTACAGACTGACCTTATTGAACTGTTTGATTCAGCGACTATGTGGCAAATGAGGTTTAATGTTGATAAATGCAAAGGTATGCGCTCAAGGGCTGAAGACATGCATGCATCATGCAATCTAGGAGGAGTACAACTGGGAAACTCAACAATCAAGAAGGATCTGGGTGTTCTGGTACATGAAAGACTTAATAATAGCAATGTCAATTGCAATGTCAACCTGCAGTTTCTAAAGCAAGCAAAATACTTTTCTGAATTAAAAGAGTAAAAGAGGTAAAGACTATAAAGACATTGAGAGATATAACTTCCCCCCTGTACAAAACATAAGTAATATCTCATCTGGAATATACAGTTTCATTTTTGCCAACAGTTCACAAAAAGGATATTGGGAACTACAGAAACTACAAAGAAGGGCAACCACACTGATAAGAGGCACGGAGGACTTCAGTTATGGGAAAAGATTAGCTAAACTGAATGCATTCTCCTTCAAAAAGAGGTGTTTAAAATGTATACAGTAAAACCTTGGTTTGAGAGTAACTTGGTTTAAGAGCGTTTTGCAAGACAAGCAAATTTTTAAAAATAAATATGTGCCTCTTTTAATCAACCATGTGAGTTGCTAAATGTTGTACCATCTTTAAATGTAACCATATTGCTACGCTTAGAGGCTTCTCTTTTATACTCTGTAGGTCCTACTGGATTTTGCTTCGAATCCCCTTGTGGAGGCTTCCATTTCTGGATGGACATTTTATGGTTACACAACCTATCACGTTGCTATAATCTTTTTATATGGACTATAAACTGAAGGACTTATGAATACATGGTTGTGGAACGAATCATTTGAGTTTCCATTATTTCTTATGGGAAAAATTGCTTTGATATACAAGTCCTTTGGATTACAAGCATGTTTCTGGAACTAATTATGCTCGCAATCCAAGGTTTTACTGTACATAGTTACATTTATCACAATTGAAGACATGAACTATATATATATATGTTTTCACTTTTCTGACCCATTTCCTGGATTGACTTCCACTTCTTCGTATTAACAATAGTATGTAGAGTCAATCTCAAATGTATTCACAAAGGTCATCCTTTAAGTCAAAAATATCCCTACACATTATCCCATGGATGGAAAGGAGCCTATCTCTCCAAAAGAATCCGTACACAGTTGGGAACCAAGTTTTCCCTGATAGTCAAGCAGGCTAATATGGAAGAGGTAAAATTATACTCCCCTTTTAGAAGATAGGCTACATCCACCGCTTGACAACCAGTTGTCACCAGTGTGAATGCATATTAAAGAGACTCTCTCGTTGGAGGCATAGGGAGCAACATTGCTGCAGGTACATTTTGGTGCCTGCATATAAGCTGAATGGCCTCTGGCTCCTAAACTTTCCTGTCGCCATTAAATCTCAGACCATTCTGACAGGCAAAGCTCCCACATTTACAAGTATTGTGAGTCCTTTCTGATCATACAAACCAACATATTCTTATTGACCCATAGCATAATGGACAGCTTCACTGGCAACTAGGAATGTGCAGTAGGCAATAAGGTGGAGGAAAGCTTTGGCACTATAAAGAATTTCCAAAACTTTGTTACAAGGGTCTGCGATCCAGCCAAGACAGTAAGGTTTAGGAGGCTATATCTGGTATAAGGTGTGTGCACTTTGTCACTGGGGTGAGCAAGCAGCTGCAAGTATAAAGTCTCTTCAAACTTTAAAGTAGAACTATAGGCATATTTATTTTGGATAGAGTAAGAGAGGGTTATAACCCCTGTCAGATTTCTTTTTTCGCCATCTGTATTCCATTGCGGAGATTTTCCTTCACTCCCTGCCCCATAGCTAAACAGGAAGTAAGAGGAAATCCCTGAAAATTAAGGGAATTCCTTGAGAACCCCCATGTCACCAGAACTAGTGTCTCCATTAGAATATTTCCCCTCTATTACCGTTCTGGGGACAACCCAAAATATGGGATTTTTTTTGCTTTCACTATCAATAATAATGGTAAACAGGATGAATAGAGAGGGTGAATTGGGTACACAGATAGCAATGATAATTGACAAGCATTCTAATCCCTCTCCACTCCATACAAAACTAAAAAAAAAGTTCTGCCTTTAGTTATACTTTAAGCAATCGTTTTTTTGTTTTTTTTTCTAAAAGTGCATCTGTAATTGTGTAAAGCAGAAGCAATAATTAAAATGTGTCAGCAACTGCAATATCACTGTTCTCTATTGTGTCACTGTGAGAGTAGATTAAAAATAAGAATTGCCTTTCTTTATACATACATATGTATAGACATGTAATACAATTACTATTATTTCTCTAATCATCTTTTTATCAATTGATGCAATGTAAATTCTTTATTTTAAGCTGTTTTTTTTGCAACCATCTGTACATCTTGAAACATTTATTTTATCAACATTTGGCATTGCACTGTGAGATGGGTATATGTATGACGCTTTCAGTTATCCACTTAAAAGAAGAGCGATCCTCAAGCCCCTCTTCATTACAGCACTGCCTGTGTCAGGCTCTGTATGTTCTTAGCCATCCGGTCTGGATTCAATCCGTTCAAAAAAGGATTTTTGGAGACAGCCCAACTAAGGTCTTAAAATATTTGGTGCTTTTATTTTTGTAAATTCAGCAAACAAACATGAAAATGCACTTACGTGTAGTTTGTGTTTGAAATAGGGCTTTGAGTGCTTATTCCTAAACATGGTCGAGTTGAGGTAACCTGGAAAGAGAACTGAAAACCAATGGCTAATTAGTGTAGGATTTTTAAGAATTAATTCTTTATGCACTTGGCAGAACTTGGTGAAATGGTGTCTTTGTTAGATTTGTATTATGATAACATTTTTTTCTAATCAGGCTGAAGTAGTGATTGTGTTTCATTTTAATGTAAATGCTGATGCTAATGAGCTTCTTAGGTGCTTACTAAGTCCTAAATATTTGCTGGAGAAGAGTGCAATCAATACACAAATTGATACAATCATGGGGGTAAAGACATCATGCCAAATGTATTAACAATGTAATGTAAATCATTTTTATTCTCGTTGTACTCTGTTGCATTGGGTTGTACTCTGTTGCTGGAAAAATAGCCAAAAAATACTTATTTTTTAAAAATAAAGAAGCCACTCAAAGGTTTTGCAATCACCTCCCATGGGCAGCTTGTTGTACCTCTGTGCTCACAATCGCCTCCCATGAAAAATTTCATCCTTTTGATTCAGATATGTTGTTTCTAGGTCCCCCGATCTGAAGGACAAAATAGGGAACTTTTCAATGGCAAGTTAAAATGCTGATGTCATCAGCTGGCAAGCTTAAATAAAACTCAGTACAGTAGGACTGATATACTAAAACTGGAAAGTAACAAAAACTGGTACAGCTGTGCATGGTAGACAATCAGCTTCTAACTTCAACAAAAAAAACCTGGAAGCTGATTGGTTTCTTTGCAGAACTGCACCAGATTTTGCACTCTTCAGCTTTAGTAAAATAACCCCAATGTGTCTGTGTCTAAGCTTAAGGTACACGTATCCTTATCTGTGTTTCCTGATCTATATGTTGGAACTTTTATAGCCTTACCTAGCTACGTGCACCTGTATGATCCATCTTGCTAATTTTTCTCTGCTGCCTTGGTTACAGCCTTGACCCAACATTTAGTTCCTGTACTCATTTCTCTGCCTCTTGTCTTGATCTTATGCCTATGACCTTAACCAAACGCTGTCTGTTCTAACATCACCTTGACTTCAAATTAAAAATCTTGCTAATCTGTAGTTTGCTAAAGTTCTTTGCCTGGCTTAGCAGTTTGCAGTGAGGTAAATCAAATGGTTGTGATCAGAGAGTGTTCCAGAGGTACTCCTTAAACTTACCATGTACATTAAAATGTGACTGTACATTAAAATGTGACTTGTGCAAGCTCCTTTAGATTTACCAAACTATGCAACATGGGTTCCTGTCTACACTATTCATACAATTTAGATCCAGTCATGCCGATCTTTGCTGTTCATAATTGTTAGGAGATGGAAGGAAGATAGTACAATTCGATCTCATCTCAGCATAAGTCTTGGCCAACTAGTGGTGAGGTTCTACATTAATTTATGACAACTTGTCTTACAAATATCTTATAGCTAAAAGTATATCAAGAACCAATAGTTGCTGGATGACCAATCCCCAGTCCTCCTAAACCTGGTAGGACTGGGAAATATTGGGAGAATATGGAGCTCTTTTCAGCTTTGCCGTTTTTGTGTAAATATTAACCAGCTATTTCAGAGAGTGCCCAGATATGAGAACTGTAAGGGCACTAACAGTAGTTTCACCTAAAGATCACTTAGTGCTTGGACTAGGTAAGCACATCCAACAATTCCCTGATATGTATGGTCTCCTTTAGTCATATTTTTTTTAAAAAACCTTCATATGAATGTCACAATCATGGCTTTTTATTAAAGCTGATATGTTGAAGTTGGATTGTTTTTTAAAAGAGGTGGCCATGATTTTCAAAATTCCATTATGTTTCTGACCCCTCTCCAACGTAACTTGGAACAGCCTACTATCCAACATCGTACATGCAACACTGTGACTAGCATCCTGCTTTTCTTTATATTTGTTTGGCGCAGGACATCTGAGACAATAGCACTGATAGGTGCTAGTTTATTTTAATAGCCAAGCAATATGGCAAACTGCAGACATTCTCCACACTGTCCACATATATTTATGACCTGATTGTGTGATTGGCTCTTAGCTTTTTCCAGAAGTCTGCAAAGAACTAAAAGCATATTAAAATATCCCCTGCAAGAGACATTTTATCAGCTAAAGGAATGAACATACTACTTTTTTTTCTTATTATAACAATGAGAATATTCAGCCAATGATAATGACGGCAGAACTTCCAAGTACCCCAGTCAATTTAAGAAAGGACATGTTGAGCAAAATATCAATTTCATAAGAACAGAGCAAAGTATAAAGGAAGGTATTGTTTTTTTTTTGTCAGCAAACCGGAGATATACTTTAACCCAGTGGGCCTAAAAATGTGTACTGCAAGAATTATTTACACATTTGCTAACCTTGCTTTCATTAGTCTTTTAGAACCATCTTCCAGGCCACCCTAATCATTTTTGACAACATTATAGATGACATGTATATGCACATCACATTTGTCTGAATTCTAGCCAACCCCATCTGTTTAATACATATCAATGTAAGACAGCTACATTAATAGTCAGTATTAGTAGAAAATACTAATCTCTTAACATGCTATGGATCATTTAAGGGATAATTTACTTGTGAATTCCATATGTGGCCTTCCTTTTTCCCTTGTTAAATCACAAAGTGGTGCCATATGTAATAAAGAACGGCAATGTCTATGCTTAAGCTGGGAAAGATTGTAATCAATTGCCAATGTGCTACATTGACTGTGTCAATGCTAATGGTGACTAGTACTAATATAGTTCCTTTTTACTACATTAATAGCTAATGGTGGCTTATAGTGAGGGTATATGAGTGCCGAGGGAGTGATAAAGGAGTGTGGGAAAATGCATATGCCTGACTCAAGTGGTAGGCTATCTGAAGACAGTGGCACTTTGCTCTCAATTAGGCAATATTTGAGTGTTTCTTTAGTTTTCAAAGGTACCAATAAAGGTAACTGAAGTCCATGGTTCGAGAATTACTTGGGTCATCAAGTGGAACTGTAGGGGGTCTCATACATGCTCCCCATTCTTGTGAATGCTGTACCATCTTTCTTAAGCAGCAAAGAAGGCTACAAGCTACTTCCTTGCATGCAGGAATATTGGATGCAAAACTATCATTTTAAGAGAGACACAGGAGTTGATTTACTAAAGGCAAATAGACTGTGCACTTTGCATAGTGCAGTTGCACTCTGCAAGAGCAGTTGTTCTAGAGCTTAGTAAATGAGCAAAGGCTCTGCTGACTTCCATCATCCAATCACGTGCAAGCAAAAATGTTTTTTTTATTTTCCTTGCACGTGATTGGATAATTTTTGCAAAGTGAAGCTTTACCTCATTTACCAAGCTCTGGAGCAACTGCACTTGCAGAGTGCAACCGCACTTTGCAAAGTGCACAGTCTATTTGCCTTTAGTAAATCAACCCCACTGTGTTCTTGCAGGATTGTAAATGCTGCGGAAGTGATATCAACCACAGCATTTACTTTCTCAGTAAGCCTGAGTTCCTCATAGTGTGGGGTGCTTCCACAGTACAAGGATACCTTGACATGAAACTCAATATACAGCATACAGCAATGTTTTTTTTTTTTTAGAAGAAAAATATCAAAAATGTTAGTAAGATTTAACTTTTGCATACATTTTGCATACAAAGATTTTGCATACATATTTTTTTTACTTCAATTACTACAATATTTATGCACCTTTAAAGTCCCTGGGGTAATTATACCCCATTCCCTTTTCTTTTGTATAGTTCTTCATGGGATGTGGTGCCGATGGTTGATTGTTTCTGTCCTCTATATATAAAAATGCAAATTAGCTGTTTTAAGGCAACATCCGACCGTGTGTACACTTCATCAGACAAACTTTTTCGGTTTTCATCAGACAAAAGTTTGCTCTGCAAACAGACAAACTTTTCGGCAACAAAAGTCCGATGGAGCAAAGTCTGATTATGTGTACAGAAAATCATAGGACTTTAGTCCAAAGTACAAACACGCATGCTCAGAACCAATGCAAAAGATCAGACAATACAGAAGTTGACCAAAGGGTGGCGGTAAAGAGCAGAAAAACCACATGATTTGGTGAAAGTTGGCTGAAAAAGTCTTGCCGTGTGTATGCTTAATAAGTTGACGGCCAAAGCCCTTTGTACAAAAATCAACGGGAAAGTTTGTAAAAAGTCTGATCGTGTGTATGAGGCTATAGAGTGACATGCATATCAAGTGACATTTTGAACTTTGTGAACCTGACATATTCTATTCAAACCAGGCTTTAATGCAAAAGACAGACAGACAGGAGAACATGATAGGAAATTTCACAGGAAAGGTAGACCAGCTCATATTCGGCCCATATGGTAAGGTGAACATATTTTTAAAATGAAATACAGGGACACCCCACTGACCATGCCTAGAGATAGGGGCAGGGAAATGGTGGCGGTGGAAACTGTGTGCAAAATGCACTTTGTCAGATAGTGGCTGTGGCCAAATTATGCTGATAGTGAGAAGGGCTTAAAATGGTTATGAGTAAATAAAAGCTAAGCCTACTCTACTCTGATTCAAGAGTTCATAATGTATAGTATGAAGGGGTCAGGAGTGTGTAACATGCAGAGTGCTGGGGTCAGGAGTGCACAATGCACAGATTGCAGAGGTCAGAAGTGTGTAACAAGCAGAATTCAGGGGTCAAGAGTAAGTATCATAGAGCAGAGTCAAGAGTAATTAATGTACATATTGCAGGGGTCAGGAGAAGGTAATGCACAGAGTACCTCCCAAACAAAATTCCCCTATGCTCCCAATACAACCCCCCTCCACCCTCCATGACAAGGCCATCTCCAGCACAAAATTCCCTCTCCCTCCCTTAATGTTACTTACCAGATCTTGATAATGCATCCGCTGGTAAGTTCCCTGGGCCCCAAGGCCAAAACCACCCACATATTTTTATGGTGCAATTGTTGAAATAAATGGGCAATAAATGGGTAATCATGACAATATGCAGCAATATGGGGGAGACGGGGCATGATGATGTTCACCATAGACTAGTCAGGTATGAGGAGGGGCTTTGAGTGCAGGGGTAAGTAGTAAGTAATGCGGAGTTCGAAGATCAGTAGTACATAGTGCACAGCGTAGAGCCAGGTTTAACTAATGCAAAGTTCAGAGTTTAGTAGTACAATGCAATGTGCAGGGCCAGGTTTAATTAATGCAGAGTTCAGAGGTAAATAGTAAGTAGTACAGAGTTTATAGGTCAGTGGTAGATAACACAGAGGTCAGTAGAAATGCAGAATGCAGAGGTCAGTAGTATGTAACAAAAAGTTCAGAAGTCAGTAGTAAGTAGCACAGAGTGCAGACATCAGGAGAAAGTAATGCAGAGTTCAGAGGTCTCTAGTATGTAACACAGAGGTCAGAAGAAAGCAAAGCAGAAGACCAAAGAGAGTAACATAGAGTTCAGAAATTAGTAGTAAGTAACACAGAGTTCAGAGGTCAGTAGTAATGCTGAGTTCAGAGCCAAGTAGTAAATAGCACAAACTTCAGGGATGATGTGTAAATAATGCAAAGTTTAGAGGTCAGTAGTAAGTGATGCATAGTTCTGAGGTCTATAATAAGTAACACTAAGTTCAGAGGTCAGTGGTATGTAATTCGGAGGTCAGGGGTCAGTATTAAGTAACATAGGGTTCAGGAGTCAATAGTAAGTAATGCAGAGGTCAGGGGTCAGTAGTCAGTAATGCAGAGTTCAGGGGTCAGCAGCAGTAACACTGAACACAGTAATAATGCTCTTTGTCTATCCTGCCCCTCTCCCTGAGATGCTTAACCCTGGACTTGCACATACATTGCAAGACATGGGGGTTGATTTACTAAAACTGGAGAGTTCAAAATCTGGTGCAGTTGTGCATGGTAGCCAATCAGCTTCTAACTTCAGCTTGTTCAAATAACCTTTGACAAAAAAACCTGGATGCTGATTGGTTGCAGAGCTGCACCAGATTTTGCACTCACCAGTTTTAGTAAATTAACACCAGATCCCGTCCCCTCCCCCGCCCCTTATATGAATTTGTAAAAGTACGTTGTACCCCTACTCGTTCACCAAAAAACAGTGTCAAAAAGAAATAAAAACACACACACAGTATTTGACAAGATTTCAGATTTTAATAAGCCCCCTGCCTGCAGATCCCCACAACCACCATCCTGGGTTGTGGGGAAGAGGCCCCCCCACCCCAAAGAACCCATCATGTTGAGGGCATGTGGCCTGGTATGGTCCAGGAGGGGGGGCGCTCGCTCGTCCCCCCCCCTTACAGTACCTGGCCTGCCAGGCTGCATTCTCGGATTTGGGTCTGGTATGCATTTTTTTTTTAGAGGTATCAAGAGGTGTTTATTGTACAAAAGTAAGAGGATACATGCAAAACAGAAGTGTATACAGACAGGCCATAGAAATAGCTTTGACAGTTGTACACATACAGGGAATACTTCTTGACGCATATTCGTACCATAACTGATATAAGTACAAAGTACAACCTCCATCTTGATTTTTTTGCATTAGTTTCAAATAGAAGAAAAAGAAAACAACAAAATAAACAAAAAAAACAAATATAAACCAGTTTAACCTGACAATGCCATCATACAGTTTCTCATGGTGCATATCCCAACACCCGTAAACCCTTTACCACTAAGATCACTAGTCTACTACGTCACTACCTAAGGTATGTCAATCAGAACATGCATTTCACATTTTAAACTCCTCGCCTTTGGACTATCAACATTGTAGCAGCCTATGAAGGACCAGTTGTGGAGAAGCTACTTCTGGGGCGCCCAGCCAACACTGCCATATTTTCTCGAACTTCTGTGGTGATTTTATATGGGAATATGTATTTTTTCCTGTATAAGAATGTCTTTAACCGCCTGGATCCATTGTTTGCTCGTCGGAATCCGGGCCAATATCTCGCTACCAGCTTCCTTGCCAAATAGAGTAATCTAATAAGAGCAATGCATGTATGAGGGGAATACAAGTCCTTATCTAGCAAGCTGCCCAAGCAAGCACACCAGTGGATCCATGGGCAGCTGAACCTGAAAGATAGAATTGATTATTGCTACCACTTTGTTCCAATATCTCACAAGTTTGGGACACTTCCACAACAGGTGCAGGAGATCTCCTGAATGAACCTGACACTTAGGGCATATGGGTGTGTCTCTACTTCCCCAATGGTGTAGTTGTACCGGAGTCCTATACACTCTATGCAATATAAACAACTGCGACAGTCTTTGTGCTGCTGACACTGACACCAGGGGTCCAGCATTCAATATTTGTTCCCATTGCTCCCCGTCAACTGGTATGGATTTTGACCTTCGCATTACATACTGACCTCTGAGCTCCGCATACATACTGACCTCTGAACTATGGGTCACTTACTTTTTTTTTTCGTTTTGTTGTTGGTTTCCCCTTAAAATCCATACCACATTGAAAGAGCCTGGTATGGATTGGGGGGGAGGTGACCCCATGCCGTTTTTTTTTACATTTTTGTATTGCTGGCAATGACTTGCAGCCAGGAAAATACATTTAAATGTAATTTTTTTCCTTATATATGTCAGATTTGCTGAAGCAGGTTCTATACACTGTACAGATGTGCTACTTTACAGGCAGGTACTATATTTAAAGTAATTTTTCATTTTTATTTTTTCATGTCAAGCATCATTAAAATCACTGCTCCTTTAAAAATAATTTTTTTCAAAAAATTTTGTTGCAGGGCAGTACCTGGGCCCCCATACCCTTTTTTATGACCAAAAACTTGCATATAAGCCTTCAAAATGGGGACTTTTGATTTTTCGAGTTCGGGTTTCATACACTTTAATAGGGTTCGTGGTTCGGGTCCGAACTTTTTCCATGTTCACGAGTTTTGGTGCAAACCGAACCAGGGATGTTCAGCCCACCACTATTGATTAGACTGTCATACAAGAGCCTTTAGTTGTACTTTAACTACTGTACAGTCTCTTCCTTTACTGTCCATAACTAAGTAGAAAGAAAGGGGTCAGGGTCTTTGGATTTTCTTGTTAAGACTTCTTTCCTCCTGGATTATACTTATTGCTGCTTGTCCTGACCTTGAACTGTTTCTGGTTTACTCTTTGCCGCCTGCCCTGACCTTGGACTGGCTCTGGATTATGCTTTTTAGAAATGTGCAGAACGAAAAAATTTGTTTCGTTTCGATTCGTTATGTACATAAATTTGTTTGGGTAAATTTGTTTCATTGGTTTGATTTGTTTTCGGAATTAGTTTCGTTTATTCGTTTTTGAATCGATTCAAAAAGTTTTTGAATCAATTTCAAAAAGATTTTGAATTGGAGTAGTTTTCGAATTCAAATAGTTTTCCAATTTCCAAAAATATCAAAATAGAATAGAAAATAAAGGAATAGAATAGAAAAAAAATATATAATTTATTCCTTTATTTTCTATTCTATTTTATTCTCTTTGGAAATTGGAAAACTATTTGAATTCGAAAAGTTTTTGAATTCGAATTTGAAAACTATTCAAATTCGAAAAGTTTTTCAAACGATTTGAATTCGAGTTTCGTCCGAATTTTATTCTTTCATTATTTCGGATTTTTTTAAATTCGGTGCTATTCTAATTCGGAAATTCGGATACATCTGAATTTCCGAATAACGAAAATTTGTCTGAATTTTAAATTCAGAACGAAATGAACCGCACATGTCTAATGCTTATTGTCTTCTACCTGAGCTGACCACCTTCCGCCTCTGAACTACTTTACGAACCACAGCCCAGTTGTGCTACAGTCCACAGCCGATACCTCCTGAGAACAATATAACATGGCAGCATTACTTCTAAAGAATACTCGATTTATTATTACATACACTACTGTGCAAAAGTTTTAGATGAAAAAATGCTGTAAAATAAGAATGCTTTCCGAAATAGAAGTGTTAATAGTTAATATTTATCAATTAACTAAATGGAAAGTAAATGAACAGAACAGTAATCCAAATCAAATCAATATTTGGTGTGCCAAACTAAAAGGACAGGTTTAGATCAAGGCTAACAGGACTATTGCATTTGCTGCAGGCTGGCTGGTAAGTTGAGCTAGGAATTTTTCTTTGTTGTTGTTTGACATCCATGTGCTCTTTGCTGTAAAGACCAGTTATAGGTTGGGACATGTGCCGTTTGTTTGTACCGTTGTTTATTTGGTGAAGTGGCGGACTGAACAACTTTGCTGCTATTGTTCTATTTGCTGGGTGCGTTCCTGTTATGGAGGCTCTCAAAACGTATAGAGTTAGGACTGCAGATCATACTGGGGTGCCATGACGTGGCCTCTGCAGCTTACCCATGTATTTGCAAATGTGTACAAACAAAACCCCTGTTTTTAATGTGAATTGTTAGACAGGACAATTCGGTTTGTTGCAGGCTGGCTGGTAAGTTGAGCTGGGAATTTTTCTCTGTTGTTGTGACATGTAAAACATTTTAGCTTGGCTTCCTCTGCATAGCAATCCATTCTTTAGATTTATATGCAAAGCATAATGTAGTTGCTACTAATCACACACAATTGGATTGAGGTGCCACTACATAGTACTTGCGTAGCTTACACCATAGAAATCAATTTCTTCCATTGGTTTAGTGATCAATCTTAGTAATTTTAGGAACATTATTAAGCTGCTGAACATTACCTACATTTTTCTAGCTGTAATGTGTATCTGAACAAAAAAAAAACATTTTATATACAGCATACCAGTCCTTAGAAGTGGTGACTATATTAGCTTTCTTTGTAAAAAGACCTTTTTTTCCTTTACTTTCACCTGTTAATCCTGCCAGTACCATACAGTATTTCCTTTTCTAGAGTGACAATGGTCACACACTGTACTGTATCTATGGAGGAGCAGTGTTGCCACCATAGAACAGAAAGTATTTGAAGACTGCAGAGAAAATTCCCCTCTCCTCAGTGGTCATTGTGGTCAATGCAGTCATTAGTAAAATTTACGAGCCAAAACAGAAAGTAAGATAAATTCATTGTTTATCACAGTTTATCACAATTTAAGCCTAAATAAATCTGTGTCAGGATAAAATTCTCCTAGATTATGAGAACAATGTGCCAAATATCGTTATAACTGACAATCTTCTAAAAAGACACTTTTTTTTTTACTTCAGGCAATATGTTCCATAAAACATACTCTAATTGTCCCCTTCCAATTGTTCATTTGAGTATGATGCTGTTTTTTGAATGGCCACCAAAGAAAATGGTTTCCAGCTTTTTCATGGGGTGGGAAATATCAGTGCTGAAACCCTATACTTCCAACTTGGACACAATAGACAGCAAAGAAAAAAAAAATTGATGTCATGTTAAAAAAAGCTGTGAAGTTCTTAGGGACACTAAAGGCATACAAAGCTGTTTTATAATGGGGCCCACCCATTGGACCTTGTTATGGCTAGATCATATTCCAATGTTTCTTAAAATCTCTACACAAAGAAAGGACAAAGAAAACCATAGTAACAGATGTCACTATCACATACTTCAGTGGTCTTCGTTTGTGTTGTGCCTTTTTTGGCAGCCTAATTCAAAATATTCACTGCACGGAACAACTTGCAATAGAAGCGCTTTAGTCTTTTGTTTGACAGTACTGAGTTGTACCTTGTTGGCCATAGATGTAAGCAGAAAGTTTGGAATTAAGTTGGTACAAGTTACTGGCTAATTCAATAGACAGAGGATGCAAGCTTTTTGAAAGATTTAGACTCTGCATCCAGAATGATGCAATACTAAATCAGAAATAGGTATATAGTTTTCCAGTTCAGTGCTGTATGATGCCTTAAAGCCCAGCTCCATGAAAAAAAAATTCCACCCTTGTAGTCTAGTTGCCAGCTAGAGGCCCCCAGAGTAGTAAGTGGGGTGTGACTATATAAATTGAAGTAGTGTCAGCTCTTTATATATAGTCTCTTGGAAGTTTGCCTGTTGGCTGGTTATCATGGGAAGTGTTGCAAGGACCAGTCCATAGCAAAGATGTAATTTTTGAGGGCCGAGCTTTGGAAACTTCCCCTTCGGGGGGAATGCAGAGGTATAGGACTTTTGCAACTACTAGCATTCTCTTTGCATAGTATTCAGGACTCTGGCAGACCCCCTGAAAAGGTACAGGCTCCTCAACACAGCTCTCTACTTGTTGCCGCTCTCTTTGTTTGCAAATAAAAAGGTAATGTGTCTTGTGTCTTGTTGGAAGGTAAACCTTCAGCCCAGTCTGAGGTCCTTAGCACTCTGGAGAAGGTTTTCGTCCAGGATATCCCTGTACTTGGCCGCTTTGTTTTTTGCATAATAAAGCATAAATCATACAGGGCTCAAGAGTGTGCCATGTATAAAATAGCATGTATTGTGTATCGGTCAAAATCATAAAACATAAGGCATTTAAATGCAGTGTTCTGGAGTATGTAATGTACAGTACATTTATTGTACAGAATTCAGCAGTCAGGAGTATGCAATGTAAAGTGTAGCATTTAGACTTCAGAGGTCACACATTTGTAATGTACAGCACAGCATTCAGAGTACAGTAGTCAGAAGTTCGTAACATATATTGCTTTCTAGTCATTGTGAGGATATCTGCCTCATCATTGGTGAATAATGAAAGGTAGCATGCCCTGGTGTCTGTAGTCAAAGTCAAGGAAAATGCCCTATTGTTGGTGTCAGTAGGAGGCATCCCTCAAAACTGGCGTCAGTGAGATATAGTGAGATAAATAATGCACCAACATATTGTGTTAAGAGGTCAGATGCTCCCTTTCTAGTATCAGTAGGAGGTCAGTCACATACATCACACATTGCTCTGGCAGCTGCGGTGGACTGCACATGTCAGCTTGGTTCATAGAGGATGAGGAAGATGGGGATGGTTTAGTAATCCAGTCCACCACCTCCTCTGCGTGCTGTGACAGGAAAGCACTGGCAACATCATTAAACAGAGACAAATGTGCCCTGCCTGAGGACGGACCACGTCCACCTTTGCCTGTGGACACAGACGCTGCTGACCCCCTCATAGTGGCATGAGAACATCTCCGCCTCTCCTTGTTGGCCTCCCAGACATGATGGGGGGGCTTATTACCCAAATGTAATAGGAACTGGGAAATGTGTGATTGGATGCACTTTTTTCTTGTTTGGTGCGCTTTAAATTAAAGACTGATGCTGACAGAAATGTAAAATCTATAACAAAAATAAATAAAAAAGGAGGAACACCACTGTCGCCGTCAGAAAAACTGCAGCTGACAATTTTAAAAAAGGGGGGCACACAGGGGACAAAAAAACAAAAACAAAAAACAAGGATATATCAGAGGTCAGGTGCAAGGCTTCATCCAAATGGGGCCTTAGAATGCACTGTGAAGCGAACATCCTGCTGAGCGAATGTATGCCGAGTGTATGCCGAATGGGCGAACAGGTAATGTTCGGGCTGAACTTTTGCTCATCTCGAACCGTTCGCCCAACACTCTTCAGCACAATATAGGTGTTATGCCGCATACACACGGTCAGACTTTTCGGCTACAAAAGTCCGCCGGACGCCGCCGGACCAAATCCGGCGGACAATCCGACCGTGTGTGATCACCATCGGATTTCCGACGGACCGTTTCGGTCGGAAATCCGACGTACTTTAGATTTGAAGCCTGTTTCAAATCTTTGCGTCGTAACTCCGCCGGACTCAGTTCCTGACGGAAAGCCCTTTCTTCTGTATGCTGGTCCGACGGACCAGATACAACGGAGGGGCAGGGTACTGCATCTCGCGCTCGCTGCAATAGGAAAAACAAATGTTCCTATTGTGGCGAGCGTGGGGCATCCCAGGCCCTTAGGTCTGGTATGGATTTGTAAGGAGAACCCCCTACGCCGAAAAACCGGCCCCCCCAAAATCCATACCAGACCCCGATCCGAGCACGCAGCCCGGCCGGTCAGGAAATGGGGTGGGGACGAGCGAGCGCCCCCCCCCTCCTGAACCGTACCAGGCCGCATGCCCTCAAATTGGAGGGGTGCTTTGGGGGAGGGGGGCGCCCTGCGGGGCCCCCCCACCACAAAGCACCTTGTCCCCATGTTGATGAGGACAAGGGCCTCTTCCCGACAACCCTGGCCGTTGGTTGTCAGGGTCTGCAGCGGGGGGCTTATCGGAATCCGGGAGCCCCCTTTAATAAGAGGGCCTCCAGATCCCGGCCCCCCACCCTATGTGAATGAGTATGGGGTACATGGTACCCCTACCCATCCACCTAGGGAAAAAGTGTCAATAATAAAACACACTACACAGGTTTTTAAAGTAATTTATTAGACAGCTCCGGGGGGGGGTCTTCTTCCGGCTTCGGGGGTCTTCTTCCGACTTCGGGGGTACCTCCGGTTCCTCTTCTCCCGGTGTGCGGTTGGTTCTTCTCCGCTCTCTCTGGCCACTGTTCCCAGTGTCCTGATCTTCTGCCGGCTCCTCCGCTATCTTCATGCCGTTCTTTTGCCATCGGAGGCCCGGACTTCTGAATTCTGGCTTCTTCTCTTCTTCTGATGTTGACACGACGGTCTCTCCGGCTGGAATGCTCTCTGAGCGCTCCAATGTGACTTATATAGGTGGAGACCCCGCCCCCTTATGCCGTCACAGTCTCTGGGCATGCTGGGACTGTGACGTTATAGGGGGCGTGGTCACCGGGTGATGTTAAAAGCGATAAAAGCGATAAAATCGGCGAGATTGACTTCCTTTTCTAGTCCCGTCGTACCCGAGTCACGTTCAAAATGAACGGACATGTCCGTGTGTGGGCAAGTCCGTTCATTCTGAAAGTCCGGCGGAAGTCCGTCGTGTGTAGGCAAGTTTGTCCGTTCAGAAAGTCCGGCGGTAGTCCGCCGGAAGTCTGGCGGCAAGTACGTCGGACCTAGCTTCCCAGAAAGTCCGACCGTGTGTACGCGGCATTACTCTTCCTCAACTTCTAAAGTTGGAGGTATAGCACTGTGCCTATATGTCACCATTCCAACTGCAATATACACCTACTTTTATGTTGCGTTCATCGGGTGTCTATGACTAATTAAAATTAACCTATCAGTCATTTTAAACATTTAAAGTGGTTGTAAATCTTGTGGTTTTTTTGTATTATTTAATTTTTAAAAAATGTTATTCTTACCTGCTCTGTGCAATAGTAGCCACTTACCTCCTCTTCTGGTGTCCCCCACCAGAGCTCTCCACTTCTGCTATTCTCTGACTGTCCCCTCAGCAAGCAGGCTGCTGGGGGAGCACTAGTGTGGGCTCGATCTGAAGCTAGGCTGTGTGTCCGTAGTCCCAAACAGCGCAGTTCAGCCCTACCACCTCATAGGATTTGATTGACAGCAACAGGAGCCAATGGCTCCCTCTGCTGCCTCTGTGTCCTGTGAATGCAGTTAGGAGAGAGAAGAACTGCAGCCAGGCATAGTGCTGGACCTATACAGGGGTCAGGTAAGTGTTTAGGAAGGGGGGAGGAACAAGTGGTAAAACATTCTTTACATTAATACAGAGAATGCATTAAGGTAAAAAAGGTCTTACATTTAGAACCACTTTAAAAGTAAACAAGCTGCCTAGGTGCAGAAAGCACAAGATGCTTGTCATTATCTTTGTGATACAGAATATCCTGTGATATGAAATGACTTTGATGTTTGGACCAGACTTCCCAGATCTCCAAGCTAAGCCCCACCCAACCACAACTTTGTTTGATGACAGTGCTTTACCAGGCTATAATGCTGGCCATACACCTGTAGAATTTTGCTAACAAAATTGATTTTAGAACGATTGTTCAATTCGTTCAATAGTTCAAATAGTTAATGCAGTCAAATAAATGTTCACTTTTGACCATAGTGATGAGTAAAATCAAAGAAGGATGGACATTTTTTCTCAAATGATCAAAATTCTAAATTAGGTTTTTCATTTAGGAAATGTCATACTTATTGTAATACTGTGCGCACAATCAAAATCGACCACAGAATTCAAATCATTCTAATTCAAATCTGTCAACCGGTTTTTCTGAATTTCCATAAGAATCTTTAACCACTTCAGCCCCAGAAGGATTTACCCCCTTTATGACCAGGCCATTTTTTGTAATATGGCACTGCATCGCTTTAACTGACACTTGCGCGGTTGTGCAACGCTTTACCCAAACAAAATTGACGTCCTTTTTCCCCACAAATAGAGCTTTCTTTTGGTGGTATTTGATCACCTCTGCGGTTTTTTGTATTTTTTTTTATTTTTTGCACTATAAACAAACAAAGAGCGACAATTTTGAAAAAAAATATTTTTTTTACATATCCAAAAAAAATATGTAAAAAAATACATGTATTCACCAGTTTAGGCCGATATATATTATTCTACATATTTTTGGTAAAAAAAAAAATCGCAATAGCCATATATTGATTGGTTTGCACAAAAGTTATTGCATCTTCAAACTATGGGATAGATTTAAGGACTGTTATTTTTTTTATTGTTTTTACTAGTAATGACGGCGATCTGCGATTTTTAGCGGGACTGCAACATTGCAGCGGACAAATCTGACCCCAAATGACACTTTTTGGGGACCAGTGACATTATTACATTGATCAGTGCTATAGAAAATGCACTGATCAATGTAAAAATAACACTAGCAGGGAAGGGGTTAACATTAGGGGGCGATCAAGGGGCTTAAATGTGTTCTCTAGGTGTGTTCTAACTGTAGGGGGGTGAGCTCACTGGGACATGACAGAGATCCCTGTTCCCGATCACTGGGAACAGTAGATCTCTGACATGTCCCGTCAGAATGGGGATTCGCCTTGTTTACAAAGGCAGATCCCCATTCTGACTCTGTATTAGGCGATCGTGGGTCGCCAGCAGACATCGAGTTCGCCAAACTCACGTGCATGCTCCTGCAGCATGCAGCGGGAGCAAGGGCTTCCTGCCGGCAGCACGCGCCCACCTGCAGTTGCGCGAGCCGCCGCACAGGTACGGCGATTCGCACAACTAAAGGCAACAGGTTTTTTTACATTTTTGGACAGAGTGAAGAGGGATTAGAACATCTGTCAGCTTTTATTACTGTGTATGCCGCAGTTAGTGAGATTTACCTACTCTATTTGTCATGTTTATCATTATCATCGAAAGTGAAAGTAATAGAAAGATCCCAAATATTGGGTTGTCTGCAGAACAGTAATAGAGGAGCATGGGATACCCCAAAAACTGTAGAATTGGACAACTTGAGGACTCCTTAGCTTTCTGGCTGCACAGTACAAACATGAAAGTCCCACAGGATCTCTATACTGATAATGACTAGTACTCCATCCAGAGTTTAAAAGCTACACACAGTCACTAACTCCTCAGCAATGGGGGTTTTACTCCCCACAGGATCATCGGTTGAATCCTGCCAATATCCAACAGGCTCTTCCTAGTGAGGAAGATGTAGACTCAAACCAACTTTCTCCTGGCTCTCTCCAGTGAGCTACTCTAGACCCAACTTGATCCTTGAGCTTAAGCTTGCAAACAGGCCCACCAGCTAAGCTGGGACCTTGGTGTTATCTTGACGGATCCTTCCTTTCAAAGCCCTTTCACAGGGGTCTCCTCCAGCAGGACTGGACCCAGGAAATCTACTGCTCAGGCCTCAGCCTTTTTATGAGCTCTCTCACCACCTTCTGGGCAGACCTCCACGGGATTGGCTCTAATCCCATAAATATTCAGGCTGCTTGCACTCTTCTTCCTCCCAATATACTTCTATAATCTTTTAAAAGACAGTAACAGAGCAGCAGTCCGTAAAACACTGAGCAGCACTAATTAATAAAACTTCTGATTACAGTAGAGCTAGCTAAATTTACCTAGCTGCTTACACTACTCTACATCAATAAAGTTTTTTTTGTGCAATGAACAAGTATGAAGCATCTTTATATCCATTGGTGACCTGTAAAGCTCTACCACACAGGGTTGAACATTTGACTGCAGATCTATCTAAACACAGAAAAAATGGACTGTTGAGAATTGATTAGCCATTGGGCACAGTGATGTGTTCTCAGCTCATCACACAAGCATACAATGTGCTTACATTTAAACCTTCTTTAAACTCTATATAAAAGCTAGCAGGGGCTGTTGTGATTTGCTATCAGCATTCTTTTATGGGCTGACAACTCTTGCTCAGACATTTCCATCTACCCCAGTTTTCCTGGGACAGCCCCAGTATCGGGCTAGCTTAGATTTTACAGTTTTAATATTTTTTTATCACAAATGTTTAGAACAAATACAAACAGATTTAAGAACAACAAAAAACTACCTTATTTAACTTAAAACTCATGATACATCTGAATAACAGATACTTCCAGCTTTTGCTTTTTCACAAGATAGATGGACCGACGGACAAGAGTACTTCAGCATTTGAAGATTCTGGCAACACTTTCTCCACAAATCACTGAAATAAAAGTATCTGGCCCTTTGCACTTACAAGCTCAGAAATGCAGCACAGCCGAAACGTGAAAACCTATTAAGATGAACAGTCTTAGAGGTGACCGTCCCATATCCCTGGCAGACAGGGTCTGTCTGTGACTACAGCGGTCCTGTTTATTTTCTGTTGATATTTATACCAAAGGCTGCACTTTCTGGCTTCTATTGGCAGTGGGGACTGGATCTGTGCCTCACCTGGCTGCAGACACGCGCTCACTGGCCAACAAACATATTGCTGTTGGCTCCCATTACAAATTCCCTGGACACAGAATTCCTAATGCTAAAACACAGCACATGAGAAAGAGGGGGAACAGCTGTGCTGAAATGGTGGGGGGGGGGGACAAAAGGACCACAGCTGTGTCAGGTGAGAGATAGCAGTGAGGAATGGACAGATAGCTACGAACCGACAAAAAAATATTACAATGCTCTCTGGATGATAGCTGAACTTAAATTCCTCTTTATCTTTAACTGACGGAAATTTGGTCCAATTTTGTCATATGCGGAAAAAAATTATTATGCCTATTTCAGTCTGTCTGGGGTGCATAGTGCACTGTGTATGCATGTCTGTACATTTTTTTTTCCGAATATGTTCAGCAGCTGTAAAAATCTTGCTTATGACCTGTGTAACAAGACAAGGTACACAGTGATTTTACAGACTTTCAGGTATAGCAAAACGTGTACCTATTGCCTACATCAGGTCCAGACAGTAAGATTTTCTTTCAGCAGAAATCTGCGATGACTCAGATCCTTCAAATCACAGCCCTTCCACATTTATACTACAGTCCCCTTCTTACATCATTGTCCTCTGTCCCCCCCATATCACAATCCCCCCCCCTTATGTCACAGATTACCCTTCCCATCAGCATCCCCTGCCCCCCTTAACCATCCCTCCTTCATAACAACAGTATCCTCACCCCCCCCTTCACATTAGTTTCCCCTGCCCCCTTAGCCCCTGCCTTATCAGCACTGTCCTCACCCCCCATTCACCCCCAGTTCAGAGCACTGTCATCACTCCCCCCTTCAGAGCACTGTTTTACCCCCCATTCACCCCCAGTTCAGAGCTCTGTCCTTATCCCCCCATTCACCCCCCTTCAGAGCACTGTCATCACACCCCCCTTCAGAGCACTGTTTTCACCCCCCATTCACCCCCAGTTCGGAGCACTGTCCTCACCCCCCCTTCAGAGAACTGTTCTGACCCCCCCAATCAACCCCAATTCACCCCCCCTTATAGCAATGTTCTCACCCCCCATCCTTAAGAGCTCTGTCCTCACTCCCCCCTTCAGAGCATCGTTCTCACCCTCCTATTCACCCCCAGTTCAAGCACCGTCCTCACCCCCCTTAAGAGCACTGTCCTTGCCCCCTTCAGAGCACTATCCTCCCCACCGTCAGAGCACTATCCTTACCCTCCCTTCAGAGCACTGTTCTCACCCCCCCCATTCACCCCCCGTTCAGAGCACTGTCGCCCCCCCACCTTCAGATCACTTTCCTTGTCGTCCCCCCTAACTGTTCTGACCCCCCCTTCAGAGCACTGTTCTCACTCCCTCCTTCAGGACACTATTCTCACCCTCCCATTTACCCCCAGTTCAGAGCACTGTCTTCACTCCCCTTCAGAGCACTATTCTCACCCTCCAATTCACCCCCAGTTTAGAGCACTGTCCTCACCCCCCTTTAGAGTAGGGCACGGTCCTTACCCCCTTCAGAGAACTATCCTCACCCCAACACCCCTTCAAAGCACTGTTCCCACCCACCCGCCCTATTTACCCCAGTTCAGAGCACTGTCCTCACCCCCCCATTCAGAGCACTGTTCTCACCCTCCCATGCACCCCCAGTTCGGAGTACTGTCCTCATTCCCTTTCAGAGCACTGTTTTCACTCCCCCCCCCCATTTGGAGAACTGTCCTCACCCCCCTTCAGAGCACTGTCCTCACCCCCTGCAGAGCACTATTCCCACCCCTCATTCATCCCAGTTCAGAGCACCCCCCCCCCCTTCAGAACACATTCACCCCCAGTTTAGTGCACTGCCCCCCCTTCAGAGAACTTTCCTCACCCCCCCTTCAGAGCACTGTCCTCACTGCCCCCTTCAGAGCACTGATCTCACCCACACAATTACCCCCAGTCCAGAACACTGTTCTCACCCTCCATTCACTCCCTTTTCAGAGCACTGTCCTAATTCCCCTCTTCCCTTTCACAGCAGCATTTTCATTCCTACGGTCCTACCTTATAAAGGGCAGGTCTGGACAGAGCATGGGAGCTGGCCAATTTTTTTTGTTAACAAGCTGGTAATTGGTTATTAGGAATGCCCAGCATGGTAGCAACCAATCAACCACTTGCAGCTTCTGCACTGTGTCCGGACTTGACACCTCTCCTGTCCTCTACCCTGCTGCTGGGATGATAGCACAGCAGCTGGGTGGCATAGACAGCAGCGGGATCTATAGGCAAAAGAGAGAGGGACCAGGCTCCTAAATGGCAGGACCGCAGTGGTCCGGATGGGACTGTCGCTCGGTCCTCATTCAGATCGGGGTCCACCATTTAGTGATTCCTGGCCTACATTGAGTCTAAGCAGCCATTTCAGATCCTTATTTTTTTATGAATTTATAGGCTGTGTTCAGTACTGTTTAGGAGCTAATAGCAAGATTATGAAACAAGGACCTTTGTCTTCATTGAGGACAAACATAAAGAGTAACAGGTACACTTTAATACTGTATGACATTACTTTTTTCTTCAAGCTTATGAAAAAAGGTTTTGTTTTTCAGTTAGATGTAGGGTAAAATAATTGTTCCTTTTTTACAGAATTTTTTTTTATAAAAGAGCAATTTCATTCCAAAATAATCATTCCTTTGAGCACATAGGTTCAACACAAGTCCCGCAGGCAAAGTCCAGCCCGCTAGGCTTTGTAATGTGGCCCTTGCACCCAGTTTTGCATCTGGAATGTGGCAGAGCTCTATTCTGCCGCCTCCAGCTTTCACCCTCCACTCCCCCTCCCTGATGTCACTTGTAAACACTGAAGCCTTCTGTGATTATAAGTGACAGCTTTGCTCTCACGGAACTAACAGATCCATGCACACGTGCACAGCAGCGGGGACAGATCTCTAGAATCTGAAAAAGAGAACAATCTCTCTGTAAGGATAGGCAGAGCCACCTAAACAGGAAGGTGCTATAGCTGGGCAAGGTAGGGGAGAGAGATGCAAGGAAGCTTTGTGGGCGTTGGGAATGCACACTATGTATAGCGCAACCCTAAACCCTGCACTCTGTACACAGCACACCCCTGAACTCTGCACGTAAAGTGATATTAAAGTTAATTCAAAAGAAAATACCAAATATGGTATACGTTCCTACTCTGTGCAGTGGTATTGCACAGAAAAGCCCTGATTCTCCGCTTCTCAGGTCACCCGCCAGGGCTCCTGGCCACTCCTTCTTGCCCCTAGAGCGAGCAGCTTGCAATGGGGGCACCCGAGCAGGCACGCTCCCAAGCCGCGGCTCTATGTGTCGATTTACACGAAGCCGCAGCTCAGCCCCACCCTCTCTTTATCCCTATTGACTCGCTATCTGTGATTGACAACAGTGGAAGCCAATGGCTCCCGCTGCCGTCTCAGCCAATGAAGAGGGAGAGTCCCTGGAGAGCTGAGGCTCTCCTGCAAATTACTGGATCGTGATGGGGCTCAGGTATATATTAGGGTTCTGGGGGCAGGGGGCTGCTGCATAAAAAGCCTTTACAAACACTTTAACCTTTAACTCACTCCTGAACCCTGTATTCTGTACATAGTGCACCCCTAAACCCTGCTCTCTGTACATAGTGTACCCCTGAACTCTGCACTCTGTGTGCAGGGCACCCCGGAACTGTACTCTGCACATAATGCACTCCTGAACCCTACACTCTGTATGTAGCATGCTTTAGATACAACCGACCCTTTGAGGGCAAACATACTGCTGATGCGGCCAATGATGAAATTGAGTTTTACACCCCTGCCCTTTGAGAATGGACTGGTTCAGCGTTAATTACCTTTCAGGTCTGTGGGAAAACATTCACTATGCCTGGCATGGATGTAAGGGTATGGTTGGGGGTTCCCTCTTTTAATGTGATAACATGAGGTTGTGATGGCATTCTCTAGTACTAGTTTTCTCAGCCCCTGCCCTCCGACAGAGAGATGTCATGCATCATGTATGGCACAGAGCCCAATTAATAGAGCTCTTGGGCGATAGTCAGCTGATGAAGGCACATAAGCAGTGCAAGGCTGTTCACAGAAAAACATTGCAAGAGTTGGGCAAAACTGTAACTATTTCAGGCAACAGAGGATCACAGTTAATTGTGGATCATAGAAAGTGCACATGTGCGGTTCGTATTCGTAAATTATTCAAAATTGATACGACAACTTTTTGAATCGATTTGAAAACGAATAAACAAAACGAATCCCGAAAACTAATTAAACGAATGAAACTAATTTAACTAAACAAATTTGTGTAAATAACGAATTGAAACGAAACAAAGCAAATTTTTTCGTTCTGCAAGCTTTCAGGCTACAGTTTTCCAGTGGTGCCAATTTGTAGGCAGCTGCAGTCTTCCTGTTTGGTCCAGACTTTCTAAAACAGAAACAGCAGTGGAACTGTCACAGATAAGTTATGTGCAGAAGAGTCAGACTATTACTACCTGAAAATGGAGAGAATATATTTGTATACGTGTGCCTTGTTAGGGGACAGTGGTTAGTACAGGCAGTGCTTAGCACTATCTTCTACAAAGCTGACAGAAGCACTCTACATGTACTCTCGTTTGATATAAGGATTATGGAGAAATTGCCTCCACGCAGACTTGCAAGGAGATGGCTTGGTGCCTGAGGAACCGATTATCAGTTAACCTGTGGAAGAATGCCATATTAGATCAGATAACTGATCTCAGAAATTACTTACCTGAAGGCAAGATGAGATGTTTCACTTGTTCCACGTCCTAACTGTGCCAAATTCTGTGGCTCTGGATCTGTGTAGGTAGCATTGGACCATCAGGCTGTCCAAACAGCCTGCATGCAGACACATGGAGTGGACTACTCCCACCACCCTGCCTTTGGTACATCTCTGATACACTGTCAATGTGTTGATACACTGTCAATGTGTTTCTTTAACAGTTCTTGGGATTATAGGGCATAAATTGTTCCAGAAATCAACCTCGCTACCACAGTTATTTAGTCATGAATGTAGTTGTGACAGGTAAGTGTAGCTATTCAGCCAAGCTACCATTGTTAACTATGTATACAATTTATCTATATTTCCCTGCTTTTAAATTGGCAGTGCCTAGCATACTGCAACATGGCATTACATTTACATATTTTCAAAGAACAATAAATTACAATCTGGAAAAGCGTGTCTCCATTTGACCATAGGCTCCTGCTAACATTATCCCCAAGGCTCAAGCCTGATTGTTGTCTACATTTGTTGAAATGCAGGCATTAGATGACAGGTGTCTGACATTTTTTTCAAATAGCTGGAGATTAACAGAAAATAAATGCATTTCATGAGGAAAGAGGGATAATCATTTGTAATGGATTGAATCAAACAGCCATGTTTCAATAGTGAATGTCAATGCCAAGGCTGAAAGCCAAGTTTTCCTTGCTTTGGTTCTTGGTCCTGATTTGTAAAAGAATGCATACAGCTATTCCTGAGTATCTTGGGTCAGTATTGCTTCACTAGAGTCTATTTCTAGAACACTCATAGCACATTTACGTAATGCAGCTAAATCTCTTTCCTTCAGACATTGGAAACAATTTCAAAACTCTACAATAAAGCTAAAGAAATCACGCTACCCATTTAAGGCAGACTCGACAAATACTGTGTATGGCAAGCTGGTACACATGGACTGAGTTAGAATACAGAGAAGTGCTATAATAATAAGCCAGTCTCGGTCAACAATTCATAGCTTTATCTGGTCAGTGCACTCCTTACCGTTGATTTAAAACAGGTCAAAATCATATAAGTTTACTGTATTATAGAACTACTGTGACAGGTAAGTGCAGACAGACGTTCATGTCAAATGCAGCCTTTTCCATTCCAACACGGTTTTGCTCAAATGCATGTTTTTGAATGCAGAATGCATCTTCGAAAGAAAAGGCTATGTTCAGCTTTGCCTGCAATCCAAACGCACCTCAATAGGACATGCTAGCAGGGAAGATTTACTAAAACTGGTGCACTCAAAATCTGGTGCAGCTGTGCATGGTAGCCATTCAGCTTCTAATTTTACCTTTTATCAATTAAAGTGGTTGTAAAGGCAGAAGGTTGTTTATCTTAATGAATTCTATGTGTGAAGATAAAAAACCTTCTGTGTGCAGCAGCTCCCCTCAGCCCCCCTAATACTTACCTGAGCCCCATCTCGATGCAATGATGTTGCATGGGAACCTTGGCTGCCCAGGACTCTCCCTCCTGATTGGCTGAGACACAGTAGCGGGCACTATTAGCTTCCGCTGCTGTCAATCAAAGTCAGTGAGCCAATAAGGAGAGAGGGGGCGGGGTCAAGCTGTGGCTCTGTGTCTGAATGGATACACAGAGCAGCAGCTCTGCTTGGGTGCCCCTATAGCAAGCTGCTTGCAATAGGGGCATTTAGCAGGAGGGAGGGGGCAGGAGCGCTGGCGAGGGACCCAAGAAGAGGAGGTTTGTGGCTTCTCTGTGCAAAACCACTGCACAGAGCAGGTAAACATAACATGTTTGTGATTTTTAAACAAAAAAAAAGACTTTAATATCACTTTAAGCATAAAAAAACCTGGAAGCTGATTGGTTTCTATGCAGAGCTGCACCATATTTTGCACCATAAATAACCCCCACTGTGTCTGTAAAAACTTAGTACAAAGCAGGTCAAAAACACCCTCTGAACTGTCATCAGAAATGCATCAAATAACATTAGAACATCACAATCACGGTAAGGCCTTGTTCACACTTGTTCAAAATACTGACGCTTAACAAACACGCCTATAGTGTTAATGTGAGTTATTTGTTGAGTTTGACACTCATTTAATGAGCGTTAAAGGTGCATTAAAAACGCTCCCTAAATGCCCTATGCGTGTTTGACGCACTTTAAAGGTGTATTAAAAACGCTCTCTAAATCCTCTATGCATGGTTAAAGCATGTCAAAGATACGTTAAAAACACACCCCAGATGCATTTTTTGTTCCTGTTGTGAACAAGGCCTAATGTGCCGCAAATGCATTGCAAACGCACTGCAGATGTCTGCATGCTGGTGCGGTACCATTGACCTGAATAGCAGGAGTTGAGATGGTTCAACTCCTTCCAAACTCCACATAAAGCTTCATTTTTGAAGGGCAGCTATGCGATGCAATTCAAATGCTTCATCTTTTGATAATGTGAACTGTACATATTCTCAATTGCAGATTACTTTACTAGGAGTTTGAGGAGAGTTAAAACTTCACACCAAACTCCTGCTTTTAATGCCAGTGTGAACAAGGCATAACTTTGATGAAATAACTATAACCTCCTCACATAGTTGCTCTCTGATGCATTGTTGTTCAGTCATCTAGTCCTGTCCGACTCTTCGTGACCTCGTGGACTATAGCACTCCAGGCTTTTCTATCCTCCACTGCCTCCCAGAGCTTGCTTAACTTCATGTTTATGATGCATAGGACTTTAAAAAAGAAATATGTACAGAACTGTTGAGTTAAGCAATTTCTCCGTGCTTTCTAAGGCTTTCAGCTATGAGCATTTTCCAATGGCTGAAGCTGAAAGATGTCACATATGACTACTCACAGCTTGCACCCTTTTCCATCTCTCTTCCCATATGTCAGAGAACTACAAGTGAGAGTTGATACAAGCAGTAAGATGCTACTCATACTTCATATGCAGCCTTCAAGAGCATTATGAAATACAGATGTCTTCAAATGGCTTCAATGGCTCATTCACACTGGATAAACGCCAGTCACTGCTTGAGCACATAGAAAACAATTGTTATAAAAAGTAAACCTAAAAAATACAGTGCAGTCTTGCTACTTAGTGATTCATGTAGAAGCCTTTAAATTATAACATGCAAGGAACAATAACATCAAATAAATAATATCAGTTCACCGTGGTGTATAAAATAAATATCAGTCCACTGTGCATTTATATCAGTGTTCTTATTACATAATGTCCACAGTCCTTGAATTAACAAAGTTTATATATCAAACTTCAAATCTTCTCCTTGTTTGTAACCGTGCTCCAATATCACCTTAAGGCTAAGTTCACACTGCCATTAAAAGCAGGTGTTTAAGAGGCGTTAAAAATGCCCCTCAAACGACCTATGCAAATGTTACCATGAACAGCACATCAAAACATGAAGCGTTAGGGTCGCATTGGCTTCAAAATTAAAGCCAGGAGGAGTTTGAAGCCGTTCAATGCCTCCCATTCAAGTCAGTGGTAACGCTTTGCAAATGCTCTGGCAAGCAGTTGTGGTGCGGTTGTAGGGTGTTAAGATTAGTTTATTAACTGTAATGGAATAGTCATTTATACAGCAGTTTTAATGCGCCTTAATGCTCATCAAACACTTCAAACCTGCCCATAGGGCATTTGGGGAGCATTTTTAACTTATCATTAACGCTTGTAAAACGCCAGTCTAGTGCCCATATTAAAACCCATTAACACAAGTCTAACACCCATATTAAAGCTATAGGAGCCTTTGTGAAGCATTAGAAAATTTAGTGTGAACAAGCCCTAAAATGTGTCGAAATTCCCAACACTGGTGAGCCAATGCTCCCACCTTATGTACATGACCTAAAGAATATTCAGGTCTACTGCACCTTTCTTTTTAACCAGCGATGGTAAAATCTCAACTGGTTCCTTTTTCTGCAACATCCAGGTCTCCTCAATCCACCTCCATCCTCGTCATTCCCTCATGAAAGTGTAATTCAAAGAAAGATGCCGCTGTCTGATCCAGTCAGCAGCCTGTGACATCAACAAACATAAACTCAAACCCACTGCACGTTTTGTCCTATCAGACATCATCAGGGGCCTAACTTTGAGGAAATACCTACTGTATAACCTCCTCACATAGTTACCCTCTTATGTAGAGGACATTAAAAATAAATATATACAGAATTGTTAAGTTAAGAAACTTCTCAATGCTTTTGTCAGGGAAGAATTCCGAGAAGACCTGACACATATGCCAATATCCAATATTGTACATCGACGACATCCTTGTCTTCTGGACGGGCTCAGAGAAACATTTCTGGTCTTGGAATTGGCTGGAAGAGGAGGGGTTAAAACCAGATTGTTTAGAAAGTTAATGACTATCTCAGTAGGCCTGTATTTAAGAGCACGTAGGAATTGTTCAGATATAGTGGAATTTGAGGTGGAAGCGACCAATCTATGCAAGCAATTTCTGCAGCGGGGATATAAAAAGAAATGGCTCAGCAAAGCCTACCAGAGAGCTAAGAACTGGAACAGTAAGGAGTTTATTTTTAGGCAGAGAGAGGTTGATAAAAATTTGTGGAACACAGCTACGTTAAGCTTATAATAAACAGAGCTTACGAATGGAGTGAAGAACATCTTGGCAAACACTGGCACTTACCAAAGGAGGACTCCTCAGTATAAAAATTCACCACAGAGCAACAAAATTTATTCTATAGGAAAGCTAAATCACTAGGGGAACTATTGTTCTATAGTGATATTAAATGGGTACCCCCCAGGCTACAGGCATGTGCAATAATGCATAAATGTGGGAGATATGAAGTTTGTACCTTCACAATTGAAGGGGATACTTTACTCTTACCAACGGGGAGGACATTGAGGTGTAGGCAAAAGGCTGACTGTAACACTATGGGGGTGGTCCATGTAATTCTCTGTGCCCGTGGATCATTTTACATTGGGAAGACAATACGCACAATACACAAGAGATTCCAGGATCACCTATATGAGATTTTAACGTATCACCTTAAGTTCCTTCTGGCCAGACATGTGTCTGGAACATAATAGGGACCCTAGATTCCTTAGATGTTGGGTTCTTGAAGTCATCCCCCAGAGTACTGGGCGGGGGGGAGGACTTCGATAAGTTAGTCCTTCAACATGAAACAATATGGATTATGGGAATTGGAGGCGACCAACCCCGTGGATTGAATGACAGTCTTAGCTTTGCCCCCTTTTTGAACAAATAATTCAGACTATGCTCTGTAGCCCTACAACATTTCTGTTCTAGATAATGTTGCCCTCCCCCTTTCTCTTCTCTCTTTTTTTGTATATACTATTTGAATTTTACAAACATTTGTTGACATGCACCTACCTATTGATCTTTAATTAGTGGGTGTGGTGGATTGAGCCTATCAAAAAGAAGGCTATTTGCATTAGGTCTGAAGAATTATACACTGTGTTGTATACTGCATTACTTTGACACAGTTTAGATGGGCTTACTTCATTTTCTTCCAGAAAAATGGATTTGCATGTGCAATCAATGTGCTCACATCAGGAACTTTGATATACCATCATCCAGTGCATATATATGTATGTATAACTTCACAACCCTCAACACCGGCGTATGCAAAGCATGCTAATTGTCAGCGTCCACTGGCCTATATAAGATCAGGAACTCCTCTCAAAAATTGCTGGATTATTGTCAGCATCCCCCCCCCATGTTACTGTGCCTTGTGTATCCCGATTTTGGACTTCCTGTTACTGACCTGGCTTGCCTTTTGACCTGCTTCAACTTGATTCCTGGCTCTGACCCCTGGCTTGAACTATTGACTTTGATTCTGCTTGATCCACTGTGTTTGACCTCGGCTTATCTCACCGACTATGCTATTACCTGTATAACCGCGTATGACCTCGGCTTGTTCCAGTTTACGCTACCTGCATCTGCTACTGACTGATCCACTTTGTATGATCACTGGCCTGGCTTCTGGTACTGCTTCCTGTTTGCCCTGCTGCTAAGTGCGCCCGAAACTGCTAAGAGCACCTGCTCTGCAGCGCATTCTGCTTCTTTGGGCACTGCATTCCCTGTACTACCTTCAGGGGTTTTCTGCACTTACCGCAAGGGGTGCTCTCACGGCACTTTGGCCTCTGACCAGGTACTTGACAGCTTTATAAAGATTTCATCTGTGAGCATATTCCAATGGCAGAAGGAAGAAAAATGTCCCATATGACTACTCTTAGCTTGTATCCTTTTCCACCTCTCTTCCTGTATGTCGGAGAACTACAAGTGAAAGTTGATACAAGCAGTAAGATGCTACTCATGCCTCATATGCAGCCTTCAAGAGCATTATAACATAAATGTCTTCAAATGGCTTCAATGGCTCATTCACACTGGAAAAAAGCTGTTCATTGCTTGAGTACATAGAAAACAATTGTCTTCCGAGAGCCTGGTTTACACTGCAACACAGTCGGGTGGTGTGGTGCGATGACCTGCCATAAATGCACACATGTTGCTGCTGTGTGGAGATAAGGGTGAAGAATTACTTTGCACACTTCAAACAAAGTTAAAATAGTAAACAAGGTAATGCACTGAAACATACATGACATTACCCCCCCCCCCACTGTGGCTCACTACAGCCCAAAACAGACAGCTGCCTGTATGGTAAAATTGAGCGTTTAGCATGTGGGCAGCGTGAATGAGCCCTTAATCTGTATTCTGCTTGTACACTCTTTGCAAAATACTGTAACTTGATTCTAAAATTTTCTAAGAGACTGTCAGGTGAACATTTATATTTCAATAGTAGACTTATAAACAGATACATTGTTCTTGTTAAGTGTAACCATGTCGTGCAATGTGTAAATGCAACATATATAAGTATTTATTACCTTTTAGCACCTGTTCACATCAATGCGACTTGTCATGCGATTTGACAGTTCCAAATCACATGACAAGTCGCACCCCATTGCCAGCAATGGAACCATTCATGTCGCGATTATTAAATAGGTTCCTGCACTACTTTTTACCAATATCATTGCGACTTGCATCGACTTCTGGTAAATGAAGTTGAAAGCCGCAATTACATCTGCAGGGCAAATCACAGTGATGTGTGGCTTTGAAATCGTGCTGAAGTAGCGCGATTTTAAAGCCGCACCGGTGTGAACCAGGGCTACCAGAGAATACAGTAATGCCCCTGACAATGCCTTCTTTTTCCTCCCTCTCCAGAAGGGTGGAACCATCTTTGTGCATGCATAATCCAGGGTTAGCATCTTCTTCCTGGACTGCGATCCTGGCTCGGAGATTACACAGTCATTTAAATCCTGGAGTCTGTGCAGCATTCACAAATATCTGACAAAGATAAATCCTTTCTGCAGCCTCTCAGTTTGTGATTAGCTGCAAAGTTACAAGACTCCAGAATTGTTTCCTTCTGCCCGTAGCAGACTGATGACATCATCTGCTCTTAAGCAAGGTCACTGGAGCTCAAGGACAGCTTTTACTGGATAAAATGTAACCTCCAGAAGGTTTTACCCCCTTCATGAACAGGCCATTTATTGCTATTCAGCACTTTGCTAATTTAACTGGTGATTGCGTGGTCATGCAACACTGTACACAAACAAAATTGATATCATTTTTTCCACACAAATAGAGCTCTCTTTTGGTGGTATTTGATCAGCACTGGGTTTTTTATACTTTGCTATATAAACGAAAAAAGACCAAATATTTTGAAAAAAAACTCCAATATTTTCTACTTTCTGTTATAACACATATCTAATAAAATCAAATCTTTTCATAAATTTAGGCCAAAATGTATTCTGCTACATGTCTTTGGTAAAAAAAAAATCCCAATAAGTTTATATTAATTGCTTTGTGTGAAAGCTATAGCATCTACAAACTATGGTATATACTGAATATTTAAAAAATTATCAATCCTAATGAACTGATGGCCTTATCCTTATTTTTGAGCCCCTAAAAATGCCAGAACATTTCTATTGCAGCGATTAGGTGACCTGGAACTGAGAGTCCTGGGTCACGATAGTACGAAACCCAGGGCTGATGGTGAGAGCCTGCTGGGAGCGCGTTGTGCAGCATAGGGATATACGCATATACAGTATGCGGCCCCACAAAAAAAAGCCCACTTCCCTGAGACTGCATATCTGTGTGCAGTCAGCGGGAACAGGTTAATATTTGCATTTCTAGTATATCAAAAGAACTGGGGGAATGAGGAGTATTTGTCTATGTTAACCCTCTGGGCTATGCAGTAAACTGTGTTAATACAAAGTTAACCCTTGTAGTTATGAAACAAAGTGTTAACTATAGTTAACCCCTGGGGTTAAGAAGAGGAGAGTGTCAAGAAGGAGGAGCAGCCAGTTCAGGAGTGGAGTGGTGGTGAGTAGTAGGGTTGGTCCTGATATTCGAGTCGAACGTTCGTTTGTTTGCAAAAGAAACAAAAATATGGGGCGTTTGCGGCAAATTTGAACATCACGGAGCACCCCATAATGCACTGCAGTGCATTGACTGCTGCTGATTAGCCAAAGCATGCAGCTGACCTGCATGCTTTGGCCAATCACAGCGCAATCTACTGTGACAGCCATGATTGGGCAAAGACAGGGTGCCCTTGGCCAATCATGGCTCAGGGGGCTAAGTCCACACCCCACACTATATAAGGCCACTTACATGGCGGCCGTATGTAGTGTGATAACGTGGAGATTGAGAGAACTTGAGCTAGATTAGGCAGGTCAGTTAGTGGCATGCAGGCAGTTTAGTATACATTATATATATATATATATATATATATATATATATATATATATATATATATATATATATATATATATATACAGTGCAGTCAGTGTATTAATATATATATACTGTGTAATATATATATATATATATATATATATAATACAGTGTATTGAAGTGATTAAGAGGAACCCTATGACAGAATTAAGAAAAAAACTCTCATGGGGTCCCCCCAAAATCCATACCGGGCCTTTTGGGTCTGGTATGGTTTTTAAGGGGAACTCCATGCCAGTTTTTTTTTAAAAATTGGCGTGGGGTCCCCCCCAAAATCCATACCAGACCCTTATCCGAGCAAGCAGCCTGGCAGGCCAGGAGGGGGGGAACGAGCAAGTGCCTCCCCCTCCTGAACCATACCAGGCCGCCTGCCCTCAACATGGGGAGTGTGCTTTGAGGTTCCCCCCAAAGCACCTTGTCCCCATGTTGATGGGGACAAGTGCCTCTTCCCGACAACCCTAGCCATTGGTTGTCAGGGTCTGCGGGTGGGGGGCTTATTGGAATCTGGAAGCCCCCTTTAACAAGGGGGTCCCCAGATCCCGTTCTCCCCTATGTGAATGGGTATTGGGTACATTGTACCCCTACCTATTCACCAAAAAAAGTGTCAAAAACAGACAGTTTTTGATAATTCCTTTATTAACCACTTCAATACAGGGCATTTTCACCCCTTTCCTGCCTAAGCCAATTTTCAATTTTCAGCGCTTTCGCATTTTGAATGACAATTGCGAGGTCATGCAGCACTGTACCCAAATGAATCATTTTTCCCCACAAATAGAGCTTTCTTTTGGTGGTATTTGATCACCTCTGCGGTTTTTATTTCTTGTGCTATAAACAAAAGAAGAGTGACAAGTTTGAAAAAAACTTGTTTTTTTTAACGTATGGTTGTTTTGGGCATAGCTCTAATTCCTCGCAAGCAGGGGTTCCCAGATTAGCAGATTGCTGATAAAAAGGAGTGGGGTGGGCTTGTGCACTATAACAATACCTGGATAAAAAGTAAAGCAATGAGAAGATAGACCCTTCTCCCTGGCTGCATTTCAGTTTTGACTGCAGTGTACCCTAAATAGGAGTTTTCTATATATCAGTCATGATCTATCACAGACTGATTGAGCAGGTCTTTCAGTGTTCCTCTTGCCAATCATTTTGCACTGTGCAACCTACCTTATATACAATGACAGACCCATGAAAGCAATGCTTCAAATACTGCAATAGAATAGATTACAAGTTTGAATAATTTTTCCTGCATAATCAAGAGAAAGCATATTTACAATGGTTCAGCAATATTTTTGCTTTACACCCTCCATGTTTTTAGATGGTTGGAGATGGGATCTTAGGATACACTGGCCTGCATAATAACAGATTGGAAAAGAAGGTTCAGTAGAACAGGTTTACTGCCATATGAGTTTTGAAAATAGTCTGGGTTACAAAATAAATTGCAAAATGTAAACAATTAGCATATTTAGCCTGTATGTAATGCCATTTTAGATGTTTTGGATAGATTAGGGAATGTTTGGAACCTCTGTTAAGTCTGGTACACACTACAGTTGGGTTGCATGAAAAAAAACTCAGCTTCGGTCGGAGCCGTTGCACTAACCATGCAAGGTTAGTCCAGCGATCTGAACCCCCCCCCCCTGCGCTGAGCTGTTGTGTTCTGACAGGGGGATGCCCTTGGAACTGGCACTGGCTGAGAGCGCTGATCGGGAGTCGGTCGGCTGCTTGTTTTCCATCATGCACGTCCAACAGCAGCCGGTCGACTTCTGTCGGACAGACCGACATACACACGGGCAGAGTGCCGGCAGTTTTTTTTTTTTTAACCGGCAAATGCCTCCCGACATTCTGCCCATGTGGCCTTAGGTTTGTGTTGCCTTTGGGTAGATTCACACTCTATTTGTCCTGCTAATTTTATAGCCGTCAGCAGAACAAAAGGTTAGGGGAAATCTTCTAATGATGTCACCTGTTCCAGTGAGAACAGTCTGAGAGGAGATTTCCCCTAAATTGTTAGAGATTTTCACACACCTCCTGCAGTGTCTCCTGATAATAAGTGGGAGGGGGAAGACACAGAATGCAAAAAAAAAAAACGTAGAGGTTCTAACCTTTTTCTACTGTATTCAAAGATAAAAAGGCTCTGGGTAAAGATAAATCAGATCCCAAACTGTACTATTACACTATTTCAAGGGGCTTAAATTTCAGTTTTAAGACAAACAGCAGTCATGTCTACCAAATATATGAGCATGCTGCTTTCATTATAGTCTAATTAAAAGCTCAGTCCTAATTAAATGGAAATGGTTCATCAGTAACAAAGTTGCTCAGAAAATATACTGAGATGGACATATTTTACATTCCACAAATATAACTATACATGAGCTTATCTCCAGTGGGAAAAACTATTGAATGACAATGACGTACATGATGTAAACCAAGAGGGTAAAAAGTCAGCTGGAGAGAAAAATCTGTTTAAGGAGAATTGAGAGAGCCTACATCTTTGAGATAAACACAAGATCATTCCACTTCTCAGCTTTCCGTGAATTTTGTTATGTCTATATAATAACTGCAGGAGTGGTCACCTGCTGAGAGCCCACTCTGCATATGCTCTCGTAGTTCTTTCCAGAAGGAAAGAAGAATATTTGGAAAATGAATAGAGATTTGTGATTGCAGCTGCAAAGTGATAAATAAACTGTGCCCTCTTCCGTATCCCCTTGCTTTCTTCAGCCCACAGCTGGTTTGATGTCTGTTTGGTTTCCACCTGATTCAGGCTGTTTTACATTTAAGACAGTAAGAATTCACTGACCTTCGGCTGAAGGCAGAATGAACAGGGAATATTTATGCAGATTGGTAAGACGAATCATTGCTCCATGTTGAGAATAATGCACCTGCAATGTGCTATGTCTGTACAAACATGATGACCCAGTGTCCTCAGAATTAACCCTTTCTTCAGAAAGAGGTCATAAAAATAATAACTTCTCAAAGACAACATTTTTAATGTGAGGCTGCACAAAGCTGAAGGTAATGTGCCTAAATATGGTCAAATGTAGGCAGAGATGTGGTTTACCAAACCATAGAGCACACCAAACCAACAATAACAAACTCTTTTCCTCTTTCTCTCTTGATCTCTCTCTCTGTCCACTAAGCTTTGCCTTCTTCAAGTTCTGTCAGCCATCCCACCCTCTCAGCGTTCCTTTTTCTTTTCTGCTTGTCATTGCTAATTTCCCTCCATCCTTCCCATTTGTCCATCTCCTCCCTGTTTCTCATCCATTTTCTCCTCCTTACTTCTTAGCCTTCCTACTCTTGTGTGCTGGTCATTCTTACTTCGACCCACCTACTTCTTCTCTTCCTTTCCATCCATCCCTCTTCTCCTATGTCATCTTCCTCTTCTTAATTCTCAGTTATCCTTTATCATCTTGTTGTTATTCCTATTTCTCTGCTGTCTTTCTCTTGCTTTTTTCCCTACTTCTTCTCAGGCACTCTACTTCTATATCCTTGTCATCCCTCCTCCTCAGCAATTCTTCTTATCCCAAGTCCACCTTATCCTCAGCAGTCCACCTCACTCTTTTAAAGCCATTCTTTCCCACTCTGATTGTCATCCCTGCTTCTCCCCCATTATTCTTTTCCCTACTATCCAGCTACTAATTGTTTCCTCTCCGCCATGCTTCCCCTTCACTCATCTAAGCAATCTTTCTCTTCTCTGCTTGTAATTCCTCACCTCTGTTTATCCCACCACACTGTGAGCCATATATTTAATTGCTAGATACAAACTTCCACCATCAAACCAATGAGAAGTCTTAATATGTATGGACCTAGAATGTCACCTATTTTTAGACCACTGTTTATATTACAATGGGGTATTGGAAATATTGACAATGACACATTTTAAGACAACACTCTTTGGGAAATTAATCAGTGACAAGCAGGACTGAGAGTGGAAAAATAATTTGATGGCTCTATGGGGGGAGATTTCCTAAAACTGGAGCACTTAGAATCTGGTGCAGCTCTGCCTGGTAGCCAATCAGCTTTTAACTTCTGCTTGTTCAATTAAGCTTTGACAATAAAACCTGATTGATTTCTATGCAGAGCTGCACCAGATTTGCGCTCTCCAGTTTTAGTAAATAACCCTGTGACAGACCAAACTGGGGCAGAGGGGACTAGGGGTAAGTCTCCTGCCCATGGAGAGATCAGATCATTCTCAAATATTATTATTATTATACAGGATTTATATAGTGCCAACAGTTTGTGCAGCACTTTACAACATGAGGGCAGACAGTACAATTACAATACAATTCAATACAGGAGGAATCAGAGGGCCCTGCTCATTAGAACTTACAATCTAGGAGGGGAGGGGACAGCTATGTGATGAACACCGAGAGCAAAGCTTGGATTAACTCTCTGAATAAGGACAGTAAAGCTTCCCTTCTGGAGTTGATGGAAAGGTGTAATATTAATCACTTGCCAACCGCCTACCACATATTTACTGAGGCAGGTTGGCTCTATTGCATGAAATCATGTACCTGTATGTCACTTCATGCAACAGCCACTGGGTGGTGAGCGCGCCGCCGGAGGCGCAATTTAGCACTGATTGGACACAGGGGATGCCAATCAGCGGGCCCCGCGGACATCGCAATTATTCCCCAGACAAGGCAGATCGCCGTTCTGACAGGAAAGAAGATGGAGATCTTGTGTTCCTGCTAAGCAGGAACAACAATCTCTGTCTTCATCTAGGCAAAGCAACTCCCACACAGTTGGAAAGCACTCTCTAGGAGCACACTTAACCCTTTGATCGTCCCTGATATTAACCCCTTTCCTGCCAGTGTCATTAGTACAGTAACAGTGGTATTGGTGTCACTGGTTCCCAAAAACGTGTCAAAAGTGTCAGTTAGGTGTCTGATTTGTCCACCGCAATGTCGCAGTCCTGCTAAAAATCACTGATCGCCGCCATTACTAGTAAAAAAAAAGTAAATAAAGAAAAATGCCATACAAATATCCCATAGTTTGTAGACACTATAACTTCTGCGCAAACCAATCAGTATACGCTTATTGGGATTTTTTTTACCAAAAATATGTAACAGAATACATTCTGGCCAAAATTGATGAAGAAATTAGAATTTTTACATTTTGTTATTGGCTATGTTTTTATAGCAGAAAGTAAAAAATGTTGTTTTTTTTTTTCAAAATTGTTGTTTGTTTTTTTTTGTTTATAGCACAAAAAATTCAAACTGCAGAGGTGTTCAAATACAACCAAAAGAAAGTTCTATTTGTGGGGAAAAAGGACATAAATTTTATTTGTGTACAGCTTTTCACAACAGCGCAATTGTCAGTTAAATGAATGCAGTGCCGTATCACAAAAAACGGCCTGGTTATTAAGGGATAAAACCTTCCGAGGCTGAAGTGGTTAACCTTGTACAGGCTAATGGTCAGAGGGAATTTGGTGGCCCTCCTGCAGATTGAGTTGGAGAAGCCTTCCACTTGGCACAGTAATATTTATCAACAATATCCCTCAAGAAATCTATAAAGATAAATAAATCCGAAAATCTGATTGTGTGTACGAGGCTTAAGAATGAAGGCAGACAGAGAAGGGGCAAAGAGGAGATGAATGGCTGAGGACAGAGAAGAAAGAAGGAAGAGAAGCAGAGAGGAGATAGATGGCTAAGGGTGAAGGAGAGAATAACATAGGTGAAGCAGGGAGGAGATTAGAATGGCTGAAGATGGAGAAGCAAAATTTAGTAATAGCAGGGAAGTGAGGGTTCACTGAATATGGAGGAGAAGGATAGCGCTGTATCAGGGAAGCCATAGATGGCTGAGGACAGAGGAGGAAGATGAAGAAGAAAAGGGAGACAAAGCTGAAAAGCTAAAAAAGAGTTAATGAGGATTGGCAGGAGAATATGTGAGAAAGGGGCGCAACAGCTGATCTATGGATGGAGAGTAAATGTGAAGGATACATGAAAGGACAAGTGACAGATAACCAGATTTGCATGGAGGAATCAGGATACTTAGTACAGAAACAAGCAGTGGCGGCCTATGCATTGTGGGTGCATTGGCGCATCGTCCCCTAACACCACCACCGCCCTCCCTATCCATGTGCCCGCCCCTTTCAGGATGCTGGGCGCATTAATTACAATTGGGGGGATAGGCCAGACTTTGAAAAACTCTCATTAAATGTTATATAACAGAGTGTGCATACTCATAAAAACACTAAAAAATTAGTTTTGTGTAGAGTGATATATACCTGGTTGATCCTGCCTTCAGCTGTCGCTCTCATCTTCTGTGTCCTCATTGCAGCCTGAGATTGTGTAGATCAGCTGTTGCCATCTAGTGAACATGCTCCAGTTTCATTTCCCTTGTCCTCCTATTGCTAAACACAATAGGGGTGGGATTTTGTATGCTGATTGATTACATTCACTAAAAAACTTGCAAAAAAGACTAGTTTTATTATAAATCAGTATTAAATATATCAAATGTAATTGATAATACCTGTAGAGTAAAAAAAGAGTCTTGGATGCAGATGCCGTTTGAACAAAATAAAAGTGTCAATCATCTTTGACTCTATACCATATTAATACACAATAAAAAAATGTGATGTTCAATAAAGATTTATAAGGAGCTGTAAAACAGTTGTTTTATATTTATATTTAGTTTAAGTTACTCTTCCGAAACTGTTTTTTTTAGTGACTGGCATAGCACCAATCAGAGCTGTGTAGATGCAGATTCATACAGTAGAGAGCATACATCAGCAGTAATAAAAGCCCCTCCCAAGTATCTTTCCCTTCATATGCCAAAGAACAGAGAAAGATCATGTGACCACACAACAGTGCTGCAGGAATAAGGTACTTAGAGGATTAAAAAAAATACATTGGTATGATATCTGAGTTATATGAATGAATTATGGCAATTAACACTTCTCTGTTTAGTATCACTTTAAGCAGATAACTGTCTTAGGTAATCAATTGTTTTAAATAGTTTAGCTGTAGTAATTAGCAAAGATACCTTTCTGTGTATCTCGTGCTGGAGAATCAAAACTTCAGTGTATTTCATAACTCTTGAGATAATAATGGTACTGCCAGAATAACTACAAATTTACCTGTATCCGTTAATTAGCAGCATTTTATGCCCAAACACCATTATTGTAGGAAGTACTGGAGGTGGAATAAGCATCTCATGTCCATCATATTTGTATTCATTCAAACAGTAATTTCATACTGGACAATAATATACAAGTTACCAGAATGCAACCTGTAGGTATAAGATACTAATAATATCTGTGGAAAACTATATGTGAGGGCTGGATAGCTGGATGCTCATAAAAGGCTATGACATCCCATCGGTCACTCCTCAGACCTTCTAAGTGGTCAGATCATTTTTGTCAATACCCTAAGGGACCAGAAAAGAGGGGCTGAATCAGCAGTCTATAGCTCTCCTTTTACCATCAAACAAGGAACATTAGCCAAGACTTATGAGAGCCACTGATCCATTTTGCACATTAATCGGACTTTGCCAAACCTGCATAACTGGACTTTGTTAACCTCCCTGGCGGTATGATTATTTCAGATTGATCCTGAAAGAGGTACAATTATTTTGCACGGAAATTTGGCGTTTTATATTGTAGGCCTGTAATTCTTAGGAATAACTCACTTAAATCTGTCCAAACAAGAGTCTAGTAGACATCCCGGGTATGATGCAGTTTGAAAAACAAAATAAAAAATTATAATATAATAAATAACTATAAATAATTATAACAAATAATAATATAATAATATAATAATAAAAAATATTCAATAATGTAATCAAATCAAAAACACTGACATTTGCTCAGTTGCAGAATTGTCGCTGTCATTACTTTTAGTGTTTGATGATGAATTTCCCCACAAATCACTATCGCTCAATTCTGCAATTGATTCTAATTTATTATCGCTGTTTTCTAGCTGGTCTAAAAGCACTTTTGACGTAAACGGACATTTTTTGGTTGCTATGGACAATCTCCAGTTTCCTGGCACAAAGAATAGTATTTTTAATATAAAACTGCATACAGGACACTGGACAGACCACTAGGGACAAAGGGGATGTGTAATTATTTGATACAGTACTGTAATCTGTAAGATCACAGTATACTGTATCTATACGGTGTTTTTTACTTTTTGAATTTGGTGCCGAACTCCGTCCCAGTGCGTCGCAATGCTCTCAGGGAACGGAGCTCGACACTGTGAATCGAGCGAGACACGGCGGCTCACAGATCACAGCGGGGAGACATCGCAGGATCCAGGGGACAAGGTAAGTAACCTCTACATGGATCCTGCGATGCGATCCCTAGTCTGGCTCGGGGTTACCGCTTTTGGTACTGAAAATCCACTCATCCATTGTAATTCTTGTTGTAGTATTGTCTCGTTTTCATTTGTAAAACCCTATTTCTGAATATATTTTGTTTGCAGTGTTTTACCTGCTTACTTATTAAACAATATGTTTTCGTAAAATTATCTCTGATGCACTAACGCAGAGCTTAAAGATCATCTATGTCTTTGCAGAGTTCTACCATATGGTAAATATCTGTATATTCCTATCTCTAGTGACACGGGGGTTATTTACTAAAGGCAAATCCACTTTGCACCACAGGTGCACTTGGAAATGCAGTCGCTGTAGATCTGAGGAGGACATGCAAAGAAAATAAAAAACAGCATTTTTGCTTGCACATGATTGGATGATAAAATCAGCAGAGCTTCCCCTCATTTTAGATCATTTTAGATCTTCCCCTCAGATCTACAGCGACTACTCTACAGATCTACCTGCATTGAACTTGTAGTGCAGAGTGGATTTGCCTTCAGTAAATGAACCCCAGTGTGTGTTACAGACGTTTATTTGAAGTCATAATTGTTATCCCTAATATTGTGAGCATTGATATTTATGATAAATATCTGGCAGCAGTGTTTGATTTGGTTTATAAAGGGTTACTTGCATAGTTTACTATACCCAGCGATAATTACTCTCAGTTGGCTGGCACTTAGAATGTGGTCCCACGAGCTGGAAAATCATTGTGCAGAGGCTGAGAGTGCCATTGTTGCATATCAGTGACAACGTGGTGTGAGTTTGACCAGCCATTTGTCACAAGTCGGTCAAGGTGGCCAGGGTCTGACGCTGCATGCGTCACACTGTTAACGCCACTTCAATGCTCTTCCCTACATTTATGGTCAGTGGCAGTGCTGTTATACCCCCCCCCCAACCCCTTTTGGGCATTGATGGTAAGCGGCAGTGCTTTTAACCACCTGCATTAATGGTCAGTTGCACTGCTAATGTCCCCCACTTAACCTCCTTCCTGCATTGATGGTCAGTGGCAATGCTGTTAACACCCCTCAACACCTTTACTACAATAGTGGTCAGTAGCAGTGCTGTTAACCCTCCCCAGCATTGTTGGTCAGTGATAGCTGTCAACCCTCATCTCACCCTACAATGGTGAACAGCGACACTCAGTATTTACTTATCAGATCACCTGCTTCTACACTGTCTCTCCCTAATGACGTCAGGCCGAGATCAATCCACCTGACAGTACTGACTTCATTTTAGTGCTGGTGCGGAAATGATGAGAGTGTTCTAGTATCTGGTATACTACTGCCACCCTGCAAAGTTCTCAACACAAAGTGGGGTGCAGAGAGAGAGTTGGCAGGCCGCATGTTGGGCATCATTGATATACAGGTACTGTATGTCATAATATAAACACAGTAAGTTGAAAAGTATGCAATTAAGGAATTTGTATAAGCATGGTCCAAATTTACCTCCAACCATCACTTTCTTCCTTTAGAAGGAATGTCCCAGCATTATACTATTAACATAGATACACCCCCTAGAACTGCATATTCTAAGAGCCCTTTTCCTACATGCAATGCGTGAGTGCTGTTGGTCTTCATCAGGGCTTTTTTTCTCAGAGAATAGGTGCAGGACCCCTCCCCCCATCTGAGTCACCCCTTGTCTCAGCCCCCTACCCACCTCTGACCACCACCCCCTGATTCCACCCCCTACCCACCTACCAGTACTGCCCCTTTTAGAGAAAACAGAACCAAGTATCATTTTGTGGTGCTAAATCATTTGTATGGAACATGTTAATGATAAAAAGAAAAGCAGTAAATCCCCTGTAGCCAGGAACAATAGAATCCCAGCAGTAGATCCCCACACAATAGACTCCCCCAGCAACAATGGACTCCACCCCAAAAACAATAGATTTCCTGCAGCAACAGTGAACCACCCACAACAAAATATCCACCCAACCATATTAGACGCCCCCCAGCAGCAGCAACAACAGATCTCTCAGAAGCCAGCATCAATGGATTCTCCAGCAGCCAGTAAAAATAGACCTCTCCCTCAACAGTAGATCCCTTCCAGCAACATAAGATCCCCTTGCAACAATAGATTCCCCATCAGCAACAATATACCCTCACACAAAATCAGATCCCCACCAGTGACAATAGATCCCCCAGCAGCCAATATCAATAGACCCTCCAGCACACCCCACACTCCATGCTATTACATACATTCAGTGCTGGAGGTGCCGGAACTGCGTTCCCCCGCGTTCCCGCTGAAAAAAAGCCCTGGTCTTCAGTAAGTTTTGCTCAAAAAATTCTCCAAAATGTAATTGCTGTTCCTAGAACTTCTGTTTAACATTTGACCTTTTTAAATTCATTTATTAAGCTCAAAAGAGAAAAAAATGTATCCTGAATCAATGAGTCCTAATGACCTACTTGTTAGGAAAAAGCATATTACAGAGCTGGGTCCACTCCCAACATAATAACTTTCTAAAATTGGTATTTCTTCCAGAATAATTTAAAAGCATTCATTTTGTTGCAGCCAAAGTTTGCAGAACGCCATGTAATATTCTTTATAACAGCTGGCATGATTGCTGAATATGCATAAACATTTTAGCAAATTGAACAGAATTACTATATAACCAGTTCTGGATCTTAGTTCTCAGCTACTAACCTGTTCCAATTCATGCTTGACAAGCAATGAATCTGAAAAATAAATCTTAACTAGCCCTTTCATTATTGCCAGTTAGTTATTCAAGAACATCAGTAGGAAGATATATGCTTTGCTTTACAAAGTATACCCCAGGATGTATATATATATATATATATATATATATATATACAGTATCTCACAAAAGTGAGTACACCCATCACATTTTTGTAAATATTTTATTATATCTTTTAATGTAACAACACTAAAGAAATGACACTTTGCTATAATGTAAAGTAGTGAGTGTACAGCTTGTATAACAGTGTAAATTTGCTGTCCCCTAAAAATAACTCAACACACAGCCATTATTGTCTAAACCACTGGCAACAAAAGTGAGTACACCCCTCTGCAGCACGGTGGGCAAGACCAAACTGCGGTTTAACAGGACAGGTTCCACTCAGAACAGGCCTCACTATGGTCAACCAAAGAAGTTGAGTGCACGTGCTCAGCATCATATCCAGAGGTTGTCTTTAGGAAATAGATGCTTGAGTTCTGCCAGCATTGCTGCAGAGGTTGAAGGGGTGGGGGGGTCAGCCTGTCAGTTCTCAGACCATACGCCGCACACTGCATCAAATTGGTCTGCATGGCTGTCGTCCCAGAAGGAAGCCTCTTCTACAGATGATGCACAAGAAAGCCTGCAAAACAGTTTGCTGAAGACAAGCAGACTAAGAACATGGATTACTGGAACCATGTCCTGTGGTATGATGAGAGCAAGAAAAACATTTGGTTCAGATGGTGTCAAGTGTGTGTGGTGGCAACCAGGTGAGGAGTAAAAAGACAAGTGTGTCTTGCCTACAGTCAAGCATGGTGATGGGAGTGTCATGTAGAGTTGCCACCTCATCCCTTTAAACCCGAACACATATTAATTACACAGGCTCTGAGGCTAATTGAATGCAGGTAAGACACTAAGTGAGTTTAGCTTCCACCTTAATCAGCCACAGAACCTGTGTAATTAATATGAGTTCGGATTTAAAGGGATGAGGTGGCAACCCTAGTGTCATGGTCTGTGGCTGCATGAGTGCTGCTGGCACTGGGGAGCTACAGTTCATTGAGGGAACCATGAATGCCAACATGTACTGTGATATACTGAAGCAGAGCATGATCCTCTCCCTTTGGAGACTGGGCCACAGGGCAGTATTCCAACATGATATCGACCCCAAACACACCTCCAAGACGACAACTGCCTTGCTAAAGAAGCTGAGGGTAAAGGTCTGGCCAAGCATGTCTCCAGACCTAAATCCTACTAAGCATCTGTGGGGTATCCTCAAATGGAAGGTGGAGGAGCGCAAGGTCTCTAACATCCACCAGCTCTGTGATGTCATCGTGGAGGAGTGGAAGAGGACTCCAGTGGCAACCTTTGAAGCTCTGGTGAACTCCATGCCCAAGAGGGTTAAGGCATTTGAACATTTTCACTTAGGGATGTACTCACTTTTGTTGCCAGCTGTCTAGACATTAATGGCTGTGTGTTGAGTTATTTTGAGGGGACAGCAAATTGACACTGTTATACAATCTGTACACTCACTACTTTACATTGTAGCAAAGTGTCATTTCTTCAGTGTGGTCACATGAAAGGAAATAATGACTGGATGATGGAAATCTACACTTCCAGAGTGAACATGGTCATCTTTTTTGTGTTTCACATGGTTCCATTCAGTTACCAGAGCAAGAAAATTAGATCTTATCATTACACTGGGCCAAGCACCAGGAATGTTACATAAGAGGATAAAAGAGGATAAAAGAGACATGTTCCTCCATCCCAGCACTTACTTAATAAGTACTTAATAGTACTTAATAGTACTTAATATTAGTATTCCAGCTTCTAATATCAATTATTTTATTTGATTCTGACATCTGAACGGAATGGTTACAGCGAAAAGGAATGGTAAGAATGTGCTTCTGGGGAGGGGGCATTAAAGCGTAACTTCACTCTTGTTAAGAAAAAAACATTCCCCTCTGGGTGATCTATGTACATTGCAAGGATTATAACAAACTTTGTTGCAGATTCCTACCTTTAGTTATTCTGAAGAAATCACTGTTTGTTCCTCTGTGCCTCTGTGCTGAGTGGGTCTAATGGGAGTGGTTTCATAATTATCAGTCAGCTGTGCAGCAGCAGAGCACTAATGAGGAAAGCTGCTTGGCCTGCATCCCTTTAGTCGTGTTCCTATTGGGGGTATCTCACCAAAAATGACATTTTTGTTGCAGGGGATGCCTGAAATCTGACTTGTATCTAAGGCAAACTTCTCAGAAAATTGGTCTGCCAATCACACAAGCAGGAAATGATGTTTCTGGGGGGCATTTTGTTCACACTCTGTGTACAAAACAACTCCAGGTAGCCATATTGCATTGCATTTTCAGAAAATTACAGCGGCTGCAGATTGAAAAGGAAAGGTATTTTTAATAACATTCAATTACAATATGACTTTTGTTGCAATTCTATAAGCTATATTATTTTTCTTTATTTGCTATTTTTTTCCCCACAAAAGTGGAGTTACCCTTTAAAGTGAACCTGTTGCTTGCCCTGCATGGGCAGATAACATGTTAGCTTTCATTTCTTTCCTTTTTTCTGCTAAGTGCATAATTTGTGGAGCATTCAAAGGAAATAAAAAAATAGCATGTTTAATTTCAAATGTAGCAAAGAAGCTCAAAAGGGCTTTACCCAAATATGGCTAATGTAACCGCTTTTAAAACTTCCAGAAGAAATTAAACCAAAAATTTACAGAGTCAAATGAATCGAAGATTCTCCAGAAATGTCATATGTAAAATATATCATAGCCCTGTTTTACATTCTTGAATGGAACTCTTTCTAAATTAAAAAAAAAAAATCAAAATCTACACCTGAATCAAAAAGAGAAAAAATGACATACAAGAACTTACGGTGATAGTCTGGCTTCTGATTTTTTGTTGTTGTTGCGTATAGCATGGGGAAGTGTTAGAACCTCTGTCAGGTTTTTTACTGTTTCCCTATTGAGGAGATATCCCCTCACTTCCGGTTACAGAGAAAGGTGGTCACTGGTACAGGAAGTGAGGAAAAATGTCTTTATCAATATTTTTTTAGATTATTGGAACAGGATATTAAGGAAGTTGTCCATAATGGGGACACCAATGCTGGTTTAAAAAAAAACTTCACAGACAACACTATTCAAAACTATAACAAACATTTTGTATTCCATGTATTGAATGATAATCTTCTGCAAAATATATTTGTCTTCTATGAGATCACTGGAAATACATTCTGAAAAAGGGTGAACACATGTCTTATTTCCACTTGGGATGCTTTTTGTAACATATAGGTCTCATGCACACAGGGGAAAATCAACATTATAAACTCACCTAAGCTGCTTTTTTTCAAACTAGTTTAGGCGAGTTTAGCAGAGCTTAGCAGTGTTTGAGTGTTTATTTATTTTATTGCCCAGAATTTTAATTAATTAATTAATTAATTTAATTGAATTTATTCTGACCATTGAAATAAATAAACACTGAATTGCTAAATGCGCCTAGCATTAATGCGCTTTTAGATGCGTTTAGACACGTTTTTGCCACGTTTGGCCCTTTTCTGTCAAAACATTCTTCTTCTGAACACCATTCTTCTGCATTAAGGAGAGGAGCATTTTCCTGCCTCTAAACTCTGCTGCTCCTAAACTGTGGTAAAAGCCTATGTGTGAATGGAGACGTGGGCTTTTATTAACCACTTCAGCCCCGGAAGGATTTACCCCCTTCCTGACCAGAGCACTTTTTACAATTTGGCACTGTGTCGCTTTAAGTGCTAATTGCGCGGTCCTGCAATGCTGTACCCAAACAAAATTTGCTTCCTTTTCTTTCCACAAATAGAGCTTTCTTTTGATGGTATTTGATCACCTCTGCCGTTTTTATTTTTTGCGCTATAAACGGAAAAAGACCGAAAATTTTGAAAAGAATGATATTTTCTACATTTTGTTATATAAAAAATTCAATAAACTCAATTTTAGTCATACATTTAGGCCAAAATGTATTCGGTCACATGTCTTTGGTAAACAAAAATGTCAATAAGTGTATATTTATTGGTTTGCGCAAAAGTTATAGCGCCTACAAACTAGGGTACATTTTCTGGAATTTACACAGCCTGTGTAATTTATGACTGCCTATGTCATGTCTTGAGGTGCTAAAATGGCAGGGCAGCATAAAACCCCCCCAAATTACCCCATTTTGGAAAGTACACACCCCAAGGAAATTGCTGAGAGGCATGTTGAGCCCATTGAATATTATTTTTTTTTGTCCCAAGTGATTGAATAATGACAAAAAAAAAAATACAAAAAGTTGTCACTAAAGGATATATTGCTCACACAGGCCATGGGCATATGTGGAATTGCACCCCAAAATACATTTTGCTGCCTCTCCTGAGTACGGGGATACCACATGTGTGGGACTTTTTGGGAGCCTAGCTGTGTACGGGGCTCCGAAAAAAAATCACCGCCTTCAGGATTTCTAAGGGCGTAAAATTTTGATTTTACTCCTCACTACTTATCACAGTTTCGGAGGCCATGGAATGCCCAGGTGGCACAAACCCCCCCAAATGACCTAATTTTGGAAAGTAGACACCCCAAGCATTTTGCTGAGAGGCATGTTGAGTCCATGGAATATTTTATATTTTGACACAAGTTACGGGAAAGTGACAATTTTTTTTTTTGCACAAAGTTGTCACTAAATGATATATTGCTCACACAGGCCATGGGCATATGTGGAATTGCACCCCAAAATACATTTAGCTGCTTCTCCTGAGTATGGGGATACCACATGTGTGGGACTTTTTGGGAGCCTAGCTGTGTACGGGGCTCCGAAAAAAAATCACCGCCTTCAGGATTTCTAAGGGCGTAAAATTTTGATTTTACTCCTCACTACTTATCACAGTTTCGGAGGCCATGGAATGCCCAGGTGGCACAAACCCCCCCAAATGACCCCATTTTGGAAAGTAGACACCCCAAGCTATTTGCTGAGAGGCATGGTGAGTATTTTGCAGCTCTCATTTGTTTTTGAAAATTAAGAAAGACAAGAAAAAAACATTTTTATTTCTTTTTTCAATTTTCAAAACTTTGTGACAAAAAGTCAGGTCTGCAAAATACTCACTATACCTCTCAGCAAATAGCTTGGGGTGTCTACTTTCCAAAATAGGGTCATTTGGGGGTGTTTTGTGCCACCTGGACATTCCATGGCCTCCGAAACTGTGATAGGCAGTAAAGAGTGAAATAAAAAATTTACGCCCTTAGAAAGCCTGAAGGCGCTCTTGGGTTTCGGGGTCCCGTATGCGGCTAGGCTCCCAAAAAGTCTCACACATGTTGTATCCCCGTTCTCAGGAGAAGCAACAGAATGTATTTTGGGGTGTAATTTCACATATTCCCATGGCATGTTTGAGCAATATATCATTTAGTGACAACTTTGTGCAAAAAAAAAAAAAAAATGTGTCTTATTTGTCTTTTTCCCACAACTTGTGTCACAATATAAAATATTCCATGGACTCGACATGCCTCTCAGCAAATAGCTTGGGGTGTCTACTTTCCAAAATGGGGTCATTTGGGGGGAGGGGTTTGAACTGTCCTGGCATTTTATGCACAACATTTAGAAGCTTATGTCACACATCACCCACTCTTCTAACCACTTGAAGACAAAGCCCTTTCTGACACTTTTTGTTTACATGAAAAAATTATTTTTTTTTTGCAAGAAAATTACTTTGAACCCCCAAACATTATATATATATTTTTTAAAGCAAATGCCCTACAGATTAAAATGGTGGGTGTTTCATTTTTTTTTCCACACAGTATTTGCGAAGCGATTTTTCAAACGCATATTTTTGGGAAAATACATACTTTTTTAAATTTTAATGCACTAAAACACATTATATTGCCCAAATGTTTGATGAAATAAAAAAGATGATCTTAGGCCGAGTACATGGATACCAAACATGACATGCTTTAAAATTGCGCACAAATGTGCAGTGGCGACAAACTAAATACATTTTTAAAAAGCCTTTAAAAGCCTTTATAGATTACCACTTTAGATTTACAGAGGAGACCCTAGATCTCTCCTCTGCCCTCAAAGCATCTGACCACACCAAGATCGGTGTGTGCCTTCCCAATTTCCCAATGGCGCTGTTTACATCCGGCGAAATCTAAGTCATGAAATGCTCGTAGCTTCCGGTTTCTTAGGCCATAGAGATGTTTGGAACCACTCTGGTCTCTGATCAGCTCTATGGTCAGCTGGCTGAATCACCGCCTGCATTCTCAGGTTCCCTGTTGGGACAGGAGAGCCAGAGAAAAACATGGAAGACGGTGGGGGGGGAGGGCATTCCCTCCCACTGCTTGTAAAAGCAGTCTACAGGCTAATTAGCCGCTAGGATTGCTTTTACATGAAAGCCGACCGCTGGCTGAAAAGAATGACACCTAGATGATACCTAAACCTGCAGGCATCATTCTGGTATAACCACTCAAAGTCCAGCAACATACCAGTACGTTGCTGGTCCTTGTTGGGCATATATTGTAATCTTTTTTTTTCATGCAGTCTGTGGGCTGAACGAAAAAAAGAGATTGATCGGTGGGTATGCCCACCATTAGAATACCTCCCTTCATCCACCCACTTCTAATGATGGGCATACATGCACCATTTATACATGCCGAAGCATGGTGGTATCCTCCCGCAAAAGGTAGGAGCAAATCGCTCCACTGTCCACTGCTGCCCCCATGCTTCGGCATATATCACCTCCGCTGGAGTCACGGCTTTATATATCGTGCGAGCGAACGCTGTTGCTGTCAAGATAAATAAATCCGCGCTGCAGCTGAATGGCGTACCTGAAGACAAAAAAATGGTTAACAATAAAACACAGTAAACAGTAAAGTATAAAAAATTGCATACCTGAAAAGCAAACATGTTAAAACATAATAACAATAAAACATTGCAGTATAGAATATAGTAAAAAAGAGCAGAACAATAGAGAGAGAGAGAACAATAAAACAACAACTCTTTTTGTTTTTATTTTATATTTTTTTTGTGTGTTTTTTTTTTTACACTTTTTTTTGTAACTGTAACTTTTGTAACTGTAACCGGTTCCAGGTTCAGGTCTCTTAAAATGCGATGGCATCTTGGGAGACCCTGTGAAAGTGCGCCTAGTCTGTGCAATGCTGTACCCTACGCTAATACTCAACTAGTGAATGGTAGCGTTCAAAACATTTACCAATGCAAAGACCAGGATTGTCAGGACAGGAGGGACAATAATAGCAGGTGTCACGCCTATATCCGCGCTTGCTGCAAACATGACATCTTTTTTGGGGGGGTTCGTTGGGTAGGGGTACTCGGGAGGACATAAAGAAAATGCCTATTATGCAGCTGACTGCATTTGGTTGGGGATGTGAATGGGGGAAGTACGGGTGCTGCAGAAGTGGTGGGTTCCCAATTAGGATTGTCGAATGCAGAAGGAAGGGCATAATGAGCACGACGGGCCTGTGTTTGTCTTCTTCTTGGGGGCAGCGGGACACTACTTGTGCTTGCCACCTCACCAGCTTGAACTGCACTTATGAGACTCGCCACGTCACCAAGTGTTACTGCAGCGCTGGTTTGACTACGACCGTAACAACCGTAAAATTTGTTAGCGATCGCAGGAATCAGGCCTGACTCTACGAACGCTGCAGTTATGCGTTTAGTGTTTTGTAAGTGACAGTGATCGATCGATACTGCACTTGGGTGGGCTGGGCCGGGCGGAGGGGCAAAATGCAGGTGGTAGCAGGTATCTGGGCTGATCCCGCTAACACTGCGTTTTTGGGAACCCTAAACTGCTGGGGACGCTAGTATAGATCTGATCGGATCAGATATTGATCCGTTCAGATACTATACCACTAAGGGAAGTGTACGGTGCATGCGTGGGTGTTAGCGCTACTGGCACTAACCTGACGCTGCCTGGGGCTGGGGCTTGCCAGTTCACCAAAACGCTACCAAAAAAACTGTTAGCGATCGCAGGGATCAGGCCTGACTCTGCAAACGCTGCAGTTATGCGTTTAGTGTTTTGTAAGTGACAGTGATCGATCGATACTGCACTTGGGTGGGCTGGGCTGGGTCGGGCGGAGGGGCAAAACGCAGGTGGTAGCAGGTATCTGGGCTGATCCACACACACAGAGAAATAAAAGTCTGTTTCTCCCTGTGCTGTGAGTGACAGGTAATTTACATATCTCATGCAGGAGCCTGAGACAGGCATTCTGTGTACTTCACAATCCCCCCCTCCCCGTCTTTCTTCTCCAAGTCTCCCAGGATTGGCTGCCTTTCCTGTGTTTGGACTGGATGTTTCTCATTATGTAGTGTGATCCACAGATCAGTGTGAGAAGAGGAAACGCATGTATAGTGCAGTGAACTCACAGGGCGGTCAGCAGAAGATACACAGACAAGTGATCTGATTTAGAGGAGATGTATCTAGTCAGAACTGGACAGAGGAGAAGCTCCAGTAATCTGTTTATTGTTATGGTGCAGTGTGTGTGTCTGAGGTCCTCTGATCACAGTTGCAACATTCCTTTTGATCACCAGGATGTGTTATGTGGGGGAGGGATGGATGTCTCACTTTTCATAATTACACCCAGTAAGGCTGAATGAGCTCAAAGCTTACAGCCTACCCATGTCACCTGACTGCTCCCACCAAGTCCCTACTCGTGTCACCTGACTGCTTCCACCAAATCCCTACTCGTGTCACCTGACTGCTTCCACCAAGTCCCTACTCGTGTCACCTGATTGCTCCCACCAAGTCCCTACTCGTGTCACCTGACTGCTTCCACCAAGTCCCTACTCGCCTGACTGCTTCCACCAAGTCCCTACTCTGTCACCTGATTGCTTTCACCAAGTCCCTACTCGTGTCACCTGACTGCTTCCACCAAGTCCCTACTCGTGTCACCTGACTGCTTCCACCAAGTCCCTACCCGAGTCACCTATCTGCTCCCACCAAGTCCCTACACATGTCACCTGACTGCTCCTACCAAGTCTCTACACATGTCACCTGACTGCTCCTACCAAGTGCCTACACATGTCACCTGACTGCTACTACCAAGTCCCTACTCGTGTAACCTGACTGCTCCCACCAAGTCCCTACTCGTGTCACCTGACTGCTCCCACCAAGTCCCTACCCGAGTCACCTGACTGCTCCCACCAAGTCCCTACACATCTCACCTGACTGCTCCTACCAAGTCTTTACACATGTCACCTGACTGCTCCTACCAAGTCCCTACTCGTGTCACCTGACTGCTCACGCCAAGTCTATATTTTCTTGTACAAACATCACTCTGAATAAAGAAGTCATCCTCTCCAGCCTGCACCACAATGTCTCTTCCCATCCCCACCTTTTACCCAAATCATAGCTGTCTAATCATGACCCAAACATCTCCATCCTGTCATATCCATCCATCCTGTCATATCCCAGTTCTTGCATTTTGTTTTTGTTTGTTTTATTGAAGGGAACTTGGATAGGTATGGGGACTCATGAGATGCCCCGGTGATCAAACATTGGAACTTGGGACTCTATATACATCCTGTATATACATCACTCCATTTCTCCTCCTGCACATCACTTCCTTTCTTCTGAGTATCGCTCCATACTCCTCCTGCACATTGCTTCCTCTTTTCTGAGTATCGCTCCATACTCCTCCTGCACATCACTTCCTATCTTCTTAGTATCGCTCCATTTTCCTCCTGTACATCGCTTCCTATCTTCTGAGTATCGCTCCATTCTCCTCCTGTACATCGCTTCCTCTCTTCTGAGTATCACTCCGTACTCCACCTGCACATCACTTCCTATCTTCTGAGTATCGCTCCATACTCCTCCTGCACGTCGCTTCCTATCGTCTGAGTATCGCTCCTTACTCCACCTGTACATCACTTCCTATCTTCTAAGTATCGCTCCATACTCCTCCTGCACATCGCTTCCTATCTTCTGAGTATCACTTCATGCTCCTCCTGCACATCGCTTTCTATCTTTTGAGTATCGCTCCATGCTCCTCCTGCACATCGCTTCCTATCTATTGAGTATCGCTCCATGCTCCTCCTGCACATCGCTTTCTATCTTCTGAGTATCGCTCCATACTCTTCCTTTACATTGCTTCCTCTCTTCTGAGTGTCACTCCATACTCTTCCTGCACATCGCTTCCTATCTTCTGAGTATCGCTCCATACTCTTCCTGTACATCGCTTCCTCTCTTCTGAGTATCGCTCCATACTCTTCCTGCAGATCGCTTCCTCTCTTCTGAGTATCACTCCATACTCTTCCTGCAGATCACTTCCTCTCTTCTGAGTATCACTCCATACTCTCCCTGCACATCGCTTCCTATCTTCTGAGTATCGCTCCATACTCTTCCTGTACATCACTTTCTCTCTTCTGAGTATCGCTTCATACTCTTCCTGCACATCGCTTCCTCTCTTCTGAGTATCGCTTCATACTCTTCCTGTACATCGCTTCCTCTCTTCTTAGTATTGCTCCATACTCTTCCTGCACATCGCTTCCTCTCTCCTGAGTATCGGTCCATATTCTTCCTCTCTTCTGAGTATCGCTCCACACTCTTCCTGTACATCGCTTCCTATCCTCTCGGTATTGCTTTATACTCCTCCTGTACATTGCTTCCTCTCTTCTGAGTATCGCTCCATACTTTTCCTGCACATCACTTCCTATCTTCTGAGTATCGATCCATGCTCCTCCTGCACATCGCTTCCTATCTTTTGAGTATCGCTCCATGCTCCTCCTGCACATCACTTCCTATCTTATAGATATAGATATCAGATATGCCAACAGCTCACAAGCACAAAACAAGACGATATTTGTTTAGTTGCTGAACATGGACTCTTTATTAGAACCAAAATACAAGTCTAATATACAGTAGAAGAAGAGGTCCCACCTCCTGCTCATATTACTCTAACAACATTACTGTAACCAGAAACCTAATTAACATGAGCTAAGTAACTAATCCCTTAAAGCAGCCGATGTGACTCCGTGCCCTCCTGAGCATTGTTATGATTAATCAGGATTTCACTACAGTTCAGACTTGTTGTCACCGAACTTCACACAGTAGATTATATATTATCATATGTATAAACACAGGACACCTTCTCACAATAGCAGGAGCTCCAGCAGGAGTCGGCCCGTCTCCTACATTGTACAGAGGCCAATGTGATCAGCTCTCTCAACTAACATGTTGAATTCAGAATCAAACAAACCAAGAATAGTCTTTACATATATCCTGGGAGTAGGGAGGAGCCGAACACCCCCCTGTTCGGTTCGCACCAGAACATGCGAACAGGCAAAAAATTTGTTCGAACACGCGAACACCGTTAAAGCCTAAGGGACACGAACACGAGTAATCAAAAGTGCTAATTTTAAAGGCTTATATGCAAGTTATTGTCATAAAAAGTGTTTGGGGATCTGGATCCTGCCCCAGGGGACATGGATCAATGCAAAAAAAAGTTTTAAAAACGGCCGTTTTTTCAGGGGCAGTGATTTTAATAATGCTTAAAGTGAAACAATAAAAGTGTAATATTCCTTTAAATTTCGTACCTGGGGGTGTCTATAGTATGCCTGTAAAGGGGCGCATGTTTCCCGTGTTTAGAACAGTCTGACAGCAAAATCACATTTCCAAGGAATAAAACTACTCGCGGCTATTAATGAATTCATTGAGTTCATTGATAAAAACGGCATGGGAATTCCCCACAGAGGAACCCCGGCTAAAATTTAAAAAAAAAAATGGTGTGTGGGTCCCTCTCAAAATCTATACCAGGCCCTTCAGGTCTGGTATGGATTTTAAGGGGAACCCTGCGCAAAAATTGAAAAAAAAATGGCGTGGGGTCCCCCCAAAAATCCATACCAGACCCTTATCCGAGCACACAACCTGGCAGGCCGCAGGAAAAGAGGGGGGGACGAGAGAGCGGCCCCCCACTCCTGAATTGTACCAGGCCACATGCCCTCAACATTGGGAGGGTGCTTTGGGGTATCCCCCCAAAGAACCTTGTCCCTATGTTGATGGGGACAAGGGCCTCATCCCCACAACCCTTGCCCAGTGGTTGTGGGGGTCTGCGGGTGGGGGGCTTATCGGAATTTGGAAGCCCCTTTAACAAGGGGACCCCCAGATCCCGGCCCCCCCTGTGTGAAATGGTAAGGGGGTACAAAAGTATCCCTACCATTTCACAGAAAACTGTCCGGAGGAAGATGCCGGACGAGAACACCGGAGATAGAACCAGAAGAACCAGAAGAAGAAGATGGAGAAAGAAACCGAAGGAAGATAGAAGACAGAAGATAGAAGATAGAAGAAAGAAGAAGCATTTAAATAAAGGAATTGTCAAAAACTGTCTCTTGTCATTTTTAACATTTTTGACAGTTTTTTTGTGAAATAGTAGGGGTAGTTTTGTACCCCCTTACCATTTCACACAGGGGGGCCGGGATCTGGGGGTCCCCTTGTTAAAGGGGGCTTCCAGATTCGATTAGCCCCCCGCCCACAGACCCCCACAACCACCGGGCAAGGGTTGTGGGGATGTGGCCCTTGTCCCAATCAACATGGGGACAAAGTGCTTTGGGGGGCTACCCCAAAGCACCCTTCCAATGTTGAGGGCATGTGGCCTGGTACGGTTCAGGAGGGGGGGGCTGAGGGTCTGGTATGGATTTTTGGGGGGACCCCACGCCATTTTTTTTATTTTTGGTGCGGGGTTCCCCTTAACCACTTGCTTACAGGGCACTTAAACCCCCCTCCTATCCAGACCAATTTTCAGCTTTCAGCGCTGACGCATTTTGAATGACAATAGCGCAGTCGCAGAACACTGTACCCAAATGAAATTTTTATCATTTTTTCACCACAAATAGAGCTTTCTTTTGGTGGTATTTGATCACCTCTGCAGTTTTTACTTTTTGTTAAAAAAATGTAAAAAACTGAATTAAAAAAAAAAAAAAATGTTTTTCTTTATATTTTGTTATAAAAAATTTAAAATGGGTCATTTTTCTCCTTCATTGATGTACACTGATGAGGCGGCAGTGATGGGCACTGATAGGCGGCAGTGATGGGCACTGATGGGTGGCAGTGATGGGCACTGATGGGTGGCAGTGATGGGCAGCACTGCCAGGTGGCACTGATTGGCACTACAGGTGGGCATTGATAGGTGGCACTTGTGGGCACTGATAGGTGGCACTTGTTGGCATTGATAGGTGGCACTTGTGGGCACTGTTAGGTGGCACTGTGGGCACTGTTAGGTAGCACTGTGGGCACTGTTATATGGCACTATTAGGTGGCACTGATGAGGCAGATGTGCCTCTTCCACTTGGGGACCGATGTCCCTCACATCCGAGCCAGTGATCGTTTTTTTTTCTACTAACGCTATCAGCGTGAGTAAAAAAAAAAAACGATTACCGATCTTTTGTTTACATCATGTGATCATGGCTGACAGCTGATCACATGGTAAGGGGCAGGGACCGGCCCCTTACTCGGATCGGTGATCAACCGAGTCTCAGTGACTCGGTGATCACAGCGCGCTCGGAGCGTGCACAGCACGCAGGGAGCGTGCACAGGGGAGGCCGTCATATGACGGCCTCCTGGGAATTCAGGTCCGCGCTGTGGCCGTCATTCGGCCATAGCGCGGATGTGTAGTGGTTAAAATCCATACAAGACCTGAAGGGTCTGTTATAGATTTTTAGGGGGACCCCACACCATTTTTAAAAAAAAATTTGGCCAGGGTTCCCCTTAATATCCACACCAGACCTGAAGGGCCTGGTATGGAATTTAGGGGGACTCTCCCACGCCATTTTTTTAAAATTTTGGTTCGGGGTTCCCCTGTGGGGAATTCCCATGCCGTTTTTATCAATGAACTTTTATGTGTATTGTCGGACTTGCAATTCATTATTAGCCGCGAGTAGTTTTAAATGGCTTTTTTTCCTTTGAAATGTCATTTTGCTGTCAGACTGTTCTAAACACGGGAAACATGCGCCCCTTTACAGGCATACTATAGACACCCCCCAGGTACGAAATTTAAAGGAAAATTATACTTTTATTGTTTCACTTTAAGCATCATTAAAATCACTGCTCCCGAAAAAACAGCCGTTTTTAAAACTTTTTTTTGCATTGATTAATGTCCCCTGGGGCAGGGCCCAGGTCCCCAAACACTTTTTATGACACTACCATGCATATAAGCCTTTAAAATTAGCACTTTCGAATTTGCCGCGAACACCCCAAATTGTTCGCTGTTCGGCGAAACAGCGAACAGCCGATGTTCAAGTTGAACATGAGTTTGACTCGAACTAGAAGCTCATCCCTACCTGGGAGATATTGTGGATAATTATTACTGTCCCATTTTAAGTAATCCAAGATATATTTTCTCAGTCACCCTGTGTCAGGATGGCACAGGGTGACTTAGACATAAGAGGTGCATGGGGAGCTGAAATAAGGGTTTCCCAACCTTTCCAAGGGATTCTGGGTTCCACAGGCCCTCCCGTCACATCTCTCCTCTTTCGGCAAAAGACTAACACAGGAGGAGACCCCAGACGGGTTTACTCCGAAGTTGTTCCTTAGTTCCAGTCCTCTAATGCCTGTACCCACACAGTACCCCAAACAAATTGTTCCAAACAGAGCATTACTCACACAGCCAACCTCTGCCTCTCTCATAGAACATACCCGCTTTGGGGATTATGTGGGGAGCCTCCCAATCTCAAGCCCTTATGAAGGCCTTCCCCCTCCTTCTTTCAGGGAGGGGACGGTATCCCCGCAGATAACATAAATCAGTGGGCTCACAAGTTTAAGTTAAAGATTAGTAACTGAGTAGGGATGAAGAATTTATTGTTGTTACTATGCTTATGCCTGAATTTAGTATAAATGACCAGAGATGATTTATCTAAGCACGCATTATTTTACTTTCTGTTTATTTCCTTTTCTTGCGTTCACAATAATTTGTACCTTGTTTACGTAAAACTTGTTTTCTACCTTGTAATACCTTGCACTAAATCCGTCACCATATTTACTGAATTATACATAGACACAAACAGGAATGGTGAGGGGCAGCAGGTAATATCCTCACTGGCTATTGTTTTACACTACCCCAATTAGGCCAACGCTCAATTACCAGACCTGTACTGGTGAGCGTCATACCACTATTGTGCATTTCTACTAGAATAACTAATTGTACTTGAATTGTACGTCTTAAATTCTAGCTTCTTTTCTGTCTTAACTACCCTTTCTACTCTAATCTTCTTCTCACCTAGTCCCCCTACCCCTCTAATTTCCTTACCTTTCCTTCCCCATCTCCTACCAACTCAAGGAAACATGGAGGCGGTAAATATATTCTCCTTAAACACAAACGGCTTGAATGTGCCAGAAAAGAGACGTATACTGCTACTGGATCTAAAACGCAACAGAGCAGACCTGGTCCTACTCCAGAAGACACATTTTAAAAGTGGTAACCTCCCTATACTGAAAAACAAATATTTTCCAACGGTTTACCACTCCACAAACGAGTCTACCAAGACCCGTGGAGTGTTCATACTAATCGCCAGCAAAATACCCTGGAGATGCGCAGAAACACTATCGGACCCAGAGGGAAGATATTTGTTTCTTAGAGGCAAAATTGGAGGGGTTCAGGTAACCCTTGCGAACATTTATGCGCTTAATAACCACCAAGATCATTTTTTGACTAAAACTTTAGAGGCTCTGATGGAATTCTCTAGAGGCCACCTTATAATAGGAGGGGACTTTAATGTCCCTCTTATTCCCTCTGAGGATACTTCTTCAGGAACATCCCCTATCACCCCAGTAGCTAGGAAACGAATATCCAGAACATTACATAAGGCACAATTGATCGACGTTTGGCGACTCCTCCACCCATCAGAACGTGATTACACTTTCTATTCTAATCCTTGCAAACAATACTCCAGAATTGATTATTTTCTACTCCCTCATGCTCAATTATATGCTCTTAGAGAAGCCAAGATTGGCTCCATAACGCGGTCTGAGCACACTCCTGTCCTATTGACTTATGCCCTGACAGACAACCCTACTGACAGACAAAGGACCTGGAGACTGAATGAAAGTCTCATGCAGGATGATGAGGTACTTACAGATGTTAGAAAGGAACTAGATTCCTACTTCCAAACTAATTATACCCCTGATAGTGATCCTGGAATTGTTTGGGAGGCACATGAAGCGGTGATCCGCGGAGTTCTAATAAAGCACGGTGCACGTATTAAACGACTAAGATCAGCTCAGATGACAACCCTCCTACATGACCTTCACCTGGTGGAAGCAAGACATAAACATGCACAGACACCGGGGGGGGGAAGCGGAAATCATGCTTCTACGCAATAAAATTACTGATCATATGCAGTATCGAGCAAAAGCCGCGATACAAATTTGTAGACGGGTGACTTATGAGTCCGGTAATAAGTGTGGCAAGGTGCTAGCCAAAACATTAAGAGAGCAAGTCCTAGCGAATTACATCCCTCACATTATGTCATCTTCTGGCCAGAAGACTACACTACCTCAGGAGATTGTGACTGAATTTAAGGAATTTTACTCCTCCCTTTATAACTTAAAACAACAACCAGCATCGCAATCACAAATAGAAGACTATATAACCAAATCCAACATGCCTAAATTACCAGCTGAGTTCAGTGAGTTATTAGAAGAACCTATTACCATGGAAGAGACCAGAAAGCAATTGCATCCATGAAATTAGGGAAAGCACCCGGACCGGATGGCTTTACGGCTCTATATTATAAAACTTTGTTACCATCCCTAGGAGAGCCCATGCACAAATTCTTTAACTCACTGGATTCTAGCACTCATTTCCCTAGAGACACACTAACAGCTCATATTGCAGTGATACCCAAGGAAGGGAAGGATGCAACGTTATGCGGGAGCTACAGGCCAATTTCGCTTCTTAACATCGATCTTAAAGTTTTCACGAAAGTATTATCAACTAGACTCCAAACACACCTACCGTCCCTGATTCATCTAGACCAAGTTGGCTTTGTCCCAACTAGAGAAGCCAGGGACAACACAATAAAAGCCCTTAACACCCTGCATGTAGTTAATCAAAATAAGGCCCCCTGCATATTTCTAAGTACAGACACGGAGAAGGCCTTTGACAGGGTGAATTGGAATTTCATGATATCAGTTTTAAGACACGTAGGCTTAGGGACTAGGATGCTAGACTGGATTTCTTCAGTTTACACCAACCCCACAGCGCGAGTTCGGGCAAATGGGACCTTGTCTCCCCCCTTTGAGATCAAGAATGGAACTCGTCAGGGATGCCCACTATCCCCGCTCCTTTTCGCCCTGTCATTGGAACCCTTCCTGCGAACAATTCGGGCCCATCCAGATATCTCTGGAGTAACCATAGGAGAAACATCACAAAAAATTGACGCATACGCGGATGATATGCTGTTTACTCTCACAAACACGATAATCTCCCTTCCCAATCTGCTCCAGGAATTTAAAATCTATGGGAGCTTATCTAATTTAAAGATAAACTTTAACAAATCGGAAGCCATGAGTGTTGGGCTCCCCTTACGTCTCCTCAGCACATTGCAGGATAGTTTTGAATTTAAATGGACCAAAACCGCCCTGAAGTATCTAGGCACTTATATTCCCCCCAAACTATCCCAAATATTTGCCCTGAATTTTCCCCCATTAATGTCCGCGGTCCGATCCCTACTTAAAAAATGGAGTACAGGCCTACACTCCTGGTTTAGTAGGTGTAACATCCTTAAGATGTGCATCCTACCAAAATTTCTCTACCTCCTACAGGCCCTTCCGATTCAAATACCTGCCCGCTATTTTGACCAAACCAGCAGTTTATTTCTGGACTTTATTTGGACACATAAGAGACCTAGGATTAACAGAAAGCAGCTCACACTATCCAAATTATAAGGAGGTCTGGCGGTTCCAGATATCCGCAAATATCAACAAGCAACCCACTTGACCAGACTTATAGACTGGAACCGACACAACACCACCAAGTTATGGACCCAATTGGAACAGGCTCAATGTGCTATACCTCTGGACAGAGCTCCCTGGTGCCATGATTTGTTACCAGGGCATATGAAAAATCACCCCCTGATAGGAACAACTACACGAATTTGTTCATCTCTTTTTGCTAGACAACATCTTGCACCCCCTGGGTCCCCACTGCGTCCGATTCTGGGAACCCCAGAATTCAGTCCAGGTTGTACGGATCCAGTATTTCGTTCCCTACATAATACAGGGTACTCACAAGCATCCCATTTCATAATAAATGGAAAATGGCCATCCATAGAAGAGCTAATGAAAAGGGAGGGACCGTTCCACCTAAATTTCTGGAGAGCATTACAGCTTAACCATTTCCTAAAGACGTTACCACCTCCTGGGAATTTTGACCGGGCCTTGAATACATTTGAAATATACTGCTCAGGGGAGGATGCTCTACCACACTCATTGTCAGCCACCTACCAACTGTTGATTACACCACCAGAGAATTACCAAATCCCCACCCTTGGGACTTGGGAAAGAGATATGCAGTGCAGCTTTACATCACGGCAAAAACAAAACATACTCTACTTTACATTTAAATCCTCAATATGCACAAAAATGCAGGAGACCAATTACAAATTAGTGACCAGATGGTACAACACTCCAGACAAACTGCAGAGGTTTTTCCCAACCTCCTCGGGTTTATGTTGGAGATGCGGGGAGGAACAGGGCTCAATTCTCCATGTTTTCTGGGCCTGCCGGAAGTTGGAGCAGTTCTGGAGGTCCATGCAGCAGACGATACAGAAATTCACGGAACTCCCTATTGTGGTAGACCGTGGTCTCTTCTTACTACATGCCACTACTGTGTCCAGAAAGACATACAAAAAATCCCTGATCTGACATCTCCTAGATGCGGCCAAAGCATGTATCCCTCTGCTGTGGAAGACTTCCAGACCTCCAACTGTAGGCATGTGGTTAAAAAAAGTGGAAGATATCAGGAAGATGGAGGATCTTATCCTCACAGCCCGCAACCAAGCTGAACTATACACTAAAACCTGGTCGCAATGGCTTATATACATATACTCTAATGAAGGCCAAAACTTACTAGCACAACCGTGAGCTGAAGCAGATAATGGAAGCCAATTAGCGACGGCTTTCTTCTCTTGACAGGTATACACCAAGTACTATCTGGGAGCTGCCTCCGTGTTTCCCCCCCCCTCCCCACCCGTGTACCACACCCCAGCCCCCTCTACTCTTTGAACCTAATACTTCTTAACCCCTTCTCTTTCTTTTCTCTCTTTTCATATTTCTCTATAACTATTATTTTTGAAAAAAGGAAAACTAGTAGGTGGGATAAGTGTACGTAAACCGGTCCGAGCTCAACCGCATGGTCGATTCTATTGTACAGAGTGTAATAACATGAATATGACCCTGTAATGGACAACCACTATGTCATGACTTCAGTTATGCTGTTGTAAGAAGCTGCGTCCTCAAATTCTGTTCATGTTTATGATGTTACTACGGGCCCTTAGCCCCATCTGCTTTTGAATAAACTTATATTTGAAAAAAAGAACATACCCCCTGCTGGGGGGAAGTGCGGACTGCTCCTCCCCCCCTGGAGTCCCTTTAGCCACAGGAGAGAAGACAGGGTAGCTGGGTTGAGTCCGTCATGCTGTTGGACATCTGGGCCGACTGCCCAGCAACCCTGGGGTATACAGGTGGAGACTGAAGTCCCATCCACCTTTACAGGAAATCCGTCCTCTGTTAGTTGAGGGCAGAGGCCAGCAGCACTCTGCCCTGTTGCCAGCCCTTCTGCTTGAAACCCCACACCATCTGCTCCGGCTAACTGTTGGGGAGGGAGGCTGACTGCCCCGGCTCCCTGGAACGAGAGGCCTTCCTCTGCATGTCAGGCTCACTAACCAGGTATGCGACAATATTTTTATAGGTAGCAAGATGTATGGAAGGGTGGAATAGCTGAATGGTTGTAAACACTGTGACATCCCATCGGCCCTTCTTCCAACCTTCTCATTGGTCAGATCATTTCTGTCAACACCCACCTCAAGACCAGAAAAGAGGGTCTGATTCAGCAGTCCAGAGCTATATTTTTACCAGCCCCTCTATTATAGGCAGGCATAGCGCACTGTATTAGTCTTTTATAAAAACAAGGCTTGTAAATACCGATTTATGGTGATCTTCAGGCCGGTCACTTGACTCACGGCCACTGTATACCTCTGATGAATGGCTTCTGCAGGAGGGGTCGAGATCTCCCTCTGACATCAGCTGGGGAGGTCACATGGCCTCTCAGCCCCTCCTGTAGTAGCCCTGGAAACCGGCCGAGAGTCATGTGACCAGCCTGAAGATTGCGCTAAATCTGTATTTACAAGCCTCACTTTTATAAAAGATTTATACAGTGTGATATGCCAGGCTATAATAGAGGGGCTGGCAGTGACCATATATAAACTTGTATTTCTACTTAAAGGGCAGGGATGGAGGGGGCAGAGACATAGGCACAGACATGGAGATGACAGGCAGGGAGGATGGAGTGAGGGGGAGAGAGGAGAGCTTAGAGCAGGGCTGCGGATGATGAAGGGATGTACACTGAACACGATGGTCAGGGTTCAGCATCCCTGATTATCGTGGTCAGCGCAGAGAGGGGGATACAGGAAGTGGCAGGTTCAGCCAGTTTTTTTTTTACAGTTTGGAGAGGGGCAGATTACACAGTACAAGCGCTGTGCTGTTTAATCTGCTTTAAGGGAACAAGGTCTCTATTTTTTATTTTTTGGGGGGGTTAACAAACACTGTAAACAAAAATTTGAAAAGGGTTATTATTGTCTCTAATGCACTAATTTTATGAGACAGTTACAGTTTATTTGTGTAAAGAGTTAACAGTGAAGTTAACCTGACCCAGTGACAATCACTCATTCTGCGGGTGCTTAAATTGATGTCCCATGAGCTGGAATATCCTTGCACAGAATGAGTTCTGAGAGTTTAATATGTCACATTCTGGTGGAAGCATGGTAGGATAGTTCTGCTTTAAGCATCAGTGCATGAGTTAAGTAATTAACCCTTCTAAAAAAATGTTGCCTTGGTGTAGTTCTTATAGATAAGGCAGTCCATAAGAATTTTTATACAGTGAGAGAGATATAAAGCAACAGTCCTTTCCCTATACTTCACTTTTCTAGCCTTTCTTTTATTTTTCAAACAGGTATGGTCTAGTGGGCTACAAGAAAATAAGCAAGGGTGACCTGATGAATCTGTACCAAAAAAGCAACTGAAGCAAAATGAAGGAGGACCCGTTTCATGATTTACATGAGGTCAATATCCAGACATTCTGAAGGAACCTGTGGCAGAAAGGGTTCAGTCTGTCTCAGACAAAAGTAGTTCTGATACAGCCCAGCTGGTTGAGGGTACAATGAATGAACCCAATGTCCACAGGCTTGAGCATGCCAGCACTAGACTGTAACCAACATCGATCCTCCTCAGCTGCTTGGCATACTTTCAGTTTCTTGAGTATCGGGGTGAGAGAGAGGCTGTGAAGCATCAGGCTGAAAGGAGAGCTGCTCTTCGGCAATGACAAGAAATGGCATAGCTCCAGCAATAGTGACAAGCTCAGACCCTTTGTTCCCTTGGGCACAGAGAATCCTCTTTGGCTGTGAACCATGCAGCCAAATTTCTAGTCATGGAGCAGGACAGTGACATTGATACATAATGCTATCCTTTGAAAAAACATGTCATTATTATGACCTGTCACAGATACAGTGGGTTCAGTATATGACATCAAGGCTAAAAGGCAAAGCCCTGAAGACATATGTGAAATTGAGGACATGAAGGCTGAAGATTATAAGGCCAAAAATACACTAAAACTAAGTATGAATTGACACCACAAGCATACTGCAAGCAATTTAGGTCACTGCAGGAAGAACCTGCACACTTTTACAGCGATTAACCACATTCCAGCAGTGGACTAATAAACTGAAATGGTCCAGCAACAACTCCTACCTATCTGGTCTGCAGAAGTCTGTCAGTCTGTCATGGAGCGCAAGCCTGTGTCTGTCAAAGTAGCAAAAGCTTTAGCAGATACATACATAAGCACCTGGGTATCTGACCACAGTGTTCTGTGTGGGAACCGTTGGCAACCGTGGCAACCGTTACTACAATTGTAATTCAAGCAACTAGCACCTGGAGGTAACAAGCTGGCATCAGTTAATACCCACAGATGCTACACTTGTGGTAAATCTAGACCCATCAGGGACTGTTTGAAACAGAAAAAACAGACTGCACCTAGCCAGATAGCATATATTCATCTGTGCTATTTTTCAGTTGAGAAGCAAGGGGTAACAACTGTAACCTACAGCTGGTGACCATGGGAAACCAAATGTTATTGGTTTTTGATATACCAGCACAGAAGTCAAACTCATTCACCCTGAGCAAGTGGATGATAAGGAATCATCCTGGAGATGTTACTTATGCTGACTGGAGTTGAAGAAATTAATTTACCTGTTCCCCCGTGCTTGGGTTTTCATTGATTGGATGATGAGAGAGGTTGGAGGCTCAGACAAGATTCCCACACCGGTACTGCTAGCCTTGTCTCATACTATGCATCTTTGGATGACACCCAGGATTCAACAACTGGACCCTCTGAACATATCAAGGTACTATATGAAGATGTGGTTGTGCCTCCGGAAAACTTTGGGATGACAGAGGGAGGAAGGAAGTTGGGTGGAGATGCAAAGTTCTCCTAGGGAAGGGGACAGAGTAACTACTTTGCATGCACAGTTAACCATTTTAACCAACCAGTTGCCAACTTATTGTAAGAAAAGTCCAATGTGCACTAACACGAGAAGGCCATTGTATGCTCTAATGAGCAGGTTCCTCTTATTCCCCCATATTAAATTGTACTGTAACTGTACTGTTTGCACTAAAGAGCTGAGTAAATTGTTGGTGCTATAAAAAACCTGTATAATAATAAAAAAAATAATAATGCTTGCGTTTCTGACCATATAAATGTACTGGAAAACATACATTAGCATGCATGCACAAACCTATGAGCGTGCATGCTTGGCACTGATATTGGTGCCAAATGGTCTATTTAAAGTGAACTATAATATAAAAATGTAGCGCTGGAATAAAACAAAACCCAAAATGTGAACATATAAATAAAATTCAGTGACCGGTGGATACTGCCCACTGGAACATGAAAAAAGACAAAAAACCAAGGTAATACGAATAAAGTTCAATGGCTCATGAATATTATTAACTGAGACATGAGTGTAAGTAAATGAAACAATAAAGTCCCATAGTGCAGAAAATGAAATATAAATCCAATGTGAGTGGAAGATCTTCTAATATATGATTCATCAGCATGGAAATCTTGAGATGGGAATAGATGGAATACTCTTACCAGAACGAGTGGTTTCGAATGTCAACGACACAGAATCAAACAGGCTTAGAGATCAAAAGGGATAGTTGTCCTGAAGGGAGTCCCGGGTCTCAAGGAACATCTCCTCTCCGCTCCACCAGCCGGGATGATGACCATCGATCGAAGGGAACCGTATGGAAAGAATGGAGGTATCCGAATCTCCTAGTGAGCAGCGGCCAGCCAGAAAGCAACTCCTGATCTATTTAAGCTGGAATGTGACATGCCATATTGTTAAGTAGTTTTCAGGAAGTCTCTGATTTACCTGTTACTTGACCTGATACCTTTACTTTCCTGTGTATGATCCGGCTTGCCTTTGACCTGCCCTTGGATTTCTGTCTACCTGTTGTCACCTCAGCCTGTGTTTTGGACTTTGTATCCTGCTTTCTGGTTTGGTACCCTACTATTTGGCTGAACACTGACCTTTTCTTGTGTCCTGACGCTGCCTCTGCCTTATGTTCCTGTAAACTGACCCAGCCCTATATCCCAAAGCTTTCCCTGCCTTCTGATTCCGTACTATGTTGCCTGACGGTTGACAACCTCTGGATTTTGTCCTGGCTTTGCTCCTGTCCACTTATCAAGTGCTACTGTGTTCCTACCTCTAGTCCTTATCCGTGGTCCACAGTCATCAGTATTTCACATTCAACAGCTGGTGCTGCCTGCATCAACTGTCACTATGACTAGGAGGGTTGGACAAGAGGGGCAAGAGAAGCCCCTTCTTCAGCTTGATCTCCACCATGTACTTGACACATTGAATCTAATGTCAATGGATTGCCAGCGTTAGCAGGCATTCAAAGTTCTGAAAAGACTGCCAGTCTCTGGCTGCAGAGTCTGAGATGCTACCCATAGCCTCATGCTTTGTTCTGCCTGAACCATTGGGGTTAAGCCTTTGCCAGGCCTGAGCTGCTGTCTTCATTCAGAATAGGACTTTTAGTGCCACATTTGAGCAAGAACTGCAAACTGGTTCAAGTCTGGAGAAGCTCAGGAGGCAAGCTTCAAGTTGTCCTGTGGAGGGAGACACATAAAAGACTTACTGCAAAAATAAAAAGCTGTAAGCTTGAAAGTATAAATTGTCAAAATGCAGATTTTAATATCCAATCAGTTGCTGAACATTGTGACCAGCTGCTAAACATTGCTTTCTCAAAACAGAGGTTAAATGACTTTTCTAAGTCCATACTAGCCGATACTGTATATTCTAAGCTCTGATGAAGGGTACGATTTGTGGTCCCCAAACTGCATTGGCTGAAGCACCAATTATTCGTTTAAAATAAAACCTCATTTTGGATTCAGTGCCTTCAATCTACCACTTTGAAGATTTAAATCTGATGTCTGTGGTGGGCAGCAGAGAGGTACACATTGAGAAAAGAAATCAAACCAGCTCAAGTCATATTGACACAAAGCAGAGAAAGTTAGATGCAATACAGGGATCATAAAAAAAATTCTAGCAAAGTCATAAACAGTACTACAGCCTCTTAATGCATCCCTGTCAAAAAAAACTTTTGTAAAACAAATACATCTCACCTCCCAAATGTATTCTTATCTCCATAAGAAGTAGATACACAAATGTATAAGAAAACAACAATCAGTTAGATATCAAATTCTCAGAATTTGGAATTTGAAAATCAAAACTTGGAATTGAAAGCTCGGGATTTGGAATTTGAAACTTGGAATTTTGGGTTTGGAATTTAGAACTTTAAATTTGGGATTTAGAACTTTACATTTGGGATTTAGAACTTGGAATTTGGAATTCAGAACTCAAATTTAGAATTCAGAACCCTGAATTTGGCACTCAAAACTTAGAATTAGGAATTTAGAATTCAGAATTTGGAAATTGGAATTTGAAACTCAGAACTTGAATATCAGAACTCAGAATTTGGAATTTTGAACTCAGAATTCAGAGCTCAGAGCTTAGAATTAGACATTCAGAATTCGGATCTCAGAATTCAGGACTCAAAAATCGGACCTCAGTATCTGCAGTTTGAAATTTGAACTTCAGAATTTGAAATGAAAAACTCAGAATTCGTAATTTAGAACTTGAAAGTTAATATTCAGAATTTGGAATTAGGAATTTAAAATATGGGATTTGTAACTTGAAATACAGAGCTCAAAACCCAGAACTAGTCATTTGGAATTCAGAACTCAGAAATTCGAATTTGGAACACAGAACTCTGAATCTGGAATTCAGAGTTTATAATTCAGAATTCAGTATTCGGAATTTGGAATATATAATTTGGAACTCAATACAGAGCTCAGAATTAAAAATTTGGAATTTGAAATTCAGAATTTGGAATACAGAACTCACAATTTGGACTGTGGATCTGGGAATTCAGAGTTAGAAATTTGGAATTTGGAACTCTGAATTCAGAATGTGGAACACAGAACTCGGAATTTGGAAAACAAAATTCAGAAGCTTGGAACTTGGAATTTGGAATTCAGAATTTGCATTTCAGAACTCGGAATTTGGAAATCAGAAATCAGAATTTGGAATTCAGAACTTAAAATTCAAAGCTCTGTCTGACAATCTTGCTGAAAATGGCTGTGATGTGATATTTGTTGTCCTTTTTTGTTATGACATGCTATGCTCTGCTTGATATTTTATCAGTGCTGCCAAGAGTTTTTGATTTAGTTGTCTACCATTATTGAATGTGGTTGTTTTTCTAGTTTCTGTACCTGACAAACTTATAAAAGCCTGCAATAAACATATGGAAAGTGAAAATTCAAAACTCAGAATTTAAATTCAGAACTTGGAATTTTGAATTCGGAATTTGTTACTCAGAATTCAGAATTTTGAAATCAAGATTCAGAATTCAAAATTTGTCATTTGTAAACTGCATTTGGAATTCAGAACTAGGAATTCAAAATTTGAAACTAAATTTTGAATTTTGAATTTGGAACTCAGAACTTGGATTTATGAATTCGGAACTTGGAATGATGAATTCAAAATTTAGAACTTGGAATTCATAAATTGGTATTTGGAATACGGAACTTGAAATTTGCACTTTGGAACTTTGAAACTTTGGAATTTTGGGTTCATAGTTTTGAATTTATAATCTGGAATTTAAAACTTGAAATGTGTAAGTAATCCAACTTTAAGGTCTCAGTTCTGGCATCTATTCCCCATTTGGTGTGTTCCACTGAAGATGCAGGTCAGGCTAGGAGTTTGCCCTGACTAATAGAGAAAAATCTTAGCCACGGCATGAAATGTGGAATTTGGAATGCAGAATATGTAAAGCAGAACATTGCATTTGGAATTGAAAGTTTGTAATTTAGAACTTGGAATTCAGAATTTGGAGTTTGGAACTCAGAGGTTGGAATTCAAAACTTGGAACTCAGAACTTGGAATTTGGGGTTTGGAATTTAGAATTTAGAACTTAGAAATTGGCATTTGGAACTCGGAAGTCAGAACCTGAAATTCGGAATTTGGGATTGTGAACTAGGAATTCAGAATTTGAAACTTGGACTTCAGAACTCAGATTTTAGAATTCAGAACTCAGAATTTAAAATTGTAAACTCAGAATTTGGAATTGGACCACGAAATTGAGGATTTTGAATTCTGAAACCCAAAATTCAGAAATTGGAACTCAGTATTTAAAATTTTAAACTTGCAATTTATAACTTTGTCAAAAGGAAAAAGGTAAAACTGCACATAGGTAAATGTATAAACACATTGTAAAGCTACAGTCTCTATGTGTAACACAAACATAAATTAAACCAAATGAGAAAATGTGAAACTGCTCTAATAAAAACACTACTGATATAGATGACAATTGACCATCATAAGGTGCAAAAAAAACATGTGAATATATGGAGCATATAAGTAGTTGCTCATAAAAAATATGCATTCAATACATGTGCAAAAGTGCATAATCATGTGCATCAGTGCAAATTTTGAAACATATTAAAAGTCCATAAAATTAATGCGATGACCACCCAAGTGCTGATGAGTGTTGGAAGTTTGTTGATGATTAAATTTGAAGTGTCAGATCCACCGTCACCAAATATAAAAGCTGGCCGCTTACCAGAGACCCATGACCCCCCACTACAGAGGGTCTGGGTAGGCTGTTAAGGAATAATCACTCCGGACCACCATAAAAAAAACAGACAGCTCCGCTGTGTTGAAAAGTTGGGGGCCTTGATATCAGATGGATCAGTAGCGGGGCAGCGAACCCTCAGCACGGAAAGCCATAAATGGAAAGAGAGCTCCAAATAGTGTAAAATCCTTTGGTTTTATTAAATAAAATATATATAAACACTCACATGTAAAATAACACTGGCGAACGAAGTGAAGAGAAGTCTGGGGCACCGTCCGGATACCCTCAGACAGCCCGTCCTGCTGGTAGCCACAGCGATAGGAGATGACGCAAACACGTCGCTCCGTTCCACCCTACGCGGTGTTTCGTAACTAGATTACGTCTTCCAGGGGCTATAACTTTGAACTTTGAATTTGGAACTCTGAACTTGGAATTCTGGACTCATCATTTTTAACTCAGAGTTTGGAATTTGCCATTCAGATTTTCGGGAGCAGTGATTTTAATAATGCATAAAGTGAAACAATAAAAATGAAATATTCCTTTAAATATTGTGCCTGGGGGGTGTCCTTAGTATGATTGTAAAGTACCACATTTTTCCCGTGTTTAGAACAATACCACAGCAAAATGACATTTCTAAAAGAAAAAATGTCATTTAAAACTACTCGCGACTGTAATGTATTGTCGGGTCCCGGCAATATATTTGAAAATCATTGAAAATAACAGCATGGGTTCCCCCCTAAGTCCATTACCAGGCCCTTTGGGTGTTTGGTACGTATATTAGGGGAACCCGCACCCAAATAGAAAAAAATGGCGTGGGGGTCCCCCAGGTCCCCAGGCACTGTATACTCTGAACAGCAGTATATATACTATATGACCTGACCTATATACTCTGCAGAATATTGGGCCTTAGGTGTTGGTGGTACCAGAACAGTGTAAGCCCTCAAAGTTACTCATGGTTGGCGCAGGAACGGGCCCTGCTGTGAAATAATATATAAAAAATTGTAATTACATGCCCCTGTTAAACAGGGGCAGAAAAATTGGGCCTTTGGTGGTAGTGGTGGTGCCACAACACTGCAACCCCTCACAGATACTCTTGTTGGGTGCAGGAACGGGCCCTGCATTGAAATATTATATCAAAAATTGTAATTATATGCACCTGTTAAACAGGAGCAGAAAAATTGGGCCTTGGGTGGCGGTGGTGTCCTATACCAAAAATATTGTTGGAAGCTAGCATCATCAAGATTGAGGAGGAATAGGATAGTCAGCATATGCAGTCTTCAAGGGATCCCACATCCATAGCAAATTCAATCAGTTACATTAGCATCAGGTGCTTGATAGCTGCTGATCCGAAACTGATTCATTTTTATGAATGTGAGCCTATAAACGTGTGGAGGTGTTGGTGTATATCTGGCTGTACTTTCACTATATATACAGTTGGGATTAGGGATGAGCCGAACACCCCCCTGTTCGGTTCGCACCAGAACATGCGAACAGGCAAAAAATTTGTTATAACACGCGAACACCCTTAAAGTCTATGGGACACGAACATGAATAATCAAAAGTGCTAATTTTAAAGGCTCATATGCAAGTTATTGTCATAAAAAGTGTTTGGGGACCTGGGTCCTGCCCCAGGGGACATGGATCAATGCAAAAAAAGTTTTAAAAACGGCAGTTTTTTTGGGAGCAGTGATTTTAATAATGCTTAAAGTGAAACAATAAAAGTGTAATATCCCTTTAAATTTCGTACCTGGGGGGTGTCTATAGTATTCCTGTAAAGGGGCGCATGTTTCCCGTGTTTAGAACAGTCTGACAGCAAAATTACATTTCAAAGGTGAAAAAAAAAAAAAAGTAATTTAAAACTACTCGCGGCTATTAATGAATTGCCGGTCCGACAATACACAAAAAAGTTCATTGATAAAAACGGCATGGGAATTCCCCACAGGGGAACCCCAAACCAAATTTTTTTAAAAAAAATGACGTGGGGGTCCCCCTAAATTCCAGACCAGGCCCTTCAGGTCTGGTATGGATATTAAGGGGAACCCCGGCCAAAATTTTTTTAAAAAATGGCGTGGGGTCCCCCTTCAAAATCTATACCAGACCCTTCAGGTCTGGTATGGATTTTAAGGGGAACCCCGCACCAATTTTTTTTTTTTAAACGGCGTGGGGTTCCCCTAAAAATCCATACCAGACCCTTATCCGAGCACGCAACCTGGCAGGCCGCAGGAAAAGAGGGGGGACGAGAGAGCGCCCCCCCTCCTGAACCCTACCAGGCCACATGCCCTCAACATTGGGAGGGTGCTTTGGGGTAGCCCCCCAAAACACCTTGTCCCCATGTTGATGAGGACAAGGGCCTCATCCCCACAACCCTGGCCGGTGGTTGTGGGGGTCTGTGGGCGGGGGGCTTATCGGAATCTGGAAGCCCCCTTTAACAAGGGGACCCCCAGATCCCGGCCCTCCCCCCTGTGTGAAATAGTAAGGGGGTACAAAAGTACCCCTACCATTTCACTAAAAAACTGTCAAAAATGTTACAAATGACAAGAGACAGTTTTTGACAATTCCTTTATTTAAATGCTTCTTCTTTCTTCTTTCTTCTTTCTTCTATCTTCTATCTTCCTTCTGTTTCTTCCTCTATCTTCTTCTTCTGGTTCTTCCTCCAGTGTTCCGGGCCGCTCCGCATCCATGATGGCATGAAGGGAGGCTCCCGCTGTGTGACGCTTCTCCTCTTCTGATGGTTCTTAAATAACGGGGGCGGGGCCACCTGGTGATCCCACCCCCCTCTGACGCACGGTGACTTTTATTTAAGAACCGTCAGAAGAGGAGAAGCATCACACAGCAGGAGCCTCCCTCAATGCCATCATGGATGCGGAGCGGCCCGAAAAGAAGATGAAGAGAAGAAGATGAAGAGAAGAGCGGGAGCCTCCCTCCATGCCATCATGGATGCGGAGCGGCCCGAGGAAAAGAAGGGAAGAAGACGCCGACACCGCGGAAGAGATCTTGGACGAGAACACCGGAGGAAGAACCAGAAGAACCAGAAGAACCAGAAGACGAAGAAGATGGAGGAAGAAACCGAAGGAAGATAGAAGATAGAAGAAAGAAGAAAGAAGAAGCATTTAAATAAAGGAATTGTCAAAAACTGTCTCTTGTCATTTTTAACATTTTTGACAGTTTTTTAGTGAAATGGTAGGGGTACCCCCTTGCCATTTCACACAGGGGGGAGGGCCAGGATCTGGGGGTCCCCTTGTTAAAGGGGGCTTCCAGATTCCGATAAGCCCCCTGCCCGCAGACCCCCACAACCACCGGCCAGGGTTGTGGGGATGAGGCCCTTGTCCTCATCAACATGGGGACAAGGTGTTTTGGGGGGCTACCCCAAAGCACCCTCCCAATGTTGAGGGCATGTGGCCTGGTACGGTTCAGGAGGGGGGCCGCTTTCTCGTCCCCCCTCTTTTCCTGTGGCCTGCCAGGTTGCGTGCTCGGATAAGGGCCTGGTATGGATTTTTGGGGGAACCCCACGCCATTTTTTTAAAAAATTTTGGCCGGGGTTCCCCTTAATATCCATACCAGACCTGAAGGGCCTGGTATGGAATTTAGGGGGACCCCCCCACATCATTTTTTTTTTTTTTTTGGTTCGGGGTTCCCCTGTGGGGAATTCCCATGCCGTTTTTATCAATGAACTTTTATGTGTATTGTCGAACCGGCAATTCATTAATAGCCGCGAGTAGTTTAAATGACTTTTTTTCCTTTGAAATGTCATTTTGCTGTCAGACTGTTCTAAACAGGGGAACACATGCGCCCCTTTACAGGCATACTATAGACACCCCCAGGTACAAAATTTAAAGGAATATTACACTTTTATTGTTTCACTTTAAGCATTATTGAAACCACTGCTCCCGAAAAAACTGACGTTTTTAAAACTTTTTTGCATTGATCCATGTCCCCTGGGGCAAGACCCAGGTCCCCAAACACTTTTTATGACAATACCATGAATATAAGCCTTTAAAATTAGCACGTTTGATTTCTCCCATAGACTTTTAAAGGGTGTTCCGCGGCATTCGAATTTGCCGCAAATTGTTCGCTGTTCGGCGAACTTGCGAACAGCTGATGTTCGAGTCGAACTCGAAGCTCATCCCTAGTTGGGATTAATCATAAAATTGCAAATTACAATGGTCTTTTTTCATATGCACTTTATACGATAGAGCACATCTGTAATAAGCATATTGCGTTAATTTATATGTAGCGCTGCCTTGTTTGTTTCGTTTTGTGTAAACAAACATGTTATACTTACCTGCTCTGTGCAAGGGTTTTCCACAGAGCAGCCCAGATCCTCTTCTTCTGAGGTGGTCCGGCAGCGCTCCTGGCTCCTCCTCTTCATCGGGTGCCCCCACGGAGAGCCGCTTTCCCTGGTGAACCCGTGGGGGCGCGCTCAAGTGCGCTGCCACGTCCTTTGACACAGACAGCACGACTCAGCCCTGCCCCCCCGGTCCAGTGTCAACCAGATTAGATTGACAGCAGCAGGAGCCAATGGCTCCTGCTGCTATCAATCTATCCAATGAGGACAGGGACAGCGGCTGGACTTGTGCACATCTCTGGAACGGATGGGCTCAGGTAAGAAAAAGGGGGGGTCTGTGGGGCAGCTGCAGCACAGAAGTTTTTTCACCTTAATGCATAGATTGCATTAAGGTGAAAAACCTGGAGACTTTACAACCCCTTTAATGCAGATGTATCTTTAAGTATGTGATTTAAATGACAGTGACTGATTCACCTGCAATGAATGTTTGATTAAAAAGTCATGTTGCATACATACAGCACATAAGTTATGTAGTATAGGTGACAAGAAATCAGACAATGACTTTCTTTCTCCAAGATGTGTATTACTAGGAGAAGAGATAGTGACATCTCAGTTACATCACTTAAGTTTCCACAAAGTAAGATAAGTTTGCTTTATGTAGGGCGAGAAGGACATGATTGGTTTGTGCATGCTGTAGGTAGGGGTTCTGCCACCCACACCCTGTACTCTGCTTTTATCCCAAAACATTCCTTAAGGAAGCTTGTGCTCCAGGGAGGAAAGAATGTTAATTTGTTTAAAAGTACTGTATATATATTAAGGATAATATAAACCCTTTGTTTGACTTCATAATTAGCAAATGTAGGATTTGGTCCAGACTTCCTCTTATGAGCATTGGCTGCTTGAGGCTTATTAAGAATTTGGATATTATCTCTCATTCCCCAGTTTATTTGAGTTATAAAAATTTTTGGAAACTTACAAACCCTTATCTGTTATGGCGGAATGGCTAATCTAAGAAACATCATTTATAGTCTATGGAAAAAAAACATGGCCTGGCTATCTCTCACGTATTTAAATATTATTTGGCTTGTCAAGTGGAATCTTGATGTCAGATCTAGAGTGAGGAGTTTGCTCCTTCAAAACATGCTGCCACATGGATTAGAGTGGGTCTGTGTACTCTCTGTGGGCTTAAAGGGTCATAAATACAAGACAGATTAGCTCACTGTGTATTTTCTCATTAATTCCCAGAATTTGGGAAACTGTTATAAAGTTAGTTGTGAACTCTACCCTTGAGCTCTTCTAAGGGCAACTCTACCCTACAGGAAATATATTACTTGGCAAACTGCCAGATCTAGATAATATATGATATATACTACCATATACTGATGGGCAAAGTGAGGCTGCATTTGATGGGGTACAGTGAGGCTGCATATGATGGGCACAGTGGTTGCATTCGATGCTGCATAGTGGCTGCATTTGATGGGGCACAGTGGCTACATACGATGGGCACAGTGGCTGCATAAGATGGGCACAGCAGCTGTATTTGATGGAGCACATTGGCAGCATTTGATGGCACAGTGGCAGCATTTGATGGCACAGTGGGAGCATTTGATATGGCACAGTGGCTGCATTTGATGGACACAGTGGCTGTGTTTTAATGGCACAGTGGCGACAATTGATGGGCACAGTGGCTGCATTTGATGGCACAGTGGCTGTGTTTGATGGTACAGTGGTGGCAATTGATGGGCACAGTGGCTGTGTTTGATGGCATAGTGGCTGTGTTTGATGGCACAGTGGCTGCATTTGATGGTACAGTGGCAGCAATTGATAGGCACAGTGTCTGCGTTTGATGGCACAGTGGCTGCGATTGATGGTACAGTGAGGCTGCAATTGATGGGGTTTTCTTTCAGAATTTTTCAGTTTGTTTGCGCCCCCCAAAAAATTTTGAGCACCAGCCGCCACTGCTTTTTAGCTTTTGTAGTTTACCTTAACACAGGTGTTGGTTTCCTCTATTTGACTTGTGTTTGAAGAACATGTAAAACTCAGGTCAGCAAATTGGGTTTGACATTAATGGAGCAGTACAGGACTATTAAGAGACTGCTTTGACTTGTGTTGTGCTGCGTTTCTTTGGATGCAGCATGTACCATAGCATTGCATTTGATCTGCAGGCATAGCAGGTCAAATACAGTTTTCAACTTTTCAAATGCTGTGTTTTACATAACCATGCAGCTGTTGTGTTCAGTCAAAAAGTGCCTATCAACTTCAGCCCTAATTTGTTAACAGATTTTTCTATGTCCTAGTATTAATTAGGAAGTAATAATAAAAATTTGAACAAATGAATTTCCTGCATTTTTTTCCTTATACAATTTTCAAGTACCATATTTATCGGCATATAACACGCACTTTTTTCCCCTGAAAATCAGGGGAAAATCGTGGGTGCGTGTTATAGGCCGACCCCCCCCCCCCAATTGTGTGTGATCAGAGCGATCGCGGCAATTGCCGCCGACATACACAGCCGTGTGGAAATTCAAATACGGCGCCGAGACTGCAGGGACTCGGCGGAGCGGAGCTACACATAGCCGAGAGTCCTCGGGTTTTCTCGGCGCCGCTTACAGTCCCGCCCATAGGGCGGGACTGTAAGCGGCGCCGAGAAAACCCGAGGACTCTCGGCTATGTGTATCAGCGCTCCGCCGAGTCCCTGCAGTCTCGGTGCCATATTTAAATTTACACAGGGCTGTGTATGACGGCAGGGATCGCGGCGATCCCACAAAGCTGCACGGGGGCAAGGCTGCATGGGGGGGCAAGGCTGCACGGGGGGCAAGGCTGCACTGGGGCAAGGCTGCATGGGGGCAAAGCTGCACTGGGGCAAGGCTGCACTGGAGAAAAGCTGCACTGACATGGCTGCACTGACATTGCTGCACTGACAAGGCTACACTGACAAGGCTGCACTGACATGGCTGCACTGACAAGGCTGCACTGACAAGGCTGCACTGGGGCAAAGCTGCACTGACAAGGCTGCAATGGACACTGGGGCAAGGCTGCACTGACAATTCTGCACTGGGGCAAAGCTGCACTGACAAGGCTGCACTGACAAGGCTGCAATGGACACTGGGGCAAGGCTGCACTGACACTGACAAGGCTGCAGATGGACACCGATAACGCTGCATTGATGGGCATTTTAATGTAAGTTTTTCTTCCTTAAACTTTACTCCTAAAAGTTTTTTTCCTTAAAATTCCCTCCTTAACTTGGGTGCGTGTTATACGCCGGCGCGTGTTATACGCCGATAAATACGGTAATTTGTACATCCTCAGATTTATAAAATATAACCAAAAAAGTAATCTGAATCAAACAGACCTTCATGAAAATAGAAGGTCTACTCACCACCTGTGTAAAAGAGGTAAATTACTATTAGCTAAAAACAGAATTTTAGGAAACAATAAAAAATACTTTTGACATCTCCAGAAGATGTAGACGACATCACTGTGCCTCAATGCTACATGTTGAAACCTCTAATGCCCTGTACACACGGTCAGATTTTCCGAAGGAAAAAGTGCGATCGGATTGTGTTGTCGGAAATTCCGATTGTGTGTGGGCTCCATCGGACTTTTTCCGTTGGAATTTCCGACACACAAAGTTTGAGAGCAGGATATAAAATTTTCCAACAACAAAATTCGATTGTACGTCCCGACTTACGTGTTTTACGTCACCGCGTTCAGAATGATCGGATTTTCCAACAACTTTGTGCGACGGTGTGTATGCAAGACAAGTTTGGCCCAAAATCCGTCGGAAAAAATCCGACGGATTTTGACGTCGGAATGTCCGACCGTGTGTACAGGGCATTAGTTCCCAGAATCTTGTATGAATGTGCTCCAGCATAGTGACGGAGCGCCCAGCATCACTCAACTTACTAACTGTGAGCACAGGTTATCAAGGGCCCACCCAAGGGGAATATTTCAAAAAGCAGCAACACATCATTACATGGTGCTAATCCCTGCAGCATTCAGGATCTGCCCATCACAGGAGGAAGAAGAGGGTGAAGAGGACTTCTGAAATATCTGTCAAAAGGGTGGAAAGGATACCAAGCCTAAAGCTGGATTTAAAGCAAACTAAGTTGGACTTTAAAGCAAACTTTTTCAGAATTAAAAATCATAGTGGGTTTTTCTATGCGGCTTTGAGATGGGGGGCTTGGGGTATTCTTTAAGGTGTGTTATGGAACAATACAATTTTCACAGTCTTAGCCACAGCATTCACTGCCAGTGTATATTTGGGTGTAGAATTGATTTATTTTTCTTTTACAATACAATTTATTTCATTTCAGTTTGAAAAAAAGCTTTTTGTTTTTTCTTATATAGATAGTTTAACAGCAACAAATGCCTATTCATCAAACTTTAATAGGCCTGCTTCGGCTGGCAGATAGAGAATGGCCAGTAGTTTGTGGCTTTCCCTGTTCTGGATGTTGTAATGCAACTGGCCAAATTCTATCAAGCTCTCATTAAAAATTAAGAGATCACAAATGATACAAATGAAATAGTGTAAATTGACCAGCAGCAGGACATTTCTAATGAGGAAGAATTGGACAATCCAAGGTCATCCTGAGCTCTATGATCCTGGCCACAGGCTGTACAAGAACAATAGGAAGAAGCTCCAAATGTGGCAAAAGATTGCTGCACAACTGAATCCAGACTGAGAAAAGTAAAGTAAACAGACATCAGCGAGTTAAAAAATGTTTTTACAGTTTGCTAAGTTGATATCCATTTTTTTAGATTATATTACTATTAATTGAAATTTGAGTGTGGAAATGCATCCTCACCTCAACAGCATCAACCTTCTGGCATGGCAAGTTGACAGGCAAGATTTTAGTGAGCCCATGGTATACATAAGCCCCTAGTCTTCATGCAGATAATACCAGGCAACTCAACAAATAATATGTAGAACAGAAAAAATGTATGCACCGAGCTACCTAATAAAGAAAAACAATACAAAACAGCTGCAGCTCAAAAATGTGAGATATAATACAAATCAAACAATAACTATAAAAACGTGAGCAGCGCTACAGAATGTAAACATAATGTGTAAAATCAGGATCATAAGAACATGATGGACCTGAATGAACAATATAAGTGCAAAAAAAATTGACATAAAAAAGAGTGTTTATCAACATAAAAGGGTGGTAAAAATTAGTCCCAACAGTGAAAATATAGGAATAATGAAAGTTCCATGAAAAAACTCCTCCAAACAAAATAAAGGTGAAATAAATCGATCACACCAAGAGCGACTTGTGAGAAGATCCACCGCCATATGCCCTAAAAGCTTACCAGATGGCAAGCTTTTAAACAGCTTGTAGGTAGCCAAATAATCGATGGTAAATAGCGTCACACCAAGACCTCTCAATGAAGGGCCAAAGACATACAGGGTTGCTCCATCCAAAGAACGATCAGTAGGCAGGACCCAGAAAGATAATGAAACAACAGCTCTCCATAGTGTAAATAAGTAAAATGAAGTTTTAATAAAGCTTAAAAGTTGCACTTACATGCGTATGGTAGATAAAAGCATAGACACGAACAATAGTAGCAGCCGGCCGGCTAGCAATCACCCGCTCGGGACGAGGCAGTCAGCGATGACGTCAGCGCGTCAACCTTCCGACGTACGTTTCGTCTCAACAGGTAAAACATGAGACCACAAGCTTACCTGGATTATAAAATGCATTTGCATAAACAGTATACAAGTGGGAAGGCTGACCGCAGGTCAGCCTGAATTTGTAGGAGGAGTCAGGCTGTATTTAAGCCCGTGCTCTAGCCTCCATTTCCTGATGACGTTTCTCTCGTGGTCGGTCGACAGGCATCATTTCCGGGCGACTTGCTGACGTCACTTCCAGGTTTCGGTTCAACAGGGAGGTCGCGCGGCTGCAGCGGGCACCGCTTCTCCCCGCTCTTTCCTTCAGGGCTACAGGTATTGGTCGGCGGCAGTACGGGTGGGGGAGGGGCAGAGCTAGGTCCGCCCGCATCTTGGTGTATCACGGACAGGGGGCCGGTAGGTGATCCTTTACTCCTCTATAGGAAGATATAGATCGTAGAGTGCTACGCTTACTGGGTGTCTCTTGTACTCCTCTATGGCTCCTCTGGTCCTGGTGATCTCCTCCGGTCCCTAGCTGATTAAAAGTACCACCTAGTCCTGGTTTGGTTCTGATCAGCAGTAGTCTTCCTGATGCTGATCTCCCCCCAGTCCAGTAGTGCTGATCAGCAGTATTCCCACAGTCCTGGTTTGGGTATAAATAGTATTATGGAGATGAGTGAATTGTATACTGTATAGGTGCTGAGCTCCTGTCCTGGTACGATGGCCTCATGTTGCTGGTTCTGCTGGCTGCAGGTGCATGGGTCTCTACTGGACCCTGGCACCTCGGCAGGTATTTCGCTCGTGGTTACAGGTATCAAGTGGAGGGACTACTGGCAGGGGAGGGGCTGCTGCATTTTGGTGTGCCATTGGGAGGGCCGGGGGGGCAGAGCAAGGTCTGCTTCGCATGGCTCAGGAGCAGCCCGCATCCGGCCACGGGATACCTGGGTGTGGTTTAAGTGCAACCTCCCAGTACACAGCACCTAGACACCCCACACACCTAGCATGGCTCAGGGGGTCACATGTGCATGCACTGCATCCGGACCATCCCCATCCAAGCTCACGCCATCTACCACTTCTCCTTGTTTGGCTCTGGTTTCAGATACAGGAAAAAAAATAAAAATCATATCCTTAAAGTGGGGTTCCACCCAAAAAAACAAACATATCTAAAAAATTCTAAAAACAAAAACAAAAAAACATGTGGATATTTTTTTTTTTTGTACTTACCTCTAAATGCCTGTTGCAAGGTGGTCCCTCGTAGTCTGCCCCTTCCTCTGCCTGGGCTGGTGACATCACTTCCCCCTGGCACAGGAAGGGCTCGGCTCTTCTCCCTCCCTCCTGTCAATCATCTGGGACCCATTACAGGTCCCAGGTGATTGAGCGGCCAATCACGGCGCGCGGCGCCGCTCGCGCATGCGCAGTGGGTGCCAGGCTGTGAAGCCACAGCCTGGCGCCCACAGTTGAAATGCCGGCGCCGACGAGCGGAGGGGGGGGACGAGCGGGGCTTCGATCCCCCGCATCGCTGGACCCAGGGACAGGTAAGTGTCCAATTAAAAGTCAGCAGCTGCAGTATTTGTAGCTGCTGACTTTTAATTTTTTTTTTTTTATGGCCCCCCTGGGTGGAACTCCTCTTTAAACTGTAGGTAGGTTGTTTGTTTTGGTGTTAGGTGCAATCGGCCTCATACGGTCTATATTTTTCAGGTTTCTGGTTGGAGTGTGTATGTGATCGGCCAATCAGTGTTCAGTTAGTGAGCTCAGTGAGTGCCATGTATTCAGTCATACACGGTTAGGATTTCTCAGATCAATATTTCTTGTGTGTTTGCGTTAGAGCACACGCTTCCCCATGGTGACAGTCGCATGAGTGTTAGGCGGAGGCTGGACATTGGGCAGGGTTTGGTATGGGTCATTGGAGGTTGTTGTGGGGTTGTGTTGATAGAGCCTTACTGGGTCACAGTATCCATGTTCACGTGAGGTGGGTGTTGTTGCAGCAATATGGGTTTTATTCTTTTTCAGGTCCTCAGAGCATGGCTTGTTGCATCAGTTAGCCTATATAAGAATTTGGGGCAGTGCTGCTTATCACCTTGTTCCTACTGTCGGCACGGCTCGCATCCCGCCAGGTCACTGGGGAGTAGCTAGTAAGGGCACCTGCCAGTTGTGCCTAAGCATCTCCTTTTTCAAAGTATTTTATTGATTTTTCAAAAGTATAAAAGTACAAACATAAGCAAACAAAATAATACCAAAGTACAAACCCAATCTCTTGGGTAATGTCCAGATGCTATAGATGTAGGTCAATAAGCTGAGTAGCTACCAATGGAAGGAGCGGCTCCTAAAAGTCCCTCCTAAACACCCAACAGTCACAGATCCGTCAAGTCCTGGAGAAAGGACTGGAAGAGGCCTTGTAGAGAATCCGCCAGCACCCCAAAAGGGATTAAGCTGTGCTCGACCTTTTCCCCCTGAGCCCCTAGGCACAAGACATCAATAGGCCTGACGGATACCTGAGAAAAACTTAAGGTTTATTAACACCTGAAATGCTAGCCCCATGGGGGGGGCGGCCTCCCAGTGAATGATAAATATTTATCTAGTATCGGAAGGATACTCTTTGTTTAAAAATAATTATACCTAGGCATCTCATAGGTCGGTTGACAGGGGTCTTATCCGGACTTTCTCCACTCAGAGGTCACTCACTGTGTCCACTACTCCACTAGTCATGCAATGTTTCATCACGATGATGATTTCATGTCCAAACCTGATTTTGACAATCCATGCATCATACGGGTGGTAGCTTTGTTCAGCTCAGGTAGGTGTTGTTTGTTTCACCTTATGCCGGTTGCTAAGCTCATAGATATCATGTGATTATTTCTTCATGTATTAGGCCTTACGGAGTTCTACCACTGTGGGGTCACCATCACGTTTATGGGTGCTAACGGATTGAGATGTTCGTTTTTAGATGTTCTCATACGGTTCATGTTACGTTTTCTTGCATCATGACATTTCACCACTCATATACAGTAGTTGCTTGACATGTCTTCAGGTTTTACTTAGGCCTGAGCTACGTTTTAATTTGCCTGCCATGCTTCAGGTTGCTCGGCCAATGCATTTTAGGGGGTTGACACATTTTCAGTCCTACTCATACGTTGTATTTCAGGGTTGGCCTCGGTCATAAGGTGTAGGCCTTAAAGGATAAGAGGGGAAATCTAGGTCAAAGGTAAGTTATGTACTTTTGGTTTGCCGCTTACCGGTGTCACATTGTCATTTCCATACTTGGTACATGCTTTTCCTTCACGTTTTAAGGTCACGGCCTTCACCACTGCAGTATTACCTATCACGTTTATAGTTAACAGCGGGCTGAGGTAATCATTTGTAATTGGCTTGTGCGGTGGAAAGCCTCCTCACCCGTTTCTCATACAGTAGACTTTAGACTTTTTTCATATGTTGTCATTGCACTACTCACTACATTTGACCTGACACTCCTGAGTTTACTTTTTTAATTGGCCTGCTTCACCTCAGGTTACTTGGCCTCTGTAATTCATATGGTGAACACTTTCTTAGTCTTAGAACGCATCAGTGGCGGCTGGTGCTAAAAAATTTTGGGGGGGCGCAAACAAACTAAAAAAAATGTGAAAAAAAAAAACCGTCAAACGCAACCACTGTGCCATCAAACGCTGCCACTGTGCCCATCAAACGCTGCCACTGTGCCCATCAAACGCAGCGACTGTGCTATCAATTACAACCAGTGTGCCCATCAAATGCTGCCACTGTGCCCATCAAATGCTGCCAGTGTGCCAAATTCTCCATACCCCCCCCCCCTCACTTGCCCACAATAGGACCTACAGATAGTTAGACACTGGGTGGGAGAGATAGACAGACAGATAGATATTGGGTGGGAGGGGGAGAATGAGTGAGAAAGATACCGTATATAGATATCACCAGGGACCATGCCTTGCTGGGCAAAGCTATAGATGTAATAAAAAATATATATTCAGCAAAGACCCCTAAGACCCCTTTCACACTGGGGTGGTTTGCAGGCGCTATTGCGCTAAAAATAGCACCTGCAAACCGACCCGAAACAGCCGGTGCTGTCCTTCCAGTGTAAGGCCCCTTTCACACGATCGGACCAATCAGATCCGCCTGTCAGTTTTGACGGCGGACCTGAACGGACGCTCCATGTTAGCCTATGGACCGTCGGATGTCAGCGGAGACATGTCCGCTGACATCCGACCCCGTCCGATCCGCTAAAAGCAGACGTATGGCTCTACGTCCAGATCCGTCGCTGGCGGATCGGATCGGGTGAGATCTGACGAAAACGGACACGCTGTCCGTTTTCGTCCGATCCCTCCATAGGCGGCAGCGGCGCCTGACAAGCCCCTCCCCGCTCAGTGAGCAGAGAGGGACCTGTCATCCGCCGGCTCAGCGGAGATCAACGGACAGATCTCCCGCTGAGCCGGCGGACCGAGGCGGGCTCCGTAGAAACGGAGCCCGCCTCGTGTGAAAGGGGCTTAAAAGCCACTGGAGCGGTGCGCTGGCAGGACAGGATAAAAAGTCCTGCTAGCAGCATCTTCAGAGCGGTGAAGGAGCGGAGTGTATACACCGCTCCTTCACTGCTCCTGCCCATTGAAATCAATGGGACAGCGCAGCAATACCGCCGGCAGAGCGCCTCTGCAGAGGCGCTTTGCGGTGGTTTTTAAACCTTTCTCGGCCGCTAGCGAGGGGTAAAACCACCCTGCTAGAGGGCGAATACCGCCGCTAAAACGACGGTAAAGCACCGCTAACAAAAGCGGCGCTTTACTGCCGATTCCGCCCCAGTGTGAAAGGGGCCTAACGTTAACTAGATAAAATGAATTAATTGCACATACCTCAATACAAATTCAAAGCATAACAGTGCAAAACCAATCAATAATAAAAGACAATTTCTCCAAGAAAGTTCACAATTGCATGAATCAACAGGACGTCTGCCACTGTGAGGATGTATATTCAAACAGGCATGCAAGTGTGAGAGTGAGACAAGCACCTCTACCTAAGACATTAGCAAAGAAGGTGAGCAGCTGCTAATGTGTTTGGTGGAGGTGCTTGTCTCACTCTGACACTTGCATATTAGATAGACAGACAGACACTGCGGGGGGGAGGGGGAGATAGATAGACAGCTGATTAGGACTTACATATCTCCACTCCGTCCTGTGCAGGCTGCAGTCCGTGACTAATGACAGCTGTCCTGTCACCTCCTCTGCCTCCTTCCGTCCATACACTGGCTGGCTGGGTAGGATGATTTCTTCACGGTGTGACTGTGTAGTCACACGGCAGTAGTAGAGTCCGCTCCCCATGCTCCCTTCCTCTGCTCGGGCGCACTGGGAGATGACAGCGGAAGTGACATCAGAACTGGACTGTCACTCAACGCACCGGTCATTCTAATGCATACAATATGCATAGGAATGCGGAAGCATCTCGACGCAATGGATCGCGCCACAAGGCGGGTTAAAAGCCCACAAATGAAGCGCCGCGTCTGCAATCTCGTGATTGCATAGACGTGGCGCTTCCCATACTGCACTGGGTCCGGCGCTCGGACACAGTGCACTTGACTTAAGGACCTTTTTTTCGATTTTTTTTTTTTTTTAAAGGGACAGTTTTAAAAAAAATTTTTTTTTTTTCATTTTTTTTTTTTTTTGTGACTACAGGAGAGGGGGGGGCGGCGCCCGGGCGCCCCCTATGGACGGGCCACCGCTGGAACGCATACTTAATTTTCCCCTAACACCAGGTACATTGTCATCGCATACACGGTACATGATCATACAGTATCTTCACACTGTAGGTATTACAGCAACACTCCACTGCAGGTTTATCTATCACATTTATTAGTACCTACGGATTGAGATGATCGTTTCTAATAGACTTGGATGGTGGAAAGTGTCCTCATTAGTTTCTCATATGGCTTACCTTATGTTTTCATATGTCATGACATCTCACTACTCATATCACTTGCCTGACACATCTTCAGGTTTCATAGGCCTGAGTTTATGTTTTGAATTTGCCTGATACGCCTCAGGTAACTCGGCGTTGGTAGTTCTTGAGACTGACACATTTTCAGTCCTGCACAATGTATACTTTGTCATTAACCACGATCACTGTTGGGAGGTTGTTGAATGAAAAAAAAAAAGTAAGGAGATTTTCCTTTCCTTAGAGTAAGTTTGGGGTTCATTAGGTTATAACTCTTGCTTATGACAGTTTGTTCTCAGTTGCATAGGTCATGTCACAGGCAGCGGATATCGAAGATTTTGCTTCCATCCCTCCAACCAGGGGTTTTGAACAGGGTAGAACGCCCTCCTTAAAGAACCTGCACCGTCCCGAGATTTATGGCGGAACTGTGACGCAGGGGTAGTTCGGTTCGCAAAGCGGAAATAATTAGATTATTATTCCCCTGTACTTCAGGCTCTAATGCTGAGCAGGTTACCCTATGGACTGTTGCCTTGTCCCTTTCACAGATGCACGCCACCCTGAGCTCACTGGCAACCTCCTGTCAGAAGTTGCGGACCAGGGTTGAGGCTTTGGAGAGCCATTCAAGTCTAACCCCGGTGGATCCTGCCGTTCCTGGGACATCAGAAGGAGCTGGGCCATGACCAGAGGAGATCTTGGATATTCCAGGGTTTGCAGAGATATCAGCTTTATTTGAGATTTACCCCATAGTGTCGGCAGCGCACGCTTTTGGATAGATAAAACCGTGGTTTTCTCCACAGACAATCGGGCTACCTCAGAATTGTTTAACAGGTCAGATCCAGGTCTTTACCCTTTATGTCTTTTGTACGTAGGCTGATTTGGCTGTTCCATTTAGTTCAATTTCCACATACACTGTAGGTTCATCTGTGGTGTAGAGCCTACAGCAGCGGATGCTCTGTCTCGTTTTGAACTACCCGTTATTTTCCGACAGGTCCCAGACTCAGACACATGTGTCACACTGTCTCCGCTTTTCTCGCTGCTAACAATGAACTAGATTCCCACTGGGCCGACGCAGCAGTTTTGATCAACAAGTCATTGTCAGTTAACGCCAGGAAGGCTTATGACACCTTCCAGGCTTTTCAGTCTAGGTATCCTAGGTGTGATTGCCCCAACATTCTATATCTACTTGCTTTCGTTGCTTTCTGCCACTCACAGCTCAAGCTATCCTACGGCACCATCAAGACATATCTGGCTGATATCCAGAATTGTTGCCTTGCAGAACCCTAATAGGCCATCCATTTTTGCAGCACATCTCATCTAGGCCATTGTCAAGGAGATTCAGAACTGTAACCCCCCTACCACAGTTAGCAGACTCCCCATTACAGGGAATATTTTCTGAAGCATGTCCGTTTTACTCTCCCAGGTCACCTTTTGGGCCGCTACGCAGGTTGGTCCTCAAGGCGGCCATGTATCTGGCTTTCTATGGTTTCCTCAGGCCAGGTGAGTTCACTCGTACGGGGATGAGATCCCGCATATTCTTGATCTACCAGTTAGTTGGGTACACTGATAATTTCCGGTTGCATCTGGACGCTTGCAAGATGCAGCAGACAGGAGCCGGTACTGACGTTAGATTTTTCGAGACCAGCAATACCTGGTGCCCGGTCACAGTTTTAGATCAGCTCTTGATGATCCCTGCAGATAAACCCAGGGATAGTCCACTATTACCTTTCCTTAGTGCTCCCCTCTCCATGGCACATTTCATAACACATTGCAGCACCCTGCTGTCAAACCTAGATTGGTCCCCAAAGGTTATTCCAGCCATTCTTTCAGGGTAAGGGCGGCTTCCACTGCTTCTCGTCAAGGGGTCCCTGTTCACATAATTAATAAGTTAGGTAGGTGGAATTCAGAATGCTTTTCCATATATATATCCCGGTTCCACATGTGGAGATGTCACGGGCATTCATGAATTGGCTGATTTATGCTGCATATGGTGACTTTCAATAAATCTGTTTTGCTAGCTCATCCTACTGTATTTATTTTTGCCCCCTTTAGGCATACGGACCACGTGACTACGGCACACCCCAGGTTACTTCCTGTTTTCCCTTCATGCCTTTCCTAAATACGGTCTACTGGAGAATCTAAGTACAAGTGGAAAGGCTGACCGCAGGTCAGCCTGAATTTGTAGGAGGAGTCGGGCTGTATTGAAGCCCGCTCTCTAGCCTTCATTTCCTGTCAACTTTTCTCTCGTGTTCTACTAGCCCTTTCCCCTTTTTTTCTATTTCTTCTCTTTTACATATTCGTGGGTATGCCCCTTTAGGCACACTGACCACGTGACTACGGCACACCCCAGGTCACTTCTTGTTTTCCCTTCATACCTTTCCTATATACGGTCTACTAGAGACTCCGAGTACATATGTAACATTATGTTGATGGTATGATCCCGAACAACAGGTACATTTAAAAAAGAACAAAACACAACAGCAAAGAGCAGAAAAATTAAGACCTTTGTTGAGTTATGTGCCATTACATTAACTGTAATGGCAGTGAGCGTCACACACACAGGACGATGAGCTATGAGAGGCACAAAGCTGGACGCTAGATAGCAAGGGAAGAGAGGAGTTGAGACAAGGGATGTAGCTGAGAGGAAAATGAACACAGCAGAGTGGCAGCAATGTAAATTGGGGACCCTGGCAGTGAGCAGTGAGGTGCTTTAAAACAGTACTACTGGGACACTGTGAGTAGCTGGGACACTTTGGGTGACTGGGGCACTGTGATTACTGAGATATTGTGAGTGACTTGGGCACTGTGACTACTGAGGCATTGTGAGTGACTGAGGCATTGTGAGTGATAGGGGTACTCTGAGTACTGAGTCACTGTGACTGGAGCACTGTAAGTACTGAGGCACTGGGAGTACTGAGGCATTGTGGCTGAAACCTGTGAGTACTGAGGACACAGAGGGCTGTGTTATCAGTAAGAGAAATAGGGGAGGAAGCCAAGGGCTGTGTGATCAGTGAGTGGGAGAGGGAAAAGAGGACACCAGGGGACATGCAATCAGTAAGTTGGAGCATGAAGAGAGGACACTGGGGGCCATGTGATCAGTGAACAGGAGCAACAGCAGAGGATGCTGGGGCTCGTGTGTGTGATCAGGAACTGGACCAAGAGAAGAGGACTCCAGGGGCTGTGTGATCAGTGAGAGGGAACAGGAGAGAGTACACCAAGGGCTGCGTGATCAGTCAGTAGGAGGAAAGGACTCTGGGGCAATGTGATCAGTAAACAGGAGCAGGAGCAGAGGACGCCAGGGGCCATGTGATCAGTGAGCAGGAGCAGAGGACACCAGGGGCCATGTGATCAGTGAGCAGGAGCAGAAGACGCCAGGGGCCATGTGATCAGTGAGCAGGAGCAGAAGACGCCAGGGGCCAGGTGATCAGTGAGCAGGAGCAAGAGCTGGAGCAGAGGACGCCAGGGGCCATGTGATCAGTGAGCAGGAGCAAGAGCTGGAGCAGAAGACGCCAGGGGCCATGTGATCAGTGAGCAGGAGCAAGAGCTGGAGCAGAGGACGCCAGGGGCCATGTGATCAGTGAGCAGGAGCAAGAGACACCAGGGGCCATGTGAACTGTGAGCAGGAGCAAGAGGAGAGGACACCAGGGGCTGTGTGAC